>OZ030011.1:118151413-118803080 GCA_964023405.1 Apodemus agrarius | reverse complement strand
TATGCTGTTTCCACTAGCTCCACCTTTCTCTCAGTCTTTGAAAAGAACAAAAGCATAGAGGCACTCACAGCCCATCTGCTGGGACCCGCCCTTCAGGGAATCTCTCTTGTCGGATTCCCTGCCCCCATCTCTGCCTCAGGGACACCTCTGAGGACCATGGCCTTAAATCTGCCACCATATTATGTTTTCCTTTTGTTGGATACTCCCCACTAAGTACAATTTAACCTCCGCTTGGCAGTGCCACCTAGGTTTAATGAGTTGTTCAGGGCTATCTGACCTTTCAGTAAATGGTCCCAGGTACAAATATTTTTTATGGAGTTGTTTTCCTTCTCTCTCTCTCCCCTCTCTCTCCCTCTCTCTCTCTCCTCTTTTTCTCTCAGAACTTTAGTGTGTTCTCCTGTGTTCTGCTTTATTTTGCAGCCAATACCAAGGGTTTTGGAGGGAACCTCTACCTTCTGTGGTTTAGATGTAGGGTCCCTTACTTTGATTTCAGAGAGTTGGAAATAATTTCCATTTTTGGTTTTCATTTTTTTTTTTCCATTTTGAGGAGGTAGGGCTGGGAACGCCTCTCAGCCTTCAACCTCACCATATTTAATTATAGTACATTTGAGTAGCATCTCCACAATTATGGTAGGACAATGGAAAAGGGAGGAAAAAGGGTTGTTGCTTTCACCGCATCAGGTAATGAATCACGGGAGAAGTTAAACAACAAGCCTGCGACATGGTGAGCCTGAGGCTGAGTGAGGATGGGCGGGGCCGCCCTTCCCCAACACAGCCTCACGATTCTGGATGAGTTTCCATTGCTATTGTTTCTAGTTTGTTTTGATGGAAATTATTTGTTTGTGTGCGCGCACACGCGCACACACACACACACACACACACACACACACACACGCTTGTTTGTGCACCTATGTACGAAGGTGTCTGCGCCTTGCCCTGACACCCCTGTTCATTCACACACAGCTCCTGGGCCATGGCTCTCTTCTGCTGATGGAGGGGTTGGCAGCAGCAGCTGGGGTGACCCCAGCCCTGGTTAGCTCTGTGTTCTTGCTTGAGATCTCATTGACTTTGCCCCTCCTTTGTCTCCTTTCTCCATATCAAGTTCCTCCAGACAGGTGAGATGCCACCTAATAACTGAGGTATCCTGAGACAGACACCAGAGGCTTGAATCCCCTGCAGCTGGGAGGCAGACACCTCTCCTTGGAGAGGGACCGCCCCATCAGCAGGCAGCAAGTCGGGGCTGTTGAGATAAAAGCTGCTTTCAGGACTGAATTACCCTAAACAGCTCTGACACCCAGCAATCTGCAGGCGCTTAATGGTGCCTGTGATGGCCGCTGCTTTTTGTTCTCAGCTACCCCCTGCTCCCTGAGGGAAACTCAGTCACACTGAAAAGAGAAAGGTCACTGGGAAAAAAAACACCCCCCCCCAAAACAAAAACAAAAAACCTACTCACTATTCTGAAAGCAGAGCTGTCAAAATTAAGTTAAGGGAGGCTCCGGGGCTAATTCACTTATTCCCCAGTTGGCTTCATCCCCGAGCTGGGCTAATAAAGTATTTGATATTGACATGGCTACCGTGAACTCAGCCATCTGCAGGATATACATAATGGATTTGGTGGCAAGGCTTAGTGGAAAGAGATGGTGACTCAAGTACTTGCTCTGTCCCCACACAGGCCAGAAGAGCCGCAGACCTGTGCCTTATTAAGTTCCTGTAAGACGAGACTTGATTTGTCTTACCACAACAGGGTTATGTCACTAGGATTTGCTGGAGAGAGAGAGAGAGAGAGAGAGAGAGAGAGAGAGAGAGAGAGAGAGAGAGACAGAGACAGAGACAGAGACACACACAGAGACAGACACACACACACAGAGAAATACACAGAGAGAGATGATACACACAGAGAGACAGAGAGTACGCAGTGTTGGAAGCCATATGCCTTAACTACTTAGCACTGGATGTTTTGCTGGTTGTGTGGCCCTGACTCCTAGCTTACTGGAATGCTTCTAGGCTGGTGGTGTCGAAGGCCTTTCTGGAGGATGGGTAGGCAGGTATAAATACCTAATCTGCCAGGAGATTTTAAAGTAGACACAAAACCAAAGAACAGAAAGTTCTGACTGCCGGGCCGGGTCTGGGTCTCAGAGCCTCTACGACACTTGCAGAGCAACGAGAGGGTGAGGCATCCAGAGCCAAGGGTGGAGAGGGGACCAGTGGGAGAACAAGACCAAATGTTCAGCCACAGAACATGTGTAAGGCTGGGAGGCTAAAGGCAAAACCGGAAGACACGGTCTCTCTGTCTCTCACCCCTGCTGGCAGTGCAGGTGTGTTCTGGAGCTGCAATGGCCATTTTAGAATCACGAGGCAACAGGCATGCGGAGATGGCCGGGAGGGCCACCGAGATGTGAGCTTGACCGACATCACCAGGTAGGGAACTAGCAACAGCAGTCACTCAGAGGGCTACTGAAGGGACAGTTACCTGTGATATTATTTTTATTTTATTTTGTTTTTATTTTAAACTTTTAATGGGTCCTGCTTTAACATAAATAGAGTATCCTAGATCAAGGCCTCCCACTCTCTAGCAATGAAAATACCAATTTAAATAAATACCAATTTAAATACTAAAAGTACCAACTCTCGAAGCCTGAGGGTCAGGCTTCAAACAGTAACACCAATGAAATGAGAGAGGCTTCCTTAGATCCTGGCCCATGGCTTGGTGGAGAGATAGCCACCAGGGACAGCGCCCGCCCTGTCCCAGATTGCTCTGAGGCTCTCCTCCGTTATTCCTATCCACCTTCAGCTGTGACTTACACATGCCAAGGTCAAGGTCAAGGTCAAGTTAAGGGGGTAGTAGAGGCAGAGAAAGGCAGGTCCTATGACTGTTGAGGCTGGTTTGCAGAGAACCTTGGTGTGTTTGGGTGTATGAGTGTGTGAACACTTGGTATGAGTGTGTACTGGGGTGGGTAGAGTCCTAGAAAGACCAACTAACTCCCTTTCAGCCATGAGAAACAAAGTAGCTTCCAGCAAACATACAAATATGCAATCAGAACATGGTCAGTTGATCGACCTCTATTATTTTAAACTTACACAGAAGCTAAGAGCCAAGGCTTTCCTTGGCCATGTGCTGTTGAGGTTTGTCCTGTTGCTAAATACTGGCCTCCCAGATCTGGATGCCTCTGGGAAGAGGGAATGTTCACACACACCAAGTGATGCTATGTAACCTTGATCCTTAACTTAAAACTATTGGTTGAATGAAGATGCCTACAGCTGAGCAGAAGAGAGGTAGGCGGGGCTTGGGATCTGAGGCAGAGATCATGAGGAGAGAGGGGAGAGAAGAGAGAAGAGAAGATGCCATAGGGGAAGGGACGGTGAGAACTGGCCCCGAGGGCTGGCCAATCAGAGTAAGGGCAGCCCAGGCAACACATGGCAAGTAATATCTTGGGGTTTGCTGTGATCATAAAAAGAGAAAGAGGCTAAGAGAATATGTTCTATGGAGGTGTGGGGGGAGGGAGTGCCTCAGTTGGCCCATGCTGAGGCCTCCCTTCCCCCTGAGGGACCAGATACACGCAGTTATAGCATAGAATAGAGTTTATTCAGGGCATGGGGAAGGGAGTTAAGGGGGTAGTTGAGGCAGAGAAAGGCAGAGAGAGGGAGAGAGTAGAGAAGCAGAGGCCGGCCATGGCCATGTGGAGGGAGAGGGGGAGGGGAGGAGAGCCCAAGAGGGGGCAAGAGAGAAGCTGAGAGGGAATGGATAAGAGATATAAGAGTGTTAAGAGAGGGTAAGAGAGAGAGGAGGGGCTGAGCAGCCCTTTTTATAGTGGGCCAGGCCTACCTGGCTGTTGCCAGGTAACTGTGAGAAGGGGCATACCTGGCTGTTGCCAGGTAATTGTGGGGTGGAGCTTAGACAGAATCCTAATAGGGTTAACGACAGGGAAGTAGACAAAATGGTTTAGAGGGCTGATATCTGCCCAGCTCTAGTGTTATTAAGGCTTATTATAAATATAAAGGTTTTATGTCTTTTATCTGGGAACTACATGATGTAAGGTGGGGGGGGGAGAAACCCCCATTACTATAATAACATGCCTGGCTGCAAGGCTTAGGATCCCAACATTAGTAAACAAAAGCATTTTTCTGATACACTTGAAGTACCCTGAAGTTTTCTTAGTGTTCCAGGGTCACAACAATGTGGACATACCACAGTCCCCTGTCACTGTCGCTTCTGTCCCTTAGCTAGCTTTCTTTACTCCTAGTGCGCCACTGTTAGTAAAGAGGAACTCTGTATACTAGTGCAGACTTACAAGAGTTGGGCTAAGTCTATTCTGTCCTCTGCCTTATGTCCAGAGCCTAAAATAGTGGGAGACATACAGAAAGTGCTGAGTAGATCTTCGTTAAATGAATCCCAAGACATAAACAAAACATAGCAGAAAGAAGAGGTCAGGGAAGCGTCCCCGAGTATCGAAAGGGAGCACACATGAACTATGAGGCTCCAGACATTTAGTTCTTAGCTTCTGTGCAAGTGTACAAAAACAGAAGCTGGTAGCTGGACAAGTCCTGATAGGATGTCTACATGCTTTCTAGAAGCTACTTTGTTTATTGCCCATGACTGAAAGGGGTCAGGTCTCTCTAGCACACCACCTCCACCCCAGCATACACCTACATCACACGTGCATACACTTGTATATATCCAAACGTGTATAACCAAAATGTTTTGAGAAAACGCTCCAGTACCATCCCTTAAGCAGTGGGGACACTACTCACCCAGTGGTTGATGGGCCAGCTGGATGGACTAGTTAGAGTGGCAAAGTCACAAGGCTGGTGGAGGAGAAGGAGATAGCCCTTTCCTAGGTAGCTGTACTGAATGATGTGAGGCTTTGCCATCAGTCCCCAGACAGGTTGGTAGATAACCCAGAACTCGGCCTTATTTTCCTTATGTGCTAACAGTAATCCCGGACTAAGCTCATTAAACCTGCCAGTCACTTACTAAAACAATAATTAGATGAACAGATTTGCTTTTGCCTTCTTGTGAACTCGCAGTCAATATTCACTCTTACAAACAAATCAGGACCTTCTGGTCCAGTCACCTGGGATTTATTTGGGAAAAACATTTTCATAGAGAAGGTTCAGGAGATTTCTAAGATCTGGACAAGTTTTGGAAGACCACAGGCCCCCTGTCAATCAATATTGATAAGAAAGCTCATATGGAGCAATCCTTCAGGACCTCTCACAAGAATCTACCCCTCCTCCCACACAAGTAAATGCAATGCTTTTACTTGCAAATAGGCAATTGGTTGAATTGGGGAACTGATTTAGTAGAGCCTAAAGAGACAATACTGTCCCCTCTCTCCACTTAAGAAAAAATTGGTTAGATTTTAATGGCAAGATATTAGAATTTTCTTGGCATTTTAGTAAAAAAAATAAAATAGAAAAAATACAATATATATATATATATGTGCACAGACACATATACACACATATATGCACACACATACATACATATATACACATGCACACACATAGACGTACACATACATATATATATACATGAACACACACATACTCACATACATACATATACACACATGCACACACACATATATACTCATGCACACACATATACACACATACACACAAATACACACACATACACACACAAAGTACATAGGTCATAGCAGTGAATTTGCCCAACAATTTTGGTCATATGTGTTGATAACAAAGTTATTAGAGTTGATAACACAAAATTTCATATGGAAATTCTGTTTTATATCCTTGATCGCTTCTTAGAAATAATCTCATTTTCTTGCTACAACAGTCAGCTCTGATAAAGAACCTTGATCTCTAGGTCTCTTTGTCAGTCCACCATCTTAGTCTTAGTGTTATATGGCTCTTAGTAGGAGCTTTGTGAAGAGTTAAATGCCCAGGAAATGCTAATAGACACTTTGGGGACTGAGCCTGGGAGTTCTATCAGCAGGCTCTCTGGCTTCCTGGTGTATTGCTCTGACATGACAGCCAGGAACTTGAGCTGGTCTCTGCCTGAGGTTCATGCCGGTGTAACCTCTGTCTCTGAGTGTGAGACCCTGCGCTCTTTTACCAGTGGAGTATGCAAAGGTGATGGGATGCTACTTTCAAGATGACAAACCTCTTTTGCTAGCAGATTATTGCCTTTCCCTGCCCATACCATATCTATAGGGAAGCAGGCTGCCAAGGAGAGCAGGCACTGATGGTGACCTCTAGACAGTTAGGAACTGGGGTTCTCAACCCCACTCTCCAGGAACTGTCAGCAATCTGATGGGCATGGATGGGACTCCTTCCCCTGGCAAGCTTTTGGATAAGATCTCAGCACTGGTGGTAGCTGACAGAGGTGGGCCTGGCTTCCTACTCAACAGGCCTTGGTAAACAAATGTGTGTTGTTTAAGGTTGATAAATGTACGGCAGTTTGCTTTAGAGTACTGGATTATTCCCACAAAGCCCCTGCCAACAGCAAGGCTTTTGTTTCCGAGAGGCCCTGACTGAGCAGAGTGCTCTGTGCCTCAACAACCCTTAAGGCAGTTTCATCTGGCCCTTCTTTTTTTCTTGACAGGGGAGGGGCAAGCAGGGAAGACATCGTGGTGTTTCTTTTTGAGCCTCAGTCTACCTCCCGGCCTCAGATGAGTTGCAAAATATAATACCTCTCTGTAAAGGTCACCGATGCTTTTGTGGGACAAAGGCTATCAGCGAGTCAGGGCCCAGGCTCCAGGCTGAGGCGGTGAGCATGCGAGGAAAATGATGATTAAAGTGGACTCGTAAACAAGCGCTCGCTGCGAGCACTGATGTAGGGCCTTTGTGTTCTGCCAGTCGTGAGCTAAATGATCTTAATCAAGGCATGCTGAGCCCAAAGCTCTTGGATCATTTATTGTCTCCTACTTATGTAACCTGTCACTGAAACAAACGGCGAAAACAACGTGTTTTCTCAAGGCCAGCTGGGAGAGAGGACCGTGGTGGCTCTGGCTTGCAGCTTGGGGCAGCATTGGTGGCCCAGACATACTTTAGGTGTTCTGCTAGGAGCTCACAATTCTGCCACCACAGAGCACCAGACCAGGGCCTCGCTGGGGTCTGTCAGGGTGGTGTACTGGGGCTCCAAACCTTCACCATAGAAGCCATGCTTCCTGCAGCATAGAAGCCACGCTCCTGCAGCATAGAAGCCATGCTTCCTGCAGCATAGAAGCCACGCTTGTCTCCCTTTACTTCTCCTTCTAACCCAAGGCCTCCTGTAGGCCGAGCTGACCTCCAACTCACTCTATAATGGAGGATTGACCTTGAATCATCTCTTCATCTTCTGCCTCCCGAGGGCTGAGAGGCAAATCCTACCCTACCCGAGTTGAGGACCTGCTTTCTAGGAATTGGCTTTCTTAAAATAAAAAGCTGTCCATTGGTTCAGGATAATTTGCAATGTGCCACCAGGGGCAGGATGACATCAGAGCTGGGCAGTGATGGTGCAGCACTTATCCTAACGCTCAATGGCGACAGTGGCTTGCAATGAGGCCCATGTGAACCAGCTCTGGGTGGTCGTTTTCAAGAGCAGTGCTTAGCTGGGTTCCAGCCACGGGCCTTGGCACAATGTAGGTACCCAATGCAGCTTTGTTTCACTAAAAACACAGGCTCTTCTGGAACTGGGATTCAGGGAAAGCAGTGTTGTTTGGTACAATGAATTCTGAACTAAATCCCCTGAATGGGTGAACAAACAAACAAACAAACAACAACCCCAGCTCATGAAACCAGCCTTCGGCCTTGATGCTGGTCAGTGATTGGGTAGTGTTTGATATTGCCCTGAGAGGCACGGGTACACTGTGGGAAAGGCTTTGGGCTAAGCAGCCTTGGCGTTGAACCCCGACTCTCCAGAGAGATGGCAGGGTGAGTTATCTACATCCTGACCCTCACTTTTCTCAATCGTACAATAGACCTGAGTCTTCTGTGCTTAAAAACTGCATTATCTGGGGTCTGGGCAAATGGTTCAGTTGGTAAAGTACTTGCCTTGCAATTCTAAGGATGTGAGTCCGGCTCTTTAGAACCTATGCTCACAAAAGCCAGATGAGGTCTGAGCAGATGCCTGTTATACTAGTGATTCTGAGACAGGAGGCTGGATGCCTTTAAGTTCATGGGCCAGCTAGGTGGGTGAAGCTACAGGCCAATGAGAGACCTTCTCCCAAAAAACAGTGCAAGGTACATGAGGACTGACACCTGAGGTTGTCCTCTGATCTCCATACATGTTCTTTGTGCACCCGTGAACACATACCCACATAAGCCAAATGCATGTATTCACATGCACACACAAGTGCGCGTGCACACACACACACACACACACACACACACACACACTATGTTAAATTTCTTTCTTAAATAATATCCATCCTCAGAGGTCTTTAAGCATAAAATGAGAGAGTCACTACATGACCTTAGTATTTGCAGGTCTGTGAACAATGAAAGCATGTAGGATATAAATGGTGGGCTGGTGGTCTACAGAGGTGGGCACTTGCTGGAGAAGCATCAGAGCCAGAGTTTGGATCCCAGGATACATTGAGAAGCTCCCTCTGATAAGCAGGCTGCTTTCAACCCAATCTTTAGTTTCATGCAATTCCTGCCAGCAGGTCCCCTTCCCTGGCCACCAAGCTGACCCTGGTCATGAGAGTTGGCCACCACTTGGGGGTGTTGACTGGCTCCCCAGTGTGCCACGCCACTTCCACTAAAAGGAACTTGTTGGTTTCAGGGATGAGAATCCTGAGTCCCACATTAGTTCCACACCACCTCTCTTCCTGGTGCACGGCCACGCTAGCTCCCAGGGAAGGGAGACACACCTAAATGAAGAATGACATGTTAATTCAGAGGGTGCGAAGCCTGTTCACAGACTGGGGATGCCTAAGCCTCATTAAAGTGGGTGCTTCATGCATAATCACCGCCATGATAATTCCGAATAGGTGATAATCTGAACCAGAAAAACACAGGGCATAAAGCACAAGGGTCAACAGCAGGGAAGTAGACCAGGGACATGTCTGGTCTTTGAATGAGTCTCAAGGACTGTATCTATGATACTGTGCCTACCACCCCTTAAAGAGCTAATCCCACAACTGAGCGGGCCTTAGCAGAAGTGTACTGGTGATGGCCGGGGTGCATGAGAGTATGCCCGTGAGCTTCAATGATCAGCCTTTGTGAGGGTGTAGGTGTGCTAGTGTGATATGCTAGTGAAGAGCAGGTGTAGTCTGTTTAGGCAAAAAACTAACACAACAAATGGTATGGGGGAGGAGTGGTTTCTTAATAGCAAGATCCTTCTAGAAGACCTTTCCAACAACACCAACAACAGGACCTTTCTTTTTCTCTTTTTGGTTTTTCGAGATAGGGTTTCTCTGTATAGCCCTGGCTGTCCTGGAACTCACTCTGTAGACCAGGCTGGCCTCAAACACAGAAATCTGTCTACCTCTGCCTCCCAAATGGTGGGATTAAAGGCATGCGCCACCACTGCCCAACCTGCCCAATAGGACCTTTCTAAGGTTGGCTCTATCCCAGCTTTGTCCTTGTAGGTGTTAAAAGGCTTAGAAAATGTTACTTTTTATGTGAGTCTTAAGAAATAGATCTTTCAGCCATTTATAAATGTGTAACTTAGGGCTAGTGCCTGAATCTGGAAGGGGCTGATAGCATCGCAGCAGTCAGTGAGAGAGCCAGCCACACATCTCAGCACAGCTCATGGCTCCCAGCATCATGCAAAAAACTGTGCTGTATGATGCCAGGCCCTTACTGATGAGAGACGGTACCTTGAAAGATGCCCCATGACTCTGACTCCACCTCACCACTTTCTCCAAGGTGGGGATCTTCATCTGCAGCCTGGGTATTTTCTAACCTTTGTCACCAATGAGACATTTCTGAAGGGCTTGAGAAATACAGATTTTTAAGCTCCTTTTCCAGATATCCCATGGGGATGCTCATATGGGCAGCCTCTTTCAGACATTGGACCCTGATGAAGACGCAGTGCGGATGCTTCGAGAGTGGGCAAGTTCCTTACAGTGTCCATGATTAGGCTTTCGTGGGGAAACTGCTACTGACAGAGTCTACTTAAGGTTCTAATATGGTGTCTTCCATGGTGAGTGGGCCTTCTTGGTCTCCTACTCTTGTATTAAGATGTTCTCATAACTTGGAACTCCCTGCCTTCCAAACTAGTACCCAGTGGAGAGCTGCAGCTAAAGATGGGAACTTGGTTTCCTTCCCATCCCTAGCCTACCACAGGGTTGTCTACACTGCCAAGGTAACAGAATGCCTTAGAACGCCATTCGGTACTCTTAATTCAGGGATGGGGCTAACCAGAAGGAAAAAGATGCTTCACTAGTGGGGTGTGTCACTAGAGTGAACTTGGCTCAGCATATGGAACCTGAGTACAGAAGCCTCTGAGGCACAAAAAGGCTTCCCAGCAAATGAAAAGGCTATGAAAGGGGCTGGGCCTGGGGAAGACTTCCTTCCAACAATGCTGTCATCCTTAGAAGGGCATGCTTGGAGCATAATGGCTCTAGCTACAAATTCTATTAACTCTGATAGTTGTTCTGAGTGAATGGATAATGCATTTAGCAGAAATAGACCCAATCAATTTATATGAAACACATAGAACTTTCTCATTGGAATTGGCATCTGTTCTTGAATCATAGGGGCATGTGTGGAAATGGACAGTCTGTCACCATGACTTCTGGGCACATTAGCTCAGCCATGGCTTAATTGGAGAGAAGGGCCAAGAAAAGCAATGGCTCCCTTATTCCACATTGTTTCAGGCCCTGGAATCACAGAGCTGGGGATGGGAAGGGACTGGAATGCTTTAAACTTGACTCTGTGTGTATGTGTATACATACATGTGTATATGCAGATGTGTGTGTATGTATGTATATATATGAATGTGCACATATATGGGTACAGATGCATGTGCATATGTGTGTATGCATGTGCATGTGTATATGCATGTACAAACACGTGCATTTGTATATGCATGTGCACATATATGCATGTGTGTATATGCATGTGTACATGTGTGTGCTTGAGTATGGAAGCCAAAAGTCAACCTTCTGTCTTGTTTCTTGCAATGGTGTCTAATTTGCCTGGAGCTCACTGATTTGATGTGGCTGGCTGGTCAGATCACCCCCAGTATCTGCCTAGTGCTAGGTTTACCAGTATGATTAGCTTTTCAAAATGTGGTTCTGAAGATTGAGTTCATGTCCTCAGGATTTGGTGGTAAGCACTTTACTGAGCCTCGCCCCAGTCCCTCAAACCTTGACTTCTTCGAAACAGTAGGATACCTGTTGCTATCTGTTCACAGGAGCCTCTCCCACAAGAGTCATTCCTGTGTGTTTACTGACATACAGAGGCAATGCAAAGGCCCTGTGAGGCTTAGCAACCCTAGGACCGTGGTTAGTGTGAATTGACCAGGACAGAACATGGAGGTTCTGACTCCTAGTCTAGAGTTCTTTTCAGGATATATAAATATATATTATATGTAGGACATAATTGCATATTTACATATATATGTATCACTATTATGTGTAGCTGTACATGTATGCATGTGGGTCTGTATGTGTGTGTGTGTGTGTGTGTGTGTGTGTGTGTGTGTGTATGCATGTATGTGTACCCCCATGCTTGTGTGCAGGGCAGGGCAGAGGTTGACTTTATAGAGTTGATTCTCTTCTTCCATCAGGTTCCAGGGATCAAACTGAGGTCATCAGGTTTGCACTGGTAGCACTTTCCTTAGCGGAATCATCTCACAGGCTACATAATTTTCTCCCCCCACCTTTGCTCAAGATGCATACTTAGAATTGGCAAGTAAATCCACTGTAATCCCCCACTCCCCCCCTCCTCCTCCACTCCCACAAGACTCCAAAATTGTGGCATTGGGTTTTATTTGGTCCAGCCTGTGCCACATCTGAGCTCATATAGTAGAGAGGAGACAGGCACAGGGCCCTGGAGCTTTCACATCCTCAACTAGACTTCTTCGGGAGGGAGCGTAGCAAAGCCCGACGACTGCACCCGCTCAGCTGCTGCAACATCTGTTACGGGGGACAGAGACAGACACCGAGGTGGAGACAGAGACAGGGAGGTGGAGAGAATTAGGGATGGAGCAGGGAGGGGGTGGGAAGAGAAGAGGCTGACTCTAGCCCTAATTGCATTAGCCCAGCCATTTGGTTAGCGTAATTGCATGTGCAAAGCTGACAAACGTAATTTCCCAGGACTTAATACTCACCCCATTTTCTCCTCCAGCTTCTTCATCCGATTAGCTAAAGTGACTCAGAGGCTTCCGACAAGCACAACCTGGTCAGGCGTTTCCCTGCCCCTAGGCTGGAGGCTCCCCGGGCCTGCTCAGTCTCCTGGAGTGAGCCTGGCTGGCTGGCTGGCGGGGACACACGGAGCTTGGGGAACATTGGCAGTAATAGTTTTCTCAGGGCCTGGTCTCACAGGGCTTTGGTGTGTTCAGTTGCTTCTTTGCTGACTGCCGGGAGGAGAGTCGAAATGCCACCCCCACCCCTGTTCCAACTCAGTGCAAACTGACAGCAGTGAACTTTGGAGAGAAAATCTTATTATCTTGTCGCCTTCATTCTTTGTCAGAGGGTCAGGAGCTGACTATTTACTGCTCAGGCAGGGGCTCTTAGCTGTGGCTGTCTCCCTACCTCCTTCTCACACAGCCCTTCTCTCTGATTGGAGATCTCTTTACCAACAGTGAGCTGGTTCAAGGGCTACAGACTTTGGGGACACATCCTGGACCCACTGGCCAGCAGCCATGCCCTCACGTTCTGGTCCTTTATTCCATCTTTCTTCTCTTTTAATAGGAGTAAAAGTAACTACCCCTGGATGGGGTCACGCTAATTAGTGCAAAAGCCTAGCTCATCGGAAGGCACTGTCTGATTTCCACCTGTTCTTTCCTCCACACCTTTTTGATTTCCTTCCCCCTTTCCTCTCTGTTCTCTCTTTCACTCCCCTCTGTCCAGGGACTCAGGGGACATGCCTGGGAATAGTGGCCTCCTTAGCCAAAATCTTGCCCTCCATAGAGATACCCTCTGTACCCCCAATATACCCTTGCGGGGGGGGGTTCTACACTGAGATGGGACAAGGGGACCCAAATCATGGTGGATAAATACCTCCTGTAATAGAGAGCATGAGGGGGAGGGGTGTGGAAGCCGAGGCCCTTCTCTTTCTCCCTAAGCAGCTCCTGATGTGGCACTGGGTTCTTGGGGAAACGATGGCTCCTTAGTCAATGTCACTGAGCAGTTCCAAGGAGCCTCACAGTCACTCTTAAACACCTTTGGTTCCATATCCTCTTGTCCCAGTCTTGACCTAGAGCCTGCTTCGTTCTGAGGTGATGTGACCCAGCCTGGTGCTTTAGCTGGAATCTGCTTCAAGTTCTGTTTGGAGATGGTGGGGAGTCATAGTCCTTTCCCAGTTCCCATGATTTCATTTGTCAGGAGTGGCCAATGGGCCCTTATTGATTATCCTTTTAGGGACAGTGGGAGTTATGTGGCAATGACCCTAGACTCAGGCAGGGTGGACCACTGCTCCCTAAATGTTGGTTGGTTGTAGCACTGTGGCTGTCGACATTAGAGGACCAGAGCTCAGGCTTCTTCTAGATACTATGCATCAATCAGCAGATGTTTCCAGAGTCCCTGCTGGTAGTGAGGCCAGGGGTGGGGATCTTCCATGTCTACTTAGCACAGAATTAAAAGGGAAGTGTGGTCTGTTTCCTAAATTTATGGATTTGTAAGTTGTGCAAGTTTGTCACAAGACAGTAAACACAGGTGAATCCCCTGGGGGTGAGTGGCAGGAGGGGCTAAGTGGATAACAGAAAGGTCCTCACTCAGGCAGTGGGGCTGGCTACTATTTCCATGGATTGTGCTGCTGTTAGGATGCAGCGTTCTTTAGGCTGGGTTCCAAGGTAGGCTCTGGGAGGGTTGGAAGGTTTGAGCAGGGAGTGCCTTAAAGGTTAAGAGAAAGAGGGAAGGAGACACACACCCCTTTCTTCAACTTGGTAGCTGGCCAGATCAGGCAGGAATCAGGAATGGGAGAGAGGCCATTTCAAGCAGCGTTTGTCTTTTTTTTTCCTCCAAAACTAAGCAAAACTAGAATTTAACTAATGAGCTGAGAGCTCACAAATTTGGTGTCAAAGCTACAAGCCTCTAATTATTTTGTACTTTGCATGGGACCAGGATTCCACCTTGTAAGTAGAAATTACAGGCTTATCACCTATATGCTGTTATTCTAATCAAGATGCCCACAACAGGATGTGGTGGACTATGTGTTGTACCTGCTTCTCATGTGCGAAGTGCCAGTTCCCCATGTACCAGAGTCCTCAGGGCATCTGGGAACCTCAAGTGTTCTTGAGTGGGACCTAGGAACTAAGACCCCTGGTGCGTGCATGTGTGTGTGTGTGTGTGTGTGTGTGTGTGTGTGTGTGTGTATACACATGCATCCAGAGGCCAGAGGTTGATGTCCGATGTCTTCCTTATTTGTTGATATAAGGATTCTTACTTAATCTAGAGTCCATCCACTCAGTAAGACCTGCTGCCCACCAAGCTATAGGGATTCCCCCTGTCTCTAACTCCTCAGTGCTAGGATTATAGGTATGTGCTTCTGTGATTGGCTCTTTATATGGGTACTGGGGAGCTGAACTGGGGACTGGAGTTTACATGCCAAGTATTTTACAAAATGGGACATCTCCATTGTCCCTAAAAGGTGAAGCTCAGGGTGGCACCAAACTCATCTTCCTGCCTCCAACGCTATTACACCTGCCTATTTGTATGTGTCATAGTAAGTGGCCATAGCTTGAGTCCCACATTACATAGGTCCCATAGCTTAAGTGATGAGAGACCCACACAGCTTCTTTCAGAGGTCCTATAACAAAGACAGCGATGCCTTTTCTGGGGACCAACCATTTTCTTTTAACCACAGTGCTTATTCCAACCACAGCACAGGCCATTCTTCTGCCTTCCACAGCAAGAAATGACGCTCTTTAAATGTGTCAGCTGTGACAGGGTAACCCTTACCTGTAGGGTCGAAGATGGGAGTTGGTCCTGATATGTTTGCCCAGGATTTTGGCTCCTTGTTTGGATTTTTCTCAAACAGATTTCTGGATCTGGGAACTGCATTCAGGGGCATTTTCTCCTCCCCACTGACTAGAAGAGAGAAGAGTTAGGGATGAGTTAAGTGGGGTCAGTTTTAAGGACAGAGATGAAGGTAGGAGAGGCAAGATGGCTGACACTGGTGATCTAAAGGCGAGACCATGGGTCACTGAGACTGGGGGGTAGAGGTGAGGCCATGGGCCACTGAGACTGGGGGGGGGTAGAGTTGAGGCCATGGGTCTCTGAGACTGGGGGGTAGAGGTGAGGCCATGGGTCACTGAGACTGGGGGTGTAGAGGTGAGGCCATGGGTCACTGAGACTGGGGGGTAGAGGTGAGGCCATGGGTCACTGAGACTGGGGGTATAGAGGTGAGGCCATGGGTCACTGAGACTGGGGGGGTAGAGTTGAGGCCATGGGTCACTGAGACTGGGGGTGTAGAGGTAAGGCCATGGGTCACTGAGACTGGGGGTGTAGAGGTGAGGCCATGGGTCACTGAGACTGGGGGTGTAGAGGTGAGGCCATGGGCCACTGGGTTAAGGGATAAACGTGCTAGGGCCAACTCACTGGTGAGGTAGCAGTCGAGGCTGACGGAGATGTTGTCAAATGCCACGGTTGCCCTGGATCCTGGTCCCCACCATGTGACTATCTGCAGCCAGAACCTGTATGAGGTTAAGAAGAATGCGTGTTAGGAACCGCTGGGGTGACTCAAGTCCCAGGATTCAAGGCACACGTGTGCTGACCTATTGTACAGAGATTTAGTTTGATCATCCTTACCTGGTCCCAATGCATCAGTTGGAGGGCAGGGATCAACCTTTTGCGATTCCCACTGCTGCATCACAGAGCATATCCCTTTAGAAGGGCTGCCCCATCATAGCTATGGCAGATATGAGGCCGTCAAAGCTAGTATGGATATCTGAGCTTGGGAGACGTTTGCTCTCTGGGCATGCATAGTGGATAGAAACAAAGTGGGCTTGGCGTTCTGCTCATGTTCACCTATGGGTGGGCCGAAGCCACTATTTAATCATTAACGTGCTTTTGTATGATACCAATGGCTGGAGAGAACCCCTCAGTGTTGCTTCAAGCAACTGGGCTTCTTCTGTGGTTCTGTTCCACTAGCCTGCAACTCAAGGGTTAATTTCTTGAACAACAGAGGTACCAAGCATCCTGAGTCTTGTCCAGTATCAGTTACTGTTTTCCAATTGGTTGTTAATTATTAGATGATCGACTGTTTCCCCCAGGAGAGTTTGTAATCAAACCACAGTAAGCCATAAAGTATGGCTGGTAACTCCCTGAGATCATGTTTCTCTCCAGCTTTGTCATGGCTTAGAGGGCCAGGTCCTCTGACTACGGTCAGAGAAAGCTTTAGACTGAGATAAAGAGAAAGATGCCTTAGACTCATTTGTTTCCTGGTATGTTTTCTTGGGAAATCTCCTTCCTGGAAGGCTGTCATCAGTCAACCACCCCTTTCTGCGATAAAGTGGCTGTGTCCCGAGAGCCCTAAAGACTCTTTCCCCAGATTTCAGAAAGTCGATCCAGAATGACCTGAAGAATAGTGTGCAGCCTCTGGTGTGGATGTCGAAATAATAAGAGGGGGAAGCCATGGCTGTCAATCATTGAATGGATGCAGCTCATGCGGTGCTATGGTCACACATCAGGATGCTAATCTATAATAAAGAAGAACGGACCAGGAGACACGCTGTAAAATAGATGCCTCTCAAAAGCATTATGCAGTGTTAGAGAAGGCAGACAGTAAGTTAAAGACCTCATGTTGAGTGATTCGCTGTATAGGAATCATCTCGAATAGGCAAATCTGCAGAGGCAGAGAGCAGATTAGTGCTTGCCTGGGGCTAGCGGTGGAACAATATTGACTGCTAACTAGCACGAAGCCTCATTTTTGGGGTGATGGAAATGTTCTAAAACTGGGTTGTAGTATTCTTTGTAGAATTCTAGAAACTTGCTGAAAGTCGTTGACTTGTGCACTTAAAAATGGGTAAATGTTATGGCATGTAAATTATAGCTTGCTAAAGCTGTTGGGAAATAAGGAGGGAAAGAGGAGGCTAGAGAAAGAGGGAGGGAGGGAGGGATGAGGCACAGACATACAGGAGAGAAAGTCTATCTATCTATCTATCTATCTATCTATCTATCTATCTATCTATCTACACACACACACACACACACACACACACACACACACAGAGAGAGAGAGAGAGAGAGAGAGAGAGAGAGAGAGAGAGAGAGAGAGAACATGTAGGCTGATGACAGTGCGGGTCAGGGTCAGAAGGCAGCGGTGGAAGAGGCCCCCAGGAAGAAGTGTGAGGGGGAAAGGCCTTTTGTTTCTCTGGAACTCAGTTCAGCAAGGGAGCAAAGCGTCCCCAAATGTTCAACCCAGGCCACATGCAGCCATGGCCCAACACAAAGTCATAAGCTTATTTACAACTTTAATAGACTCTTTTAAGGCAGTTATTTTTTGTAACTTGGTAGCGTTTTTCTTTAGTGTGAGCTTTGCAGATGACTGTGTCCCGTTCTGATGAGGCAAGGCTGGAACTTGCCTGCACCGCGAATCACAACCAGGTGGACACTCCCATCATGACCGAGCATGTAGCCCTGGCCAGCACTTAGAAGGGATAGATGGTGGCTTCGTTCTTTCTGGTCGGAGGACAGTATTTGCTCCACTGGAGAAAGGCCTTGAAATCAGAAGCGAAATCTTCTGAACAATGTGTATGTGACCAGTTTTTCTCAATTGCTCTACTCCCCTGCACCTGCCTGCGCCTTCATCTGTCTTGTGAAATCTGGCCATATATAACCCTTTCAGTGTAAAGGCCACAATTAGAAGGCCTAGATGCTTCTATTCTAAAGGAGAAATGACTGAGGCCATTCTCATCTACACAGCGGAGTTTGAGGCCAGCCCAGGCTACGTGAGACCCTGTCCTAAAAGAACAAAATAAAACAAAATATCCCAAACCAAACAACAACAGCAAAACAACAACTAATAATAAATAATAATAATAAGTATTACTATAAAGCTACTCAAAGTGTGACTAGAAAGAACACCTTCCTGGAAGATATCAGGTGCAAGGGAATGCACAACTTGCATGCTTACAGAGCAAGGGAGGGGCGAACTCCCCACCGTTCCCTCCAGAGGCCCCGGTGGAACCATCTAGCACCTCACCCGTGCTCTGGCTTTCCTGCTTTATTCTTTGTGACTGGGAAGTTGGAGCTGCAGTGTCCCCTAACAGCCACCACCAGGCCTCTGAGCATGGATGGGATGCTGTAAGCCGGGGCTGCAATGCCTGCTCTAAGTACAAGAGTCTCTACAGCATTCTGTGAGTGGACAGCACTGGAAACCGATGCTTAAAAACATCTAACTGACACTGGGAGCTGCCCGTATTTTGTGCCAGCGACACTCGGGACAGGCAGGGAGGCCTCAATTAGATGGCACCATGAACACCCGTGAGGCTGCCTCAGTTCACTCTGGGGCCAGAGACTCAGGTTAAGGGAACGGGCGGGGCAAATATGAGGGTCAGATAGAGGTGGCAGGTAGTGGCAGGACAGAGGTGGAGTGGAGGCGTTGTGGGAATGGAGTCTGGAGCGGCAGGTGATGGGGCGTGGTGCACCGGGGCAGATTCCAGGAGTTCATCTTCTGTGAGGGAACTGGCCCAGGGATGCGGTGAAGACCAGGCGAGCTGCGATTTAGGCTTCTTCTCTGCTTTGGGTGCTGCCTGGTTGTGTGTTTCCGGCAAAACTAAAGAGCAGAGGCTCTGGAAGCCCTTTCCTGTTAGAGACAGGCAAGACGTCTTCCTGGCTCTGAGTCCTTCTGGTGCAATTACTCCTTTATAGTCACTTTCCCAAAGATGACAGACACCAGGTTGTTCCTCAGAGTCATTCCTCGGGCCCTAGGTCTTGCAGGTCGTGAGTACAGGTAGAACATTCTAGGACTAACGGAAAGCAAGGTCGTGGCATATTATTGCTAATACGATATCAGACTGATAATCACACAGGTCACCTCTGTGGCCTGACCCCAACACTCACCCTGGGTGGGGAGGGAAGCGGCGGTTTCCATGGCTACAAGAGCCTTCCCCAATCCTGAGTGGGACATCTGTAGAGTAAGCACATGGGGGCTCCTCCTGCTTTCTGGAAGCCTTGCAGGTAGGCCTCTCCTCTCTTTGGCTGTGTGATAACTGTCAGATCTGCTTGGTTCTTTCTGTTTCTCCGAAGTAGATTTTCGATTTGCAGGAGTCTGATGCTGGTCTTACTTTTTTTCCTTGTCTAAAACACACTTGGCTAGAGGTCTTGGCTCAAGCCTGCTTTTGCATCAGAATACATCCACCTTTCCACCTTGTGCAAGCTTTATAGACAGACAGCCTGTTGAAAATTAGCCCAAGAGGATTCTGGGAGGTGATCACTTGGGCCCTGGGCCAGGCCGGGTTTCTAGGAGGCAGCTCTGGAAGTGGGCGCTCGCCGTACTCACCGAGCAGATCTCTGCAGAGGACATGTGGATGCTGCTCACGCGCGCGCTGCTCAGAAGACGCACCGGCTCACTCAGGCAACAGACTGTTAATGGGCAGTGAATACGAGGCCTTCTTCGCAACCCTCCCAGCCTCTGGGATTGACAAACCTAATTAAGTTCACTTAATGATTCTAAGTAGCTGACAAAAAGGTGTGCATCTGGATATGGACGGAGGGAATAACAAGGCTTTGGTGAGCGAGGGAAAGAATGCTGGGTGGTGTAAGAGGCATTTGATGGATGGGCGCTGTGGGTCTGATTCCTTCCCTGGCCATTTAGTAGGATCCCAAAAAGAGGGGGAGGGGCCCCATTTTCACAGCTGGGGCCTGTCTGGGACCTGGCCGCTTAGGACAGAACTGGCGGATGCCTCTCTCTCTCTTTCTTATTGTGCCGTTGATTTGTTCAGTAAAAGTCTTCTGAAATGGACTGTCGCAAGGCTGGGGTCGAGACATGCATTCCTATTAGAATAACGTCTTCAATGAAAAAGCCCTGCCACATCCAGGCCATTATCTGCATAATTGACTTCAGTTACCGGCTGCGGAGGAGGGGCTGAGCGGCTAGGGGGGCAGCTTTGGGTTCCCAGGATGCACCCTGGTTGCATCTGACTAGGCAGTGGCTGGACATGTATGTATTCATGTGCTGTGGCTCTTGGTGAATGTGAATACGCCACGCTGAAGGTCAGGCTGAATTGGGAATGTTTCTGCATCCACAAGCCCAACTCTCTGAGGTAATTTACCACCTCAAGACTTGGTTTCTCCTCTGGGCATAACACCAAGAGAAAAGTCAATATAGAGTTTCTAGGGCTGCCAAGGGTCAGAGAGCTCTCTCTTGCACAACCAGGCTGGTTGTGGTGAGGGAGCCTTCTGGAAAGAAGGAAACAAATATTCAGATAAACAGCACGGAGAATTATAGAAACCCTTCCATGACCACAGGTCAAGGCTTCCAATCACTGCTTTCCCCTCTTTGTTAACTTTTATTTTCTTCTGTGTGGCGTGTGCATTTCTGCATGTGCATGTGGAGGACAGAGGAAGACAGACATCTGGTAGACCACTCTTCCTTGAGAAAGGGTCTCATGCTGAACCTGGAGTTAGGCTGGAGGCCACCAAGCTCCAGCGATTCTCTGGACTCATCTGTCCTCCCTAGTACTGGGTTTCAGGTGCACACTAGCAAGTTCAGTGCTTTGCACGGATCCTAGAGACTCAAACTCGGGTCCTCATGGGAGCGCAGCAAATGTTCTCAAATGTTCTTACCCATTTCCCCACCCTAAGCATTGGCTTTCTGTGCTCGTTTGTGTGTGTGTGTGTGTGTGTGTGTGTGTGTGTGTGTGTGTGTGTGAAATGGCCCTGAAGGGTTCTTGGGAAGGAGAAACGAGAGATGTCAGACAGGCAGAAGATGATCTTCAGTAAGTTCCTTCTATGCTATCTCATCCCCTCAGTCTGTGACATATCTGTCACATGCTGGCACCAGAAGCAGGTGTAAGGGAGAGAGTGAAGGAGAGGACCTTGCTTTCTGGAGTTCTGCCCCAACAGAGGAGGAGAGATAAAAATGCTTGATGCACAGGCTTGAATGAGCTAAGTACTAGGTGGGAAGAGAGTAGAAAAAGGAGTTAAGGGGAGAGAGATGGGGGTACAGAAGAAGAGGGGGAAGAGGAGGAGGAAGAGGAGGAGGAGAGAAAGAAAATGAGAATACCCTTCCCCACTTACACCCCCAACCCTATTTGCACACTCACTCACACACAGAGGCATGCATGCAAGAATCCATCAAGGAGATGAAGCATGTCTGAGGTCTCTCAGGAGCATCGCTTGCCGTGGCCAGTTACCCACGAGGAGAAAGCAGGCCTCTCACTTCTCAGGCCACGCTTTCCACCATCCGCTGCAGAGCCACCCAACCCACTGAATGCCACGTCGTGTCATACACACGTCCAACAAGCCCTTTGGAACAACTGAGGCTGTGGAAAACTATCTCCGTCAGAAGGTACCAAATCCATCCTTCTTAAAGACTGGGCTGTCCACTCCTACATCTCAGGACCTGCAGAGAGTCCCCACGAGGACGTCTTTGCTTCTGTCTCTATTGCTGTGTGCCTTGGAAGGCAGAGATGGTACCGGATACGGCAGTTTTCCAACAATGAAAGGACCCAGGGAAAGGATGGTTTGAACTTCCTTCTTCCCCAAGAAGAACATCTCTATGGAGGTGAACTGGAAGGCACTGCAGAATCTCACAATACCGTTGTCAGGTGCTATAAGTCAGGGCTACAGACTTGGTGGGACCCTGCGTAAAGCACAAGCACTAAATAGGTGCTATCTAAGCATTTTCACACTGCCTTTCTCTAGGATAAGAGCTTACACTTCGTTGTTTTCATTTCATATTCTATTTTAATGATAAATCTGCGCTTCCTCGGGCAATGTGACAGATTATACATATCACCCTTTGCCTCGGAGCAAAGGTTGTCTGTGTCCATGGTATGAGTCAGCCAGGAGCATAGAGCATTGTCCTTGTCCTAGGAGTCTGGATATTGTGTCATTCACATTATTCAGTGACTATGGGACTTCTGACCTTCACAGCTCAAGTCTGTTCAAGCCAGGGGGCATGCTGGTTGTGACTGGTGAGAGAAAACCCAAGGACGACTTTCGAGAAATGGACGTCTAGGAGAGTGTCGGTGGAGTTATGGGTAGAAGTGCGCGCGGGAATTACACTGTGATGTCATGAGGTGCCAATCAGGCAGCTGGAAATGTGGGTCTGGGACTCGTGTCGAAATGAAGATGTGCCAATCATTTGCCTAAAAGTGAGGATAGAAGTTATGTCAACGAGGCTCCTCCCAGAGGACAAAATATGTTTAGTTGGATTCTGCTTTGCTCCAAATATTAGAGGCTCCATTATCCCTTAGACTCCAGACTTTGTGCCTAGAGGGAGACGGGTTGAGAACATAGGCCTTCATTTTCACAGGCATTAAGGGTTATGAAGCACACACATACATCTGTTGACTTGTAAACTGAACTGTGGATGTTTACCAAAAAAATTCTTGAGCAGATCTGAACATCCGCTATCATAAAGGGGGTTCACGTAGTGCCATTTTGAACAACTGCCTCTCAAATGAGGCACACAGGCCTGATCTGCCTCAGTGCTCTGGGCTCTTGATTGTGGAAACAGCAATCCGAAGCAACAGCTTGTCCCAAACGTCACAGTAAATCAGCATTAGCAATGGGATTTAAAGCCTCAGAATTACTAATCTACTCCTTGCTCCAATGATCTGAGATATTTTCTGCGAGAGGAAACAGGGCCAGATCCTTCCAGAGTTATGAGGGTTTGATTTGTATACATCAATGCCTGGATGCGCACGGCACGCCGAGCCACCAGCCGTATCTTCTCCCTTCTCAGAGAGCAACTCCAGAGCTGCCCTGAACAACTTAGGGAAGGCAGCAGAAGCTGAGGCCTCTGCTGTAATGTCTCCCCAACTTCCCTTTTCTGAGTCCCACTTTGTGGTTCCAATCATTTCACATTTGGTTTTCCCAAGAGCCTCCGGCAGACTCAAGGCTCCAGTAAACCCAATGGGCTTCGCGGTCCCGTTACCTATACTCACAGCCCAAAGCACATTGCCTCATACCATTCCCTCTTGTTCAAGATGGCTACCCACAATCCCCTGACACAACCCAGAAACAATAGAAAACATCCCTGCCTTTAGACCTTTGCTTACCCTGACGCTGTCTCTAGAATGAATGGCCTTGAGTCTCATTCTCTAAGATCTGAATTTTTCCTGAGAGCTGACTTATTAGCTCACTTGCCCCATTCACATTGGCCTGACTGCTTGGACACTGGGAGATCTTGGGAGCCTGTGCGAGTGGGCGGGGCTGCCACTGAACTCATGTATCCGCAATGCCATTCAGATCCTGTAACTTAGCAAGAGGCTAGTCCTATGCATGGACGGAGCTTGATATACTATTGCTGACAATCTGACAGGCAGAAATATCTCTCCAGATACTTCTTGGTTCCCCATCTTGCCCACAAGAGACTTGGATCTGTCATTGTCTTTCAAACACAGCTACATATCAAAGTCATTTGGGGGAACTTCTTGAAGATAGTGTTTCAAGTCTAAGATGTGGTCTTCTCAGAGTGTCTCTGTATGGGTGGGATACACGGATTTTCTTAGTGGCAGCTGGGAGTTTTCTGCCTCATAATAACATTCAGTTAGATTTGTGGGCTGAAGCTTTTTTGGCAGTCCATAAGCCTTTTCAAAGTATTCTTTTCCTGCATTTTTTTGGTTGTTGTTTTTTAGAAAAGAGAAAGTTTGGTGAAATTCTGAGATGATTTCTGCCAGAAAGTAAGAATTTGCCGCATCATAAAATTTTGGGAATGAAACACTCACACCTCAGAATAGATCCTGGAATTGATTTCGGCTTTGAATTATGAAGATTGTGGAGATGCTGGCTGATCAGTGCCCAGAGAGCTAATGAGGGGGTTGTGCTTTCCAGTGACACTCTGATAGATACACACAGAAGAGAGTTGTATTTCTTGGCTGCTGCTCCCTCCTCCTCGTCCTCCTCCTCGTCCTCCTCCTCCTCCTCCTCCTCCTCTTCCTCCTCCTCTTCCTCTTCTTCCTCCTCCTCTTCTTCTTCCTCCTCTTCTTTCCATTCCTCCTCCTCCTCTTTCTATTCCTCCTTCTCTTCTTCTTCCCTCTCCCCATCCTTCTCCTCTTCCCCTCCTCTCCCTCCTCCCCCTCATTTTTAATGCACTTCTCTCTTATGTGGGCACACAGCGACGTGGGAGTACAGGCCTGAGCCACAGAGTGGAAGAGGTACAGGTTCCTGAACTCACCAGGCATGCCCATGTTTGATTTTATATGAGAAAGAAATGGTTTTCGCTTCTATAGAGCTCTATAGGGAACTGGAGGGTCACTGTTACTTCGGGTGCTGCTATCCCAATCAACAAGCGGCAGTACTTCTAAGGTACTCAGGATTTGTTCAGTACACTTGGCCTAGGTGTGCCGGTGACTAACCTGCTCACGGCGATGGAAAGACTCCGCCCTTTGCTGGCTGCAGGAGACCACAGGACCCTTCTCCTTCAGCTGCAACCTTTACCTAGCTACGCGCTCTGGCTACATTCCAGGACCAGGGGCATCCTGGTGAGCCAGGCAGGGTGCACTGAGGGGGAGTAGTCTAAGGTGCTGGGGCAAAGATATGGCTGTTCTCATGCCTGTGTGCTGTACACAAGGCTCTGGGCTCATTATGGAAGCCTGGTCCCTCCTTTTGTCCTTTGATGTTACCTGTCTGCTGACTACAGGTCTACATCCTTGTCTGGATGATCCATGTGGCTGCCTGGTTCTACCCAGGCCACATCTGACTTGCTCCACCAGGCCAGGGTTTTATTCTCAGTTCTCCTTGAGTGACTCGGCCCTGTAGGTGTTGGCTGACCCCCCTCATGGCTGACAACTTCTCTATAAGGCTTTCAGGTGGCTCAGAGACTCTATAACATGGTTCTATCATAGCAGCTTCTTCAGTAAGATAATAGTGCTGCCCATGACCCTTGAGAATCTAGAAGTCACTTCTTGACTCTGATAGCAGACAGTTGAAAGAAGCTGGATTCTGAGTTACAAATCTCCTTTGCTTCCTAGTTGCATCTTTGCACTGACTGTTTCATGGCTTCTCTGGGGTAAAACCAGAGCGTGAAGGCCCACATTCTGATACTGAGGGCAAGAAGGCACAAGCACATGTATACAAGAGGCACAGAACAAAGGTAGAAGAAAAGGGACTCTTCCTGACAAGAGCCTCACCTTGAAGACAGCCTAGGAGGCCAGTGCTTCATCCCACATCCCGTGTGTGTGTGTGTGTGTGTGTGTGTGTGTGTGTGTATGGTGTGTGTGTGTGTGTGTGTGTGTGTGTGTGAAGGACCTGAGCCCTTTTGGTGGAAGACTTGTTAGACTTAGTGGCATAATTTATCCACTGTGTTCTCCAGGCTTGTGGTACTGTCTTGGACTAAGGGTGTCAACAGTCTCTGTGAAGCTCCAGCTACTGCAACACTGACCCCCTGTTGGGAGAGCTGAGTCCTTCCTGTTTCCCCTCGTGTTTCTTGCATGCATGGACTCACCTCAGGAGAAACATGTGAGACAGTTCTCTCTCACTTCTCCTTTTGAGTCTGTGGGATTCTCTAGACTGTCTCCATGTGTATCTTCTGACAAGAAGAGACCCCCTGACTTTTTCTTCCTTAGTGTGTGTACCTCTGGGTCATTATTTAATCTCACTGGACCACAGTGTTTTTTGAGAAATCCTCACTGTGTGTGCTATGGTTGGCAGAGAGGAGACTCTGCAGAGTACACAGAGAAATGCATGCTGGGAAGAACGGCCCTCATTGGGAAGAAAGATGCATGCTGGGAAGAACAGATTCAGTTTTATTAGACCTCACGATTCTCTGGGTTCTCTGACTCCCTCCTCCAGTACCCAGGCTCTGCCATGCAGCAGCCTGTTTTCCTGGCCAGGCCCTGTGAGATCACTTTCCTTGATAACTCAGCTGTTCTAGAATGTCCGTGGGAGCCCACCAGCCAGCACGAGACAGGCGGCAAACACTGGCTGGATAATAAATACACAGTGCTTGGGTGAAGATGAAAGCTGGTGCCATCTCATCATGAACAGCTTCACAGGATCATGTCTGGTTAAGAAGGAGATGGAAATGGGGCCTGTGGGCTCTTGGACAGCAGTCTTCTCATCTGAAAAGTGGATCCTCATGGCTCAGTGTGTGGACCTGAATCAGCACCTTGTGCTAGGAGGGTGCAGAGCCCCTGTGCAGAGCTGCACGGTGGTTATGGGTAAACAGTGAGGGGATGCAGTCACAGTAGCCTGCCCAGCAGAGGGCAGCCAGTGCCGGCTCGTGTGGCTTTGCATGGCTTCTCCTGTTCTGCACGTCTATTTGCTGGGGTGGGACTAGCCTGGAGGTAAAACCAAAATTTGAGGAAGGGGGAGGGCAGGCAGGAGAGAAGGGACACAGAGCTTGTCCCTCTGCTGTGTTTCTCTGGTGACTGAGGAGTCCTCTGTCCAGGTGTGCAGTTTTAGGGTTAGGTTTCCCCAGCGTCCTTCTGGCAATGAAGTTCATTCCCAGCGATCCAGAGGGAGAGTCTTGAAATGGACAGCTAAATGCCTTTTGTTCTTATGCCTTCGTAAGCTATGGTACATTCATATATTTATAACTAGATGTCCCTGTCAGAATCTATGCTTGGTTTTGGAGTGGAAGCATCTGGTGTAGGGACAGCCAAAGATACGCTAGATCGATGGCGTGCAACGACACAGGGAAGGGAAAGCCAGTTTCTTTTGGTGATTGTGTCCCCGTTGGAGATGTGAGGTAAAGAACACAGGCAGAGTAGCCTGGATGAGAAGCGTCTTCATCAGGAGGTAGTGGTAGGGACTAAGGAGACAGACAAGGTACCCCATGACATAGAGAAGAGACATTTCATTTTGGTTTCTATTACACTAAGCGTTATGACAATCTGTAACATAGCTCATCTAAGATTTGCATGTGTGGGTGTGTGCACATGTGTGCATATGAGTGGAAACTAGATGTTGATCTTGATGTCTTCCTCAGCCATTTTCCACATTACAAAATAAGGTTTCTGACCTGGATCCTTCTGATTTTGGCTAGAGTGACGAGCCAGCATGAGCCAGGAACCTTCCTGCCTCTGCCTCCAGTGCTGTGATCAATTTGTTTGTTTGCCTGTGTTTGGACAGGGTAACTGTGTAATGCCAGCTGGTCTGGAACTCACTATGTAAATCAGGCTGGATTTGAACTCACAGAGATCCCCCCTGCCTCTGCCAACCAAGAGCTGGGATTAAAAGTATGTGCTACCAAGCCTAGCTTGGCTTTTGGTTTTTAAACCTCGGTTCTGAGGAATTAAGTTCACATCTTTATGCTTGCATATAAACACTTCATACACTGAGTCATCTCTCTAGCAACTACCCTTAAAATATATGAAATATTATGGACCTCAGGGGGTTATGAAGCAATGAAAAAAACCTAAACAACTAGCTTGAAATGTGTGAGAAATATGGTCTAAAAATTGCCCAGAACCAAAATATCTTGTCAGTCACAAGGCCTACCATGTACCCAGGTTCCTACCTCTTGCCAAGAACAGCACTGTATTTCCTCAGGCAGGGCCTAGAAAGCAGAGTGGCCTAAGGGTTAAGGGAAACTCATTTAACCTCTTTAGCACTCAGATTTCTCATATACAAAGGGAGTTAATTATAGTTTCTATCCCAAGGGGCTCTTTGAAGGATGAAAGGAGATAATGCATCTAAGAACTAGTTACAGTGATTGGCCAGCAGTGAGCACTCAACACTCAACAGTGTTAGCTCTGAGCAGCATTTGAAACCCATCCATGGCTGTGCCAGGAAGCTGTGATGCAATTTATGAAAGATACGAGTTAAACATAACATTTCCAGGGACGGGCGTGGGGAGGGGATGTCTAGACCCACGAGCCCAGGACTGTCTGTAGTGTTTGGAGTCTATACTTCTCTACACAGACAACAATGAAGAAAATGCCCCCTAAATCTTTCCCAAGGGCAGAAAGATGCTACACAAAGGGAGACTATTGCCATCCAGAGTCTCCCCAGGTTAAGTTGGGAGGCTGTAGATGATAGCCAGCAGTTGAACAGGGGAGAGAAAGCGTTTATGGCATTTCTGGTATGAATGAGTGAGGACACAACTCTCAGCCTAATGGTGCTTGTTTGGGAGATGCATTCTCGGAACACCTCACTCGCTGTTTAGGACAAAGGATGCAAAAGGGAACAGGGAACTTAAATATCTCCGGAGGGACCGTTTTTTCTTGTTAGACTATGTATACAGCATACAGCTAAAAGCCTTCCTAATGACAGTGTTGGGGAACGGAGCTTGCACAGGTGTGATAAGTTGTGTGCTTTCTATTTGACTATACGATTGCAGTGATTTGTACGACATGATTTGATCCATGGTATCTCCCAATCGCTCTCATAAAGAGTTTCGACGCAAAGCAGCCTCTACCCTGTAAGCGTGTCAAAGCTTAGGGCAGTGGGAAACACTGCTTTCAGTAAGAGAGATGATAATGAAATATATCCCAGGAATATATCCCTGGAAGAGAAGGGTGATTGCAATAGGGAAAGAGAACTTGCTTTTCTTCCATTTTGAAGAAAGGGAAAAATTAATGGCGTCCACAGTCAAGGAGGGAGAAGAGGTGGGGGACAGAAAGAAGAAAGGAGCCGTATTTGCCCAAGATAGATGTCTGACCATGACGAAGCCTTTAAACACATTTGAATTGGTTCTGTCCTTCAAAATTACCGTGAGTGTACGGATCTGTATTCCGGGGATGCTGTCACTGCTAGCGACATGCCGGGCTCTGCTCTGGGGATTCTTTTTCCTTGTTATTCTTTGCAGTCTGCTTGTAGAGTTATGGTAATTTCATAATGATGACAGACGATTATGTTACTTCTATCACTTCACATAGTTGTGAATGGACAGAAGAGATACCATTCATGGACGCACAGCTTCTGGCTGCCAGCCTCTGTGGGTACATGGCACAGTCACTGAGATATTGCTGTGGTGAGGGAACAATCTGACTACAGTTCTTTGGTCTCCGTGCTCCTCTCTGGCTCCCAGCTCACAGGCACCGGGGCACACGATTAAGATCAAAGTCTTTCTTATAAAGCGGTTTTGACAAGACAGTGACCACACACAAAGAAAGCACAGGCACCAGGCAAGTCCCCAAAGAGGGACTCCCTGTCACAAGAGTAGCAAATGCTGTTTTGGTTCTTCTGACAGGACACAGGTGCTGCTTTGAAATATGGAACACTTTGTGGTCGAGCTGATTATGAAGTGGATTAGTCTGTTTTGCTAGACACTGGTTGAACAGAAGAGGGGGGTCTGGAGGGATTCCAATGGTGAATTCTCAGTTCATTCAGCTGCAGTTTTGAGGTATAGTCCATTTTTCTCAAGACATATTCTGGCAACATAGATTTATTGAGCTTTTGGTGTTAGGCATGCTACTAGGTTCAGAAATCAGTGACATATAAGATAGGGACATGATCTCTGTCCTGTGTACCAATTCAGATATTTAAAAAAGTCATTAAAAATGAGAAAAAAAGGCACAGGGTTGCCTCAAGAGCTACAAGTTCACACAGGTAGTCCAGGACCGAGGAAAGACTTCCTCAAAAAGTGAATGAGGGGTGATATTTAGAGGTGTGGGTGGCAAAGGAGGAATATTGATGTGCAGAGACTTGAAGATGCCAAGCCTGGGGGTAAGGAATTTTGGCTTGGTACCACTGAGTGAGAGGGGTCCGGGCAGAGGAGGAGAATGAATGCTATGAGATACTGAAGCTGAGGTTGGACATCTCACGCATAACCTTAAATAAAGGTCTGATTGGAGAAGGTAGGAAGTACCCTAAAAGCCTCAGGAAGCCAGGGAAAAGAGTAGATTTGTGTTGAAGAGAATTGCTCATGGGCTGTCCGGGGGTTACGGGGGGGGGTCTTATCTTGGATGGGATCTTTGATAAGAATACTTCCTGAGGTGCAGAGCTTGGAGACCCTGGGGGAGCCGAGATGATAGAAGAAAGCATAGAGACTAACATCTGCAATGGCTAGGGTCTATGATGGGGCGCTGGGAAAGAGGAAGATGCTGAGTGGTGGAGACCAGGCTCCGCCTAAGGGAGGGAGGCTGAGGGCATAGGTTGTTACACAAGGGCTGGGGAAAGGGGGGTGGTTTGCCTCTGCCCCTTGTTCATCTTCTTTTCCTCTTCCCCTAATTGGGTTCTTCCTCTCCTTCCTCCCTTCCCCCGTTTCACTTGGTGGCAACCCAGACAGCTATGGCGGCTCTCTCTCCCGGGAGGAAGTCAGAAGAAGATGCTGATTGCCCCTCCATCAGTGACCAGAACTGAACAGAACGCCTGTGACTTACACAGTCACGAGAACCTCCCCTTTGAGGCTCACACGGCTGGTTATCATTTCTAAGATGACTATGCCAGCCTCCTCTGAGGCATTGTGTGGGTGAGGGGGAGGAGCAATCGTCACTTTTAATTATAGTCCTTATCAACAGTTTTTAGTGATTAAGCATTTAGTGCAGACTGAGGAGTTCACCAAACACTTTTCTTCCCCAAACCAAAGAGACAACGGTATGTCTCCATTTTGCAGAACATGGAAGATCAGTGGCTGGGTTTGGACTGTTTGTTCAATAAATTACTTATGAATTCACTTAGAGGCTAGAATAAAAGATGCTGTAAACCTACTGACACCCCTTTACGTATAGATTCTTTTGATGGTCATATTATTTATTCCCACAACAATCTGGTGAGGTTGTACTGCTTACAGGATGGGATGCTGAGGCTCAGGGAGTTTCAATCAATGGGGTGAGGTCACACCACTAACCAAGCTCCTGTCTGTCCCGACTGGACGCCCAGCTCCCTTGTCAGCACTCCTGTCCAGCTTTATCTCCATCGCTGCTACGTCTAGTTTGATTTTAGCAAGTGAAGCTGTCAGACGATTCGCCTGTGGCTCCTCATCTTGGGCCTCCCGTCTGCATGCCTCCCACACTGCCTCTAGCTTTGGGAACAAGTTGGTGGCTGGCAGGCTCTTTTTGTGAATGGAGACACTTTCTTCCCCCTGTAATTATGCGTGAATTAGGTCACAGCGCGTTTCGAACCAAGCTGGCTTTTGTCAGAATCTTCACTGTATCCTCAAATGGACGCTCTGGCCTCAGGATCAATATCGGAAATACCAGTCTGCTAAACAACCATCAGAGGGGGAAGAGGAAGCCTGGGAACAAAGTCTCCTTCAAACGTGTCTCCTGCCGAAGGGAGTCAACATCTAACTTGCTTTAAATCCCCTGGAGTAGCTATGAAAGAGAGAACTTGCTGGGCTGAAGAGAGAGGGGACAACACAACAACGCTTTGATTCATCAGAATTAATTTTACATCTCCCAGGAGGGATGGCTGCAGCATCACCAGCAAGGTTCCAATGCCTGCGTGTGACCATCACGATCCTAAAGGATAAAAGACCAGCCAATGGAGGTGGCACCCACACTTTTCCCTTCCTGCACTTTAATTAAATCCATATGCCCCAAGGTCATTGAGCCTGGGGACATCTATGGGCTCTGATCATAAAGCCACATACATCTAAAGGAGTGGATGGCTGCTGTTCAGACTTAGGAGGGGGCTTCTTCCCTATGACAGGAGAGTTCTCATTAGAAGTTGCAAGGAATGACATATTATAAGCTTTGAGAGAAGAAGTCAAAGCTCCGATCCACACTTATGAAGCTTCGTGACAACAGGTGTCACTTGTTGCTTCGCGTCGAGCCTTTGGTCCTCGTATTTCAAAGGTGGGCTCACCAGAGTGGCAATTTGAGTATTTTTGTAAGACTATTGTAAAGGTTGCCCTGGATGGTAGAGTTTGATGCGTAGCCAATAGCGGGTGGTTTTCCCTTCCACTCTACTCTGTAGATATGTTGCTGCCTTGCCTTTTGCTGTAGGCTAGGTCTGCACCACCTGTGGGACTTTGAGTATAGCACAGCAGTGTGTCACAGAAATGCTGTGGTGCCAGGACACTTTTTACTCAGGCATTGCTTGCTTCTGGCTGACTGCAGGTGGCAGGGTAGTGCCATCCTAGGGAGCCAAGTGGCAGCTGAACTCCACGGGTTTCCCCTCTAATCCAATGCCACACGGAGCTGGAGATCTTGTAATCCAACCATATCCATTTAGAAGTGGGAAGGACTGAGGCTCAAAGGAGTCAAGGCTCTTGTCCAAGGTCACAGAGGTCATTGGTAGGAAAGTCTGAGAAGAACCAGGGTCCCTGGCAGAAGCTCTTCTCTGGTCCGTGAGGAGACCGGCATCTCCCTATGTCCATCTGCCTTTGGAGCTGAGTCAATAGAGCAATAGCCTCAGTCGTGGCTCCCAGGCCAACTTGTTTTGCTCCTTTGACTTTTCAGCTTCTTCTCTTTAAAAGAATGGTAGAGAATACTGATGAAGCGTCCCCACCCACTAAGGTTTTGTTGTTAACAAAGGGAGAGTAAATGGCACATGGGAAGTGAGGCAACATCTACCAAGTGAGAGAAAATGCCATAGAGAGATGAAACCGGAGCATCATCTGGTGGTAGCTCGAGTGCCCCATTTTCGGCTCTCTCCACAGAAAGATCCTGAAGGAAGCTAATCAGGCCAGGTGAGAGCTGCAGGGGATGAGGGTTCATTAGCGTGCCATCCCTTGAAGAATCTCAATCTCAAGCAGGAGATGTGCATGTCTCTGTGTGTACATGGTTGTGATGGTTGATATTGACTGCCGACTCGACAGGATCTAGAATTGTCTAGGAGACAGACCTCTGGGCTTGTCAGTGGAAGGATTTTAGGCTGGGTGAACTGAGGTGCAGAGACCCAACCTAAACTCGGGCGTTACCATTCAATGGGGCAGAGTCTCAGGCCGAAGGAAAAGGAAAAAGCTAGCACTCGGCTGAGTGCTAGCTTTTATCGCTCTGATTACTCATCTCTGATGCAGTGTGACCACCTTCTATGAGGGTGTGTATATGCTTGGTCCAGGGAGTGGCACTATTAGAAGCTGTGGCCCTGTTGGAGTAGGTGTAGTCCTTTTGGAGTAGGTGTGTCACTGTGGGTGTGGGCTTTAAGACCCTCATCCTAGCTGCCTGGAAGTCAGTCTTCCACTAGCAGTCTTCAGGTGAAGATGTAGAACTCTCAGCTCTGCCTGCACCATGCCTGCCTGGATGCTGCCATGTGCCCCCACCTTGAGGATAATGGACTGAACCTCTGAACCTGTAACCCAGCCTCAAGTAAATGTTGTCCTTTATAAGACATGCCTTGGTCGTGGTGTCTGTTCAGAGCAGTACAACCCTAGCGAAGACACCTTCCTTCCTTACGTTGTCGGGTACTTTGTCATGGCGATGAGAAAAATAACCAATAAAGTATCTTAGATAAAGGTCATGGGAGTGTGAGACCTTCCTAGGTCAGCACTGTGCCTTGTAGGGCAAAACAAAGCAGGGGGTGGAATGGATGGTAACCCACCTGTCAGTCACATCGAGGAGCGACAACACTGTCCACTGCCACAGGCTTAAGCCTTCATTGGTGGCAACGTGCCAGACCGTTCGGCTTTGCGCCTTTCCAGTTTTGTTCTCCACCAGCACCAGAGATACGTTTCCCCTTAGAACCCCGTGGATGAGCCAGGACATCCGGAGCTGCGAGGGAGAGAGGCATCAGTTAAAATGTCATCGTTGAGTGAAAACCTCAAGTATCCTTGGCGCCCTGGCTGAAGCTTAGAGGACTTTGCTGGGGGCTCACCTGAATTGGTCCAGCAAGGGCGGCTGGATGCCCATGGCCTGATCTTGCTAACAAAGGACTTTCACTGAAGTTCAAGGCTCTGGGCAGGAACCACCGGTGAGCAATTCTGAAGCCTCACTGAGGCTGATGTTATCACCACAAATCTCACGTGATTCTACCTCTGCAGGGGACCAGTAGGGTTATTCAGGTGAGCTTCCTTAAGCACACACAAAGATTTTTGTCTATGGTTTCAACTCAATATGTGACCTAATAGAGGTGATTTTTTTTCCCATTCAATTTTTTTTGATTTAGGAATAATGGAGTTTTACATTCCTTCTAGTAATTACAGGTGTTATTTGAACAGTGTCAGATCACATGTTAGTTAGTGGGAGACTTCATAATTTGATAAGCAAATTTCTCTCTCTCTCTCTCTCTCTCTCTCTCTCTCTCTCTCACACACACACACACACACACACACACCTATATATCATGATATCCTAATATAGTTATCTTCCAAAATGAGGATGCTGCTTTGCCAAAAAGGAAGCTGAAAGCGTATGTTTTTGTTGTGTCGTGGGTTTCTATGGCACCACTCCCTAGACATTTGAAAGGGAATCGGGGCTAATCATCTTTCTAAGAAAGTTTAAATGTAGTCATGTTCAGAGGCAGTGCAGGCTGCACTGAGGTTTAAGATAATAGAGGCTGTGTTTGATAGAGACAGTCTACAAACAATGCCTAACATGTAAAAGAACTCTGCTGCTCAGAGTCTGAATGAAAAGGGCTCCTGGAGAAAGAAGGACAGACAAAGGGCATCCTGAACGTACTGAGCTCTTGCATCCATGGTTTTTGGACTCTTGTGGTTTGAAGAGCTATTTCTCTGTCATGTCCAGCCTCTGTCTCCCAATCCCTGACTGCTTGCTGCCTTACAAACTGATTGAAAAGGACGGTACCAGCAGCCACGGTAGCCTGATAATTCCCACTGTCCTACCTACAAACCCCGTCTCTAACCAAGCCATGGCTGGACCCTGGGTTCTGATTTGGTGAGTCTGATTTACAGTCACATGTATCTATCCAGGGGAACAAATACTTACTCCCATTAAAACCTCCCATGGTAGCTGAAGGAATCTATGGATGTTTTTCTGTCCTTACTCAGTTTTCTTGTATGTTTGGATGCCGCCAATTAGAGTTAAACCAACTCTACCTTAGATAATGCTAACTTATACTATAATATAGGCAATACTTTCCTTATAGCCTATGGCATGCAGTGCCCTGCTTGGGACCGTGCCTGACATATACTCTTCTTTATCTTGCTCCAGAACACCGTGGATTTGGACTTGTAAAGTGGAACTGTTGTTCCTCACTGCCCTTGGTTGTTGGTCTTTGTTCCTGTGCATGTCCATATTTGACTTTGGGGCACACATCGCCTTGAGTAGTTCCAACTCTCCCTCAGACACTCCTGATGCAGTGATAGGATTTCCACTCTCCCGAGAGAGTTCTGCTACACCAGGCACAGCCTCTGTCGTTCTTTCCTTCCCTTCCCGACCTCAGTGCCTGCCTACTTATCCGTTTACTTATGTCCTAGAGGACGATGCGTCCTCCATTTTCCCATTCCTGTCCCACCTCCTTCTACCCTCTGCCCTTCTGATTGATCTCCTTTGTTCCCCACCACCTCCAATCGCTATGCCTACAGCTCTTCTGTCCACAAAGAAGATCAGCTCCCTCTCATTTTAGAAAAAAATAAATGCCTTCTATTTGATTCTTGCGGCTCTTCTGGCTTACAGCCCGTTCCTATTCCTCCACTTAGATGTTCACATATCTGGGAACAGGAAGGTAAATGAGACCTCTTCTTTATCCTCTTTTATGTTAGGAATGGAGCCTGAAGCCTTGTTCATGCTAGGCAAGCACAGCACCACTGGGCTACATTCCCATTCATTCTTCAGTGTTTTTCCACCGGGCCTCTGTCTCCACTTCTTCATTAATCTAACAACAGAAGTCTCATATTGCCTTTAGAACTTATCCTCTGAAGTACACCCATGGCTCCGAAAGCACCCCCTTCCCCTCTCTGTCCCTTCTGAAACCTCTTGTGAACCTCTGCCACATTCCGCTGTCATCTCTGACTCAGCTCAAACGCTTTCAATGGGTTCTTATTCTCTGTTGGTAAAGTCAAGGTAACCATGGCGTGGTCCTCCATGATCTAAGGGAGTCAGCGTGCTTTCTAGTCAGTGAATACTGATGGAGCACCCAGGCTGAGTCACATGTGTTTGAGACAGAGATACAAACACAAGAGGTTTCTTCATCTTCTAGCAATATGTTTTAATTCAATCAGAGTTGGAGGCGGGGGGAGAGATGAGCTAGAGGGGATAGAGGAGTGAGAAAGGAAACCAGAGAGAAGAGATAGGAAAGAGAAGACTGGGGTGGGGTGGGTTAAAGCGTTCTAAGTCTCCCACCCCACCCTGAGAGGTGTGTAAGGTTCCCTTTTGCTATCAGGCTCCCATATGGTCATCTACACATTCTGAAACATTTACTGTGTGTTACTCCTTTGTGGTTCATTCCACACAATACTTCCTTGTCTTCCTATTGGGATATAACTTGCAAGTTAAAATTTAAACAATGTAACTGACTTTGGGTATGCTGTAGGACCACCCGATAGACCATATGAGACATACAAGACACTGCAAGACCCTTGACATTACTAAGACTTTAGTCACCAAACCCATTTTTTCCTAACTATTAAGAGTGATGAGTAAATAGACTGAAAAGAAACCATCAGACAAACCTTGCTTTGACATTACAACTTCTGTTACTAACAGAAAACACGCCTAAGAGCCAATGTGAAACCTAAGGCATGTACTTCAGGAGTGTCTGCTTTTTTAGAAATAGATGAAGAGATCTTGGAATAGGACCGGAAACAGGCAGTCAGTACACAACTAGTAAATGTGTTTGGTATCGCCCCACAGCTGTCTAGGATTGCCGGGGCCACATCCCACACCAGCTACTTGCTAACTAGATGACTCTGGCTGGACCGGGCTGATTACCTTTCAGTGCCTGTTGCCACATCTGGTGAATGGAGAAAATACATAGATCCCTGAGTCAGTAGGGAGATGTGTCGACTCAGATGTGTTTTCTCCAGATGTGGTTTCTCTGTGTAGTCCTGGCTGTGTGGAACTCACTTTTGTACACTAGGCTGGCTTTGAACTCAGAGATCCACTTGCCTCTGGCTCCCGATTAAGGGTGTGCACCCCCACCAGCTGCCTCCTAGGCCTACTTCTTAACTGCAGTTTCCTACCCAGGCTCTCCAGAATCTGCCTCTGAGCCAGGCATTGCTTTCCCTTCCAGAGTCTGATCCTCACACCAGGCTTTGCGATGTTAACCCAGGAACATGATAGAAGGGCAGAATTTCCAGCTGGGTTCAGAACTACTGAATCGGAGTCTTCAGAGAGGTGCGGAGTGAGAGAGCAGTCCCTGGGGCTCTGCAGTGGTCTTCCTTTACTACCTTTCCAGAATGCAGTGGGAACAGCTGACCTTTGCATCAGTACAGATTCTCTGGGGGTGGGGGTGTTGGGGGTCTCATCAAACTACTCTAGTTTCCTGGCTTGAGGACTATGGATGAACTAAGTACCCGTGCTCATTTTGTTTTGATCATAGCTGTCCCTTCCCTGTCTGGCTTCAATGGTCGTTATGGAGACTCTGAAGACTGGGCGAGACATCGAGTGTGAGTGATACCATGAACGGACGACACATGGAATCAGTGGTTTTCAACTTGGACTGCAAACTAGGAACATCTGTGGAGTTTTCCAAACTGCCACAGTCTGGGCTCCACTGCAGACTCTCTTTTAAGAAGTCTTGGAAGGTTCTGGGCAGCAGTAGGCTTTAGAGTCCCTCTAGGTGAATCTGAAGTGCAGCCGGGTTGAGACCACTGTGGGAGACAGACTATTTAGTATAGGAAGTAGCCTGGCTTTCTCAGTGAGGGGGTCCATTTTCATCCTGGACTTGGAGTTAGAAACAAATCTCAATCACTAAGAACTAGTTTGAAATGTGTCCGCAGAGGGAGGCAACTCTGCTATAGGGGGAGGGCACAGTCCTCAGCAGAGGCCTTCACGGGGTGCCACAGGGCATTCCCAGGTGAGACTGAGGACAGTTCAGGCAGTGAGAGTTCCCAGTGCTGAGGCTGAGTAGGAGCCAGGAGTCTCTCTCCTCTTGGACCTGCAGACTAAGGTTCTTAGCAAGCTCAGTTTTGCATATGCATTTTGCATGTACGTGTACAGGTAGGCGCACATGTATGCATGGGCAAGGGTACATGTGGAATCTAGGACACCCTGTAGTGTTTTTAGTAGGTGTGCTCCAGCAAGGGTTCTGTTGTTTTTGTTTTCTTTCTGTTTTGAAAGAGAGTCTATCACTAGTCCAAAACTCACAAAGTAGGCTGGACTGGCTAGAGGGATATCTGTCTCCACCTTTTTTTTTTTTTTTTTGGATTATTTACTTATTTTTTGTATGTGAGTACCCGGCAGCTGTCTTCAGACGTGCCGAAAGAGGGCACTGGATCCCATCATAGATGGTTGTGAGCCACCGTGTGGTTGCAAGGAATTGAACGCAGGACCTCCAGAAGAGCAGTCAGTGCTCTTAACTGTTGAGCCAAACTGTCTCCACCTTTTATGGAGGGGATTAGAAGTGCAGGATTTCACACCAGGCCTGTTTTTAAACAGGAATTCTAGGGGTCAAACTCAGGTCTTCATGCAGGTAAGGCAAACATTTTGCCAACTGAGTTATCACTTCTGTCCATTAGCTTCTTAATGCTAAGAACTGGAGGACCTGCGGCAAGCCTGCTGAGAATCCCACTTAGATGCCTGTATCTAAAACTGCTACGATACCTAAAGCAGAGTGTGGGCTCGAGTTCTTCCTAAGGATTTCTCTTCCCATTATCTAGTTCTTAAAAGCCCTGTGCATGTTACTCAATATAGATTCTCTACACCAAGTGTACCCAGCTTGGTCCTGACAGCAAGTCTCCAGTGCCCAAGGCACAGGAATTTACTCTTAGACTGCAATCTTAGTGCTCATTTCTATCTGGCTGGCCTATAGGGTACAGAGTCATGTTCTAATTGACTCTGAGAGCCCGAAAGCCACACTAGGCACTTTCCCACATACTATCTTGTTTTTATACCCACAATCCCCACTCACATAGGCATTATTATAGCCTGTTGTTGTTTGAATAGGAGTTACCTCCTCCCCAAATGGCTCGTGTGTTGAAGGCTTGGTCCTCAGTTAATAGACATAATCTTTGGGGGTGATTTAATATGAGCTTTGACTTAATGAATGGATCATTCGGGTGCGATGGCATCATTGGGGGTATGACAGGAAGGAGGGGGAGGAGGAGGATCATTGTTAGAGAAAGTAGGTCACTGGGGCACGCCTTGAAAGGAACATCTTGTCCTAGGCCCTTCCTGTTTGTTCTCTTTGCTTCCTGGCTGCCATGGGGGGAGCAGCTGTCCCCTGCCCTGCCCTTTCTCCATACTGACTTCATCTTGCCATGGACCCTACATGCAGTGGAGCCAGATGATCATACTCTGAAACCATTGATCTCCTAAGCCCAGAAGAGTCCTTTGTCCTTACCACTGTTTTCCTCAGGCAATTTGTCACAGCAGCGTAAGCTTGGCTACTTACTATACATTCATTTTTCAGAAGAAAAGTTTAGGGCGTAGAGAGGTGATGTCAGTCCCCCATGGACACTAAACTCAAGTGCTGCAGATGAGGACTTGACACTGCTTCTGTGTGTTCTCTCTACCACACAACACTGCGTGTTCATGTCGTATGTTGTGGCGATCCTTAGAGCCTCCGGGGCTCACTGAAGAGGTTCTAGATTCCTCAACCAATGTGGCTGTCCCCCGGGGACCTTCTGCAAACACAGGGCCTCTTATTCCAACTTGGCTCAGCTGAATCAGAATCCATATTTTAACGAGGTCTTATCCGAAGAGTGCAGGCATTAGGGAGGTAGTGGATTTTAAGCCATGCATTACCATTGTCCCTTTGGCAATTAGTGGTATATGTGTATATATTTACACAGGCATGCAGAATCTTATATAGATATACATATAAAAAATCACAGTTGTTTAAATCTGTAACAATATATATATTTTTAATTCTTCTGGATGTTTCCTAATAGATATAGGTTATAAATGGCAGACTTCTGATTAATAAACTCTTTTGCATGCAGACAGCACATGAGACAAGTGAAAAGACACCGCAGGAGCATGCCACCAGCAATTATATCTCCTGGCTCCAGCTGGCCCTTTCACAAGGGCCTTTTTTCCCCTGCCTCTTGGTGGGGCCTGATAGACTTTCCAATTATGTGCTACTACTGTTTGTCATTTTATTAATTAAAGTCCTGTATGTAAAGCAGGCACAGCATTGTGGCAAGGCCTAATGCTATTATTTCTCTCATGGCCCTTTCCTCCTCCAGAGGTAATTACTGCAATTTTATGTCTAGGATGTGACCCAAGTTTGCTATGCATACCCTGTGTCTGTTTCAGAACCATCTCTTGAACTCATAAGAAAAAAAAAATCATAGCAGAATTTCGGCTGAAAGATTCAGTGGCAGCAAATATTGTCCATGCTGTCTACAGCACCTCCACCTCTTGAGTAAGGGATTTTTTTTAAAAAACAGCTTTTCAAATTACTAAAGGGCAGCGGGAGTTTCATAATTATAACCAAAATCAAGGATGGAGGCTCCAAGCGTGTAGTTCATAAAAGCCAAGGGAAGTGCATTTGACTAGTCAAAGATGCACAAAGATGAACTTGATTTGAATGTCAACAGGGATTCCAGATGCTCCCTGCAGCAGGGGTAACCTGGCAGAGAACAGATGACTAAGACTGGAGTTGTTATCAGGGCCACTCAGAAAGGCACTGGGTGCAGGCTGTCAGGATATGAATGTGAACTGTCTCCCCATGGGCCCATTCGTCTGAACTCTTACTCTCTGCATGATGGTGCTGTTTGGAAAGCTAGAAGAACCTTGTAGACATAGGTAGGACAGTAGAGACTGAGCGTGAGGGTTTCAGGTTGGCTCTGCTTCTGGCCTGAGCTCTCTGCTTCCTGATTCACAGAGATGTGAGCAAGATGCCTCATGTTCCCACTGCCACCGCCAATGACAAGAGCCTACACCTTCCTCACCCCACAGTGCAAGCCACAGAGCATTCTCCCCCCCTCAACATTCCGCTGTCACATATTTGGTCTCAGCAGTGAGAAAAATAAGCAACACAGTGCTCAAGGCTCCTCTCTGACCCAAGGTACCAGAAGTGATTCTGGGTATGAACTTATAATTTTAAGAATCCCTTGATTTCAGTGTGGCATCTCATTAACTTGAGCTGAGAATATTGACTCCTGGCAAAATCCAATGTTTTTGTTCTCCATTTTCTAATTCACCTGGAGAAAATAAACACCAACTCTCTAGCTATAAATAGCTTAATGAAAAATCAACCCAGCAAGAAGCTAGCCAGATGCAGATTTGTTTTTGATAGCAAGCAAAGAGAATACGATGTTGGCAAGTACTCGGGATTACAGTTGCTTAAGAGAAGTTGGATTCCTGGTCACTTAGGAGGTTTAAAGACCAGAATCCTTCTTGAAAACATTATCAGGGATCATCCCAGCAGTGAAATTCATATCACTTGGTAAGAACATGTAGATTGCAAGGTTATGTAGCCACAGATAACTGTTCTTACTGTTTTTTTTTATTTCTTTTCCATTTTTTTCTTGAAATGTGTATCTACGAGGTTTGATAACTAGGACAAAAGCTGTAAAGTTAACTTACAGTATATGACTATTTAAAATCAAGCTTATAAGGAAAAATACTGACATATGAATATTAAAAGTAACCAAGAAGAGAAGATCCCACATTTATATAGTGTGTTGATTGTCTCTGTGTCCAGGTCGTTGTTTCCCCATCTGGAAGGAAGCGTACCAGCCTGGTTACAGGAATTGTCTTTGGAGGGTAGGATTGTGGGCAATTTCACTTGCCTTTTTCACACTTCATTGTATTCCGCCAATGCTCTAAAATGAGCACAGAATACTTTTATAATCAGAAAAAAATGCTATCTTTAAAAATGCAGAGGGTGGATTCTGATGGTGTTGGAAAGTAGGAACAAGGGGTGCACTACGCACCTCAGAAGGGGTCAGCGCTGGCAGCTGAGCTGTGGGCTTTGTGAGGGAGACAGGGCAACTAGATGCTGTGAGGGAGAAGGTGGGATGGCATGGTGGGAGAGCAGGGGCTCTGGCTCAGAAGCAGTGGTCTGCCTTTTACTCCACAGAGCCTTCACATTCATTTATTAATGGGGTCAGTCAGCGGTGGCCTCCTTGAAAGGATTTAATCAGACTCCGTGAGCCTCTTGCCCAGATTAGCAAAGATATTTGGTAAATGTTCTGTTCATTCTCCTGTGTTTACAAATGGCAGGTAAGAAATCCATGTTAGAGGTGTAACAGGCAGATGTACACACACACACACACACACACACACACACACACACACACACACAATCCAAAGAGGGTGATAGAAGATTCTGCACAGAAGATTTACTTTTGTTTTGTTTTTTTGCCACTTTCTAAATTCTTTAGAGAATTCTCCTTCATTCTTCTAGAAAGAATAAAAGACGGTGTGCTTTCTGGAGAGCAGCCCCCTTCTGTGCCTCAGTTTCTCTGTGAATATCGGAGATAATGCTGGGGGTTATATTTGTAGTCCTCCTCTAGGGAGCAGAGTTGAATCTAGGTGACATTTCTACACCCTTCACGTGCAGTTGCGAAGAGTGTGAGGTTAAGGAAGTGTGTTTGTGTGTGTGTGTGTGTGTGTGTGTGTGTGTGTGTGTGTGTTTACACAGACCCAGGATACATCTTCCAGGGATCTATCCACTGAACAGTTAGGGAGTCTGTGTTCTCCCACACTGGTCTTCTGGATATGGACTACTCAAAACTAACGTTCACCATTGGGAGCTATGAGCACCTGTGATTGACACTGCTTTTGAATAGGACCCAAGTCTGCTATGGGCCAAAGAATTTTTCACCCACACCCTTGGGCCTTGACAGTAATTCTTCATATGCATCAATTTCATCATGTAATGGGGGAGGGATTAAGTTTGAATGGCTCAAAGGTATTAGATTCATTATGTCCGCATGTAACTGTACTGGCTGTTGATTACTCCAGCCCACTAGCACGCATCCTGGCAGAGCTCACCACCCCACAATGAGGGGATGACAGAGTGCTAGTCTCCAGTTTCCTAGCTCTTTGTGCCGAGGTAAGAATTACTTGGATCCAGAAGTCTCAGTGGACCTTTATTTGTTGAATCTCGGAGACAGCAATGTAGAGACTTTTCTCTAGCCCCATCCTTAAGGGGCTGTGCAATTAATTAATTAATTATTGATGAAGTGGGTTTGTTCAGCATGTCCTCCTGGCATTATTGCTAGTAAAACAATTCTTGCAACCCACCTACACAGCCAGCCTGTGAGGAGAAGTAAGAATGTGTCTTAGCCGTGACTTTTCTTGCGTCTGAGCTTGGAGTAAGAGGGGTAACCACAACAATTGCTGCCACTCATTAAGCGCTGTGAAGATTACAGAGCGTTTGTGTTTCCGTCTGATGCCAGCAACAGTCTCACACAGCAACTAAAACAGGGGTTTTTAGCCCCAATTTGGAGGTGTGACTTTGAGAAGGTCAGATCAGTCCTTAGTGGGACATTGGTGGGATTTAAACGTACATGACCTATGTTGAATTCAACGACCTTGAGTTTTTTTAGGGTTTTAGAGTGTTTAGAGTTTTGGCTCTGGGCTAACCTGCCTTATGTCATTGGACTGCAGGTTGAGCTTGGGCAAGACATTCAACCCTCTAAGCCCCAGTTTCTGCATCAGTAAATGGGGTTTGCATGCTTCCTGATAATGAGATGATAGAGGTAAAACACTGAGCATAAGAATTGGGTGTGTTCTAGGGACCAAAGTTTTAAAGCACATCCTGACTTATCTTTACATATGCTCAGAGTCCCTTCCTTTAGCCCCACACTAAGGGAGAGTTTCTTTCTTCTAAGGTATAAAGGATGAGAATCTCTAATTAAGACACTTGCTTTTAGGGTAATGTAAATGAGTGAGGCATTAGAAACCCAAAGACTGGAAGTCTTTATATTGGAAGCATTGTTTTCCCTGAACTTTCCTATGGAATAAGCACTCCAGAGAGAGCTCCTGGGTCTTCTGTGAGGCTGGCCACCAAGTAGGGTTAGAATCGGTGCTTGCTAGCTCAACAGTGTTGACTCTCCACAGTGTCCCTGCTTTGCCCCCCACTGGTCCCACCCTCCCACTGGATGTTTGTGAACTAAGCAGTCAAGCCCTCAGCCCCATTCCCTTTCCCATCTATATAAAGATGAGATTCACGAATTCCCAGGGCCATTGTAGGTAGAGGGAGTATCTCTGTAGTCCTTGATGTACAGTAGATTTTTACAGTAGTGACACCTTTATAATCATTTGAGATAGCTGCTATTTAAAATGTAAAGGAGGGCTGCCTATCCTAGACACACACCATAGGCCTTCAGAAGAGCCATTTGCAAAATGCCTCCAGCACTACGGTAGTCTGATTTCCTACTTGCCCAAAGCGTTTACCCAGGCCCCATTGAGGGCTTTCTGAGATTATGAGGGTGGAGCAACTGGGGATGTTGCTCCATACATAGCCTGAGGATTTCTCTGGGCACAAGAGACATTATGGTTGTTGGGCTATGGGGGAAAAGGGTGGCAGCTTCCAGAAGGTCCCATGATGCTCTGGCTTGTTCCAGATAACTACATCACCCTGTAGGAGTCAGAGAAATGTATGCTTCCGGCTGAGCTCCAAATCACATTCTCCTGGACAGAGACTGGACAATCCAGATGGATGTTATATATCCAGCATGAGCTCCTGACCACGGTCCCGGGACAGGTGGAAGGTATTTTCTAAATAGCTTTCCTTCAAAGATAAGCAGAGACAGAAGCAGAGAACAGCAAGCGAGTGTGCAAACATCCCCTGGCCAGACCAGTGAGTCTGTTCCCAAATGAGGCAAAGATTGAAGCTTGACACCGGAGCAACTGGGGATGAGAAACTGAGCATCAGATAGGGTGTGGCTGGGTACTCACAGGAGCTCGGCCTGATGTGCTATCTCAGGCCTATAATACCAGGCTGGAAGGACCTGTGCATGGGGGGAAGGCGGGAGAAAGAGATGGTGCTGCTGTCCTGGAGTCCCTTCTAGACGGTGCTAGTCCCTAGCTGCTAACCAACAGGAGTTCTCCCTTGGCCCTAAAGTATTCATGCTGCACTGCTCGGCTGCAGAAGAACAGAAGCTGGGCTCAGGCTGACTCTGCTAGGGACTGGCGTGCACTCTCACTAGTCAGCACTTAATGCGATGTGGTAGAGAATGGGGGAGCAGAGGAGAAGGAAGGGCAGGGCTTTCTCCTCCGTGGAAGGGGTCCTGGCTTTGCAAATGACCAAGATCAAGTCCAGGAAGCGGTGCAACAGCGATTCTCCTTCCCGTCAGCTGACACTGGCTAGAAACATGTGGCTAAGAACGGGGCACATATAAGGCACAGATTGCATATGAACCCTATAACGGAGCAGTGATGTCCTGGTTACAAATGGCGTGGTCTTCCCTCTACCTCCACAACCGAGAGTCCCTCTCTGGTGGGTGGTGGAGCTCTGAATAGGCAAGGGTGGTGTCAGCATGGCGGTTCACATCAGCTCCCTCTGATCCAGTGCTTCTCAACCTCCCTAGTGCCGTGACCCTTTAATACATCTTCAGGCTGTGCTGACCCCCCAACTCTAAAATTGCTACTTCGTAACTGCCATTTTGCTACTCTTATGAGTCGTAATGTAAATATTTTTTGGAGGTAGAGGTTTGCCAAAGGGGTCATGGCCCACATGTTGAGAACCACTGCTCTAAGCTAGGATGGGGTCGTCCGTGTGAGAGAAGAGCATGATACTCAGAGTCAGCCTGTCTGGCTTTGGTCTTGACTTTCACTTGCTGCCTTGGGGGCTGTGCTACATTACTCTAACCTAGATCATGGGTGAAGAAGACCCTGCCGTGGCTGTAGATAGAGCCTGCTCTCTGAAGTGGGCTTTATCAGCTCCCAGCTCTTCCTGCACACTGCCCTGGCCCTACCCTGTCGACTCTGGGCAGGGGAGAGGCAGCAGAACTCACTGGTTTAGTTTTTCCCTCCATTTCAAGCCTCTTTGGTACCCTCTTTTTTTTCTTGCGTTTTCATTGGAGACTTCGTCATTAAGTTTGAGAAACTAGAAGCTCAGGTCTCCCGAGAGTTCCTCTGTGTTTCCTTGACTGCCTGCAGGGGGGAGGTTGAGACAGGTTTGAATAAATCCATCCAAGACTGCAGGTTCTCATGTGGAGCAGCTGGCAAAGGAAGGGCTAGCATTCCATGCAGGGACGCCAGAAGAGTCTTTAAAAATCTAAGCCAGACAACGATTGATGGGAGGGTTTCTGTGGCTTCTATGGGACTGCCACCCTAGGGCACCATTCTCGTGGGGGTATAGGCAGGGCTTGAAGAATGGCAGAGGGAAATCTTCCATGTCAATCTTCTCTCCCATATCTGTCTAGGTCACATTTGCTAGTTTTAATGACATGGAGTGTGGCTCTTTTTCCCTTTAGGCCAGAGAGCCCACACGGTCAGACACGGCAGAACTCCGTGGCTAACCTGCCTGGACTCATCTGCCCCAGCAGTGAATTAAAGTCATTATTATTCTTTCTTCCCTTGGGTTGACTTCAGGGTGGAAGGGTCTGGATGTGTTCCAGGATATTATTGTGTGTGTGTGTGTGTGTGTGTGTGTGTGTGTGTGTGCGCGCGCGCTGCAGTGCCCTTGGATGTAAAGACGGAACTGCAGTTCAGGCAAGGTCAGCAAACCAGCAGTTAGGAGCTGACTATCACAAAACCTGGTGCATGATATCTATCTTCCTGGGTCCTTCATATTCTTGCAGCCCATAAAAGAAAAAAAAAACCACTCCCATGTTTTAGGGTGGAAAGAAATGAGAGAGGCCCACTCCTTCCTGCCCCAAGCTTGCTTTTGGACTGAGAACATGGCTTAAAATATTCTAGTCACAGGCAGGCTATTCAAATAAAACAGAATTTCAAACCACACAGGGCTTGTTGAGACAGTCAGGCTTCTGGGATGTGTGAAAGGCAGGGGAGGGGTGGGACAGCCCCTGCCCCTCTCATGTCCTCTTCTGTACTAGGAGCAGCTGCAATGCCAGACACACCAGAGTGTCTAAAGCCAAGTCAGACAGGAGCAGGCCTGACAGCAAGCGCGTGAAAGCCACGGCAAGCCTTTCCTCCCCCGTGGCAACTTTAATTATTTGAACTGGAGCTCAGCGAAATAAAAATAAAAATAAAAATAAAAATAAAATAAAAATCAGAATCTACTGTAAGTGGTTCCCTAGTTTCCTGCAGAGAATAGCTTGTGACAGGGAATGGGGAACTGAAAAAAAGTCACAATGCTCTCTCTGTTTGTGGCTGGGCTAGGCAGGGATCTTTAAATATTCATGCTTCATGTGCAACTGTGCAAAGAACAGGAGGACGTGAGGCCCGCAGTAGTGGCTGGGCAAGGAAGGTAGCAGTAGTGGCTGCAGGTAGCCAGGGGCGGGCGTGGGAACTGGAAAGCTTATGGAAGGCCCCAGGGGTTGGATTGGCACGAGGCTCATGCTGGCCTTGACCTCGCTGTGGACGGGCATTTGATCTAGTTCTGTATGCTCTTCCAGCCCCTCTGTCTTCCCGCCTCCGTTTCTGCTCCACTGTTTCTGATTTCTTCTCTGAGTCGCGAGTGTTTATAAATGGCAAGATGAATCCCCCTGCTCGGTACTGGGGGCAGGTACTGTGGGAAGCTCTGCATGCACCCAGGACGGAGTTTGCTCACCACCGACGGGCACACCCACAGCCAGTAAATCTCAGGGTCCAGGGCCACAGCCAAATCACCAAGGATCGGTTGAAGATGCAGAGGCCTAGTCTTAGTGATGTCTCTCAGGAAGTCAAAGCAGAGCCCAAGAAACCCCACTTTCCAAGTGAATACAGGTAGAGAAACATAGACATACTAGCTAGTTCCTTTCTAGATTTGGAGGGAAATTCATCAAAGGGGACCTCGGTGCTCCGTGGGAATGCGTTGGTGAATGTGGGATGCTGTGAGCCTTCATTTCTGAGGTATTCTGCAAATATTAACTTTGACAGACCAGGACTGGTTTGTCTGTAGAGAAGGTACTCTGGTCAGTGTGAGCCCTGGAGGCCAAGCAAGGTTCCCATCACTACAGGCTTGTCCGTCCTCAGGGTCACCCTTTATACCTCTGTCTAGCACCCATCTCTCTGTATCTAGCCCTCTTACTCTAGGGAAGCCTTTTTAGGAATTACGAGGTGCAAAGACAGAGAGACCTGAGTCACCTCATGGCCTCGCACAGCAACGTGACAGTCACTGGTGTCCCTGCTATTGTGGCTCAGTTATCCTGGAAGAAAGAAGTCCACTTCCTACCTTCTTCATGGAAGATTTTGATGTATGGAGGGACAGAGGTTATAAACCTGTACACACACATTTCTATTTTGGTTATTTACTTACCCTGCCCCCTCCCATGATGATGATGATGATGATGATGATGATGATGACATCATCAACAACAACACATTGCTCTTAACATTGAGGGCCCATCAACCTTAGATTATGTGTGGTCTGAAAAACTGATGGTGAGAGTCATGGTGGTATAAACATATCCAAACATGAGTGATGCAATTGTGTGTGAGTGGGGGGCGGGGAGGGGAGCCCACCTCTTTCTTTCTATTGTGTCTGCTCAGCCAAGTTCTGAAAAAGGGCAGGAAATAACAGAAACAGCCTAGAGCAAATCCAACGGGAGGAAAAAGAAAGCCAAGGAAAACACCTGTCTCAGCTATTGATCAACTCAAAGGTTATCAGAGAAGTGACAGAGTATTAGGAAAATATCGCTTTGCTTTGACATTTCTTCCTCTGAAATTAGGCTTGTATTCAGCCCAGAAAAGAATAAATTTAAAGACCAAATGCTCCTTAGGAGCCTCCTGTCCTCTCAGGTGGGCCAACCATCTGTTTTCATTCAGGTCTCCTCACAAGGAAAGCCTTCTCTTTTACGTACCTGCTCTGAGGCAGCTCACCAATAACTGTGTAGTTCCACCATCTGCACCAGACACCGGGGCTTCTCAAATACAATTTATTTTAATGAATCTATTTATTTCTGCCCAGACTTCTTCCAAAAAGAAGTTAAGGTGGCTCAGAGATACACAAAGCTTGATAAGATGAGACAGACAGACAGAGGGTAAGAAAGATAGGTCAAAGGCAGAGCTGTAGAATCAGGTATCTACGCACACACACATTTGCTGTGTCTCTGCTTTAACTTAAGCATTCGTTTGATTAAAATAATCATTTGTATGCATTTTCTATTATTTGTCTTATGGTTGAGTTTTATTTTGCAAGAATCCTGGAGGGTTAGAATTTGGTCCCTCAGCAAGGGGAATGTTGTGTATTTCTGCTGGCTAATGCCTTCCTACCTTGGATTTCTACCAGTCAAAAGACAGGATGAAAATCTGGTTAGTTTTAGAGTGTCTAAAACTTAAGAGGAAGCAAATTACTTAGGGGGCACATGGCTGAAACTAAGCCAGATGGGAGTTTCTTCCATGGCTTCCCACAGAAAGAGAACTAGCTGAATCTAAGCTCTGGGGTGGCTTTCTGTTGGTGTAGGAGCCACTGGGTATGCAAACTTTCCCAGGTATGGCCTGACCTCTGAGTCTGATACCTGGCAGAAGCTTCTTCTTCTTAGCCTGTGCTCCCTCTGTTTATACAGGTTCCAGACACTGCTGCAGACTGTTATGATAGCCTCCACTTTGCTCTCCTGATCTCCTAAGCCTAACCTGTGCTATCCTGTTCAGTCCGCTATGGGCTAGGCTAGATACAGCTAATAGTATTTCCACTTTCCAGGTAAGGAAACTGATGCCGCAAGAGGTCCATTAGCTGCCCAGACAAATGGCACAGTCAGTCAGAATGGAGCAACCTGTCTCAGAGCCAGGCTACTGATCAAGAGTACACTTTACTATTGCTTGCATGGAGGAATCTTACATGCATTTCTTGGCCCTGGGAGAATGTGACCCAAATGTCAAAGAACTGTCACCAGACACTCCCACTCAAGAGACAACAGCTGCAGGTATCACTTGGGTAGTGGCTTTGCTGTACCTTACTGAATGCTATTGATGTCTTAGTGAAATTATGTAAATAAATTTTTGATGCTTTCCAGTGTTCAAAATGTATTATAAGAACTTGATATTTTGGGAAAAAAGATTTTAAAGAAAGACTTATAAATGCCATCACTCTTCTATATTATATTTATTATAAGAAATATATTTCTGAGTTTGCTTAAATTGAGGTCCTACTGCAAAATGTTTGGTACAGCTAAGTATGCGTATTTAAGGTAAGACTCTGCTGACGTAGCTTCACCACGTAGGTGGATACAATGTGCCTGAGACATGACAGAGACGGTTCTCCTGCCTTCCCACAGGAACATGACCAGTGCAGCTTGTCCCAGCCACTTTCTTAATCTGATTTGATTTATCTGGAAGTGCCCCAGGGGTGGGAGGGGGAGCCAGGGATTTAGGGGAATCCGGACACTTGCCTCACAAGGAGAGTTTTTCATTGGTGCAGGGAATGTGGTACTGGTCACCGTCGCACTTTCAGAAGTGGGGACATCAGTGGTGCTGAGCAACAGGGCATGGCCTGGGGAGAGAGAGGGAAAGAGTCACACATGTATTAGCACTATGCACTGAAGGGTGTGGCTCATGAACCATGCAGAGTTCTGCTTTAACCCGGGGAACGTCTTTGAGGATGCTGGTTTGTCTATAGTAGATAAGGATCCCACTCATGATTGTCACCAAACCCTGGCTCATGCTAAGACCTTCATTCCAAACTGCCTAGGAGGTCCCAGAACCATGCATCTGACCACTCCTATCAGCTTCAACCCAGGAGCAGCCGGGAGAAGGCTGGACTCCCCTGACCCACCTCATGGGTAGCCACGGGAGCCCTTGCCTCCCAATAGTTTCGTGATTTTCCCTCTCTTCACCTCACTCCGGATCCCAGGTCATCCTGGGGCCCATGAGCTTTCTGGCGAGACTAATTTTCTTGTCTTTCCTCAATTTCACTTGGCCTGAAAAATCTAGGCTTGTTTTTAGCTACTTCCTCATCAAAGCTCCACAGCTTAATAACTAATGTGACCATGAGATCGGACACGGTCAATAATTCTAGAGCTCAAGAAGGGACAAAGAGGAGATTGGGTGGGGGCACCCCAGGTGAGCTTTGAGCATGGGAAGAGATGCCTTGTTGTGCTGGGTTGGGTTCCTACCTCTCTTATCAGTCCATGCAAACACTAGGGTACACGTCAGGGAGAAGGGAGGAGAGGTAGTACCTTGGTGGCCCTGGGAATGGACATTCTTCAGGGTCTTCACTTGCCACAGGGGCATATGGGGTGAACTTTGGGTCCAGCCACAGAAGCCACTTTCAAAGGTACAGTAAAAACCAGCAGGAAGTTTACCTGTGGAGAGATCACAGGGCATCATCATTACCAGTAGACCAGTGGCAAACCATACCGACAGCAAGACAAATTCGCCAGGGATGACATTATCCTTATCAATGGTGGTCACCTAGTGAGAAGATTGACTTCCCCTTCCTCTCCCCACCCGTGTGTGTGTGTGTGTGTGTGTGTGTGTGTGTGTGTGTGTGTGTTGGTTAGTGACTCTATGACTCTATAGCCCCAAGGGAGGCCATGACCCTTTCTTTCATATCCAACTTCATTTAAAGTGAAATGGTAATAATAAATTCACAGCTCAGTCTTCTATATAACAAAAAAGGCTCAAAAATGCTAAATAAATTCAAATAGCCAACAGCTATCCCTCTGGGACTAGAACCTGTACTGTCTCAAGGCTGTACTCTTAATTCTGACCCACTAAGACAATGGTTGAAGAGAGGGCAATGTATTAGCTAGAGGGCACACATCTGCACTGGTTGACAAGTCATTGTGCGGTGGTGGCAGAGGGAGTTCTAACTGGGGGTGGGTGGGTTGAGTCTCTCATATCATCCCTGTCTACATAGACATATAGTGTTCAACTTTTTCTACAGGCCCCATTGGGCTGGCAGAGAAGTAAAGCCATGTGCTGAGTTCTGAGCGATTTGTTAGGTAAGTGGAAGTTGGGTGTGTCTCATATTGGCTTTTTGGTCTGAGACTCTTCAGTCTCCATTTGCTGTGTGTTAGGGATCTCTTATTCCCTAGTGGGCGTCAACCAGCCTGGAACGTTGGGGAGCTGAGGCCCCGCCCACCTCGGTGCCCATTGGACAGGTAGGTTCTGTAAATGCAGGTTTAGCCTGGGCAATCCTGCTTAAGCAATCCAGGTCACATTGGTCTCTATATCATCTAAAGATTCGGCAGCAAGGAGGCCAGTGATTCTCAGCCGCAAGGGAGACCATGACCCTTTCTTTCATATCCAGCTTTCTGTGCTGGGAGTCCCCAGAAAGGAGAGAAAAGAGAACCCACTTCCTCCAGCTTCCTTTGATTGGCTCTGGGAGGGTTCTCAAACAGGAGAGCAGGTGGGGCATTACAGGCACCCGCAGCTTCTCCAGGCCCAGCTTTGAGGAAGTAGTGGCTGGTTTTCTGTCTCCACGTGGGAGAGGAGCTCTCTAAGAGACCCAGCGCTCTGCGTGTCCTTCCTGTGTCGCAGCCTTCTTGGCAGTGGCGGCGGATGAGGACCCTTGTGCTTCCTGGCTCTGACAGCACCGTAGTGAATTATTACTCATTTCCCCCCGATTCTCTGTGCATTTCACACAGAGGCAGAATTATAAATTAAAACAGACTGTCACTGACTCTAAGCATCTCTTCCCATTTATACCCCCCTGAAGAACTCATTTCCCCCCAAGCCCTGCGTGTTCTTCTGATTAAAAATCCAAAAGCTAAGGAGATTTTTCTGTTTTATTTTTTTACTCCCACCCTCAAGGGATCCCATATCCAAGTTTTGCACAGAAACCAACTGGCGTCTAGAAGTGACCTTCTAGGAAGGTGCTTCCGAGGCATGCTTTAAAAGCCAAGATTTGCCCTGGGAGGGGATAGGCTCGTGGGAGGAGTCAGGGCAGAGCAAGGGCTTAGAATGCCCCGCCCCCAACCGTTCAGGTACTGGCACCGCAGTTGTGTGCAAACCTAGGGACTCTAGATCCAGCCTTTCCTTTCTGCTGGGCGCCTGTAGGTCAGTAGGTCAGTCTCTTCCTTTCTTAGCCCCCCTCATTACTTCTGTAGAGTCAGTTTCTAGTTGATAGGGCTGGTTTTAGGATAAGATAAAGGAAGAAGGTGGCAATGGTATTATCCAGGGCCACTTAAACACCCACACCAGGGAAGTCACCAGGGAAGGGGGGGGCAATAAAGGAGCCAGCAGCACCCTGGGGCATGGGGTAGGGACAGGTCCTTCCTGTCTTTCAGGAAGGGCCTCCCAGAGCTGCTTGGGGGAAGTCCTATTTCTTTTTCTCTGAACAAAGGGAACTAAGACAAGCAGGAAAACAGTGCAGGTCGATGGCAAATTTATGACCGCTAACCCTTGAAGGGAGGCAGGGGAGCCCAGAAGATGTCCGTCTTTTAATGCACATCAGGGCAGAGTGCTCTGTAAGAAAGGCACTCTGGAAGGAGCTGGCATGGGTGTGTATCAAAATAAACACCTCTGATGGATTCGGCTGAAGCCAGGAAATCATTGCTGAGGCTAGTTTCTGAGCATCAGGCTGGCCGGTAAGGTGGAGTCTGTTAGCATTCAGCCTTTGATTGGCAGCTCTTCTCTCTCAGCCCAGGCACCTACTGAGTGCACCTACTTCTAGGTGTGTGTGTGTGTGGGGGGGGACTGCAGGATATTTAATATCTATGTGTCGAAGGAAAGGAAACAGTCCTGTTCCTTAACTCCCTGTCACGGAAAATGGACTCCAGGGACCAGGTACCCCTCTGTGGCCTGTGAGGTTAGAAGCATGGAGCCCTTGGGCTCTGCCCAGCCTGTCTAGAATCTGTCTTTTAGCTAGCTCTCCAGAGAATGAATCCCTGGCTAAAGCATTGGAGAGGCATCGCTCTCAGAGTCCCCCTCCTTGGGCGGTGGCCAGGCTTCTCATTGGCTGGATGGCAAATGGAGTTGTGCTGGTGGTGGTGGTGGGGGTCAATCAATCCCACCACATTTGGCAATTATGACACCTGATTCCACTCTAAGAGAGACAAATGGGCAGAGTCACAGGGACGTGACCCCAGGCACAGCTGCAGAAGCTGCCAAGTGTAAAGGCAGGCCAAGTGACACTCCTTTCCCTTCCCTTGTGACAACTCTGTTAACATTTTTGATAAATACGTGTTATACATTTTCTTGAAAATATGGAGTCGTGGGAGAAATGTTAGGAGAAATACATCAAAATATTATGGTTATCTCGGAATGTCTGGGAGAGAGGGTTATGGGCAACAGTATTTTTCTCCTGTGCATTTTTTTTTTCTGGGTCTTCCCAGTATTTTACAACCAAAATGTTTTATTTTACAATAAAGAAATAAACTTAAAAAAAAAAACTGGTTTTGCCTGGAAGGAGGCACATAGCCACAAAACAGATGAGATTGTTGGGTCCCTGGAGGGGGAGGGGAAGCAATCTACCTGCGTAGCTAGTGAGTTGATGAAGGGAACTGAAGCCCCTTCTGGGGGGGGGCATATGCTGTTGAGGGTGGGGTACTGACAGATGCCCTCCACTGGGTATACTCCTGGGAGACCTCCCTTGGACTTGGCGATGTTTTAAATCTGAAAAGCAGGAGTGTGGACAGGGATGGCATCACAGAGAGGAAAACTTGAGAACTCTCATGCATCGCAGAAAGGTGGTGGTAGACTCCTGGACTTCCTCGGTTCGTCCCAGCCTCCTCTGTTCCAGGAGAGTCTCTAGCAAGCTAGGTTCGGTGCTCAGCACAGCCTAAGCCGCTCATGCAACAGGTGGGTGTGGCCTGCTGTGCGCCAGGCCAGAACAGGAGGTGGGCTCCGAAGTCAGGCCGCGTCTGAGCCAGCGGCTGCTCAATCTCGGATGGCTGCTTTAGCTTCCTGCTCTCTGTGACCACGGACGGAGTGAGTCATCTTAGGGCAGAGTCCCTGGCACAGAGCATCTGCTCCTGTCGGCTGCTGTTACCATGGTGGTGATGGCTTCCAGCACCAACAGTATTTCAGGGGAAACAGCAGAAGTGGCAGAAGGAGCAGGGCCATAAGCAAGAGAGAGGATGTCTGCTAAGACCTTTGCCAAGAGCGGGTGGAAAGACTGGACTAATTCTCTGAACTAAGCCTTCCTTCCTAGCAACCGGCTTCTGGTTTCTGCAGCACATGTGGGTGGTCTCCAGGGTAGAGCTGTCCCTCTGACAGCTGGTTGGAGCAGCTTTTCAAACATGGCTGAAAAGGCCACTGGGCCCAGTGCTCCTGACCTTGGTACCCAAGCCCGGCTGTCCTGAGGCTGAGGGGCTGCTTCCAGAAATCCACGATGACAAGCCATGGAGAAGTGGGAGATGCCCCAAGCCACTGCGACGGGCTGGATCCCGAGGTCTCGGAGCTCTAATCACGGCTCTGTTCCCGACATGCTGTGTGACCCTGAACAAATCAATTACCTTTCCCTGCCTTCATCTTCCCCATTGAAAATCAGGGCACGGCCTGCGTAACCTGTGTCCCAGCTGGGACGTGAGTCCCAAATAAACTTTTAAAAGGCACTTGCAGAATTACAGAGCTTAGCAGTGCTGCTGGAAACACCACAGGCACAAATAACTACACGTCTGCGTATAGACTGTTGCCCAGGCCACTGTGGGTACTTTGCTATTAGAGTGCCGAGAAGAACTGGGAACAAAGAACCTGGGGGAGGGGCAAGCAAAGTGCCCCACCCCCCACAACTCTTCATGGAGTCTTACATGAAAACATGCCACAGGGGCAGAGTTCTTGATTAACATACATGAAGTCCTGGGTCCCCATAAAACTGGGCATTGTAGTTCAGGCCTTGGCTACACAGCAAGTTGTACACCAGCCTAGGATACCAAAACCCTGTCTCAGACAATCGAAACGTACTATATAACTCCATTATCATTGGATACCTCACTTGACATCTTTTATGAAAATAAGATTTTTTTTTTTTTAGAAATTGAAAAATGGGTACCTATTGTTTCACTTCAGTGGATTTATATAAACCTCTTTCAATATCCATGGGGTCCAGATGACTTGGGCAATTTTCAGTTTTTGAAGGTATTTAGCAAAGTTCCTCAGAGATCAGTGGTGTCTGTGGCCTGTGTGTTTGAGCCGCTGGTCTGGGTCCACCATATCCCAGGCACAGCTGCTTCCCCTCCCAACTCTCACGGGGCCACGCCCTGCTTCCTTCCTTAAACCTGCCTTGGGCTTTTGCTGCTCCACATCTTAACCCCTCGCAGTTTTCCTGTGCCCTAGGATTTAGCACATTTTCTAGCTCACTACAGGTGCTCTGTGAGTGTTTCCTTGGCAAAACCCATTCCAAGTGGAGTAGTCTTGGGTGGGGCACCTGGCACTGCCCACATGCCAGCGTGGCCACAGCAGCTTGCTTTTCTTTATGGTTCTCAACTTTCCCAACTCCACCATTTATTTTAGCCCCCAGTCAGCAAGCACTCATCCCAGGCCAAGAATCAAGAGAGATACTGGCACTGGAAAGAATACCAGACTCATCTCCCACAGACAGGAAGTGAGACCTGGAAACCACCCCATAATGCATAACTGAAACATGCCTGCTAGGATGGTTAAAATGAAAAAAAAAAAAGATAATAGCAAGCATCGGCAAAGAGAAAACAGAACATTCGTATATTACTGGTGGGCAGTAAAATGGTTTAGCTACTTTCAAAGATATTCTGACACTTGGTCCGTGTGTTACATGTGGTGTTGCTGTATGAACAGGAATTAGGTGCATGCCGAAAGAAGTAAACCCTTATCTGTGCACGAACTGAGATGTGAATATTCATAGCAGTATAATGTACAATAGGGCCAAACCGAAAACAACACAAATGGCCACAAATTAATGAATAGATCGGAAAATTGTAGTATATTCATAGAATGAAGCATTATTTTGCAATAAAAAATGTGCAGAATTGGTATGTGCCATGCTATGGGTAAACTTCAAAACTACCAAGGCAATTGAAGAAATTAATAAAACCCCCAGCATATTATATAATTTAGTTTATATGTAATGCCCAGAGAGGTGCATCTGTACAAACCGAGAGATTAATGGTTAGGGACACTGGCAGAAAAGTACCAGAAAAATGCACAGATTGCAAGGCATCTTTTAGGGGGTGTGGTAAAATGTTCTAAAATTCAACCATGGTAATGGTTGCATGCCCCTGCAACTATATTAATGAAGTGGAATGCACACTTTAAATGAGGGAGTTACACGGTGTGTGGTCTGTGTTATGAAAAGTCACTAATAGCAGGCTTTGGAAATGATTATGAGTGGATGCACTCAGTCGGGTGGGAATGGTACAGAAGACAAAGAACCAACTGTACTTCTTGGAGATGGTTAGAGAAGGGCTCTTGGAAGAATAGACTGTCAAAGAGAGTCTTCGAGGAGTAGCTGGGATTTAAGGAAAAAAAAAGTGTGTTTGCTTGAGACCACTCAAGCAAAGTCAGAGAGCTACTGTGGAGACAGGAAGTGGTTTGATATGGCTACAGCTGTGGTGCCCAGAAGATGGGGAGGAAGTGCGAGCCAGGGCTTGGGAAGTGAGGGCGATGTGCACAGGGAGTTCTGAGGTCACACCACAGGGACAGGCTCCATCCTGCCCACTTCCTCTGAGCCTGAGGATGCCAACAGCAGAACGTAAAAGATATTAATATTCTAAAATGTGCAGGTGTGTGTGTTTGTCTGTCTGTCTGTGTACCACACATATGCAGGCACCCAAAGAGGCTGGAAGAGGACACCAGATCCCCAGAAACTGGAGTTACAGGCAGTTGTAAGCCATGTGTAAGTGTGGCTGCTGGGAACTGAGGCCCAGTCTTCTGTAAGTGCAGCAAGTGCTCCTAACCACTGAAGCCCCTTATTTGTGACCACAGACCTGAAGGACCGTGTTGTTTCCAGACCTCGTGTCTTAGCTCTATGTTTGAGGAATTGTGTTGCCGAGAAAGAGTAGTCCTAAGAGCCACTGGGTGTTAGAGAGGCCACCGAGGCTTGTGTGCATGAGGGGATAGGCTGTGAGGGGGCATTGGTAGTTAGGATCGAGCACGATTGAAACTACCCCTCTACTTACTGCACAGCTGGCCCTCGTCTTCTCCTTGGGCACAGTCCTGGTGGAAGTCACAGGCTTGCCCGAGCTGGAGGACTGTCCCGTTCCAACAAGTGAAGGAACTCTGCAAGGCCATCTTGGAGCCTGGGGATGTTCCTAGAGGGGACACAGACACACATGTTCCTGGTTAGCTGGGGGGTGGTCAAAGGCATTGGCTGGTCCTGTGGGAACACTGCCCCACTACATCCCACGACTTGACAAAGATGCCTGCATCTCCATCTGTCTACACTGAAGGCCAATGGAGACACCAAAGCCCCTCATACACATCCACAGTCTACTCAGGATCTCAGGCTCTACCAATGGGTTGAGGGTTGGCTTATATTCTCTGAGCATTCTGGGATCCTGGAATCCATAATTTTTGTGGGACAGAACCTCCTGGTGGAGTTCCTGGCCCACCCGGTTCTACCTTCCTCTGGAATTTGGGCATCTACCTGGTTTACTTGGTCCTGAATCACCTTTCCAGGCTCTGACACCAGATCCTAGCACTGGAGTCAATTACTGAGCAAATTCAGAGAATACAGGCACTCTGTGCTGTGAAGTGCAACAGATTCTTGTATCACTGTGGGAGGTGGACCGACTCCTCTGTGACTGGCGAGGCTGACAGTGTCCCTTCTCTACCTGCCCATTGTCTCTTCTATGGAAGGATGGACTTTGACTATGTTACTAAGATGCACTCCAAATCCCAGACCCTTAGAGGAACCACATTTTCCAGGAAGGACTGGAGTGCTGTGTCTTACAATAAACGTGTTAGCAGTTATTAGTTCCTGACTCCTCAGTAATGCATCATGATAACTAACCAGGGTGTTGCCACTTGAGTTTCTGCAAGCCTGGGAGATCGAGGCCATGAGGAGAAGGAGCAGGCTGGCCTGGCATCGTCTCCCTTGCTGATATGGAGGGAAGGATATGTCTGGCTCACGCTTTCCGCTGCTTAGCTCTTGTGTGGGTGGCTCTGGCCCCAGTGGAGATGAGCATTGTGGTCCACTTGGGGCCTAGCTTCTACTCCTCACCATGGCAACTGGTGCCTTTTCAGGCTTCCCGTTCCGTCCTCGCATCTTTGTGCTCCTGATGGCCTTGGTTCCTAGCCTCTCCAAGCCTCCTTGCCTCCCAGTGAGTTTCTCCAATTTTGTCCAAGAAACCATACTTAGTTGACTGTAATGTGTAATATCACCAGAGAGATGATTTTTAATATCTAGAGTTCTATGATTTTCTTAGTTCACTGGGATTCTCCCTATGACATAGGAACCAATGCCACCTTACTTCTGCTCACTTCTAGAACTCTTTCGTCTACCTCGGCACCCTGAGCTCTATGAGGCATCTATCCAGGTCTTAGCGGCGCCAATCTCAATTTCCCAATTAAGGAAACTGAGTTCAGAGAGGGTTGGTAAGTGGCCTAAGGTCTCATAGCCAACACATGAGGCTGAAATGCAGTCTACCTGACTGCAAGGCTGTTCTCTGCATGCCATGGAAAGGATTGCACGGGGTGACCCTGATCCATCTGCAGGCCAGTAAAGAAAGTTGTGTACCAGATGATGCAGGTGTTACGGTACAACTATTTTCCCTAAATTCAGATATCCTCTCCTGGAGGGGACAGAAAGGTTCCTAAGATTCAGGAAGCTCAGCAAAAATATATGATTCACAGGGTCTGTCTCCAAGGTTACACAAACAGCAATGTATAGAGCAGAAACCCTTCAGTGTTCCTGTTTCATTACCCATGTTGAGGCGGGAATTTTAGTGATGCAATTGTCTTCAATTCACCCATGCTCCTGTGAGTAGCCATAATAAACTCATCCATCCATCAAGTCGGACTTGGGGGCAATTGTTTCTTATGTGTGTCATCAGAGCTCTATCTGGGATGACTAGACATCCACATTTGCCCCAAGAAAAGCAACACAACAGATGGTCACTTGGCATGCTCGAGCTGGCCTCCAGCCTGGCTGGGCCTGCTCTGTAACTTCTGGCCTTAGAAGAACAGGCCTCATGTCCTTCCAGGAAATCAAATCTGGGCTCCTTAATCTGTTCCTTAAGGTCCCAGGATGGGGACTCAACCATTTTTTTTTCTGTCTCATCTTCTCTTGCTCCTCTTCATGTTCCTGCCGAGGGCTATGTGATTGTGCATCCCTAATGTGTTACCCATTGCACAGGTGCAGCTCACAAACGTCACCACCATCCCTAATACCTTCTTCCCAGCATGCATGCATTCTCAGCACCATTCAACTGAACGCCAGAACTCACAGGCAAGTTTTTATCATCTTCATGAAACTGTCCGACCTGCTGGCCATTCTCCAGCTCTTCCCAGACTCAGCCTCTAGGAAGGTTCATGGGCACCTGTGTTCAGAGGTCATTTCTAAAACACACTGGGGACACTGGGGCCCCCCAGCCCCCAGAACCTATTAGGACGATAAATGTTACCTTCTGTGGTAGAGAGGAACTTTACTTGGCTGGTTGTAATCAAACCTGTTAGGAGGATTGATTCAGGGAGCCCCAGTGGGATCCCCAGGGTCCTTATCAGAGGGAAGCAAGAGAGTCAATAAGAAACAGGAGCTGTCCTGGTGGCTCTCAGATCATGGAGCCAGGGGACCATTTTCTCCCCTGCTCCTGGGAACAGGCTCTTCCAGAGAGCAAAGCCTGAAAGGCACTGAGGCTTCAAGCAGAACTGGTGCTAACTGGTTCTTCCAAACACCTCTCATCCTGGAATAGCATTGGGACTTCTCAAACACCTGCCTCAGTTAAGTCTAGTTAGACGATGTTGGATGAACTTGGACCCAGTTCTGGGGGCAGCACATCTTCTCCATTTCCTACTCTCTCTCCAGGGACCTTAGAAGGACAAACTCTGCCTTCCCTGCTGTGTCCTTAGAGAATAAACTCTTTGCTTAAGCTCGATCGTTTTGACTCCATGTCTCTCTGTCATTGGGTCCCTTGAGACCCCTCCTCCCCTCAAACTTAACAAGAGAAGCATGAATTTTAAAATGGAAGGGGAGATTATGACCCAAGGACCACAAAGGCCCCACAGAAGCTAGAAGAGGCAGGGAAATTCGTTCTCCAGAGGAGACAGCCCACCCCAACAGCAGGCTTCTAGAAACTTCCCAGCAAAGTCTTCATCTCAGACTGTTTTGTGAGTAGCCAATGAAAGTTATTTCAGACCTCAGCCCTCTGGAACAGTAAGAGAATACATTCCTGTTGCTTGAAGCCATTAAGCCTCTGGAAGTTCATTACAGCAGGGACAGGGCATTAATATGCAGTCTAAGATCAGCTCTAGCAGGAATCACTGGCTTCATCAGCCAAGGCCTTGGCCAGCTGGAATCCAGTGTGGCTTTGGCTGGACGTCTCAGTGCTTTAAATTGCTTCTGGGATGAGTGCCCACAGGTCCTAGGTCGGGTCATCTCTCTTCTTGCCCACAGAGGGGGAAGAAAGTTGTTCACCTCCCTGTGCACAGGGTAAAGTTTCTTCCAGTGATTCTCGGGCCCTAAGTACACCACACATTCTGCTGTGCAATGAAGCCCCACCCTTCTTCCCACACCATGATAAACACAGTTAAAACACAAATAAAAACCCAGGACGAAAACAAAAATCGAAAGTACGTCAGAGAGTCAATGCTCTCGTGGAAAGGTAAGGAGCAGAGCTCGCTTTATGGGTTTAATTCCATTTCACCATGGTGCTTTCACTTAAATTCTAGTTTTGTTAAAAAAGCTACAGCCATGTTAAACATTTGTTTTGACTAGCAGCTCAGTGATTTGGAGAGTTGGAATGTTGCAGGTGCAGAACCGAATGGTCTTGGGCTACCTTTGTCCCTCAGTATAATTTATCGCCTGTCCCTGTGAGTGGCCTGACATCTTGGTGTTTACTGGGCAAACCCTTTTGGAATAAACAAACAAATCTCCTTCTCCATTGGTCCGCAGTCTAAGAATGTTATCTGATAACATTCAAGGCTGAGAGCAGAGAGATTTACTCGTTTTGTTGCAAACTATCTACCTGATGTTTCTACTAATGGATTTCGAAAGTCTCTCCATTTATGATTTTCTTTGCTTTATTATTATATAAAAAAGCAGCTGCTCCCATGTCAGGACATGGGATTTGGTGTAACTATATATGTGTTCCCAGGTTGTTGGTCAACCTGGTATTTGGCTCCGGAATAAACTCTCACTCATTTTTTGTTTATTTTTGTATGTTGAGAACATTTTATTAGAAGTTAGGGGAGAAATGTTTCCTCAATAGCAGGTCTCAGGGAAGAGCCTGTCTCTCCTCCCAAAGCCCCAAAGCAGAGGAGAGGTTATCTCCAAGGTACTGACTAGGGGAGCTTTGCAGGGGTCCTGAGAACTGAGCCCCAGGAATTCAGGGCACATCTAGGCCAATAGTCACCTGCGCTCTGACCTTGTGATAGATAGGCCAGGACTGCATTACTACTGGTACCACGTGGGAAGAAATGGGAAGCCTTGTGACATCGCCCGACCTCTTTACCCTCTTTCAGACAGAGGTCTAAATACAATCTCTATCCTGCCTCCAAGCACTGGCAAGGTTAACACTCAATCTATGTGTTGATGGCGTTAAAAGGGTGAAAATTTTATTCTACTCTGCTTAGACATTTAAAGAGACTAGATTATGAGATCAGGGTGGAACCCCTTGAAATCCATTGGATCGCATTTCCATAATAGTGTCGGGGTTTGGTGACTGTTTATAGGATGAATCCCCAGGTAGGGCAGTCTCTGGGTGGCCTTTCCTTCCGTCTCTGCTCCACACTTTTTCTCCTTTATTGTGCCTGTGAGTATTTTGTTCCCTTTCTCAGAGGAACCAAAGCACCCCCCCCCTTCAGTCCTCCTTCTTCTTGAGCTTCCTGTGGTCTGTGAATTGTAACTTGTTTAATTTGAGATTTTGGGCTAACATCCACTTCTCAGTGAGTGCATACCCTGTGTGTTCTTTTGTGACTGGGTTTCCTCATTCAGGATGACACTTTCTAGTTCCATTCATTTGCCTAAGAATTTCATGAATACACTGTTTTTTTTCTATATTCATTGTTTACATTCCAAAGGCTTTCCCCTTTCCCAGTTCCCCCCACCACCATATGTCCCATAAGTCCTCTCCCCCTCAACTATTCCCCAATCATCCCCCCCCACACACACACCATTTCTCTGTTCTGGATCTACAAAACTGGATCCAATTTTTTCAGGCCCAGGGTCCTCTCCTTTCTTCTTCTTGGGAATCATTTGAATTGCTAAATGTGCCTTGAGTATTTAGGGCTTCTGGGCTCATTAATATCCACTTATCAGTGATTGCATTTCATTTGTATTCTTTTGTGATTGGGTTAACTCGCTTAGGATGATATTTTCCAGATCTAACCATTTACCTACAAATTGCATGAATTCATTATTTTTAATTGCTGAGTAGTATTCCATTGTATAAATATACCACATTTTCTGTATCCATTCCTCCTTTGAGGGATATCTGGGCTCCTTCCAATTTCTGACTATTATAAACAAGGCTGCTATGAACATAGTGGAGCAGGTGTCTTTATTGTATGCAGGGGAATCCTCTGGGTATATGCCCAGGAGTGGTATGCCAGGGTGCACTTTTTAATAGCTGAATAGTACTCCATTGTGTAGATATACCACAATTTCTGTATCCATTCCTCTGTTGAAGGACATCTGGGTTCTTTCCAGCTTCTGGCTATTATAAATAAGGCTGCTATGAACATAGTGGAACATATGTCCTAATTTCATGTTGGAGCATCTTCTGGGTATATATATGCCCAGGATTGTATTCTACTGGCTTCATTATAAAACAAAACAAAACAAAACAAAACAAAAACAAAACAAAACAAAACAAAAAAACCCGCAGGGGTGGGAAGGGAAGAGCCCAGGAAGAAACACATTTATACCCTGACCATGATGCAGCACAGCAGACGTCAGCGCTCTGTTCTTTGGATTTCTAGCTGTGAGCTGTGTAAAGCAGGGCATTTAAAACAATAAGCAAGGCTCTGGGCATGCGCTTGGTGACTTCATTTTCAAAGCATTCACCCTTGCATTTATCATAGGAGATCCTTAGTCATAGCACAGAGGGCTCTCACTCCAGCCTGCCACAGGAAAACACAGGAAAACTCAAGGGCTCTATAAAGCTTCCCTCGGCTGATGGGACATTTTAAGCCCTGCTGTTTACACACACGGTGCACCCGCTGCGCGTCTTTAAGGGCTCATGAGTGAGTGTTTCGCATACTGGATTCATCTTAGTGCTTCTTGCACCTTTCCTTTATTTAAAGTAAAGTCTGATGTCTGAGGTTGGAAGCAAGGTATAAATGCAAAGAAAAAGAGCCCCCAGAGTCCCACAACCCAGAGACCTCCTCTCCCCCTTTAAAAGCAGTCTTGGCTAATTTACCGTGAGTTCTTCCTGTCTGACTTAGAAAGCACTCGTGGCCCCTCATACATGTACAGGTCTTAAAACAGTGACAAACTTTTCCAAGGGTTTTAAACATTTCCCTCTCGGGCTCTTTTTAATAGCTACAATCCAGTGTGATATCTGCCATCATTTATTTAAACATTATTCAACGATTGGGCCGCTAGTCTGTTTATAATAACACTTTGAAGGATATCTTTGTGCATAAACCTTTGCCTGCATTTCCGATTATTTTCATAGGATAGATTCCCAGAAGTGGAATTACTGAATCAAAAGGTATAAACATTTAAAAAGCTCTTGATACACATTGCCAAATTGCTTTCTAGAAGTGAATCCAATTCACACTCTTCCCCAGCTGTGTTCATACATGCACGCCCTTCATTCTACATCCTGGTCCACCCCGAGTGTTATCAGAATTTTTATTTTAAGCTAAAAGCTGTTTGCTTTGATTTTTTTTTAATGAGGAGGAGATTTTCATGTGTTCTCAGCTTTTAAATTCTTTTTATTCTTTTCAGGGCTGGGTTAAAGAAAACTCAGTGTCAGACATGATAGGAAAGTATTCCACCCCACTCTCCCTCCGTCCCTTCATCAGAGTATATACATACTGATTTGTGTGAGGTCATTTAATAAGGGCTTGAACGCATTCTATTTACATATATAGTGTGTATGTTCATAGTGTATTTTGGTACTCGGGTGTCTAAAGTTTCAACAAAATCTGAATGTCTCTCTTTCTCTTTCTCTTTCTGATGCTCAAAGAGTGTGTCTCCTGTGGGACCGATGGGCACTGTGTGGGCCACCGCCATTGTTTTGGAGTCCACTGCCACCAGCCCTATCTCAGCATCTGGATACCAGACCTTGTTCCTCACCCATTTTCATGAATTCCCTTTCTCTCCCCAACCACTTCTTTCACTTGGGTTTCTGCACACATTGCTTCTTGCACATGGCATAGTTGAGGTTCTGCCTCATAGTATCATTAGCCGTTTGTCTTCTTCAGCAAACTACCACTAACTTGAAGGGAGGTACGGAGTCTTCCGCATCTGCAACAGTGTCAGGTAATATAGACCTCCCCCCGGCACCTCCATAATAACTGGGAATTAATCTGGTCCTGCACATCAGCAGAGGAAGGCGTTATTAAATTTGTTTTACTGTTGAGAATACAAATCCCAGAGGGGTCACTGGTTTGCCAAGGGATTGGTGGGAATCTATGCTTTTCACATTGTCTTCTCTCTCGTTTGTGCTGTTTCTGTCTAAGGGGTCATCCAAGTGATGGATGTGCCTAATGCTGATGGTGGGCACAGTGTGCAGAAGGTTGGCATGCTCGCCCTTCACCCACACGTCTTGACGAGGAGGGGCGCAGGAGTGGAGGGGAGTGCTGCTTTTGCTCTTCGGAGGCCCATGATTTATGGATTTTTATCCCTGGGATCTCTTCCTGGATTCAGGCTCAGCACCAGCCTGAAGAGGCTATCTCTTTTAGCCCTGCTTTCTCTGTTATCTCCATTCTTCTCCTGGAGACTTCCAGATTCCTTGGTAGATTCTCCACTGGACTGAGTGAGTTTAATGCTTACTAGATACTCAATTAGATAGACCCCAGGTGCTCCGATCTCTACTGCCAGCCCAAACTCAGAACTAATGAGGCACAACCAAAAACAACTGCTCTGTCTCCTCAAGTTCTTTTTTTATGGAGCCCATAAATTCCTAGGAGGAAAATATCCTTGGTGAGTGGTTTTAAACAAGGACTCACATTTCCTAAACAGCATCTCCTCTGTGGTTGTACAGGTATTGTTCTACCCTGAGGAGTGGGCTGAGACCCTGGTGTAGTTGTAGGCTGTATCTGCAGCAGTGAGGAAGGGGAGGGGCTTGGGCATGAGAAAGCACCCCTTGTATCTCTGCAGGTACACCGCCGTTGCTGGTAATGTCTAAGTATCACTGAAATATCTCAGGTTCCCCAGTCACATAAGGTAAGAGAGCGAATCACCTGTGGGAGAGCTGATGCTCAGGAGCTTTCATTAATAATGGTCATCACTATGGAAATTTACTTATTAGCCCTTGAAACAGCACTTCCTTCCAGACTGACAATGTGAGTCACTGGGCGTATTAAATCCCCGCCACTCCTTTTCGCATAGCATTTTAATAGCCTGCAATGTGCTTCCTTAAGCCTTCTTTGTCTGAAGCCTATAAAAACCCTAGTCGAACAGTTATTATTCCCACCTGATTAATCAGACTGGGGATTTAAGAGCCTAAGCAATGCTTGTTGCTTTTTAAACAGTTGCTTTTAAAACATGTGACCAGTTGCTTACTGAGGTGTTTTATTAGTAAACCAAAGACAGGAACCCAGAACTTGGTCAGATGGTCCTCTAGTGACATCTTGTCCTATGATTCATGATAGACCATCTCCCAGAAGCAGTGCCTGATGATCCCAGGAGTCACCTGGCAGGCAGGTGAGAAACAGTTTTGGTGTTCATGAACCAACCAGGTCATGGTCATCTTTATCTCTGGAGGAGATGTCCTTGGACCCAAAGGAGAAGATACCCAAAGACCCCTGGGTGTTTCTGGAGGTACACAGTTGAGTGGCATGACCTTGGAGGACTGGAGGGATCTGAAGCTCAGTATCTGCGGGATCTTGGGTGGGTGCTGAATCCATGCCTCCACCGTCCTCCTGCACACTAGAGTGTTGACCTCAACTCTTATCTCAAATCCTCTTTCTGTCCACCATCTCCTGATTGTGTTCTAAGCAATGGCACTGATGGCTACAAGTTGATGAGATGGATTTGCTATCATTAGTGCCAACTTGATTAATGCCCAACACTCTCAATGGCTCTCCCTTGAAGCCTTCTGCTAAGCTGCTCACCCAGCAAGCTGGCCTCACATTGGCATTTCCTGTCCCAGCCATCCATCATTTGCATCTTGGAACATCTCTTCTGAAACAGCATGGCACATTTGTTTGTCTATTTATCTTCTCAGTGGATGCTGCAGAAATTAGTTTAGATTTGCATTAGCGACATGTGTGGTCCAGGTCAAGCTCCATGAATCGCTGTTCTACACCGTGGGTGACTTATTGGGTTCACTTGCTGGGAATGAATCCTTCCCTCACTGTATATGAAGCAGAAACACACACACATACTTCCACTCCTTCCTCTGTGTCTTAGAGATTCGATGCTATGAAATTTACACAACTTTCTAGGTCAAGTTTCTCTTGTTAGATGAGTGTCCAATTTTAGAACATGAAATAAATTTTTGATTAAGGGAATTTATGTGGCATTTAAAGAAAAGCACATTTGTCTCAGTGTTTTGGTCATCTCCTACCTGCTCATTCTCCCCTAACTGATGGCATTTATTACAGGGAAGGGGGCTGAGAACTGCTTTGGTGAGAGGAGTTCTTACTCTTAAATCAAACTGGAGATGATATGAGGATGATATTTTAATATAGTGGATTTGTGGGTAGGCTTGGGCTAGAGCTGGAATCCAGGGCTGGGCTGGGCTGAGCTCCCACCTGCTTGGTAAGAGACCTCATACTTCCCAGGCCTAGAAGAGCCAGGTGCTTAGGGGTAAACAAGCCAAGAGACATGAAAATGAATGGCGACATGGTGAGGATGAAGTCAAATTGTGTGTACGGGCCAACAGCTACAGCTTCCTTGCTGACTTTAATGGGGGCGTTGGAAAGCTTGTGAACTGTGTAAATTAAGGACTGGCAGAAACCAGTCCTTCTGAAGGCTTTGGGTCTCATAAATTGTAGTGTGGACAACCTCATTAAAGACCTGGCATCTTGGTTCCTACATTAAAGGAGAGGCCCACTCACAGATGGCTGCCCATGGCCACTGTTCTACAGGGTGGGGGAGCTGGATGCCTCACCTTGCCTCTAGGTCTGTGAAAACATGGAGAAGTCTCTTCAATCTTGGCTATAGCTCCCTAGTACCAACATCCTCTAAACCCAGACATTTCCATGGGCCAGGGCTCCTGTTCCCACACGTGTGAGAATCACATAGCAAACGAACCACTGAAAGTTGTCAGAGAGGGATATCTAGGAGAGGCATGGGCTAGCATGTTCCACAAGCATTGGGAATAATACCTAGGTGTGCCCAAATCTGAGAACCCCTCACATTGGATATATGGTCCTCTAGTTTCTTCTCTCTTTGGGGGAATTATAAGCCATGGCCAAGGCTCACCAACCCTTGCTCTCACTATCCTGAGTTACTCCATGTCCAGGAGTTCGTTTTGAACCCAGACCACATTTCTGTAATGACGCTAGGAGGTCCAACACAAATTATTTTCAGTTTGTGTTGATAATATCCATTAATGTGTGGAGAAAATGATTCCAGGTTCCAGTTCACTTTTGCTTGTTAGTGGGGTGAATAACAACTCAACTCTTGGGTTTTCCTTAAGAATGCAGTCTAATGAACAGATTTCTGCAAAGGTCAGATGAGATCATATGCCTATAGAACAATAAATATGTATGTTCTTACTGAGAGCTAACTTTAGAGGCATGGGGTTTAGGGAATTAGTCATGAAACATGGGTAGAGAGACCCAGGAAGAGGTTGATTAGGCAGGACCAGTCTTAGGGACCCAAGGAAGCTGCGGGCAGTGTTCACACCACATGGCAGAGCAGAGGCTCTCCAGAGCCAGATTCTTAGAGCAAAAGTAATGATGGGAACAAGCCCAGAATAATTTCCAGTAGAAATAATAGTTATGAAAAAAATCATACCTACAATGATGAATTTTCATCTCTATGTGCCTCTGGACTCAACTCATGATCTGATTTAGCTTTCTAAACCTGGCTTCTTCAGGGCCCAGTCTTGCTGTAGCCTCTGTTGCATACACTCTAAACTCTACGGTCCATACATGGTCCATGTCTCTTTGCATCGAATTAGGTGTCAAGATTTTCAGCTTGTAATAGTGGTTGTGCAACCTCCTACCTCAGATGCCATTTCCTTGATCTCCTTGATAATTCTTCTCCTTGGAAGAAGACTTGTGTCTCCTTCTAAGCAGGAGGGTTTGGATTACTCATGCTACCTCCTGGAGAGTGCCTCGCACATTGCAAGTATGAATGATTTTACATCAAGGAAGGACAAACTCAATCATGAAGTTCAAGTAGATGCATGCCAGGAGCGTTTTGGGTCTCGTTAGGAATTTCTCATTCCTGTTAAGTTATGCCAAAAGGAAAGTTCCAACCTCATTCTTCTCCATTCTTGCCATCCAGTTCAATGCTTGCTTTACCGGAGGGCTGCTTTCAGAAGTGAGGGTGACTTGGAACCTAGGTTGATACTGAGGGCACAGGGATAATGGGGCTGGCATTGAAGGAAGAGAGGGAAGCAGCCATGGGGAATGGCTGTCTATGGAGGAGCTAGGGTGGGTAGGGTGTCATGATCTAGAAACAGAGCAAATGCTATTATGGCCCAGAATGGTTAGTCACAAAGGACTGTCCATAGGAAAAGGGAGAAGCATAGGCAGGCAGAATTCTGGAAACTGGGGTTAGAGGCATGGATTTTGTGTAATAAATCTAAATAACTGACTTCAAAACACAAATTCTGGTCTTTTTTAAAAACCTAATTTTTAAGTAAGCATGTGTGTGTGTGTGTGTGTGTGTGTGTGTGTGTGTGTGTGTATGTTTTGTATGTGTCTACTTCTCTGTATTTGTACTATGTGCATGTAGGTGCTGGTAGAGGCCAGAAGGTAGCGTAGGAGCCCCTGGAACTAGAGATGTAGGTGCTGGGAAACAAATCTGGGTCCTCTCAAGAGCAACAAGAGTTCTTAAGTGCTGAGCCATCTCTCCAGGCCAGCTGGTAAGGCTTAATGAAGTTCGCTCTGAGTGATTTGGAGAGACTGAGTTGGAGGTGAACGGAAGTGTGAGGAGTCCGCTGGCGAGCCACCTCTGGGACTGACCATGTAAGTCATGAAGACGGCTTGGGTGAGGCTGATGATTATACAGAGCTGAAGAGGCTCAAGGGGGGCATGGGTGACATGCCAGAGGTGCCCCGACAGGGTGAGCAGCTTGGAGGTGAGGATGAGAAGGATGATAACAGGAGACAGGGCATCAGGATGAAACCAGGGATTCCAGGTAACACAGAAGGACACCAAGGGCTTGTTTCAAATTCCTTCTCCCTGTGACTTTCCAAAGAACGACACAGAGTCCTGAAGGCCGTCAGAAGAAGGCAGAGCATGCTTCATTTTCACGGCTGAGCTCACTGAAGAAATTAAAAATGTCTTATTCCTTTGCAGCCCCCAATAGCCCCTTCATTTTGTTACATGGTCTTTTTTCCAAAGGTTTCCCATTTGACATTTATCTTCATTGCTTTTTCTGAAAAGATGCGCCAATAATTTTATTTTTAATATTATAAATGACCCCTATGAACACTTTACCATTAATCTCCCCAAACCATGGTGATAGTTAACTATTCTGCACCACACAGCTCCTCACAAAACATGTCATTTTCCTCTCTTTGTTTGTTCTGTAAATAATGAGCAATTCCAATTGTACTTTGGAGAATTAATACTAATCACAAATAAATTAAAGCCACAAGTGGGATCGCTGCAGGGACCAGGCTTCAGACTATGTAGTAGAGAAGATGCTTGGGACGGGAGAGGAAAGGAAGGGCGGGAGGGGTGTTTGTGTGCCATTCAGAACTGGAGGAATGAAGACACCACCCCCTGGTCATGAGTGGTAGCCCCTGAGCACCCCAGTTTGGAAATGTATGGACTCAGCCCTCCTGAAGCTAGAAGGAAGGACACGGTTGGGGACTGGCTCCATCTATGCTAGCCATGGTAGAAGGGGTGGAGACTGGCTGAAAGGACAGGAAAGCCATTAGTTGTTCATACAGATACCAGTCATGCTAATGGTAGCCACACCCTCACCATATATGTATATTTATATGTGTATATGCATGTGTATATGTATGTATGTTTATGTATGTATGTATGTATATATATACATATATGTAATTTAGCCCTTACAGAAAATATATGAAATAATTGTCATCTCCTGCTTTTTAATTTTTGTTTATTTTTGACAGTTTTTCTATAAAGCCCACAATCCCACTGTGGATTACAGATGTGCCTGCTTATCATCTGCTTTCACTGAGATGAAAACTAGACCTCAGAGAAGGATTTGTGAGGTCATTTTCAAGGTCAGAGCACTAGGATTTTATGTCTACTCACTGGGAAGGAAGCCGATGTTTTAAACCAACGTTCTAGAGCCACCAGAGTAGGAAAGGCCATTGCAGCAGGCACAGGAATAGACAGAGTGGACTGTGAACTTCAAGCCGGTAGAGCATATGCATGCCTGGCTAGAGATAAGTCCTCAAGGTGGCGCAGAGTTGTAATCCAAGAATTTGGGAGGCAGAGGCAGGGGACAATGGGTTCGAGATTGCTGGAGGTATATGATAAGATTGTCTCAAAACAACCATACTCACAACAAAATAATAGTAACTAAGCAAGAACAAACAAACAACAACCTCAGACAAATAAAAACCTAACCAGGCTGGAGCATGGGACGAGGGAAAGGGAAGGGGAGAGGGAGGGGGAGGAGAAGGGGGAGGGGGAGGAGAAGGGGGAGGGAAGAGAGGGAGGGGGAGGGGAAGGGGGAGGGGGAGGAGAAGGGGAGGGGGGAGGGGGAGGGGGAGGGAGAGGGAAATGGAGAGGGAGAGGTGGAGGTGGAGGTGGAGGTGGAGGGGGATAGAGAGGGGGAGGGGAGGGGGAGGGAGAGGGAGAGAGAGGCAAGCACAGTGGTAGTTTTAGTGAGCCAACGGAATTCTAAGACAGGATCTTGGCCTCTTAAAAGACTAACAAGGTGCTCTTAGAGAACTGTTAGCTACTAAGACAAAGTCAATAAAAGAGAGACCTAAATATCAGATTTCATGTCCCCCCCCCAGTCACACAAAAATATCATCTGTATCAGAGGGTGTGTGTGTGTGTGTGTGTGTGTGTGTGTGTGTGTGTGTGTGTGTATGTATTTCTTTTCTCCCTACTGTGACAAAACCCATAACAGAGGCAGCCTCCCTCTGGGAGGAGACACTTACCTTGGCCCATAGACTCTGAGGACACAATATGTACATCATGGTGTGCAAAGCATCGAGGCCGGGGGCTGACTATGGAACACTAGGAAACTGGGGCAGTAGGTTACCTAACACAGTGTGGGGCAGGAATCAGGAACTCAGGCTGTGACTAGAAACGGGTGTCTCCCTCAAGGCTTGTCCAGACTCAGCCTCCTCTGCTAGCTGAGCCACATGTTCCATGACCTCCCCAGCTAAGTTCCCGAAGCCAGAGTCTGTGGGGGGACATCCCAGCCCAAATAGTAGCAGGGTCAAATGAGCAGATCATGAACAAGCACTCTCTAATCCGCCTCGGGGTAGCAAACGACTACACTGTATTTGTAGTATGAGCCACTTGATGGTCACACAACAGATTCACTGAGACCAGAGAGTCTCAGTCCCTTACCTCCTCATCTCCACAGAAATGTTACCTTTGCAGGAACGCTCTTCCTGTGATTATATCTCAGATCCTTGCCCTATCCCTGGTTAGACTCTCTATGGTCTTCTTTTTTTGCTGCTTGCCTCGGGCAATATTCACTTTCTTTATTAGTTTGGATGGGTCTTTCTTTCCAGTTAACATTCAAGGGATGGATGGAAAGAGAACTTGCTCTTGCTAGATTTTCTGTACTAACTACCCAGAGCCTAGAACGCTGTCTGATATCCCGTGGGGGGTGTGTGAGAAATGTTTGCTGAAAGCTAAGTGGCCGACGCTGGTTAAGAAACACTTTGTGGAATAGGCTGTAAGGGGAATTTGCGCCTCGCTCACCATTTAGAGTAGATATTTTAGAGGAAAGGCATTTTGCTGAGGAGGACTTTAATGGAACCCGTGGATTCCCATGACTACACGTGGGAAAGCTGAGATTTGTCTGTATGGAGAATAAACCAAGCAGAGGCACCTTGCGACGTTAGCGACCTTTAAAAAGAATGTACTTGGAGCTATTAACTTCCCACAGGAAGCCAGCTGCATCCTTCTACCTTCGTGGATCTGGGGCACTGATAGAGCGGTGGCCTGCAAGCTGTTGTATGCTGTGTCACACACACAGAGCAGAGCAGATGACTAATTCATGGTAAAGTGCTAAGGGGCTGGGAGACAGCCAGAAAGAGCTCCTTTCAGACAAGAAACAAGACAGTGGCCCTGATCTAGCAATGGGGACTGGATAGGTCGCCCTTCCAGCCAGTGACACAAGGGCTTCCTAGAGGACATGAGAAGAGCTTGGTTGCTGTTTGTCTGATAGACACAGGCCAGGCTCAGGGCGTGTGGGAAAAGGGACGAACCTCCTGTGAAAAGACCGGAGGTTGCCTATATTGGTGAGAAGTCCAGAAGTTCCTGGCATGGTTTAGTTTTTAGTTCCTTTATGAGATTCTCAGGTTAGAGTTGAACCCTAGAAGTACAAAACAGGGAGAAGGGTTATGAAGAAGAAAAGATGATGACGAGGAGGAGGAGGAGGAGGAGGAGGAAGAGAAGGAGGAAGAGGAGGAGGCTTGACAGGCAGGGAGGAGGGGATGATGATGTGGTGGCGATGAAGCAACTGTCTATGAGCACCTACTATGCATGAGCACCTACTATGTGCTGGTCACCTTTTTCTTATACTGAATTCTCTCAATTCCTTGAGGGTCATAAACAGAAATACACAAGAAGGCCACCCATGTAGGACAGCAAACGCCAGAATCATGGAAAATAGCTAGTGTTGGTGAATAAATGGAAGCCGATATGTATTATTGATGGGACTGTAAAATCCAAGTGCAGTGGAAAGCGCTATAGAGAGTCCTCCACAAAAGCACAAGCAGGCCGGAATTACCTCAGGACTTAACCTGTGGCAGGCAAACTCCTCCCCCTGACTCCCTGCAGTACACAGCTGCACCTTGTTGGTGGCGGTGGGCCCTAGCCACGCACGTCTATGCTGGTTTGCCCCTTGCAGCTCTCCGGTATTGCACTTGGGACAGCAGAGGGGAGCCAGCAGGTATCACAGAGGGCTGGCTCAGACCATGGGCATCACGCTATTTTGCATTCTGATCCTGAAGGAACAGCAGCAGAGCCTTCCTCAGTCATTGTCAAGTGCTGACTGAAGCAGCCTCCTTATCTTTGGTAGTTCCCGGGTTAAAGACCAGTTCTACCAGGGAATCATCTAAGACTTCGCCAGGGCGTGCTCTACTATCCTGGGATGCCTTAGGTCAAAAGTAGATTGCCCTGGGCTAGGGATGTAGTTCCCTTAGTGTACTGCATCAATTAGGCATGGTGGTACGTGACTATCGTTCTAGCTCTCAGGAGGTATAGGCAGGACTATCAGAATTTAAAGATTGTGGCCAGCTACATCGTGAGTATGAAGTTAGCCTGGGCTAACTTAAAGCCATTCTTTACAAAAAGGTCAGTTTTAGAAAGCAAGTTCCCTAGAGCAGATGCTTGGGCAAAAGACTGGACTCAGGACATCTCAGAGCCACGCATCCGATTCCCTGCCCTCCATGTTGAATGCCAGATGCCTCCTGCCAGCTGAAGGTAGGCTGGGTGGGTAGACTTGTGCTGAGCCTGGGATTGGAGACCTCTGTGGACTTTCTCAGAAAGGAATTGGATATGAAAGCCACCTGTCAGAATACCCAGGGTGGCCTGGGGACTTGGGTCTCACTGTACCCCTACAATGAGTAGGTTCCTTTAGGTGTTGAAATTCCTTTAGTCATGTTTATGAGGCTGTTTCTCTTCAATGATAATATACAATCCCGAGGTTTCTTGGAGGTAATAAATGTAATTATTTCTGCATTCTTATAAAAAAGGTTTGAGGATTTGGTTGTGGTAGCATGCATCTACAGTCCCATCATTGGCAGACTGAAGAAGGAGGGTCATCACAAATATGAAGTCATTCTGAACTACACAGGAAGTTCAAGGCAAGTCAGCAGCACAGTGAAACTCTGTCTCAAACCAAAAATCAAACAACCTCTAGGGAAAAATCCCCCAAAGAACTCAAGGTGCCTTGCAACCACTACTTAAGGCCTAACCCAGAAATAAACAAATCAGGGTAAAGGAAGAATGCTATTACAGAACAAGAGCATCCTCAGATTTCCACATAATAGCTAAAGTGCATATGTGTTTGGGCTTTCTAGAAGCCAAAACAAAAGGAAAAAAGAACAACTATAAGGTTTGAAGTGCTCACAGTAAATGTTAGTTCTGACACTGGATGCTGACAGGAAACATTTTGAGTATTCACATGTGATATAGTTAATAACACTTCATATGTGATATAGTTAATAACACTTAACTTGACTGTAAAATCAACATAATATAGCATAATATACTCTCTCTAGCCATTTCTTCCTGATGTACACCTGCATATATGCATGAATGGGTGCATATGTGTAAACATGCATCCATGTATGAATGCACTGTGTATTCATGCAAGCATACATGCATACATGTATGTATGCCAACATGCATATGTATATAAATATATGTATGTGTATATGTATGTATGTATGTATGTAGAGATGCTCTAAAATTGAGGATAGGAGTATGCCCTGATAAGCCCACCAAAGACTGAACATGTCTGTGGTGGCTGAGTGGTTGATCATCAGGGAGTGACACTATTTGAGAAAGATTAAGAGGTGGCTTTGTTGGAGGAAGTATGTCACTCAGGTGGGCTTTGAGGCTTCAAAGCCCCCACTAGGCCCCGAGTTGCTCTTTCTGCTTGCAGCTCAGGATTCAGCATTTAGCCGCTTCTCCAGCACGCTGCCTGCCCGCTGCCTTGCTCCCTGAGATGATGACAATGGGTTAAACCTCTGAAACTGTAATCAGGTCCACAATGAAATGCTTTCTTTTATAATAATTGCCTTGGCTGCGGTGTCTCTTCACAGCAATAGAACAGTGACTAATACAATGTCAGAAGATGGCATCACACTGAATGTACCTAACCTATCAAACACCACAGCTTCCAGCACTACGCACTAGGGGTCCTGGGGCTTCTCCAGGAATGGTGTAGCTGAGTGGGGGCTGTGGCCTACTGGCCAGTGCCACAGGAGAATGCCATACCATGTAGCCCACCAGAAGAACAAGATCCAACAGTGTGGTTTCCACCGACTGCCACTTTACTCCTGTCCACTGGTAAGGCTGAAACATCACCAACTTGAAGTGGTATAAGTTGTGGGCCATCTGTACCGCTAGTGAGAATACGAAGCCACGTGGCATATCTAGCAAAGGTTGGCAAACACACTTGAAGAACATTACAAACTTATTCAGACTCTTAGACTTTCAGAGTTCCATAGCTAGGGAGTGACCTTTGAGGAAATGGAGCTGTACAGATATTTATGCCCTAGGCTGACCATCACAGCTGAGAGTACTAGAAATAAAAAACAGTGCCGAGAAGTTTAGAGACAGAGTTGGTCTTAAGAGCTGGCACACCTGAAACAAACATTTGGGGGGAAAAAGTCGCAACCCATTCATGGAAAATTAAAACAAAACCCAAAGCAAAACAGATACTAAACGAAGAGCCCAGCATTCCCGTCTGCAAGACTGTGGGGAAAGCACGCCAGGAACCATTTTTATATATGATGAAAAGCTAGAGAGAATATATTAAATTGTTAAGCCTAGTCACTGCTGAGCTGGGGGCTGATGAATGTGTCGAATTTTCTTTCTTATCCTTTCCGAATTTATGTGCGCTGTAATGAGAATTACGACTTTTGTAACCTGAAAAAAAAAAATGAAGTAAGACTACTCCAAAAGCTGGAGGAAACTGACTTGTCTTCTCTCTTTTTTCTTAGGCAGAAGCTTACACTCTAAAGACACCAGGGGTGTCCCGTGTCACTATTTACAAAAGTCTTCAAAGGATTTTTGTGTCCTGTTTCTCCATACCTTCCCAGGAGACAGGCAGGGTGAGGACTGGACCTCATTTTAGACAGGAAGAGTAATATGGAAAGGTATCACTTGAGTGAGGTGTCTGTATAGACTCCGTCATACCCCTGACCCACTCCTGAAAGGGTCCTGCACAACCAAGGTTGGTGTGAGTGAGGTCATCCAAAGGGTGGATCTTACCTGGAGATGGCCCACTGTGCTGTTGGCACTTATCTGAGCCACCACGCATCCCGGATCAATCCCAGTGCTGGGGCGAGTCTTCTAAATCACCGTGTAGATGGCTACTTCTCGACAGAGCCACAAATCCCTACTTCATACCGCAGTGGATCTGATTGTCAGATTTCCTTTGACAGTTAAATGATCAAATCAGGTAAACAGTATGTTTTATGCCCCATCTTATGCCAGATTTAGTGTGTTCCAGGCACAACGCAGTGTGTGGGGAGTGTGGATTTACAGGCTCAGGGGGTAAACTGTGAACTGTCCACAGCATGCATCTCACTGTGTGAATCAGGAAACGATCCTCGCCGTCCATCTGTCAGAGCCCTGACCTGGGAAGAGACAATGAGGGAGGTTGACCTCCGCAGACAGTCCCCGAGAGCTGGCTTCTCGCTCAGCAACTTGATCCCTGGCTCTCTGTTCCAGTCACTGGGACCATTGCACTCCTAATTTCCTGCCCCGATGGTCTTCATCTGCTTCCCTGACCTCTCTTGTCTTCCTGGAGGAGCAGCGACTCAGGATAATAAAGATCTTCATTTGCACAGCACCCTCTAGATCCGAAGTTCCACAGAATAAAGGGTAATCCTGACAACCCGGCGGGCAGCATGGGACTGCCAAGGTCATATTACAGAGGAGGAAGCTGGCTCAAGGTCAGACTCATGATGAAGGGCACTGAGAACTGGGCTCTGTGTTCGTTCTGCCGGTCTCGGGCTCTTTCTAGAACATTCTTAGGCTGCAGTCTTTGACCCTGTTTAAGATAAGGGACCATGCCCACATTCTTACTTTCTTATAGCTTCTCTGTGCTTAGAATGTGTTTTTATTCCTGGGCCTATCCTTTCCCCCCCTAGAGTACTTAAAACAATGGACTCAAGTTCCATAGCTCTGCATAAGCAGAGTTCTATCACAGATTCCTCTTTTGTCTTCTTATTTCCTTAGTGTGGTGGTTACAAGTCTCCTGCCTTCTGATGGGTTAATGGCTTTAGGAAGGATGAAGATAGAGGGGAAAGAGATGCTTACAGCAAAGTTACAGGTACAAGCACACCTGCACATTTGTGCATGTGTGTGACACATGCACACACTTATGCAGGCACACATATACCCTCCGTGATCTGCTTGAAAATAGTTTTCACTAGACTTGTCAATGGGGACATGGAGAGACATAGTCTATTCCAGGGATCCTCCATAGCCTTCTGAGTTTGGAAGAGTCTCGCCAGAATGCGCAGAATTCCCCGAACTGTTGTCACATTACAATGAAAATTACCATGATAATATGGATCCCCATAACTTTCTATAACATGGGTAATAGTAAGCTCCAGACCCCATGGACCACCAGACTTTAGGTCTCCAGTAGCCACTCCCCCACCCCTGAGCCTGCCCCATCAATTCTATTACCTCCAAGGTAGTTTCTGCTCATCCACTGCCAGTCTCAGGCTTCCATATAGATTTGATTGATCCCTGTTCACCTTGACCAGTATTGTGAATCACTCCACATCCTTCCCACCCACAGGCCTGCAGCTTGGTAACAATTGTATTCCTTTGACCAGGCTCTACTGATGTCCCTCTGAGAAAGACCCAATGTGAAACAACGGGGTACTTCTCCATGCTGTACCCGGCTACAGAGAAAAAAAATGAGAGCCAGCTTGGCGTCTCTGATCGAGGTTCTCACATCAGGCATGTCATGATGCTGAAGGGTGCCAGACTAGACTGAACTCAGCTGCTTGCTTCTAACCACATTGGCAGATTTAATTAGCTTGGAGCTCCCCACCACGAGCAGATCTCGCTCAGCAAGGAGAGGTAGTGGCACTTCTAGGAGCGCTTTGGGAGTGCACCTAAGGTAACCACTTGGTCCGCTTAGGGTAGGGTGTGAGTGGGAACGGAGTGACGGGCCTAGTGTTCTGAGCTGCTACAGTCAGCCTGAAGTTGAAACCTGGATACTGTACTTAGGGGACAAATAGAGATTTGGATCCAAAACCTGAGACCTTTGGGCAAAACATTTGGGGAACTTGCCTCTTTTTATTTCTTAGTGATTTTAAGAGACCTTGAAACATGGTCCCATCTACTTCAAAGATGCACAGACCTCTTGGGCAGAGAGGTGGGAAGATGTGGAGCAAATAGGCAGGGACTTTAAGGTGGGTAGTGTCGCCGGCTTCAGCCAGGAACCAATGACTGCTTGGGAAGTGTGCTGCTGCAGGGCTGACCGGCCTTCTGCTCTCCCGGAGCCCTGGGCAACCTGTGCTCTTGTATTTGGGTTTCTACACTTTGACATATAACAGGGTCATGCTTCTTAAACACACACGATTTCTAATTTAGCAGATCTGAGGTGGAGTCTGATCCTTGTATTTCTAACCATGCAGCTTCTGGTAGTGCTGGCCCTTGGCCTGAACCTTGAGAACTTTTACAGCTTGGATTTTGCTCTAAAGGATGGTCTCTGGGGTCTCCTCAGAGCCTTTCCCGTGAACTTGAAGTGGGTTGATCTCCAAGGATAAAGGGTAGAGTTGCTTTCCTTTTAAGAGGGAAACATGGTCTATGCGCCAGTCCGGGGGAGAGTCAGAGTGTAACTTAGATGATTCTGTCCCCATGCCAGAGAGTCCAAGTGTCTCCATCTCTCAGAAGCTGACTTGGCACACACTACCCAGCCAGATGGTCCCCCAGGGTGGTCCATCTGCGTCTGCTTATGAAAATGAATGAACTGTGTCTGTAAAATGCTGGCATCTCTCTAGAGAGGGCATCTTCCCACAATTACTGTAATAATAAATGCACTCTGTTCATATGCTGTGCTCTGCGTCCTCTTGGCACCCATGGGCCTTAGCTCATGGTGGCTCTGCCCCAAATTGGACCATCAGGTCAGTTGAAAGCAAGGTTACAAGGTGGCCATATGTCAATAATACAGTTTCTATTGTAATCGTGGAGGCTTTGAGAGAGCAGTTTACAGAGTCGGATGGGCCACCTCAGTTACCCAGTGAGTCGCAGAACTGTGACAGGACTCTGGCGCTTTATAGGAAAGCCATAGCACTAAAGGCTCAAATGGTTCATGACATAGCTTCCGAAGACGTCCTCTGACATATGCGAAATTCCATCTTTGCAATCGTTCTGTAAAACTGTCACTGTCGATCCAGTGAGAGCTTAGGGTCTTTTCCTGACCATGTAAACAATACTTCTCCGCCTTTCTAATGCTGTGACTCTTTAATACAGTTCTTCATGTTGTGATGACCCCTCCCCCTAGCCCCCTCCCCCCACCGACCATAAAATTATTTCATTGCTACTTCATAACTGTAATTTTGCTACTGGTATGAATTGTAATGCAAATATCTGATATGCAGGATATCTGATATGTGACCCCAAAGAGATCCCCGAGGTTAAGAACTGCTGCTGTAGAAGGTGGGAGGCTCTGGTGTTGGCTTATCCTCTGTTGGCCTCAGTTACTCAGTTACTCACATGCATACTGGAATAACCAGACCCTTACTCAGCAGTCCTTTGTGAAGAGCCAATGAGACTGTCTACTGAGCTCTTGTTGCCTGACAAAGAGGTTTTCTGGACACTGGGTGCTTTCCAGTCACTACTCCACATTGAAATGGGCTATGGGCCTGCCGTCTCCACAGCATGTATGGATAGCAGAGTCAGCCCTTCTTCTAGGGGCCTTGCTGGGCTCTAATTACCAAGAAGCAGTGGTATTCTTGGCCTACAGTGCAGCCTTCCTCTTTGTTCTTGACCTGCTAAGGTTTGAGTTCTCGACAATGGCCTCAGCCTGGGCTTTTGCCTCTGTCTATTTGCGGCCTCATCTGGGGAATGCCATTTCAAACTTCTTGTTTGGGATTGATGTCCTCTAGGTTGAGAGTCATGGGGCACCGTGGGCTTAATAGTCCATTACAACTCACAGTAGGGAAATCAGAGTGTTTTATACTAAGGCAATTGGCACAGCATCTTTCAGGGTAGGGGGCGGTGGCCGAGGGGAGGAGTTTGTTTAGACACAAATCAACTTCACATCCAAGAAGCAGGACTCTTCTGCACCTATGCTGTTTCAAACTCTCAGTACAAATAAAAAGAAAAAGGAAGGGCAGTATTGAGCATTGCCCTTGGCCAATGGCCTCCTTCATTATAATTTCAGCTCTAGGGCAGCACCTTGGATGCAGCATAAAGAAGTGCAGTAGGTCAGGTGACAGTGGACTGGGAGGAGGCATATGACCATGGAGAGGTCTATGACATTGGTTTCCACACCCAGCAGAAAGAATATGTTACACTAAGAGAATGCTGTGTGGGACATACACTCTGACTTATAGGAAGACTCCAGGTTGCCTAAGGAGAACCAGGATCCGCAGGGAGGGTCTCTGTTACTATAGCTACGAAGAAGCACAAGGGTACCTGGCTGGGATGTTTGATGAAATGAACTAGGAGCATCGCCTTCTCAGAGTGGAGGAAGCGATCTGGAGCCTTGGAGAACATTTTGTAATCCATATGAGTATTTCTAGATGGCGGGTGATGAGCTGTCGCTCTTCAGCAAAGTCTTGGACAATTGGTTTGGTCTTTGCATGTCTTACTTATTCTTATCAGAGAACTGGGCATAAGTAATCCTCATTCTGACAATCCTGTAGTGTTGCTGGGATCAGATCTATCCTGATATATAGCCCCATGGAATTCCATGCGAGGTCTACAAGACCTGGCTGAAATGATGAAATAGGAAACTATCCATGAGCGTGAAAGAACTGTGCAAACGAGTGTGGCCACACTGCTTAATGCTGCGTGCTAGATGAGATTGGCCTTGGAGCAGCAGACAGTTGTTGTAACTAGAGAGAGAGAGTCTAGTGGTCCCTTGGTGGTTTCAGTGGACCGTTGGTTCTGCGTAGGAGGCAGGGATATGTGCAGACCCTGGGAAGCAGCTCTTTTCACTGAACTTAACATCTGAGTCAGCTGGTCCTGTAAAGGGGGCTGCTCATTGGTCTGGTCTTGCTAAGCATTACTTACTAATCAGGAACACTTCCAGCTTCTTCAAGATCATGTGCTGCTGGACTGCATCCCTCGTCCCCACTCCAGAATAAACTCAGCATCAGGGAATTACCAAGAATCCAGAAGTGGCTGTTGATATACTACCTGCTCAGTACCAGCCCCTGTGCATGTCACTTTGGATAGTCTATCCTCTTGTCTATGAGTAAATACTGTTCTCATTAACAGATAGACACAACCAGAGAGGCTTCTTCCCACTAAGTGAACTTGCTGTCCGGTATCTGCTGTGGCAACACCCTGGTGCTGAAGCTGTTTCTCGTGCTTCCTGGAGATGTTATCTTATGGTAGTTGTAGAGAAAGGCTATGAATTCTGTCTTTCTCTTGGAAATTCATCTCACTCTTGGGAAAACTGAAGCTTCTAAGAGGTCCTTCCCAAGACATATTTGATAAAAACAAAAGAAAACAAAACAAAAACCCCAAACACTTAATTGTCCTTATACATATTTAAACATGATATTTTCTAATCCCAACAGTGTTGGGAAATACTGAAATGCAGCATGATTATTTCTTTTTTACCCAACCATGGAATTATTAAAGACAGATAAGAATCAAGTCTTCTCCTTGGGGAACCTTATATTATTTTTTTGGAAAGCTAAGAGATATAACACCCAAGGAGAACTGCATAGACGCTTAAGGGAGAACTCACTTTCACTGAAGTTTATGATCGAGTCAGCTGGGATCACCTTGTAATGGCAGAGAGGCTGCCATGGCTTCTAGCCACAGCCTTTACAGTGGTTATAGGTATTCTACTTTGTGGGCCACTTGTACACCTGGCCTTCCTGACTTCTCCTACTCCAGGCATTCAAATCCTAGACTATCCATAACCTGAGCCTCACATGACCTGGCCTGAAGGGCCTAGAAGAACAATCAGATTCTCTACTGGAAAAATCTGATCAAACACGTGGAGAGACATGATTTATGGTGACCTTGACAGTTGTCAAGTCATGAGGTAACTGAGGTTGGGGAAGTTCAGGGGGCAGCTCTAATTTAGTTAGCTCACTGGGGTTTGGCTTGGGACGGGGAAACAGTGACTTATATCTAAAGCAGAGGATTCTAGTCGGACAAAGATCCAAAGGAAAAAGTGTTACCTCCCCGGGGAAGAGCTACAAGAAGAGCAGAAGGTGGGTTTGAAGATGCAAGATTTTGTGATGTGTCTTGGTATTCAAGACCTGTGAGGTTTTGGCCAGAGGGGCCTGCTGCTCTGTCAGCATCCTGGCCTCCTTTGCTGGCTGTCCTGGATGCATGAAGTGTGGTATTCCAAACAAGCCTGGGGCTTGCGTCAGGCATCTTGGTTCTAAGCGTGTTCCCTTCCTGTTGGTTCTTCTACACTCTTGCTCCCACTGCTCAACGGAAGAACTAAAGATAGGGAGAGCAAGTGGAATACCGGGAGTGAAAGTCCATCGCTGTTATTAGCCATGGAAACAGCAAAGAGTGGAGACAGAGTCGTACTTAAATACACAATAGGGGGTGGTCATCTGTGCTTGGGGACGCTAAGGGAGTGAGTGTCCAGCTCCAGGGGAGGATTTAGGAATAGGAGGGTGTGTGGTAAGTGGCAAGGGCCCAACAGCATGTGGGAGAAAGGAGGTGTCTCACAAGGAGGCAAAACCGGCGGGAACCAGAGCGTGAGGGCATTGGTAAGGACCTCTTATTCTCCTTCACAGCTGGCTCAGGGTTGTGCCTGGCTGCACTCATTCTGCAGTAATCTGTACAATGTACACACCACCTCTGACCCCATCCAAAGGCAAGTGAGAGTTTATCTGACCGTGCCTTCATTTCACTAAAGAAAAAAAAAAAACCATAAAACAAAAAACTGAGGTCCAGAGGAAAAGAAAAGAGATGTTAGCAGTTGACTTGGGCCTTGGTCAGTGTTGTCTGGGTTTTCTTGCTTCCCCCATCCCTCCATCTCTAACTCTTTAACTAAGCTTTGCCTTGCTAAGCAGAAGCACAGGGCCAGCTGAGAGCCATCCCGGATGAAAACAAGCTTGATGACTTTTTCTCTCTCATCTGTCAACTTCTGAATTTTTGCATGTGCGTGTGCGTTTGCGTGCGCATGCGTGCGTGTGTGTGCATGTGCGTATGTGCGTGTGCATGTGCGTGTGCGTGTGCGTGTGCGTGTGTGTGTGTGTGTGTGTGTGTGTATTTACATTTGAAAGGACTCCAAGTTTTCAAGGAAGAGAGAAAAAGAATAGAAAACCTCTCTCTGGAATTGTCCAACTCAAGAACATAGGGCCCTGTCAGCCTTGCTAAGCCCGAGTTTGGGGCCGTGCATGTATAGCGAGTCTCCTGTGTCTCGAAAGCACAGAGCCCGATGTTTACAAGGTGGTGTCTGAGCTCCGGCCTGCTCTATTCACCTGCCGCCCGCCATGGAGAGGTGTTTTGTCTATTACATAGTTGTGTTGAGCTGTAAATGACCTGGAGGCAGTGCATTGAGGTTTCAATATTTTCTGGTAAAAAAGGTCGTGGCGGAGGGAGGGTGTAAGGAAAGTGTATGTACTAAGGGTTTCCTGTTAGGGAAAGCCAGATAGAATTGTCGGCAATGGACCATTTTGGTTCCATAAAAAAGCAATTTCATGGAAGTCAACCTAGTGCATGCCCAGTCTGCGCTGAATTCTTCAAAGGCATTCCACAGGGAACCCCGGACGCTTCTTTCTGCCTGCTTAGGGTATAGAGACCCAAATGCAGGAAGGCTGCTGTTTCCAATAAAAGGAAGCCATTTTGACCCCTGCGTAGAGGAGAACTTCAACTCTGACACTGAGCCATTTCTTCTACCCTTGAATGCCATGTATGACCTTCAAGCTAGTCTTCTATGCTAGACATTAGGTCTTTTTGAATTTGACTTCTGGGTGTATCAAACGTTTTGAGTCATGGCCTAAGGAAGGTAGATGGTTCATAGAGGTCTACACTAGTGTATTCCCTACTTTGGGTCCTAATGAGCCTCTCCCACTAGCCCTTCTGTATTTTGTGCCCCTTTCTGGATGGGGTCATAGAGTGCCTGTTTTGTAGGCTGTCCAACAATCTGGGTCTTGTTTTTATTTCTTTGAAACCAGGACAGGCCTGACCCTCTGTGAAAATAGAAGTGAATTATTGGGTAGAACTAAGGGTATTTTTGGGGGGGGGCAGAATCTATCTGAGACTAGAAGAAACTCATTGGAGTAGGGTAGGAGAGCAGAGCAGCACCCCAAAGCGAAGCTGGAATGAAGTTCAGGGGAGGTGGTATTTGTTCTCCAGTCTTGCGTCTCTGTGTCTCATTCTGGAGACAGAAGCTAAACCCCGGAAGCTTTCCTTACACCTAACCCATCAGTCAGCCCATCCCGCCGCGCTGCACAGCAGTGTGATGCTAAGCCGATTTTGTCTGAAACTTTCTGGTTCCCAATTCAGGCTATGAATAACTTACAATACACCCACTTTTCTTCATGATGACAATACTTAGCATCATCCACCCTACCAATGGACTGGTTTCTTAGGCATCTGGCCAGCTTGTGACCACCTGTGCCATTTCTGAGGTGACCAGAACTCCAGCCTCTTCCATGTGTGCCACAGAAAGGGGTCGCCTGACCTCAGCCCTCCTCCCCTCCTAGAATAAGGACATCCTGATACCCAACTGTTTATAAGGAGAACCAAAGTCATACCACACTGGCCCAAAGCAGGCCCCTGGATTCCCATACCAATGCCGCTTCTATTGACCCTCTTGCCATCACCAGGGGCCTTCTCCCGAAGCAGCTGCTGAGTTCTTGAAGCGTAAGATGCTCAGCTCCTCCCGCTTCAGGCTCCCACCCCAACATCCAGGCACCCTACTTATCCTTGATAAGTTTTTGCGATCCCAGCCAGCCTACTGCCACTACCCCATCCCGCAGCAGAGGCGTGCTGCCCAATGGGCCCTAGCAGCGACCGAGTGGCTGCACTGGAAGGGAGGGCCTGCTGGTGCCAGGAGGCACTTCTGCTGATTCAATCTCAGCTAATTAAGAGTCACTGAGCTGTTAGACGCACGGCCATTTGGGTGAGCCATTAAAGCCCATGACTGCGAGCTTCCCAAAGTCTTTCCCGTTTGCTCGACTCTGTCTATTCCCTTATGTGTGCCTGACATTGTAGGCAGCACAACTCTAAAGTCGGGGGCGTCCTGAGAAAGATCAATGAAGCCAGCCCTGGGCAGGCCTCCAAGACTCTCTGGCTTCTGTACCAGGCTCTTCAGGGTCTTAAGGTCAGTGATGTCCTGGAACCAACTGTGCTCATCTCGTCCCAGTTCCGTGCCCAGTGACCTCATGGTGCCATCTCATAATTGGCCACCATGGGAGCATTTATAGAATGGAAATTGGCAAAGGGTAAAAATCAAGGCTCTCACCCTCCTGCCACCCGAAGAGCCACTTGTTAAACACTTGCCAGCACACCACTGCCAAGACCTGCAGGAGCCACAGAAGCCCCATGAGGCTCTGGAGGCGGAAGAGTGAGGACCGCAGTCTCCCTCCCCCCCCCATCCTGAGGTAACCTGGGCAGCCCTGCCTTTGTCCTGCAGAACTATAGAAGTTTACTGAGCCCAAGACATGGGCTGGTCCTTGTGCTGAGGCTCGAAGTATTAATTCCTTTCAGGTCCTTATGGCGATGAGAACAGAGAGTGCCATTAACTGCCTCTTCAGGGAGAAGGAAAACAATACTCAGAGAGGTCTCGTGGTAACTAACTCATCCTGTATCTCGCAGCTGCTGGGGGTGGTGTCAGGATCTGAGCCTAAGCACTCTGACACTCAGCCCACACTCCTGAGCTCTATGCTGAACCCTTTCTTGGCATCAGATTTATTTCATTAGAAAGAAAGAAGGAAAGAAAGAAAGAAAGAAAGAAAGAAAGAAAGGAAGGAAGGAAGGAAGGAAGGAAGGAAGGAAGGAAGAAACAAAGGAAGGAAGAAAGATAGATCCCACATCTATGGGGCAGGCTTAGTCAGCAAAGTGCTTCTAAGCAAGCATGTGGACCTGAGTTCGGATCTTGAGCACACATGTAAAATTCAGCTGAGTGACATGGCCTGTGATTCTAGACAGGCACAGCAGACCTGGCTGAACTGGTGAGCTCTGGGTTCAGTGAAAACCCTGTCACAGAAGGTCAACAGCAATTGGGGAAGACATAATGCTGACTTGCAGCCTCCATACCCACTTGTGTACACACACACACACACACACACACACACACACACACACACACGTCCCTAAATACCCCCAACATATTTTTAGAAATGTAACATTGTCACTGAAGTACTAGTGGAGGAACTGGAGGACTTCCGCCCTCTGGCTGGCCCTTGGACAGGTGGCTCACTCGAAGGTCACTCAGTAAGTTGACAAGTACCCATGAGACACTTGAGACTTACCCCTCTCCTCCTGCTTGATTCTGGGACAGGAGACTGAGCAGACCCACTGGGGTGATGAAATCACTCAATCACTTTGAAAATGATGTCTAAATAAATAAAGAAAATCAAGTGTGCCATCTGGACCCCAGGCACAGTGTGGGGCCTGCACAGCTGCTGGCTACTGTTTATTTTGGGCTGTCATGGACAGAGAGGGACCTGAGTTCAACTGAGGTTAACAAATGCTCCAGGTTCCTGGCTGTGAACTAAAACTTATTACACAGGCATCTCCCCAATTATTCTAGAACTCTACATCTGAATTTCCTCCAAAGGTCCCTGTCTCACTTGCTGGAGCCCTGGTCCCATCACCTAATGCTAACCCTAACCCTAACCCTAATGCTAACCCTAATCCTAATGCTAACCCTAACTCTAACACTAACCCTAACCCTAACCCTAACCCCAACCCCAACCCCAACCCCAACCCCAACCCCAACCCCAACCCTAACCCTAACCCCAACCCCAACCACAACCCCAACCACAACCCTAACCCTAACCCTAACCCCAACCCTAACCCTAAGAGCCTGGCTGTGGTGTCCACTTCTGCCTTCACACATGAGCTACAAGCAATTATTAGTTGTTTTGTTTTTTTCCCTTTGGTTTTTAGAGACAGGGTTTCTCTGTGTAGTCCTGGCTGTCCTGGAACTCACTCTGTAGACCAGGCTGGCCTTGAACTCAGAAATCCACCTGCCTCTGCCTCCCAAGTGCTGGGATTACAGGCGTGTGCCACCACGCCCGGCTATTAGTTGTTTTGTTAATCTCTAAAACTGGGCCATCTAACTGCCATATGGTTTGTGGTGGGGGGACAGGCTGACACATTGCAGGTACTCAGCAAGAGGTCAGGTACCTGACTAGGACTGACTACTCATCAGCAATGATGGATGGTGATGATGTGATGTTGGTTAGCTTTGAGCCCCTGAGCTCTCCTTATCACCCCTTTCACTGTCCCTTGCTTCAGGAAGGTCCTCCACAGCTTTCTGCCCTAATTTCATCACCCAGCAAGGCCAATTACTATTATCCTTTCTGTATGTCTGCAACAGAATGCCTTTGTCCAAGATCATTGTTCAACAGCGAGACACCAGTGTCTGGCGAGGGCTTTAGTGCTGTGTCCTTGTATGGCAGAAGGCAGAGAGGTAAGTCTCTTTCTGAGAGATACATAGTCCCATTTGCTAGGATGAAGTGTTCATGGCCCTCTGACCCTGAAAGAGTTCCTCTCCTCTTCACACTACCACATCCATAATACCTGAATACATTCAAACTGCAGCACTCAGCCTCCACGACTCTTTGGGATAGATAACGGCTTTCTTCATTCATGTGGCACACCACCACCCTGCTTCTTGCTTTTAGAAGACCAGTTATATCACTCCTGCAGCCTCAGGAGCCTTGGCGCGGAAGATGCCTTTGCCAGCGAGGGTCACATGGGACCAGAGTCAGTTTTTATTTTGTCCTTCTGAGCACCAGGACAAATCACAATGCCACATACCCCCGAAGCGTGGCCACCCCTTGTCCATCCTTACGAGGGAGTATTTGTGATCCATCACGTCAATTGGCAGGGCTGGGCTGTGACCTGCCATGCTCTCTCTTACTGGTTTCCCCCTTGTGCAGTCTTCAGCTGATGAGTTAGCTGAAGCCAGGAAGTCTGGTGTAAGCCATGGGCTTCTTGGAGGATGGGAGGACAGCGTTGCCAATGATGGTCAAGCTTGCTTTTCAGAAACCATCCTTTCGGCTTCTGAGATGCTCAGTAACATCACTGACTGGGACCTTTCATAGGCCACGTGTACAATCTCCCTAGCCTATGACAGGCACACAGTATACTACCCAGGCTGAGGCTAATGAGGACTTAACTATTGATCAAATTCTGGAGCCAGTGATCAGCAGAGAGAAGACTAAAGTTGTAGATAGCAGGCAAGAGCCAGAGTTCCTCACCAATATAATATAAAGTCTCTTGGGAGACACCTCTGAGTTTTGTGTCATAAATAACTCCTACAAGGAAAGGTGGAAAAATATTTTTAAAAATCCCCATGACTACATGACAGTGGACACATTCTTTAAAATCGGTAAGGATGTCATCACAAGATACTTGCTAATTTGGAAATTTAAATCTCTCAAAGGTGGTTGGTAGGACTAATCAAATTCTATCATTTTTAAGCAGATGTTCTGGTTCTGAGCGGACAGTGAACATGGAGGGAAGATCAGAGAAAAGCAAAAGTGCTGAAAAGATCAGGTCAATATTTGAACCTCACACACATTAGGGCGGCAGCCCATTTCTATTTAGGACTCTCTAGCTTGTTTGTCTTCAAATAAGAACTGAAATCTCCCAGCACCTGGATCCCAGAAATCTCTTCTTGACAGCAGATTCTCCCATGAGTACTAGAGGAAACTTTTTTTATCTTAGGTTTGTTCAAGCGTCAAGAAAAGCTGGTTGCGCTAGACCAGCGGTGTAGCGGCGGGCCTCCATATTGCAACCAGGACACAGCTGGAAAGGCCCAGGTAAACACCCCTTCCAGGGCTACACTCACGGGGGTATCTGCTAGGGTCTTGGAGCCAAGCAGGCGGAGTCCCGCCTAGGCTCTGTGGGACATCCCCGAGCCCTCTGGCGAGCACCAAGGCTGCGTTCTGCAACCAGCTCGCCGGCCCCTGGACCAGCAGTAGCGGCGGGCCTCCATATTGCAACCAGGACACAGCTGGAAAGGCCCAGGCTCTGTGGGACATCCCCGCCCTCTGGTGAGCACCTAGGCTGCGTTCTGCAACCAGCTCGCCGGCCCCTGGACCAGTGGTAGCAACGGGCCTCCATATTGCAACCAGGACATAGCTGGAAAGGCCCAGGTAAACACCCCTTCCAGGGCTACCCTCACGGGGGATCTGCTAGGCTCTCGGAGTTCCTTGCAACCAGGACACAGCTGGAGAAGCCCAGGTAGACAGACTCCAACAGGGGCTACAATCGCATGGGTGGCAGCCAGCTTATGATCCCTTAAAGCAGCAGTCACACATATTCACCAATAGAGAAACAACAGGTGAGCCCAGCCTCACAGGAGATTCAAACACCAGCCACTGACAACAAGGCCAACTAAAACCAGAAATAACCAGATGGCAAAAGGAAAACGAAGGAACGTTACTAACAAAAATCAAGGCAACATGACAGCATCTGAACCCAGTTCTCCAACAACAGGAATCCCTGGATACCCTAAAACACCAGAAAAACAAGACTTGGATATAAAATCACTGGTCAGGATGCTGGTAGCTGAACACATAGAAAAATCTCGTAAAGAAATAGAGGAGAAAATGGATCAAAAGTTAGAAGCCTTTACGAGGCAAATACAAAAATCACTTCAAGAAATGCAGGAGAAGATGGATCAAAGAGAAGAAGACAATAAGGAAGAAAGACAAAAGTCACTTAAAGAACTACAGAAGAAGGTGGGCCAACAAGTAGAAGCTATGAAAGAGGAAGCACAAAAATCTATTAAAGAAATTCATGAAAACACAATCAAGCAAGCGAAAGATCTGAGCACATCCATCCAGATACTAAAAACAGAAGTAGAAACAACTAAGAAATCACAGAGGGAGACAACATTGGAGATAGAAAACCTGGGGAAGAAATCAGGGGCCATAGACGCAAGTATCAACAATAGAATACAAGAGATAGAAGACAGAATCTCAGAAGCCGAAGATACCATAGGAACCATTGATTCAACAGTCAAAGAAAATACTAAATGCAAAAAGGTGGTAACCCAAAACATCCAGGAAATCCAAGACACTATGAGAAGACCAAACCTAAGGATTATAGGTATAGACGAGAGTGAAGATTTACAAGTTAAAGGGCCAGCTAATATCTTCTATAAAATTATGGAAGAAAACTTCTCCAACCTAAGGAGAGAGATGCCCATGAATATACAAGAAGCCTATAGAACCCCAAACAGACTGGACCAGAACAGAAATACATCTCGTCACATAATAATCAAAACTCCAAATGTAATAAACAAAGAAAGAATACTAAAGGCAGCAAGAGAAAAAGGCCAAGTAACATATAAAGGAAAACCTATCAGAATAACACCAGACTTCTCACCTGAGACCATGAAAGCTAGAAGATCCTGGGCAGATATCATGCAAACTCTAAGAGAACACAAACTTCAGCCAAAACTACTTTACCCAGCAAAACTCTCAATTGCCATTGATGGAGACATCAAGGTATTCCATGACAAAACCAAATTTGCAAGATATCTCTCCACAAATCCAGCCCTACAAAGGATAATAGGGGGAAAACACCAAGACAAGGACGGAAACTACACCCGGGAAGAAGCAAGATAGAAACCTCCTCTCATCAAACCCAAAAGAAGATAACCTCTCAAATATAAAAAATAAATAAGATAAATAAATATAATTTCAAAAATGTCTGGAGGTAATAATTACTATTCCTTAATATCTCTTAACGTCAATGGACTCAATTCCCCAATAAAAAGACATAGATTAACAGACTGGATACAGAAACAGGACCCTACATTTTGCTGCATACAGGAAACACATCTCAGTGTTAAAGACAAACACTACCTTAGAGTAAAAGGCTAGAGGACAATTTTACAAGCAAATGGTCTCAGGAAACAAGCTGGAGTAGCCATTCTAATATCAGATAAAATTGACTTTCAACCTAAAATCATCCAAAGAGACTCAGAAGGTCACTTCTTGCTGGCCAAAGGGAAAATCCACCAGGAAGAGCTCTCAATACTGAACATCTATGCTCCAAATGCACGGGCACCCTCCTTCGTAAAAGAAACCTTACTAAAGCTTAAAGCACACATTACACCTAACACAATAATTGTGGGTGACTTCAACACCCCACTCTCCTCAATGGACCGATCAGGAAAGCAGAAACTAAACAGGGACACAGTGAAACTAATTGAAACTCTGGACCAATTGGATTTAACAGATATATATAGAACATTTCATCCTAAAGCTAAAGAATATACCTTTTTCTCAGCACCGCATGGTACCTTCTCCAAAATAGACCATATAATCGGTCACAAGACAGATGTCAACAAATACAAGAAGATCGAGCTAATCCCATGCCTCTTATCAGATCACCATGGAGTAAGAGTGGTCTTCAATAGCAACAAAAACAACAGAAAGCCCACATACACATGGAAACTGAATAATACTCTACTCAATGACACCTTGGTCAAGGAAGAAATAAAAAAAGAAATCAAAGACTTTTTAGAATTCAATGAAACTGAAGGTACAACCTACCCAAATCTATGGGACACAATGAAAGCAGTGCTAAGAGGAAAACTCATAGCTCTAAGTGCATCCAAAAAGAAACTGGAGAGAGCATACACTAGCAGCTTAACGGCACACCTTAAAGCCCTGGAAGAAAAACAAGTTAATTCACCCAGGAGGAGTAGAAGACAAGAAATCATCAAACTCAGGGCTGAAATCAATCAAATAGAAACAAAGAGAACCATACAAAGAATCAACAAGACCAGGAGCTGGTTCTTTGAGAAAATCAACAAGATAGATAAACCCTTAGCCAGACTAACCAAAGGACACAGAGACAGTATACAAATTAACAAAATTAGAAATGAAAAGGGAGACATAACAACAGAAACTGAGGAAATTCAAAAGATCATCAGATCCTACTACAAAGGTCTATACTCAAAACAACTGGAGAATCTGGAGGAAATGGACGATTTCCTAGACAGATATCAAATACCAAAATTAAATCAGCATCAAGTAGACCAGCTAAATAGTCCCATAACCCCTAAAGAAATAGAAGGGGTTATAGAAAGCCTCCCAACCAAAAAAAGTACGGGACCAGATGGTTTTAGTGCAGAATTCTACCAGACCTTCAAAGAAGACTTAACACCAATACTCTCCAAACTATTCCACAAAATAGAGACAGAAGGGACACTGCCCAACTCATTCTTCGAAGCCACAATTACGCTAATACCTAAACCACAAAAAGATCCAACAAAGAAAGAGAACTTCAGGCCAATTTCTCTGATGAATATAGATGCAAAAATACTAAATAAAATTCTTGCTAACCGAATCCAAGAGCACATCAAAACGATCATCCACCATGATCAAGTAGGCTTCATCCCAGGGATGCAGGGATGGTTCAATATACGGAAATCCATCAATGTAATCCACTACATAAACAAACTGAAAGAAAAAAACCACATGGTCATCTCATTAGATGCTGAAAAAGCATTCGACAAAATTCAGCATCCTTTCATGCTAAACGTCTTGGAAAGAGCAGGAATTCAAGGCCCATACCTAAACATAATAAAAGCAATCTACAGCAAACCAGTAGCCAACATCAAAATAAATGGAGAGAAACTTGAAGCATTCCCACTAAAATCAGGGACTAGACAAGGCTGCCCTCTCTCTCCATATCTTTTCAATATAGTACTTGAAGTTCTAGCAAGAGCAATTAGACAACATAAGGAAGTCAAAGGGATACAAATTGGAAAGGAAGAAGTGAAACTATCATTATTTGCAGACGATATGATAGTTTACCTAAGCGACCCAAAAAACTCCACCAGAGAACTTCTACAGCTGATAAACAACTTCAGCAAAGTGGCAGGTTATAAAATTAACTCAAGCAAGTCAGTGGCCTTCTTGTACTCAAAGGACAAGCAGGCTGAGAAAGAAATTAGGGAAATAACACCCTTCACAATAGCCACAAACAACATAAAGTATCTTGGCGTAACTCTAACCAAACAAGCGAAAGATCTGTACAACAGGAACTTCAAGTCCTTGAAGAAAGAAATCGAAGAAGACCTCAGAAGATGGAAAAATATTTCTTGCTCCTGGATTGGCAGGATCAATATAGTAAAAATGGCCATCTTGCCAAAAGCAATATACAGATTCAATGCAATCCCCATCAAAATCCCAACTCAATTCTTCATAGATCTAGAAAGAGCAATTCTCAAATTCATCTGGAGCAACAAAAAACCCAGGATAGCTAAAACTATTCTCAACAATAAAAGGACTTCTGGGGGAATCAATATCCCTGACTTCAAGCAGTACTACAGAGCAATTGTGTTAAAAACTGCATGGTATTGGTATAGCAACAGGCAAACAGATCAATGGAACAGGATTGAAGACCCTGAAATTAACCCACAGACTTATGGTCACTTGATCTTTGATAAAGGAGCCACAACCATCCGATGGAATAAAGATAGCCTTTTCAACAAATGGTGCTGGTTCAACTGGAGGTCAACATGCAGAAGAATGCGAATTGACCCACTCTTATCTCTTTGCTCTAAGATCAACTCCAAGTGGATCAAGGACCTCCACATAAAACCAGACACACTGAAACTATTAGAAAAGAAACTTGGGAAGACCCTGGAGGACTTGGGCACAGGGGAAAAGTTCCTGAACAGAACACCAATAGCGTACGCACTAAGATCAAGAATCGACAAATGGGACCTCATAAAATTACAAAGTTTCTGCAAAGCAAAGGACACTGTCCGAAGGACAAAACAGCAACCAACAAAGTGGGAAAAAATCTTTACCAACCCCACATCCGACAGAGGGCTAATATCCAATATATACAAAGAACTCAAGAAGTTAGACCGCAAAGAACCAAATAACCCTATCAAAAAATGGGGCACAGAGCTAAAAAAAGAATTTTCACCAGAAGAAATTCGGATGGCCGAGAAACACCTTAAGAGATGTTCAACATCATTAGTCATCAGGGAAATGCAAATCAAAACAACCCTGAGATTCCACCTCACACCAGTCAGAATGGCTAAGATTAAAAACTCAAGAGACAACAAGTGCTGGCGAGGATGTAGAGAAAGAGGAACACTCCTCCACTGTTGGTGGGATTGCAAAATGGTAAAACCACTCTGGAAATCAGTTTGGCGGTTCCTCAGAAAATTGGGCATGGCACTTCCAGAGGACCCTGGCATACCACTCCTGGGCATATACCCAGAGGATTCCCCTACATGCAATAAAGACACATGCTCCACTATGTTTATAGCAGCCTTGTTTATAATAGCCAGAAATTGGAAGGAGCCCAAATATCCCTCAAAGGAGGAATGGATACAGAAAATGTGGTATATTTATACAATGGAATACTACTCAGCAATTAAAAATAATGAATTCATGCAATTTGTAGGTAAATGGTTAGACCTGGAAAATATCATCCTGAGTGAGCTAACCCAATCACAAAAGAATGCACATGAAATGCAATCACTGAGAAGTGGATATTAATGAGCCCAGAAGCACTAAATACTCAAGACACAAATAGCAAGTCAAATGATTCCCAAGAAGAAGAAAGGAGAGGACCCTGGGCATGTAAAGGTTGCATCCAGTTTAGTAAAGAAACCGAGGGGGGAGGGGGAATGATTGGGGAATAGTTGGGGGGGAGAAGAACTATGGGAACTATGGTGGGTGGGAACTGGGAAAGGGGAAAGCCTTTGAAATGTAAACATAGAATATAGAAAATAAAAATAACTAAAAAAAAAAAAAAAAAAAAAAAAAAAAGACCGGACGATTTTGGCACATGCCTGTATTTACAGCACTCATTTGATTGAAAAACTAAGGACTGAGAGTTTCATACCTGCTTAGACTCAATAGAAATAATAAAGTCAAAAAAAAAAAAAAAGAAAAGCTGGTTGCTTGATTGTTGGGCTGCAGAGTGGACGGACTGCCCATGGGTGCCCACCTGATTTAAAGCTTCTCATCTGAAGGCCCTTAGACAAGCAGGTGCAACACAACCCTGCTCACTTGGCATCCGCTGTTCGTGTCGGCACTGATTTCCTTACACAGAACTGACACACCAGCATCACCTTTATTACTTTACAAGCTCTGTGAGGACCAATGGCTCCCCACTATTCACATTTGTAGATGAGTAACCCATGTGTAGGGACTTAATTAACAAATGCCGATAGCATGGCGGCTTTTAAACCAAGAGATGCACAATTGAGAATGTGCTACATGCGACCTCATAGGGAGAATCGAAAAGGTTGATTCTTTAGAAGTAGAGGAGAGAACAGAGAGAGCAATGATGGTCAGAGGGTGGGGTGAACTTGACCAATGAGTACAGAGCTGCTGTCAGATAGGAAATAGTTTATTGTTCTAGTCTACTTGACAGCAGCTATCGTTAACATTGATGTCATGTATATACTTTTGCAAGAAAAGATTTTTAATATTCTCACTACAAAGAGTGTATATATGTTTGAGTTGATGGGTATGCTAATTGCCCCAATTGATCATTACACATGTTTGGAAATATAATGCTATACCCCAAAATATGTATAATTATTAAGTGTCAACTGAACTACAAATTAATAACATTAAAATATTTTAGATCTATAGAAAGAGCTGCTGTGCAACTTTGGGCCCATATTTAGCAATGCTGTATTGTGAGTTTAAACAGTCTTTAAGAGTCTAGATCTCATGTTACTGTCTTACCACGCTAGTAGAAAATAAAAACTAAAAAAAAAAAAAAAAATAAATAAATTAAAAACAAGTTTGTGACTATCTGAAAGGCTGGCCCAAAGGTTTTAGTGGGCATGGCTGGGCACAGCTGCACCCGTGTGTCTCCACTGGCTTACAGTTGTAGCCAAGTGTCTACTTCCTGAAGCATGGGTTATCCAGGCTGACAGTGTCTCCTCTGGGCTCCTCTGAAGTGACGGGATTTGGCTCTCACACTGTCCCCCATGCAGAGGCGGGTTCCTAGCAAGGTTGCCATCAAGATTTCTTAGTAGGAGCTTGACTAATGGTCTGAGAAAGTGTGTTCCTTCTCATGGGGGTGTTTTCTTGAGTTGAGGCCAAGCCATGGTATTTCATTAGGATAATAAAAGGAAGAAGGGCAGACTCCTAGAATCTGAAAGTCTCTCTCATAATGAAAGCTGACTGGTAATTTATGGCTAGCCCATCTAGGGGTGACTTCAGGATCAATACACGCTCTGGTTCGACTTTCAGACAGTCGATCCCTGCAGGCTTTCGCTGCGGCTGTAGGAGGTTGCTTCCGCCACCCCACCTTCCAAAGGTGATTAGCTCCCCCACTCCCAGCCTCATCTCCAGATTTAACATCCCGAGAACAGAACACAGTCCGGTTTGGGAGTCTCACTAGCCTCTCATGTGTATATTGCAGGTACACTCACACACAAGCAAACACATGTGCATTCACATGCACATGCACACACGTACGTATGCATGCACGCACGCACGCACGCACGCACGCACGCACGCACGACTTGCCCTCATTTACATGGCGCGCCATTGTCATAGACTGTTCTTTTGCCCCGCCCATCTCATCCCTTGCAGTCTAAGTGTCGAATCTGTCTTTTGTCTGCTCCTTCACCCTCTGCTTTGAGGACAATTCTACCTTACCCACAGTTGGCAGCACAGCCCTGTGGTGCGCCTGAGACTAGTCTTTCAGGGTTATGACTATTAGCAGCACACACTAATTACACCTGTCAATGGGGTCCAGTCCCACTGATCCGATCCAACTCCATCCTTCCTCTCTCCCGCTTCACACCCTTCCCAACCCCTAGTAATCACTTTCCATTTTCAGGGTGACTTTCCCCTACACATATGTGGGAGGATGTACAGTGGCTTCTTTTCCCGTCTGGCTTGTTTTGTTAACACAATGTCCGACAGTTCGCTTTATTTTGCCGCAAATGACAGGAGGATTTCATTTTTATTTATGGCCGAATAAAGCCTCCTTGTGCATATATAGTACATTTTCTCCATCCATTCATCTGTTAGTGGGCAGCTAGGCTGCTTCTGTATCTTAGCTATTGTGAACAGTGCTGCAGTAATCAGGGGCGGGCAGGTATCTCTTTGGTATGCTGATTTCATCTCCTTTGTATGTATACCAGATGTGAATAGCTGCGTTAGATAGTTAGATCTATTTTCAGCTTTTTGGAGATACCTCTACAGTGACTGCATCAATCTATATGGCAACCATTAGTGTCTTGGAGTCCGGATTTCCTCGCATCTTTTCCAGTGTTCATGTTCTGCTTTATGGCTAACAGCCATTCCAACAGTGATGAAACGGTATTTCGCTTTACTTCTGATTTTCGTTCTTCTGATGACTAACACTCTAATTTTTTTTCATATATTTGTTGGTCATTTGTGTCTCTTCTCTTGAGAGGAGCAAATGTATATCACCTTCCCCGTGTTTGAGTCATGGGTTTTATTTCACCTTTTTTCTTTTTTTCTTTTTTCTTTTTTTTATATCCAAGTAGTGAGGAGTCTAATGTCTGAAAGCCCTCTTCGATTTGCAAGCCCCAGTCTGTAGCTTTTCTGTAGTGTCTTCTTCTACTGCTTTGGCTTTTCTCCCTCTGCAACGTGTCATCATTTGCCATTGGGGCTCCGGGTCCCAAGCACTATTAAGCACGGGTGGCTTTGGATAACGCAGTGCTGCGAGCTATTGTCACCATGGCTCATCAGCTTCTGTGCTCACAAGCCGGTGCGGGGTGTGTGTGTGTGTGTGTGTGTGTGTGTGTGTGTGATAAGCATGTCTGAGGGGTACTTTGGGAACAGCACAACTGAGAATGGCCAATCAAAATTAACCATGCTCCATGCCACAGGGCTGACATCCTGTAAACCCAGACTCAGTTTCTGTAGCAGGAATTGTGAATGCTGGGGGCCATGTCGCTGCAGAAGCATCTCTTGCAGGAGGACCTAATTGAGGACTGTCTGTGACACTAGCATTCCTCCAAGAGGACCTAATTGAAGACTGCCTGAGGATTGCTGGCGCAGACAATGCCAGCCAATCGGGAACTGCTGTTTAGAAGAGATGCTTTCTTGGGACCAATGGGGGCAAGGGTGGAGGGTATTGCAGGAGCTTGCAGCAGTGTTCACATGAGCTTGCTGCAGCCTTCCTCACCTGCTCCCTGAGTCTGTGTCCTTGACTCTGTGTCAACTCACCCCCAACCCCCAAGAGCAGGGAGGGTGGGGCGGAGAGCTGTCCAGGGAACAGGCAACACATTTCAAACATCAACCAGACAGAACTGTTTTCATTGGATAGGGAGCTGGCTCGATGGGGGTAAGCGGTTGCCAGGCAAGTATGAGGATGGAGATGGGCTCCCCAGAACTCACATAGAGGCCAGGTGAGTGTGGTGGCCACTAGCTATCCAAGAACATGGGAGGCAGAGTGGTGGGGTATGTGTGGGGACGGGCGGTGTTCTGGGCTTAGGTGGCTGGCTAGTTTAGCCAGAATTGGAGAGCTCTGTATTCAATGGGACACCCTACCTCCAAAACCCTGATGGCATTTTTGGTCTTTCAAGTGCACATGCATGTACACTCACACACAAGCAAACAAACACACACACACACACACACACACACACACACAGCCCACCATTGTCAGTTCTTTTGCCCCACTGACCTCATCCCCATGAAGTATATTCAACGAAAATGTTGTTTTCCACTTTAGTCCAACTTGGGGAAATTCTTTCACTGCCCACAACTTTGACCCACCTGACAGTGGTCGAAGCAGAAGGCCATGGGGTTCAGGAGTCACTGCCTCCTCCTCAAGGCCCTGCCTCTGGCATGATGGACACTTTCCTCTAAAGCTAGGCATTGAGCACACGTTTTGCTAGTGTTTCACATTAAGAATTTATTTAGTGGGTGAGTTTCCTGGGTGTGGCCCTGTCTGCGGCAGGCGCTGGGTATGACGGAACACAGTGTGATTCATGAACTCACATGCGCAGAGTTGCAATCTCAGGGCAGCTACGACAGGAGCACAAACAATCAGGAATTGTGATAAAACGTAAGTGCTATCACCGTGGTGCAAATAAAAGCCTCCAGACATTTACAGGAGGGGAAACCTATCCCTAGGCTGACGAGATGAATTAATTATGTTTAATTTATGTGCTTTATAGCAGTGTTTGTATGAGCTTTGCTTATGGATGAGTGGCCCTTGTAAGATGGGTGTTTCTCCTACTCCTCCCCTTTCCCTCTTCCCCACCCTCAGTCATTGACGCTCTGAAACAAATAGGCCACTAATGGCCCATGACTGAGGCAGAGAAGAAACGCCTCTTCCCTGGGAAGGCTCTGAGTCCACGCTGTTGGGAGCTGAGAGGCAAAGTCAGTCTAGAGCCTTCTTGTTGGAGAGCCTGGAACCTTCAGAAGGCTGGTGACTCTAAAAGGAGATCATCGAGGCTGTCTCAAACTGATACCCTCGACTGGCGGAGCCAGCCCCCATGCTGTTCAGAGTGACGACAGCTTTCAGAGAGGGGCATAAACCAATTGTTAAAGACCCCTCAGCATTATTCACCAGGGTGGGAGAATTTGTTTTGGTATCCGGGAAAAACAGCCATTTGGGTAATTGCATTCTGTCTCCCCTTGTCTCTTCTAACGCATTAGCAGGAGATAATATTTCTCATTCCGAGTCCAGAACCATCCCATGCAGCTGCCATTAGACAGCTGTCACCTTCCCTGCCCTTTCTGTATGCATTTCTCAGCAGGGAGAATAGCTCTGTGTGCATAAGCCGCATTGATCTGGGGTGGAGGCATTAGCTTGCCGTACCTAGGAGCCCTGAGGTAAAGTGGGAAGACACTGGGCTGGGAGTTGCATGGCTATGGCCTGCCCTGTGACCTTGGGTAAGGTCACTTAATCTTTCTGGATCTTGGATTCTTAAGTTGTAAAGTGAGGAGGCGGGGAAAGGTAAGCACCGGGGATTAGCAATTTGGAGACACCGCACAGGGACCAGGGTCCTCAAGCATGGATGGGAAGGACATTAGAAGAAAGTGGGGGTGGGGGCTCGGCTTACAGGAGTACACGGGCTTTCCACGTGCACCCTGCACTGGAACCCCTTCAAGCTGATGCAACTGTATGGTTCTTGTGCATCATCTCTTGCCAACATGGAGTCCGCAACATCCTAGTCCTTCCTTGCTCCCCATTGGTCTGAAGCCTAAACATGGCTTCTTTTGAAACAGATGCTTTCCCCTGGTCGCTGGTTCCCTTCCTGTGGTCAGGGCTCTGCTCCCACCAATCGTCATGGGATGTTACAGGAAGAGACTTGCAGGCAGGGCTCATAGGCCTAGAGGGTGTTGTGGGACTTGGGGAAAGAGGAGGAAATAGAGGGGAAACAGAAATGAGACTGGCGGAAAAAGGCACCAAGGGTGCTCGGGCACCGGATGGGAAGAAGAATGGAAGGAAGTGGGGATGGGGTGGGGGGTGAGTTTATAGACGTCATTGGAAGGAACACGAGCAAGGAGACAGATCCAGACAAATGCCATCGGGCTACGGAAACAGGTGCCGGAAGCCCAAGAAGCCTCTTTCCTTCCTTTCTTCACTTTGTGCTTTCTTCCTCCCAACAAACACATATTATCAGCTCACCATCTGACACGGCACTGTGGTTTCTCAAGAGGCAAACATGAATAAAACATGCTCATTGAATGCGAGGGGTTGACAGTATATTAGAGGGAGGCAGAGTGTTTAATGTGTGACAAGGTGTGACTGTCGGGAGAGGGGTGCGTAGAGCCAGGAGTGGATGGATCGTACCGGGGTGGCAGGAGGCAGGGGGCCCAGGAGAGGCTCTGCACAGCCAGCTGCTCTCAAGAGCGGGGCAGAATTTCCACGTCACTCTGTGCTTTCCCACCTCGCTTCCCGTGGTGTGGTCGTAGCATCTTGCCTTGTGCAATCATAACATCTTCCACGATTCCATGAGTCTGCGACAGGCTTTATCCAGTCACCGCACTGTGTGGGAATCACTTCCTTACACATCTGTCTTTTCCAGGCACTGAGCCTCTTTAAGGGCAGAAATGGTTGAATGACCTTCACATTTTAATTGCCTGGGATACCCAGGAAGGTACCAGCCAAGAGTGGGTACGAACCTCTTTCTCGCCGGTATAAAACCCGAGTATTTATAAAATCCGAGTATTTCAAGTGCAGCGTGGGGCACACAGACATGGGTTCTCACCCCGAGGAACTCCTCACCCATTGGTTCCATCCCACTGCTGCTCTTCCTGCGGAGAGCTGTTTCTCTGGATGCTTTCAGCAGCACCCACGGCTTGCTCGGCCTGGTCTCTTTTCCCTTCTCATGGCTTCCTCTCTTTCCTTTCCTTTTCTGTGAGTACCAGGTAAGGAGGAGTTACCCAAGTGTCTCTTTCACAGTGTCATCTCAGGCAGCTCCTCAGTGCGCACTGACGCCAGATGCTCGTGGCTTTTGGGAGTGCTTTGCGCCCATATCCACAATCACTGGTTTTTGTTTGAGATTTTTAGCATATCTAGGGAACCAGAGGCACAAGCCTTTTCTGTGGAGTTTCTATGGACTGGTGATCACTTAAGTATCAAAAAAGTTTGTCTTTGTTGTTGTTGTTAACGGAAGTAGGGGCAGGGGTATTAAACCCATGGCCTTATGTATGCTAGGAAAAGACTGTCACTGAGCTACACACACCCTCTGCCCATGGCCTGAGCTACACACACCCTCTGCCCATGGCCTATCTTTTGACTTGAAAGTATAGGAGAAATGACCTTACCTGGCCAGCACATTTATTTCTACACACATACACACACACACACACACACACACACACACACACACACAGAGAGAGAGAGAGAGAGAGAGAGAGAGAGACAGACAGACAGACAGACAGACACACACACACAGAGACACACACATACACACACATTCATCCTTTTAAGCCTGCAGGACCACTAACCTCTCCCCATCCCCCGAACTAAAGGCCAGAATTAAACGGTCTCCTAGACTCTTGCTAGTTTTGCCTGCATACAGGTTACTTAGTCTATTTTTCTCAGGGAATTGTGTCTTGAATCTTTTGTACACAAGCCCAGGGACCTCAATAATAGACACATTTTAAAAATCCAAATAAATAACTCTTCAATTCATCATTCCCGCCTCTGAAAGCAGGATTCTTGGAAACCTGGTACAATTTGAGTCAACAATTCAGAGACTCTGTCGTCTCTTCAAAAAGTTATTACGAAGTGCATTGAGGAACCCAGATTGCAATCTGCTCTTGAAAAAGCACTGGAAAATATAATACCGTAGCTGGATGCTGGGGAAATGGCGGTAAGGAGCAGCATCCCTACCACGGGAGACCCACTCACTCCTTCCTCCCAAGTTAGGAGTGAGATTAGAAAACCCTCCAAATGGTCTCACGGAAATAAATCTAAGACCTTAAAAATGTCACAGAACCCCACAGTCCCTCATTATTATAAGCTATAAACACGGATTCAAAATGGGAATAATCTAAATATTACTGAGCTAATGTTCTACACTGAATGAGAGTCCTTCATGATTAGGGATTAATTAAAAGGAGGTTATTCAGATATGTGTGTCTAAAATAGATACCCGAGCTTAATAGCAGACACCTGTGTTTAAAGGCAGGCAGGGGAGGAGAATCCCAGCTTTGGTTAATGATAAACCCTGGCATGGGTAAGAAACTGTGGTCTGTTGTTGGTCCCTGTTTTCCTGAAGGAAGAAACAGAGCACTGCGGGTTGCCATGGTGACTTCTTTGAGGCACAGGTCAGCGGTAGAACTGCTGAAGGGCCGGCTATCTAGGTTGTCTCATCATGGTATCCACACCACTGCTTAGGAGAACTGAATATCCCTGCACACGGACCTTACCAGGGAATGGGCTCTGACAGGCATCCTGACCCGCTATTTCAGAGGGGTATACATCCCTCTTGTGTTGATGGATCCTTGACAGGCTTCAGAGTTCACTCTTGAGGACCCTGAAGATCATCAGTTCAGGGGTCCCTTGCCAGGCTTAGTAGAATGGCTATGGAATTCCTGGGGCAAAGGGCATCAGTCAGGAGGCCTCCCGAGACTGATTGAAGCCACTCCAGGGGACCAACCAAGGAGCAGGAAGCAGGCGTGGCTAGCACACTCTTAACGTTCTGTTTACCATCATCAGTTCATTTGCTCGGCACCTTCCATCCGTCAAGCTTGTCTCTAGGGAGCACTCATGCTTTAGGGACTGTGCCATTAAGGAGCTTTGGGTGAATGGAGGAGCTTGGGAGACGCGGTCAATACAGAACTTTAAGGAACAGGAGGAGAAGGAGCTACTTTGAAAATTCCCTATGCTGCTGTGCTACTCGGGTTATCTTGCTCAGTCTAGTTCCATCTTCACATGTCACAATTTTATAAGGAGAAAGAGTTCAACGCTTAGAAAGGTTTTGCTGGATGAGACCTGTTTTGGGCTTCAGATTTTTTTTCTACTGCAGCATGCTGTTCTCAAAGATTTTTCAGCCAGGTGGGCAGCAACGCATTCTCATGGATATTGAGTGGAACCAAGAGCTGTTAGACTGTGCCAGGAACACACATAGACTTATGCTAAAACCAAAATCATTGTAGAAGAGAAGCCATGAGCAGGAGATAACGTACGACTAGTTAGAGCCAAATGAGCAGTTTAAACAGCAGCATGGCAGAACACCTGGAGGATAGTCCTGGGCTGGGGGCAGGGATGAGGCTCGTGATGGTCCCTGACAATTACGTGGGATTGGAACAGGTGGGGTGGCCATGCTTGCCTCGTCCAGATGACTGCTTGTTGACGTGGTTAGGCCAGAGTATGGACTTAGGAAGAGGTCAAGATGGAAAAGGTGAGCAGGCTAGCCTTGGCCAGGGAAAGAGGCTGGCCTCCAGGTCTTTAAACTTTATAGCTGGTGGGGATCCTCAGAAGAAACAAAAAGAGATATAAGTCATGTTTGCAGAAAACAAATCTAGCCATAGCGGAGTTGGAAGGAGGGGACTTGGAAGACACTGCAGGACGGGAAGGGAAGGGAGAAATCCATGCAAGTATGGTTTAATTATTGAAGTATTAAAAGTAAAAAAATATATAAATAATAAAATAATAATAATAAATGATACATACTAGTCGGACATTTTTTGTGGAAGACAGTATGACAGATGAGTTGACTCATGTGTACACTGTGGAAGGCCCAGGCCAGGATGCTTCTTGTCGCAGTTGCAGAGTTAGCATGGTTAGAGCTAACAGTGCTGCAGTGTATAGCTAAATGGCACGGCTCAAGCTCTCAAAGGACACAGTCTTCGTTGCGGGCAACAGGCCTCCTTTTGTTGGGAGCATGCTGCCCTCTCTGACTCACTCTGGCTGGCCTTGTTTCGAAGACAGCACCTGAGATCCAGGGTTCCACTATATGTGTCACCCATCTGATACGTTCTCAGGATACCAGCATCCCATGTTTGATTTCCAACTGAAGACACTGACTGAGCATCTAGTGGTACTAGGCTCAGCATTGGATTAGATGGCTCTGAAGCCAAGGCTCCTAGGTAGAGTAGCACAAAACAGGAAGCTTTGAAAGATTCTCAAGTCATTTTCTATTTTGTCCCAGGGTGGGTAGTAATTGGAAGAATTTGGAAAGGAATGAAATTAGAGGCAAAACGTCTGAATTTTACCACTTGGTATCTATAAAACATAATGTATTTTGGCATCATCCTGCTAATGTGTAACTAAAGAAAGCCCTCCTCCTGCTCCCCTCCAAAAGCCCAACAAACATTTAGGCCCTTTCAGATTCTAAGCTGTGACTCTTAATTTTTTGGGGGGCAGTTGCATGTGTCTCACTCAGGCTGGCCTCTGAGCTGCTATGTAACCTGGGATAACCTAGAACTTGTGATAGTTTTGTCTCGACCACCATAGCAGTAGGATTACAGGCACGTTCTGCCACTGTGTTTTAAGTGGTGCTGAGGATGCAGGCCAAGGCTGCAAGTGCTCTACCAGCTTTATGCGAGCACTCAGCCTCCTCACTGAGCTCCAGCCCCAGCCCTTGTCTTGTGCTTTTCAACAGTGAAGAACCATGTAGTCATCGGAAGCCCCAGACAAAAGAAGAGTTGGCAGAAGACAGTGACTTTAAGCACATTTGTGTTCACTTCTGTTGAAACATTCTTGGAGCTATGGAAAAGTCCTACCATGAGCCAACCACATGGGGGGTGTGTGTGTGCGTTACTGATCATTTTCTATGGTGTTCTGGAGGAACCCAGAACCTAGGGATGGAGTTTCTCTCTAGGTGTTGTGTATTAAAATGTCCATTCTTGGAATTATGTTACTATATTGGCAAAGGAGAATTTAGAATTTAAGTTTGTGTTATTATGTCTGTCTTTGCCTACAACTATAAAGTCACGTGTCCCTATGATTAAATGGCTATCTAAAATTAATGAGAAGCCTATATTGCCTGGCTTGCACTTTCTGGTCGATGATCTCAGTTTCCTACTGTGCTTTGTACTTATGACAGTTCCTCTATACCAGGCCTTTCTGGCTTGTTTATCAGTCCAGTCACTCAAAACTTTCTACAAATTCATGGCACCCTTATTGTGTGCCAGGCGTTGTGGTGGATGTCAGGGATTTGGAGCTAAAGTGAAAGGCTCACCATTAATGACGAGGCAGAGATAACAGACTAAAGCCTTAAGAAGCTTATGACACCTCAGATGACACTCCTAGGGAACCGGGAGGCTCAGCTTGGGAGGATGCTATAAATGGAAGATTGGGCTGGTCTCAGATTTTCTGTGAGCCAGTAACAGAGATACAGTGGGAAAAAAAATCAACACCCAAAGAAAGAGTTCACCAAACTGGGACTGGGCGGCTACCTCTTAGCTTTAGGGTCAAACACCAGTGAAAGGCCATAGCACCTCACAGGCCAGTGGGGCTTGGGAGAAAGTTGCATCATATAATAGGATAATACGGTCATGCATGAATGACTTCTTGTTTTAAAAGCAGAGAAGTACTGGTCGGTGGAGACTAATCTACCTAGTGTGTGCTTCTGGGCATATGTAAGTAAAGCAAGTGTCCCTCCTTTCACAGTGGGCTTCTGGCCTCCGAGCTTAGCAGCAAAGGTGAACCTTTTTAGAGGAAGCAGTTTGACCTCATAGCCCCCCCCCCCGTCTGTTCTTTCCCTCCTTTTCCTTCCCTCTTCTTTCCCCTTCTTTCTGAGATTTGCTGCTCCCTTGGAGAGTCCTATGGACCACTGCTGCCATCATAAATCTGGTCTTAGGGGTGATATTTAAACCCTTTAAACCCTTGGCAAAATCCCAGACAAAACTCTGGGAGCACAAGCAATATCAGCCGAGATTGTTCAACACAGCCTTATTAAAAATTGGGAAAGAGGGAAAAGAAAAATTCGTCAGTACTAGCTCTGAGTTTCAATTCTGTCTTACCAATTCTGGAAGAGGAGATGGCTTTCTCCAAACCCTCCTTCCTAGATTCTAGTGTCTTCTCAGATAATAACCGCAGTCTCAGCTCCCATGTCTAAGGAGGTTCTTCTATTTCAGGGGCTCTCAACCATCCTAACGCTGAGACCCTTTAATACAGTTCCTCATGTTGTGGTGACCTCCAACAATATAATTATTTCATTGCTACTTCATAGCTGTAATTTTGCTACTGTCATGAACTGTAGTATAAATATGTGATATGCAGGATATCTAATATGTGACCCTAGTTGGGGCTGCAAGCCACAGGTTGAGAACTGCTGCTCTTGTTTAACTTCTTGACCACTAGAGTAAACCGAGCACCATGTCATTTACCATTCTCCTTGCCTTTGCCTGGTGACTCACAATAGCGAAGACCCCAGCCGTGGTTAAGACCTCATTGGAAACCAGACAGGCACAGAACGAGTTTACTATGTTCTCATTTACACTTAAAAGTTGGCCTCAGTGAATAAGAGGGGAATGGTGATTAGTAGATTCTGGAAAGGGTTGGGGAAGGAAGGATGGAGAAAAATGGCTAACAGCTATAGGGGCACAGCTGGACAGGAGGGATAACGTCTACTTTTCTATAGCATAGCAGAATAAGGATAGCTGACAACAATTAACTGAATATATTCAAATAGCTGGGGACAGGGCTAAGAGGATAACCGAGTGAATAAAAATCCATGCTGAGCAAGTGTAAAGACCCAAGTTCAAACCTCCCAGAACCCATGAAAATCCTGGGATGGTAACACACATTGGTAATCTCTGTGATCCTACTGTGAGATGGAAGGCAGAGGCAGGAGGATCTCTAAAAGCTTCCAAACTAGCGATGCTGGTTCATGTAGTGACAAACAATAGCAAAAGAGACCTTGTCTCAAAAGAAGTGGAAAGCAAGGATTGACACCGGAGGTTGTCTTGTGACCTCTATATGCATATGCACCACACACTCACACACACTCACACACACACACACACACACACACACACACACAGAGAGAGAGAGAGAGAGAGAGAGAGAGAGACATACACATGCATGCACACACACACACACACACACACACATATATATATATATATATATATATATATACATCACACATGCACGAGCATGTGCATAAATGAGGCCTTTGCATGTTCCTAACACAAAGAAAATGAGAAATCTATGATCCATCAGTTACTCTGGTATGTTCATCACACACAGGATACATGTATGAAAATGCTGCACTGCCTCCACGTAACACCTCATAATATGTACTCTGTCCCATAATGCCATGCTGTGTTCCGTTATATAATTACTATGAAAAATTAAAAATATATCTGGAAAGCTCTTATTCTCCAACTAAAAGACCATGATACTCTGAGAAATTATCATGTCCAGATGACTCACATAACCCTTTGAGTATATGTGTGGCCTATGTGTGTGTGTGTGTGTACACATATGTGCATGAATGCTGCTTTCTTAATGAAGGAATGGCAGACACCTGAGGGGAAGAAGAAGAGGAGAGAAAAGATAGGAGAGAATCAATGGTCCTGTGCCAAAAGAGGAGCCTCCGTGTGACTCTGTGCCAGAGCCAGGCCCCGGTTGCCTCAGCAACCACTCAGTCACGTTGTCTACGATGCAGAGCCGAGCCTGAAGCAGGAGTGCCAGGCTTTGCTGGTGCTTGTAGAGACTACAGAGATCAACCAGCCAATTCTGCAACCTAGCTTTCTTGCCCTTACAAAAAGAAAGGAAGAGAGTTGAAGGTGAGAATGAGTTGGGAGACACGCAACATCAGGGTCTGGAGAGACATGCGGAAGAGAAGCTGAGGCTAAGGCAGGGAGATGCAGGGAAAGGCTGTCCCCAAGATGGATGACTAACATAACTGGCTGGGACTGAGATCTGCCTGCATGTGTTTATTTGTTATCAGCCAGTGTAAAAAGGAGGGACAAGGCTGAATGGAGCGGATGCTTTGGCGGCACCCATATCCACAATTAGGAATGGAGAGAAAAAAAATAGAGCAGAAGAGAGTATCAGGGGGAAGTGTGTGTCCTTATATGTCGTCTCTCTCTCACACACACACACACACACACACACACACACACACACGGTGGCTGAGGGAGAGATAGAGATCTGTGTCTATGCACAACAAGGAAGATATTGATCCCAAGATGCCCAGACAGGAAAGGAAGCAGAGACCAGGTCTCCTGGGAAATTTCTGCTTTCTGGTTCAAATCCATACAAATGCAATTCTGGGAATTTCTCATTTTGGCTTTACAGACTCACAGGTCCAAGTCCCCAGGCTAGAGGTCTCAGGACACAAATAGGCTTCTGGGGAGTCGGGGTCCTTGCTGCCCAGCATTCTTACAGACAGGACTACCCCATCCATCTAAGAGACTTCTGTGCTTCCCCCCTGCTATGCGTTCACCTGCCCCACTGGTTGTTTCTGAATCACAAACTGCCAGCTATCCCGTCATGGGAACAGATGGCCACCTTTCTGACCCTCATCTTGGTTCAGCTGCCCTGCGGTGCTGCAGCTGACCAGAGCTCTCACCCAGAGGTAGCGTTTTCATTATATTTAAACTTCATAAATGGTGGGAAGAATCCGCTTATAAAAGAAACTTTGGCGTATAACCTCTCTGGGCCTTTTAAGACAATAGATTTAATATGTTCATGAGAATTTCCAGGAAGAAGCTGGTAATTAAAGCTTATTGCCTCTCAAATGCCATTGGCCAGCCTTGAGGCTGGTCCTTCCTGTTAATTAGAGCAGAAAGGGTATCCTGGAGGGATGGGCTCTCATAAGGCCCAGGGCCACTCTCCCCAGAGAACTTAGGCAGGTCCTGATGTTGCCATGAGCCCCCTCACCCTTGTGAGTGTCTGTAGTACAGACAGGATATTACAGTGTTCTTTAGGAAAAGATATGATCCTAGCTTACCGGCTGCATGAATGATTAATGAGGGAGTAATTAGTCAATGTTTGTTAACCGTTTTTACAGACACAAAATGCTGGCTAAGAGCTAAATAAAGACCCGCAGGTACATTGAAAGTCCAAAGCCTTCATGTCTCCCCAAATGCTGCTCCTGGAAGCCAGAAGATTGGTGCTGAGGGATGGATCTCAGAGACCAATTCCTTGGTCACTTGTACACTATGCTTTGTGGGATCTTCTGGGCAGCCATCCAACAACTGCCTCCCTGTATTTTCCTCCCCTAAACAAAGCACAACAAAAAGGGCGATGTGACATTCCCCAATCTCGTGCTTTCAGTGTGACTTGACAACAGACAGAGCCCAGCCTTGAAAGTATTCATGAATACAAAGAAAAGTCATTAAATTCCAGCAGTCCACCCTTCTGACCACCTAAACATGGCAGTCAGCTAGCAAAAGGGCCCCTCACTTTACGCCCAAGGGGTCTCCACTCCTGAGGACTTTGGCATTCATTCCCCATAGCTCCAGGGCTGTGGAGAGTGCTTTCTGGGCCGTGAGCCTAGTAAGTATCTCTAGGATGGTCAGATAAAGGAGCAGTACCCGTCCATCTCTCTTGCCTTCATCGACCCAACCAATCCACAAACCAAGGGCACTAACGGTCACACTAATTCCATCCTTGGGAAGATTAAAAATACTTTAGGGGTGCTATTAGATAACTCAGCTGGTAAGGTACTTAAATGCTTAAGTACTTAAATTCATAAAGATATGAATTTGAACCTAGAAACCCATGAAATTAGCCAGGTGTGGCGGCATGCCCTTGTAATCTCAGGTCAGGACAGGTCAGGTCTCAATGGACAGGTCAATCCCCAAGACTTACTGGTCAACCAGCCTAGTTGGTGAGTTCCCAAGCCAGTGGGAGACATTGTGTAAAATAGCAAGGTGGACTTCTCCCAAGGAATGACACCTCAGGTTGTCCATTGGCCTCTATATGAACACACAGCTCTACACATACAAATGTACAACATGCACACATACAAAACACTTCAGGATAATGCACAAGGGATTTTAAAGATCTAGTATTTGGTAAGTCTGATTCTGAACTTTATGTTCAGTTAAGAACGGGCCACTTGGGAGGTTTGACCCAACTACTAGTCTCTAGTGTCATCGTGAGGTGCCATTCCCTGTTCCTCTAACTATGACTTGCACAGAGAGAATGCTCTCCTTCTAGACCCAGCTCCACACACAGGAGGAGGCCTGATGTATCTCCTTTTCTTATTCATATTCCTGTGTCCTCTGGCCTCACACCTGTCCTCTATGATGTATCCCATCTCAGGGAATGGGGAAAGTCGGCTGCAAACAAGAAAAATCTTTCAACGCTCACACTATATCTTAAACCTTGCCTGTGGCTTGCTCTGCTGATCTTATTATTTAGTGTCTTCCTACTGGGACTGGTTAGAGGTACAGTCCCAGCTCAGGGACGATGCATGTTCCCACAGGTACAACATCCGACTCTGTGAAGCCTGACCTACCCATCAGCCCTCAGTTTGCCCGTGGCACATGTCTTTTAGTCATTTTCATGGGCTGAACCTAGAGAGACACTATAGAGAGACAGCTGTTCTCAGGCCTACGGGCCAGGCCCTGGGTGCTAATTATCCAGTCTTTATTCATAGGGCTTCTATCAGGCTTCATCTGTGTCCTGTTAGCTCATCTTTCCTTGATGTCTCCTACCTATGAGCTAAGAACCTCCAAAGCCATTGAGTCAGCCATGACATGTTCTTTGGAGGTTGGGAGGGCTGGACCTAAGCCACTAGTTCCAAGCACCACCAAGTGGGACACACATAATCATAATTGCCCTTCACATGGACACTGACATAGGTGTTGCCATCTTCATTTCTCACCCACAGTGCCATTAGGACAACAGACACACCGCAGTTTGATGACTCAGGTAGCACTCACGTGACTGAAGAATAAGACCCATGTTTTCCATACCCGGATGCTTTCCCTTTTGAGATGTCCATGTTGTGTCTCTTGCTTGGCTTTCTGCTTTTGAGTACCGGCTTGTTAGCTATGCTTCCCTTCCTCCTGTCCTTCTTTCTTCCTTCTTCCTTCCTTCCCTTTCCTTCCTTGTTCCCTCTGTCCCTCCCTCCATTTCGTCCTTCCTTCCTTCCTTCTTTCCTTTCCTTCCTCCCTCTCTCTCCTTCCCTTCTTCTTTCCTTCTTCCCTCCCTCCCTCCATTCATTCCTTCTTTTCTCGTCCCCTTTTCATTCTTCCTATCTTTTTTCTTTCTCTCTTGATAGGGTCTTACTTTGCAGCCATGATTTCTTTTGAGCAATGAAAGAAGGAGGCGGAGTTAAAACACTTGGTTCTGCTATTATCTGCTGTTTGGGGGAGACAGAGACCATGGAAGAAGTGATAGATTGAGACCAATGTTGAAGTGCATTTTCTTACCCTTTCTGGTCCCCATTCATCTCACAGCCACAAATGTTAAGAAATGGCCGTACAGGGTCCTGGGTGACCTAAATAGGAAATAGATCCCCAAGTCCCTTATTCATCACTGACTGGTGTATTAATCTCATTAATAACTAGGGTTTAATCCTCCACCTTCAAAGAGAATTTCATTACCCCAAACAATAATTTTTTTAATTACCAAGACAGAGTGGCAACTGCATATTTAATACTGAGGTCGATTTAAAACTAATAAATACTTTTGGAAATTCCTTGAACATTTTAATGAATTAAAAGTTATGAAATATTTATAAGCAGTAACAACACCATTTAGTACCATTAATAAAATAAATACATTAGTCAGAGAATGAAATTCATTACTATTTTACTACTAGACACTGATGTCAGTGACGGAATAGCGCTCCAAATTACTTGTAAAATAGACCAATTATTTTAGTGTGATTAATCTTTTCAATTATTTCTTTTATGTAGTTGTAATTTGAAAGTAATTTTCTTCTGGGAGTACCATGACCTCAGCACATTCATTCTTTATTTATTTATATTTAAAACCCCCTTTTGGATCCAGCCTCCACTTCAGGGTGAGTTTCAATGGTTCAATATTTAAAATAGTAACCCAAGCAATTGTTCCTGTTCCTAGGCACTGTATGGGCATTTGTAATTGGCTTTATTAGTGATTATGGATAAGTCATTCCAGAGGAAGGAAGTCATTATCAAAAGTAAGTGTTCACTGGTGGGGAAAGGGAAGCCAGCAAAGACTTTCTTGGTCCTATGGCCTGGCTCTGCTTGGCTGCTTCGGATTCCAGTCGGATGGCAAAGAGGCATGTGAGACGCATGCCTAAGGAGTTCCTCAATTTCCAACCATCCCCACAGGATTAAACAATATTAGTTCTTTGCAAGGCACAAAGACTTCTAGAGACTGGGTCACAAAATGATAAAGGAAATGACATTATCAGAGGTTAAAGCATCAGCTGTGAGGGAAAGAAGAGCAGTTGCCTTTGAAATCACCAAGCAGATCTAGGCTATTCGAGTCTGCTGGAAATCAGGTGCCTTTCCCTTGGACAAGGTACAGATGGAAGGCAGAAGGTGGGTGGGACTCTGCAAACACCCCCGGGATAGCTGTGCAGAATGATTCTGCTCTGCTTCCAGAATGAGAAGACTCAGCTTAGTCAAGGGATGCTTGAGAGAGGAGGAAGTGGTATTTATCATGCTGGGCACCGGCTAGGAGCTCTGCACACAATATCTGTTTTAATCTCCCAACAAAGCTATAATTATGTATTATTAGCCTATTTAATGATGAGAAAAAAAAACAAAGCCCACAGATTTAAGAAACTCTTCCAAGCTCGCGAAGGTGGTAAGCGGCAGCACAGAGTTTCCATACTCATTTGGTCTGATTTAAAAGCCCATAATCTCCCTCCTGCATTAGGATAAGCAAACCTTTATTGAGCACTCACCATGAAAACAGTGCTTTTAGTTGCTAATTGAGACACAGGGATTAAAAAAGAGAGAGAGAGAGAGACTTTGATTCTAGGAAGTTAGCATCTATTGAGTGAGACATATAAATAACTCTGCAGAGAAGTGGATTGTTCTAAAATAGAAAAGCATGGAAACGTAATTCTGAAACGAGACAGAAAATAGTATCTCAGCTGAGAGCTGAAAGACGTGTGGGGGCGCAGAGCATAGACCACGCTGCAGGAGCATGGGCGGGAGGAACTTGGTGTTGGGGAGGTGATTGGGAAGTATGAGTAGGTTTCGATAGCCAGATGAAATCATGACTTATGGGTGTATGCGTAGCATATACATTACTGTGTGATGCATGTGTGTGTGTATGTGTGTATATGTGTATGTGTGTGTGCCTGTATGTGCCTATGAGCACCTGTGTGTGAACATACATGTGAGGGAGAATGAATGAAGAGTGTGTGTCACACACATGGAGGCCAGAGGTTGACCAATGGTCTAGTCCTTAATCATTCTCTAACACGATTTTTCAGAAATAGTTTCCCTTTGAACCCAGAGTTCATTGGTTTGGCCAGCCTGGCTTGCTAGTGAACCCCGGAAATCTTCCTGTTTCTGCTTCTTCAATAGTAGAAGTATAAGCAGGCACTGCCATGCCTGTTAATTAATTAACTGATTATAGCATGGGTTCTGGGAACTGGCTTAGGTCCCTGCTGTTTTATTGACTGAGCCACCTCCCCAGCCTGATATAATTTTAATGCTTGCTTTCAAATGACTCAGTCTATTGATAATTAAAGGTAAGAGGTTCTGGAAACAGAGTTAAGAAGGAGTGTTTTGAAAATACAGCTCATCTTTCTCGGGAGGCTGTGACTGTAATTTCCCTCTGCTGTTCAACTCCAAGGAACAGACCCAATCTTCTCCGAGTTGACTCAGTCCCTTCAAGTGTCAGGCCTAGCTGGTGGAACCTCTCGGCCTGGTCTTGTGAGGTTTTCATCACCCACTGCACATCTGGCCATTAGTCACCATTGCCAAGCTGTGCAGGGGGCATCTGAAGAGCCAATTTGTTCCTGTGAATGGTAGCTTCTCCATGGGAAACTGCAGTGTAAGGGGGAGAGCGGCTCATTTTAACTGGCTTCTGGCAAGGCAGGGCCCAGGGAAGGTAGGCAGCTCATGGCATCAGTTATATTGCATCTCCAAGTCAGTTTCTTATTGGCCCTCAGGATGAGGTCAGTGCCAGGAAAACTATTGACATATTCCTATTCCCACTTTCAATTAAAAAACAATCAATGTGCCAATTCTGGAGGAGAGCATCAATGTCCTTTCAGATCTGAAGTATTGACCTGTCTCTGGAAATGAGGAGGTGGGAATGAGGACTTTAGTTCAGGTTTTCTGATGCTGGTTCAGGCCTTATTTCATGATCTTTCTGAGAGAAAAACAGTGGAGCTAGACTAGGGGAAGACATCTCTGCAAATGGAATACCTTCTCGATCTCACTGGTGCAAATTAGGTATAAGCGGGGACGCCCTTTGGGGAGCAGTTTCTGTCCAAAGTAGAATGAAGCTCTTAAGCCCACCATATCAAATTCAGCCCTAGGCAGGAAAAACAATTGTATATGCGGGTCAGCAGGCACTGAGATTTCTATCTTCTGGGTAAATGTCTGTTGAATAACCAGGCAGACGCTCCAGTGAATGGACCAGTGGATGCATAGACGATGAGTTCTCTGCAGAAGCTGGGGAGTGTTCTGCTGGCAATCCCAAGACAGAGAGTTATCATACTCTCCATTTACAAACACAGATCAAGGACCCTGCCGAGGTGCTGCTTGCTGCTGGAACACAAAATGCCCAGCTTGGGCCGTGCTTCCAGGAGCCCCATGGAGTCAGGACTCATTTTGTCCAGCTGGAATTTGGAGCCTACCCCAGACTTTGGTTGGCTTCACATGGCTGACCAAAGATTTGAACTTGCTTGTTTGGCTTCTCAATTTTTTTTTCTTATTTTCCTCTTGGTCTGAAGAGAGTGTCCTCCATTGTCTGTCATCATTTCTGATGTGGGAAGCTGTCAAAAAGCACCAGCTTTTTTTTTCTGAGAACATTCATACTGACTTTATGGCCAGTACATCTAAGCAAGGACCCATGTGGGAAAGAACTCACCATGTCTATGTCTATGTCTGTGTCTATGTCTATGTCTATGTCTATGTCTATGTCTATGTCTGTGTCTATGTCTATGTCTATGTCTATGTCTATGTCTATGATGTATACATTTGTGTGTGTGTGTGTGTGTGTGTGTGTGAGAGAGAGAGAGAGAGAGAGAGAGAGAGAGAGAGAGAGAGAGAGAGAAAGAGTTTGCAGTGATGTCAGTCTCTAAAATATTCAAATCTCATGCTTAGTCCCGATCTTTCCAAGAAAGTATAGACTATAAGTGGTTTTGGCTTTCATATTTTATATGAGAGCAGAATTATAGGATCAGAAAATACAGATAAAAGAAGAGTTGAAAACCAAGCTCTCTAGTGGTTCTCACATTGGGTTTTAGGAAGCCTCAGTGTAGGGCATGCAAACCCACAGAAGAAGTGGTTCTGGGCCCTATATTTAAAGGCCTCTCTACATGTATAACTTTATATACTAGCCTCCAATGTATAACTTTTAAACGAGGCTTCGGTTTTTAAACCATGATGGTTATTTAAGTACCCACAAGGCAGTCCCAGAGACGTTAAGAGAGTCGTGCATATCCAACCTTGAGGACATGTGTTTCAAGGTAACTGAGTTCCTCTTGGATCCTTTCTACTTTCTGAGCTAGTCAAGTAAGTCCTTGTGGGACTTACTCTCCCCAGTAAGCCGCTCAGAAGGAATGTATATGCAGAGGTATCAGGAATGTAAGGGACCTAGACTGCATTTGGATGAGAAATCTGTGAGCAGCTCCAGCAGTGGCTCTGGCCCGGGAAATACAGCGTTCATACAGTGGCTGGGAATGAAGTGTATTTAGGCTCACACTGCGGTCATTCCCAGCGCCATGTTTTACATGGCTGGGTCCTTAACAGCTCTTTGTTTACATTTTGGCCAGTAGGCAGTAGTGTATCTCAAAGGCCCTTGCCCAATCTAGGAAGGGTGAGCGAAATACTGAATTGATTTCTTAGAAACACTGAGATCAAGGGAGATGGAGGGACAAAGTACATTAGGCTGCTCCAGAATGTAATACATCACATTCCAAGGAAAATCTCTGGGTCTTTGTTCATTACACTTTTATACAGTGAAAGAGGCTGTCTTGATGCCTTCTGTTGCCCTTCCAGTGGTGACCTTCCTTAGGAAGCAGCTAAGATCCAAATGGCTTCCAATGCAATTATCAGCTGTGACTCTGGGGTAATGACTTAATTCTCTGGTCCTCAATTTCCCCACCCAGATAACAGATGTAATCACAACGGCACACAGAGCTTTCAGCACTGGGGTGAGGACGAAGGAGACTAGCAGGGACACATCCATAGAGCAGGCCAGGCCCGAGGAACTACGAAATGAGGGTTTGCAATGTGTGTTGTAGGAGCTCCTCAGAACCCCGTGGATTCTGTTAAATCCATTTTGGGGGATCTGGCCCTGCTTATTCTGCACCTTGCGGTTTATGTAGGAGTCTCTCTGAAGTTGGGGGACCTTGGGGAGTGACCTTCTCTAGGTTGTCTGCCAGCGAAAGACGTTTTCTGAAATGGGACAAGGGATTCCCATACCTGGGTGTCTCTAGAGGTCAATGTCCCTCCCAGCCGGACTGAATGTATAAACTACTCTCTCGCTAGTTTTTCTGGGAAGTGCCAGTTCCAGGCAATTTCTATCCCCAGCTGCCTTCTTTTGGAAGTCGTCCACCCCACTAGCCTGAAGCTATAAAACAAGATCAGCATTTATTAATCAATTGATTAACCAATCTGTCAACAAGCGTTTATGTGATATTTCCTATGTGCTTAGCACCATGCTAACTACTCCCTCGAGCAACCAATGAAATAAAGGACAATGTATTGAACATCAAGTTAGGGTCCCCCAATGACTAATTGGGAAATGACTGCTAGATTTAGATGCAGACATCAAGGTCTTCCCAAGCAGAATTTCGGTAGCTGGCAATGACACTTGCCGTGCAAGGAAGTCTAGCACAATCCCCATATTATTTTCTGACATGGAAGGTGACAAGGAGTTACATATGTCCCTTGAAAGGACTGCAAGGAATGGGAATACCGTGGTTTGCAGTGTGAGAAACATGGACCATGGCCTTAGAGAGGCCACCTAGCTAATGCCAAAGTCCATATTAGTACATATAAAGGAGATAAGGAGAATAGACACGGCTAAGAAAACGTGACAGGTGAACTCAAGAGTCAGCAATGTAGTCCGGAGGTGCCAGGACACACCTGTAATCCAAGCACTCAGGACGCCGAGGTAGATGGATCTCAGTGAGTTTGAGGCCAGCCTGGTCTACAGAGCAAGTGGCCCCAGGATAGCCAGAGACATACAGAGAAAGCCTGTCTCAAAACAGTCAAGAGTCAGCAGTATAGCAGCTACGTGGGCACAGATGGAGTGCAAAGTGGCGGGAAGCTCATGTGCTGGCCGGTTTGCTCTAGGGATCAAAGGAAGTGGAAGAGTTGAAAGCATTCTAAGGCATCCGGTGACAAATTAAACAAGTATGTGGACATTCTACAAAGCCAAGATGTCAAGGATGAATCAGTGGCTTTGTGTTTAGATCAACTTTGACGCCCTGATTTACAGATTCCGGCAGGTTTTAAAACACCTGTAACTTTCCGTTTTCTTGCTTGTAAGACAAGAAATGCACCCCCCCTCTGTCATGAAGCTTGTGGGAGACAGTACACAGGCAGTGGGGTGGAGCCTTAGTTGTACCATATGTGATTGCCTCATTGACATTGGTATGTATGAACTGAGCATCTATTAAGTGTATGCACCGTAACAGTTATAAATGTTTAAAGAGGAAATGGGTAAATCTGTCTTTCTGAAGATACCACAGGGAGAATTGTACCCAATATCTGCTGTCAGCCTTCCCCAGATGTGCTAAACAGTGTTCTTCACTGTCAAGGAAGAGGTCTAGCATTATTTAGCTGTGTTTCCTTTCATACTCTGGGCCTCATTATGAGTGGAATCGAGTTACAATTGGTCAATAGACTAGATATTTTGCTCACCCATCCACAGCCTGTCTAGCGTGTTACCAGCATCACCCACACCTCTAAAAAACTATTTCTTTCTCCTTCTCTCCTCTGTAACCTAACAAAAGCATGGCACAAGAACATACGACTTGCCGCTATCACATAGGCTTCAAGTATGTACTAAAGCAGATCCTAAATCCCCTTGATTATAAACACAGGGATGCGATTTCAGGATGCTTCCTATGTTTGAAGCTTGTCTATAGTGTTGGCATTTGCTCCACTGTGGGGAGAGGACTGAAAGTGCTCAGAGCATCCTGACATCACCACTCCCTGCTTTATTTTCCTTCATTTGTCCACACCAGCTCCTCCAGAAGCCTTGGTAGCTAATGTGTTTTCAGTGAAAAAAAAAAAAAGAATGCAATGGTTAGCTGTTTCCTCATGAGGACCATCTTGTCCTTGAACCTGGAACCTCCGGACCTGGAGTCAGGAGGGTGGCTAGACTATAAGCAGCTCCCCAGGTTTGTTGAACAAGAAGAGGCAGCAGAGGGTACCCTGCAGAGGCCATTTTCGGAGTCATGAGAGACCATGGAAGGAGGTCACACTTTGGTTTTACAGGGACGGAGAAACACACAGGGAACAGGCTTAAGCTCTACGACAGCAAGACAAGCACCAGGGGAAGACATTCTCTGGGTGACGTGGCAGGAACTTGCAAAGCAAGGGGCGAGACATCTGTGCACTTGGCCCAAATTCTTGATTTGAGAATGCAGAGCTTCAGAGCTGTCACGCGGGCAGCATTCTGTGCTGGCCCTGGTATCCGGAACTTGGTACACAACCGTTTCCTCTCCTAGCGTGCTTCAAATGGGATTATGCTATCTGTGTAAACTGACGTCTTTTCCCTGTGGTATTTGTATTAATTGGTTACATTTCAACAGAGGACATCATTTGGATAAAAGAGATCCTTAGAATCCGGCAAGTTTGATAGTGTCCAGAGACCTTAACAGATCCTTAAATTCACAAGTCTGGAAAGTTTCCCCCACACACTCCTGGCTCAATCCCAAACCACCTGCTCCTCACGCATTGTCTCACAGCGCAGGTTAACTACCTTCTCCCCTGTGACCCTTTCAGTTCGTCACGGGAGATACCTTTTCTTTTCCCCACATAGAAATCAGTTTTGATTAAAACAAGAACAATAAAAACTTTCACTTGCAAAGGTTCTTGTAAAGCCATCAATGAACAGAGTCACAATAACAGGAGCAGCGGGTCACTGTCCCACCTCACAACAAAGAGGCAGGAGCTTTAAATCCAGGCTGCTGTACACAACAGATGACCATCTGTGAATGGGCCTTTGTGGTTGCTCACAGATATTTTAAATAGAAAATTAAGATCCAGAAGGGACCGCCGGCTCCTTTCCTGTCCTTTCTTAAGATCTTAGGTTTCATTCTTAGGATGCTTTGGTCAGGGGTTCCTTAGGTGAGTGTCCTTTGGTGGATCTCTGAGCAGAAGCAGGGACAGGAATAGAAGGACAATGAAAGCGACTCCTTTAAACCCGTCCCTCCTACTCTAGCCCTCTGGGAAGGATGCTTCAGGTAGACTGGGGCCTTCTGATGAACCAGGGGAGTCCGGCCTCACCTCCTACTCTAGCCCTCTGGGAAGGATGCTTCAGGTAGACTGGGGCCTTCTGATGAACCAGGGGAGTTCGGCCTCACCTAGCTACTGAGAGTTTGTGCCAGTATGTTTTCCATTCAGACTTGAAACAGTGTTTAATGAAATATGCATGCAAAATAGGATGTTGAAAACCAGGTTAGGAAACTCAAACCCTGCAGAGGGAAGAAGAAAAAGCTCCTCAGGGGCCTGTGGAAACCTGAGGCCTGTGGTGGGGTGTTGCATTTGGTTAGGGTTTTTGGAAGCAAAGGTATAAAGGAAAAAAAGCATAAAAGCTTACCTTGAGGTAAAGTCACAAATGTGACATTTACGCAAAAATATTTCAATTATAGAGGGCCATGCCCATAAGATTTGGATGAAAATAAGCCCAAATCCTACATCTAAACATTTCCCATGGTGTCCATTAGCAAGAGCCCAGATAAGCCAATAGGAATGCTTGGTTGTGAATTTTACCTCCAGAAAAAGCCAAATGGTAATTATCATTAAGTTGTGGGGAGGGTGTGGGGGAAGGAAGATGTCAGGGTGTTGGTAACCGTTAAGTTGGGCGAAGGCTGCCAGGCTGAGATGCACATACTAGCCTACCTACTTCTTGTCCGTTCACATTTTTTCATAATAAAATATTTTAAAATAATGAGAGGCACTTGGCACCACAGAAGTTAAGCTAACATACTATCTAAGAAAGCCTGCATACCACTTGATAAAGTTTGAAGGTAAGTAGTGATTTATTCTAGAATTCTTTTTTATATAATTTTTTATTCTATATTTTTTGTTTACATGCCAAAGATTCCAAAGGCTTTCCCCTTTCCCAGTCCCCCCCCCCCACCATATGTCCCATAAGTCCTCTCCCCCACAACTTATTCCCCAATCATCCCCACCACCACCACTATTTCCCTGTTCTGATACTCTCCTACAAAACTGGGTCCAATCTTTTCAAGCCCAGGGTCCTTTCCTTTCTTCATCTTGGGAATAATTTTTTTTTAAATTTTTATTTTCTATATTCTATGTTTGCATTCCAAAGGCTTTCCCCTTTCCCAGTTTTCTCCCCACCATACGTCCCATAATTCCTCTCCCCCCCGAACCATTCCCCAATCATCCCCCCCCCACGATTTCTCTGTTCTGGGTTTACAAAATATCCCTCAAAGGAGGAATGAATACAGAAAATGTGGTATATTTATACAATGGAATACTACTCAGCAATTAAAAATAATGAATTCATGCAATTTGTAGGTAAATGGTTAGATCTGGAAAATATCATCCTAAGTGAGTTAACCCAATCACAAAAGAATACACATGAAATGCAATCACTGATAAGTGGATATTAATGAGTCCAGAAGCCCTAAATACTCAAGGCACAATTAGCAAGTCAAATGATTCCCAAGAAGAAGAAAGGAGAGGACCCTGGGCCTGAAAAGATTGGATCCAGTTTTGTAAATCTTGGGAATCATTTGATTTGCTAATTGTGCCTTGAGTATTCAGGGCTTCTGGACTCATTAATATCCACTTATCAGTGATTGCATTTCATGTGTATTCTTTTGTGATTGGGTTAACTCGCTTAGGATGAAATCAGTATGGCGGTTCCTCAGAAAATTGGGCATGACACTTCCAGAGGACCCTGTCATACCACTCCTGGGCATATACCCAGAGGATTCCCCTGCATGCAATAAAGACATATGCTCCACTATGTTCATAGCAGCCTTATTTATAATATCCAGAAGCTGGAAAGAACCCAGATGTCCCTCAACGGAGGAATGGAAACAGAAAATGTGGTATATTTACACAATGGAATACTACTCAGCAATTAAAAATAATGAATTCATGCAATTTGTAGGCAAATGGTTAGATCTGGAAAATATCATCCTAAGTGAGTCAACCCAATCACTAAAGAATACACATGAATTGCAATCACTGATAAGTGGATATTAATGAGCCCAGAAGCTCTGAATACTCAAGACACAATTAGCTAAGCAAAAGATTCCCTAGAAAAGGGATGGAGAGGACCCTGGTCCGGAAAAGACTAAATCCGGTTTTGTAGGAGAGTACCAGAACAGAGAAATGGTGTGTGTATGTGTGTGTGGGGGTGATTGGGGAATGGGGAGGGGGAAGAGGACTTATGGGACATATGGTGAGGGGGCAACTGGAAAGGGGAAAGCCTTTGGAATGTAAACAAAGAATATAGAAAATAATAAAAAAAAAGGAAAAATGGGGTACAGAGCTAAACAAAGAATTGTCACCAGAAGAAATTCGGATGGCTGAAAAACACCTTAAGAGATGTTCAACATCATTAGTCATCAGGGAAATGCAAATCAAAACAACCCTGAGATTCCACCTCACACCAGTCAGAATGGCTAAGATAAAAAACTCAAGAGACAACAAGTGCTGGCGAGGATGTGGAGAAAGAGGAATACCCCTTCACTGTTGGTGGGATTGCAAGATGGTACAACTGCTCTGGAAATCAGTCTGGCGGTTCCTCAGAAAATTGGGCATGACACTTCCAGAGGACCCTGTCATACCACTCCTGGGCATATACCCAGAGGATTCCCCTGCATGCAATAAAGACACATGCTCCACTATGTTCATAGCAGCCTTATTTCTAATAGCCAGAAGTTGGAAGGAGCCCAGATGTCCCTCAAAGGAGGAATGGATACAGAAAATGTGGTATATTTATACAATGGAATACTATTCAGCAATTAAAAGTAATGAATTCATGCAATTTGTAGGCAAATGGTTAGATCTGGAAAATATTCTAGAATTCTTTGAAAATCGATTTGCCTGGGCTATGGCACACTTGCTAATATTCAGAATCAGTTCCTGATCACCGTAGACCTTGTAGTCAAGCTAAATACAATTATTGATATAATTGAGACAGTCTATGGAAGGGAGAGAGAGAGAGAGAGAGAGAGAGAGAGAGAGAGAGAGAGAGAGAGAGAGAGAGAGAGAGAGAGAGAGAACCAGATTTGGGTACCTTCACTGCAGTTCTTCAGGGCAAAGAAGTCCACCGCCGACAAGCTCCGGTTCCCACTGGAGATGTATTCCAGGGCCACTCGAAACGGGTTCGCTGGGCGCCCGATTCGCCCGTGCAGTACTGTCCAGCTGGATGCGTTGGGAGGCAGAGGGGGAAAGCATAGGAAAGCAGTGGTGAGAATCGACTCAGAAAGGCCCACTCCTCTGCGGTGAGTTCAGGCATCACATTCTTACCCGGTACCAAGAGATGGAACCCCAAATAGTACTGAGGACAGTGGCCCTGAGAGCAACCATGTAAACATTAGTTTCATTCTTATCCAGTGAACCCAGAAAGCCCATTCTCAAACTCACTGTAGGCTGCGGCATTTCTAGACAACTGCAAGTCACTGGGGTAGTTCTGTCGCTAGGCCTAGAGAAGAAGGACACCCATACATGAGATAACTGGGCAGCAGAGTCAAGGAACAGCTTCCACAACGTTTCCGCCCTATTCATAATTATCACTTTGAAACGTCACTTGGTTTGGACACGTTGTCTGCTTCTGAAGTCTCAATCCCCAGGTTTGCTGTGTGGTTACTTATGGGAAGCAAGTGAGGACCATTTATTTACTGCAGCAAAATTAAAGTGCGCTGAAGCATGTAGTTTGGGGTAAAAGGCATCTGCAATTGACGTGGACTCTGAGAATCAGTGCGAATGGCAGGCAGACGTGGGGGAGGTGGTGAGCTCTGTATCTGTCTGCGATCTCAGTGATGATACTGCCAGGGAGCAGAGGACCAGCCAAAGAGCGTTCTTACACCGTGCTCACGCTGTTAGCCTCTTGGGATAGCCTGCTGTCACTTACTGGAACATCCCGTTTCCTTTTCAACATTGACTCAGGCATATATCACAGTATACACAACACTCACACACATACATACATATACATAACATATACACATAAACATTATATATATGTATGAGAGAATATATATGTAAGAGAAAGGAAGTAAGGGAAGGAGAGAACATCTGTTTATTTACAATTGTATATTTAAACAACATTCTGTGAGGAATAGAAATTATCTTCCTTTAAAAACAATTTTATTGAGGTATAATTAGCACCTTATAAATTGCTCTCACTAAAAGTATATAATTTGATAAATGAAAGTGTAAATGAGAGGTTTTTGACATGGTTGTATAATGATGAGATCATATTACAATATTCTATATTTTTCACTACCAGGTTGAACTTAAGTATAGCAATAAAAAAAAGCAAGGAAATGGGGGGGGGGAGAACCTAAACTTTTTGTTTTAAAAGCTCTTAACCCCACACATCAAAATATCAAATGATGTTTGCTGTAAAAATAATAAAATAAAACAAGTTAATTCAGAAAAGAACTCAAGGCATCCATTGTCTGGAGACAACCATGGTCTCCGCCTCAGTGTGCAGCCTCAGCTGTCATTGGACACTAATGGGCCACCATACACATGCCTGTCTGTGACCGTGTGTCCCCACTCAACACATGTCTGGAGGCGATGAATACTCGTGATGCTATCACTCACTGGTTGTGTTTTGGAGCAACTTAGGCATCACCTCTGCTTTCTCCTCTGTCGTCATTGTGCCAGAGTTACTTTGTACAGTTACCTAAATGACTGCAATCAAGGCCAATGTGCGCGTCCACTTGAACTCTGAAGTGCACTCTCCTTCGCATCCGTGAGGCTGAGGGTCCATTTCTGCATTTCCTTACTAAAACCCTAGCCTGTCTTCTTTTCTGGCTTTGCCTTTTCTTTAATGTCTATGTCTATGTCTCTGTGTTTCTGTGTGGATGCATGTAGGCGCATATAGGTTGTGTGTCTATGTGTTTGTGTGGATGCACATAGGTGCATGTAGATGTGTGTGTGTGTGTGTGTGTGTCTGTGTGTTTGTGCAGATGCATGTATGTGCACATAGGTGTGTGTGTGTGTAGGTCAGAGGTTAACACTGGGTATCTTTCTGGTTCATGTTCTACCTGAGTTCTAAAGACAGGGCCTGCCGCTGAACCTAGGTTTGAGCATTTTGACTGGACTGGCTGGGCAGGGAGTCCTGGGGATCCGCCTGTTTCTGTTCCTCAGCAGGCACCACACCCAATTTTATCCAAATCCAGGCCCCTATGCTCACTTAGGAGGCATTTTGCCAACTGAGCCATTTCCCCAGCCCCGTCTTGGCTCACTTTTGGTGAAAATGGTATTGCTTAAGGCAACATTGACCCTTCTTAGCGGTGTCTCCCAAGTGGCAGTTTTGTGTCTCAGGTTCCGGCGAGGCAGGGATGTGGGGCATGAAGTGGATGTCTGCTGAATGAAGTGGGGACTTTTGTCCTGTCTCGATGCTTTTCTGTAGTTAATTCAGATCGCTGGAGTCAAGTCTTCAGACATTTAATAAAAGTGTATTAGGTTTCCCCACAATAGACGCTGTAGAAGGGGTTATTGCTGCTGTAAAGATTCTTCTCTCTTACAGTCCCCAGCAGGGTTTCCATCCCAAATAAAACCAGGGCAACTGAAGAAGGAAAACGAGGCTTTTCAGTTTAAGTGTGGAACTGTCAGAGAAAGAAATATTTGAAAGGGAAATGTAAGGAGGGCTTCTTAAAGATAGAAAAACAAAGGAGCAGGGAATGCAGAATTTGCCATGTTCTGAACCATGGCAGGCTCTCGTTTGGAGGAAAGGTGGTCTTGAAAGGTGTGTGTATTCTCATATTCTGCCCAAATCTCAGCTCTCTGCTCTGAGAATGATGGATTTTAATTCTAGGTACACAGTGGCCCTCGACAATGATTTCCATTTCTGTATTGGCACTCGCCCTCTGGATAAATGTGTCAGGAGTTTTAGGAATTAGTTTCTGAGTTACCGATGCAATAACTTTCGCCTGAAATCCTCTGGCCTCTCATAGTTTACTGCCGAAACTTTAATAAGTTTCCGACCAGTTGCCAAACATGTGTTTTATATCCAGGGAAGCTGGGACTTGGAAAGGACAAGCTTGTGCCTAGGGTCAGATTTGTTTAAGAGACAGCCCAAAAGCCTGGCGAAGAAAAGCAGATCCCAGCTCGCCTCTGCTTCCCGTCTTCCTTATTTGACTCCCAGTGGTCACAAACCTGGCATATTAGGGCCTTCCTTTCCCTGATTTGACTGTTGACAACTCAATTTATCCTCAAAAGGAAAAGGTTGCATTCTGACCTAGAACTTTCTGGAAACAGATGTGCAACTGTATCCATGTGCTGGGGATTTGTGACATTCTAGCACGGGTGCTACAATCAATCAGCATGACAGGGTGGGCGTCCACCTGGACTTTGGGAAGCCAGAAGGAGTGTATGGGCAGGCTGTCACGATCCATTATCTTCCACACGCCTCTCCGGAGCTCTCCAGTTCCCATTCTGCCTCTGCCTCTCATTTGCTTGATGACTTTGGATGAGACACTTTTCTGAAAATGCCTAAAATTTTGCATGTTTCTTGACCAATTTTATTCTCAAGAATGTGTCTGAAATTTCGCAAGGCTTTTTTTTTTGAGGAAAACTGTGCTCATCCACTTTTACTTAGTGATTACAACATGAAAAATAAATTAGAGGTTCTGTCCATCAAAAGAACTTCTAAGTCGACCAACCAACCAACCAACCAACCAACCAACCAACCAACCAACCAACTAACAAAACAAACGAACAACTAACCAACCAAACAAGCAAAAGCCAAGAGGCCTATTTTGAATACCAAGAATGCTTTCTAAGTTGGCAGAGAGAAGTTGTTTATTCTGACTTGGGGCTTGCTTAGGCTTGGATAATTTTCCAGTCCTCCTTGAGTGTACCTTTCTTCATTAGCTAAATGTAGCCATTGGGATGAAGGGTTTTTATGGGTCTTAATTGACTGGCATTTAAACAGTTCTAGTGAAGACTCTGGAAGCTGCATCTAACAAATGATATCTTCTAGAGTTTGGATAAGAGTGATGAGACTTCAATCACAGATCTTCAGTCCTAGACACAAAAAGACTGTCTTGCTCTTTCAGAGAAATGGAGACTTGCTCAAAGTCATACTTTGAAGTATTCACAAAAAAAAAAAAAATACAATGCTGTGTCCTGGTCCTGAGGATCAGAGACAACATGGCCTAAGGATCGATTTGCCTACTTTGCAATGCCCAATTGCATTTCCATCATTAAGAGCCCAGTGACAGAGAAGGGTGTATGGTCTTGGCATTGCCAGATGGATCACTGGCGTGTTTTCTTTAAAGACTAGACACTGGTAGGCAATTAGATAAGAAATCCAAAGAAAAATACTAAGAAGGTCGTTCTCAAGTTCCCTTGTTCTCAACCAGTCCCTACATACTTAAAGGGAACTGCCTGAGAACATATGCTGTAGGGAAAGAGACTAAGGACTCTTTTTTTTTTTTTTTTGGTTTTTCGAGACAGGGTTTCTCTGTGTAGTCCTGGCTGTCCTGGAACTCACTCTGTAGACCAGGCTGGCCTCGAACTCAGAAATCCGCCTGCCTCTGCCTCCCAAGTGCTGGGATTCCAGGTGTGCGCCACCACGCCCGGCTAAGGACTCTTTTAATCATGAATGGAAGAACATTTTATGACAGCTTGTGGAGCTATGGTTTGTATTGACAAGACAGAGAATGTATCTTTGCTTTTGGGCAGTGTCCCAGTGTGCATGATAGCAACATCAGGCTGCTTTGAAAGAGGGAACCCTCAAATCCTCAAAATCTATTCATAGGAAATGTTTCTCTAAGATGGTTTTTGACTGCTGAAATGTGGAAGGTGAGACCTAGACTCACTTCTCAGCTTCACAGTCTATTAGCTATGCCTTCTTAGTGATTTAACTTCTATGGGTTTCACTTTCCTAACCTTTAAGATAGGGGTCATAAAATGAACTCAGCGTCATCATGGGATATGCAGCAAGACTCTGTCTCAACCAACCAATCAACCAACCAACCAACCAACCAACCAACCAACCAACCAACCAACCAACCAACCGACCAAATGACCAACCATCCATGCCATCCCATCCCATCCCATATAACCATCCATGCCAAATAACCAACATAAGATGTAGGCCATAATTCTTGGCTTGCTAAATTGTGTTGAGCACCTGTGAGAAAGACTCTGGCAAAGTAGCAAGATGAGCTCTTCTCACATAGTATGTCCTCAACAAGGGATTTATTCTTACAGAAGACCACAGCTTTCATTATGGAATCATGCTGGCCCAGGCAAACGTTTGCAGATCAACTTTTTTATGAGATGTAGGGGTGAAAGGACGGTACATAAAAGAGACTGAGAAGGTCACTAAGTATTCCTAAATTCACAGCCACTGTGTTTATTTAAATAAAAACATAAGTGGGTCTTCATATGAGCTATGTAACTCTAAGAAATTGTGTTGGGACATCCCTACAAGGAGATATGTTAGCTTTAAATTGGGATTTGCAGGCCAACCATCTTCTGCAGAACTGAGTAAAGGCCTGTCCACGTTTCAGATAAGCCTCTCTTTCATCCTTGTTGCTTCCTGCAGCCTGGAAAAGGATGATGGCTGCCTACTTCACAGTTAACATTTGCCGAAGCACCGCCGTACTTCAGGGGTTACTGTGCCTTGGTACACACTCAAGTTTATTGTGTGGCTACAAAGAGTTTAAGATTTATCTTGCACTTGAGTAGCTTACAGTCTGGTGAGAAGAAATATATGCCAATGTTCATGATGAGCGACAGGGCATCAGAGTGAAAGGAGCGGTGTATAGGTACGAGGCGTGGCAGGCAGAGTGATAGCTCAGACCGGCTGGTGAGAACAGGTATCGCCTGGTGTTAGGTTGTGACAGTGATGCAGTGAGGCAGGGATTGGGGAGTCGGGGTTATAGACCGGCACAGATACGCAGGCAGAAGCTGGACAGGGAGTGTGTGTTCTGAATACACAGTGGTCCCTTCGGGTGAGAGGAAATGTCTGTCTCTCTGTCTGTCTGTTTGTTTATTGAACTCCATAGGGAGAATGATCCATGTGTCTCACTTCCCTACCTTCTCCCTGGCAAGATGATGGATCCTTCAGCATCGTGTCTTATGTAATGTGGATGCTCAGCCAATATTTGCTGAAGGAGAGGAGAAACAACTAAACATATTTCTATTAAGTCTGACAATATTCTGACATTCTTGGGCAAAAAATTATGTGGCAGTGGAGCTGAGTGAATCTAAAAATTCATGTTCACTCACTAATAATGACCATCATCTGTCTAGGTGATAATGATGCCTGTCCTATGAGGAGGTACCGAAGGATGGAAGTTTAGGGGAGTAGGGGGATGCCGGGAGGGGGCAGAACATAAAACCACATGGTTCATCAAGTGACTCATGGTAGCTGCATTTGCCAAGACCCAACAGGAAGGAATCAGAGAATTACACAATCAAGATCTGGGGGTACTTGGGTTCTCAAAGAAGAAACATCCCATCTGATACACTAATGCTCTCTACCTTACAGATCAAGTTAATACAAACATTGCCTGCAATGGCAACACTATTCACACTAGCAGCATCAATACAGAGATAAACATGAACAGGTTAACATTCATTGAGAATTAATCCAGGCTTTGCATAGAGCTGGGGTCTGACATACAGGGTCATAACTGAGTCTTTAAGAACAACATCTTATCCACTCTTCTAAACTCCTTGAGGTTAGAATAATCTGCTATGATCTTTATTTCAATTTCTAGCTCTGGAAAACATGGCTGGGGAAGTGAAACTTTGAGACATGGCCGGCTTCATGTTCTGGACTGGCCCTGACAGCCATGCTGTTAGGTGGTAATGAACCCTCTAGCTGGGATAGACAAAGTCACAAGCTGGGTTGGGGTGGCAGAAGTTATATGAATCAGACAAGTATTCAAGTCCCTGTCACACAGAGCTCGGTGGTGTGGTAGTGGTTATTATGAAGTGTAACCCTGTCACAGTTCGGGCAGCACAGCTGACATGCTTCCGTCGTGTCTTTGCTCGGAGTCTCTGTCTCCCTTTGACAACGGTGTGAAGGTGTGAAGACGTGTTAGAAACAAGCATCCAAGCCAGTGGGAGCTTGTCTAGATCAATACAGGAGGACAGGACACCAGCTGAAGCTCTCCCTTCATCCTCACAGGAAGTACACACATACCTTTCACATTTTCCTTAAGGTATACTTTGCGGTATAGCAAGTAAAAACTAATCAGCCCAGCTTAATATGTTTCCCTTCAGTCAGCCTACATATAAAGAATTTTCGGGGGACGTACAATGAGAAAAATGTCCAACCAGTGTAGATTCTCGTGTGAAGTCCTCTCTTGCTTACACGTTTTCTCTACTAACACTATGTGAAGAGCATGAGGTCTTTCATCCAGGCAGCCTTTCCTTACTTGCTTGCCCTTTGTAGTGTCCTAGAGGTTAGACTTGGGGGCAAAGGCAGTGGCTCAGTTGATAAAGCACTTGTCTGGGGACCTGAGGTTGGATTGCCAGCATCCGTGTAAAAGCAAGGTGCTGTAGTAGACATCTATCACTCCAGTGCTGGAGGGAGAGGAATTGGAGACCCATAGATCAATGAAGTTCAGTGGGAGGCAGCCTAGTCAGACTGGCAACTGAGAGACCCCATCTCAAAGACTAACATGGAGAGAAACTGGGGAAGACATATAAAGCTGAATTCTTATCTCCATGCACACAAGCACAAGGACACATGTTCCTGAAATATGTGCACACATGCACACTTTCATCTCTCTCTCTGTCTCTGTCTCTCTCACACACATACACACACATGCACACAGAGGTAAGCGTGCTCTGGAGAGGACCAGAATTTGGGGCTGGATAGGGATTAGGGTTGAGTTTTTTAGTTGAGTGGGAATCTGACTTAGCCCATGGTAGAGAAGAACTGCCTCCAGCTAAAAGCAGTCCCCAGCTCCACAGAAGAAGGCTGGAAACAGAAAGTTGCTAAGGCAGGATAGACTTTCCCTGGTCTTGGCTGAGGCTTAGCATTAGCAAGAAACTTGACATCCTCAGAGATGTTGCATAAGTAATGGAGCGAATCCAGGCATGAGCCCCAGCACTGAGCAATGCGCCCAGACCCCAGGGTCTTACCTTGGCCTGTTTTAGCTTCTTTTGGTTATTTTTGTCTTCACTCTTCCTATGCCCTCCCTCCGCCCCTCCTTCCCTTCTTTCTCCCTCTTCCCATTTTTCCCTCTTTTCTTCTCTTCTACTTCCTTATCTTTGTTTCTTTCCTACCCTTACCTTCCATTAAGAAAAAAATATATTTCTTAGGAATAAAAACTTTGGCGCCAGACTTTCTGATTTACAATCTCATTTCTGCCTCTGACTGGCCAAGTGACCCCAGGCCAGCCACCTAACCTCTCTGGGCCGGAATTTCCTATTTGCAATTGCAAGGGAAATTTGCAATAGAAGTATTCTTAGCTAGTCTCCATGTGACCAGTTTGCCTGCTGGATCGGCACATGCCACTTCACATTCCGTGAATACTCTCCGAACGCTACGCGTAGTGACCGTGTTCAAGCCGTTCCCAGTACCTGGCCCTCCTGGCTCTACTCACACCACCTGAGTTATACCTACTGAGCATCAGTTATACCTGCCCAGACCTGTTCAAACTGGATCATGCAGGTGAACTCATTAAACTGATGCAACAGATAGTGGACAACTTTGGACAGACTGGATAAGTCACTACAAATGTCAATGTCACATTACATCTGAATAGGGCAACATAAGAAATCAGGGGGGAAGTGCTTGAAATTCAGAGGGCTTCCAAAGTATTTTGAAATTACGTCCTCTTTTGAGAAGCTGAGGGTGAGCACCAGATGAAGGAAGGGGATCTGAGTGTGACTGATGTGAGAGCCAGTACGGAGCTCTGGTCACAGACTACACTGGAAGCAAAGATGGTGGCCTGACACCAAACAGTGGGCAGATTAGTTCACATTTGTTCCCTGTAAACTGAAACGTGACATTTCATGACAGAAGCTGATTCCCAAGCAACTACAGACCCTAATCTCACAGTCTTGATTTGTATAAAGAAGTACATGGAAGATCAGAAGTGTGTTTTCCCCCTCATACCCCGAAGTTCTTCTTCCTCTGGATTTTCGATTTGGTTTCAAGCAGTCTGTATCCTTCAGAGCCTTCTGCATCTATCTGCTGATGCCCCAGGAGGCTGAGGTGGGACTCAGCTGGATATGGGGTAGTGAGTGTGAGAGGAGAATTGATTTGTTCTGTGCTGGTACCTCAGAAGTGACAGAAGATTCTAGAAGAGTGCCTTGAGAAGGACCTATGAGGGTTTCCCATGCTACAAAGCAAAAGGCAGTCTTTCTGGCAGGGTGGGTGGTAGGTAGTCTCTGATTAGAGTCAGGTATGGCCTTCCTTTTGCTTTTTGAATTCTTTCTCCAAGGAGGTGTGGGTATGCTACCCAGCTGTGGCCAATGTGAAACCTGAATTGGTCTCTCTCTCTCTCTCTCTCTCTCTCTCTCTCTCTCTCTCTCTCTCTCTTTCCCCCTACCCCTTCTCCTCCCCCTCCCCCCTCTCTCTGCTGCTCTTTAACACCTTCCATTCTTTTCAAACACAAGCCAGATCTCTTCTGGTGCCTGCACTGTTCTTTCATATACTTCATCTCACAGAAAGGGAAGAAGGTAGCATTGAAATCTGAAGTGTCATTTCTGTATATTCCCTCCATCAACACAGCCTGCCTCTGTCTTGAACCCTGAGTCCTGAGTGGGGTCAGGGCTGAAGCAGCCATGCTGAGCCACCACCTCACCACCTCTTAGCTCGTTTCCCAGGATTCCCAATCTCAGAACTGTAATGCCGCGTGCTCTCTGAGCACTCGGAAGCCTAGCTTGCTCCCAAGAGAGGCAGCCGAAATGTCACTCGGTGTGTTAACAGATTGATTGGTCTGAAAACGAATTCAAGCCTCTGAGCCAAACAAAATGTGGATGTCTTTGCTCAGAGGCTTTATGTCAATCATAAATCTCTGGCCAAGTCAAGCCAGTGTACTGAAACTTTATATGGTTAGTAGGTGGGCCTGGCTATGGACTGTGGTTCCCAGAGGCAAAATCTGGGACGAGAATCAGTGGTCAGCCATGGAAGGGCGAAGGGCCTTGGGGGATATTGGGTATGAAGAGCCTGCAGACTTGTACCAAACCACCTGAATTGATTATGTATATTGCAAACTGTACTCATTCTATAGCTCTGCTAGTGTGGTCATCCAGGACTAGGAAAGCCATTGACAACAGATTGGATGAACAGAAGGGGCCTCAAGCCCCTGGGGACACAGGATCTGACAAAGTCTACTGTCCAGAACAGACACTAAGCACCATGGACAATGATGTCATAGCAGGGTTGAGAGGTTCCAAATCTGTTCTGGGTTTTGACTCTTGCCAGGTTTAATCCTGTTAGTAGATTCAGTAGTTCAGCTCCCTGGGACAATGGGAAAGACTGAACCTCACGGCTATATCAGCCTGTACTCTGCAGCCATTTTGGATCAGGGTCTAGGATGATCTTCAAACTCAGACATAAACAGAGCTCTCCCAGCCCTCAGTCCTGCCCATGGCAAAGGGCTCTATGTCTCTGTCCTTGTTACCACTGTTCTCTGTATCTGAATCCTATTTTCTACCTTTTGGCCTGCTAAAAGACCTTGGACTTACCAAGGTCCACCTTGACATCATGGTAGGCATGCAGTTCCTTGTTTTGACCAGGTAACTGTTAGACAGAACAGTGGCAGGAGGAGCTCAATTCTGCTCAGAAGTCTTAGAAATGATTCTTGAAGGTGGTGACATTTGTGTTATTTGTCTGACCTCCCTTGGTCTCATTACAGAGGGCGGGAAAGGTGATATCATTTGCTGACTTGTACTCCCGTGTCCCCAATATTGATTGACAACTTAAAATCATCTACCACCATGCCACCACCACCAGGATGTACTCCACCTCTGGAGCCATAAGGCAAAAGCAACCGCTTGTTTCCATAAGTTGCTTTCTGTTATGGAATTTTATTATAGCAACAGAACAGTAACTGGTACTCTTGAAGCAACATGCTGTGTTCTACACATCTGCCTCTGCCTCCCGGATGAACAGCACCACAGGGAAGCTCTGTGCCAGGACACCAGGGTGCCCTCGCTGATGAGCCAGTGTACTACTTACTTGTGCTTGCTGTGGTGGAAACAACTGAGAAAAGGATGGTTTTGGCTCATAGGCCAGGGCTACGGTCCATCACGGTGGGGACAGTGAAGGGAGAGGAGCGAGGCAGCTGGCCCCACGCGGCACAGGCAGGAAGCAGAGCATACCGAATGGCGGTGCTTAGTGACCAGCTTCCTCTTTCCTAGCAGTCCAAGGCCTCAGCTCTTAGAATGGCCCTGTCTGCATTTAGAAGAGAGGGATTCTCACCTCAGTTAACCTCATCCCGATAACCTCTGAGAGCTGTGCTCAGAGACCTGTCACCTACTGATTTTAGAGCCTGTTTAGGTGACAATCAAACTTAATCACTACACCCAGGCATCACTGGCCCCTTAGACTTGCATAGGCGCTTACACCTTCAAGCCATGCTTGAAGCAACCCGTGGAGTTTGGCCTTTGGGCGTCTAGCGTGTCAGCCAAGTGGGAGATTTCTGTAGCACTGCGAACGACTGCCTGAGCTGCCCGAGGAACCTTGAGATGGTGCTTTGCCTCGCTCAGAGTCAATTTCTGGGTTGGAACTGACTTCACCAATTTTCATCTGACTTCAGATCAACACAAAACATGACCTGAAACTTCTCAGGGTTATGGGGGCTGTACTAGACGCAGAGATACTTGGGGAAGGACCAGAGTCAGGCGGGAATGCTCAGGCACAGGGCCAGCTTTGTCTTCTGCCTTCTGAGTCCAAGAAGACTTTGAGTATTTACGGTAAGAAATCCAAGAACCTTCAGAATCCTTTGACACTGGACACGACCTTGGAAGCCAGAGCCTGCCATTTGCTAGAAGGGGTTTGCATCTGGGTTGGGGCTGGGTTAGTCTTTCAGCTTGGAAAATTGACACCAATGAAATGTGGCATCCAATTTTTTTTCTCAACTAGCTTCTCAAGAGATGTCTGAGGAAGGAGCTGTCTGGATACTCACTGTTTATAGATGTCACCATTGCCACATAGGGCCTGCAATGCAGCATGGTGAATAACTATCTAAGCCAAAACTGCTGAGTAACCCGGCTTCTGAGGAGGAGGCTGCCTGGACTGCAGTGGTGTTTGTGAGAATGCAGCCTGGGTGCTTCCTGAGTCCAGAGCGCTCTCCTTAGGGAAATAAGAGAGTTGCGGATGGGAGTTCGAGGAGCAGGGTGGAGCTTCAATACTTGTGTCCCATGCACTCCTGTCAGTATGGGGTTAAATAGTGAAATATACTATCGTATAATACTAAGGATAAGAAACCATCCTAGCAGGGTCTAGGTGGGGCATATGCATTCCACTTGAAGATGCCCCAGCCTGGCCCATTGCCAGAGGGTCCACATTCTTGGGAGAGGTAGATCATCTCTGTTTTGGTCCAGTCTATTAAGAAGTTTGGCCTTTCAGTAGGCAGTGCCTGCCAAATTAGGAGATCCTTGTGTCACGGTGCAGTGCCTCTGACTGATTTCCCCACTCCAACTGCCAGTTCCTCTTAGCCATCTATCCCCAGTGGTGAGATTGGATCCTTAAGAAACGCACCTTCTGGGTCTTTTTTCCCCAATACAATGTTTTTATCGATTATTTGGGAATTTCACATGATGCACCTTGTGATGGTGTATGTGTATATGCTTGGCTCAGGGGTGGCACTATTAGAAGGTGTGACCCTGCTGGAGTAGGTGTGGCCTTTTTGGAGTAGGGCACTGTGGGTATGAGCTATAAAACCCTAGTCCTAGCTGCCTGGAAGCCAGTATTCTGCTAGCAGCCTTCAGATGAAGATGGAGAACTCTCAGCTTATAACATGCCTGCCTGGATGCTGTGTCATGGTCCTACCTTGATGATACTGGATTGGATCTCTAAACCTGTAAGCCAGCCCCAACTAAATGTTGTTCTTATAAGAGTTACCTAGGTTATAGTGTCTGATCACAGCAGTAAAACACTAAGACGTACCCCAATCATACTCAGTTCCAATTCCTGCCAGGTTCACCCTCTCATTCTCATGCCCTCTTCCCCCAAAGAAAAAAAATATACCAAGTCAAATTTGTGTTGCCTTTATACTCACTGAGCATAGCCAAACTCCCAGGGGCCAACCCCTTAAAGACCTTCCCCTCCCCATACCAGAAGCCATCAACTATGAAAAGCTACAGTTGAGCGTCTATCACAGTATTTAAGGACTCCCTTCAATGGCTTCCTGTCTGGATGGTTTCTTTCTCTTCCTTCCTTCCTTCCTTCCTTCCTTCCTTCCTTCCTTCCTTCCTTCCCTCCCTCCCTCCCTCCCTCCCTCCCTCCCTCTCTCTCTCTCTCTCTCTCTCTCTCCCTCCCTCCCTCCTTCCCCCCTTCCGCCCCCCCCTCTCTCGTAGGGGATGTTGGCATCAGGAACTGACTTTGCAGTCAGGAACCAGCTTTGTGGTGGCAGGTCATCTCTAGTCACGGGTCATTTCTGAATCCAGCGATGACAGTGATGCCACCCATAGGTAACAGGGACCCTCGCATCTGTTGCCATAGCAATCGTCATACATTCCCAGCATCTACCTGATCCGCCTCCAACCTTTACCTGTGAGTGGTTATGTCACAGCCCAAATAAAAGGCAGACCCCCTCCTGACCTCTCTGTCACTTGTCTTTGTCACCCCTGCTTTGTTCCTTTCCCCCACAATAAACCTCTAGCCCACGGAACTGTACTGGTCTGGTGTGATCTGTCTGGATGAGCCGTGATTCTAACACAACAGGGGGGATGCTAGTCTCTTTAGTGAGGCTCTCTTTTCCACAGCCTGATCTCTGTCCCTGATCTCACCCAGCTCACTGTCTCCCAACAGAAGCAGATGTTTTGGGACTACAATGAAACCTTCTCAGTAATTAGAGACTCTAGATACAGAGCTATGCATTTCTGTTGTACAAATTGCTGGCACCAGATACAAAGCACTCGGTGCATCTCAGTGGTGGTGTGGCTAGCTTCGCCCATCCCCAGCATCTGCCCTGAGCACCCTTCTGTGCACCTTGATCAACTGCTCTTTGGGGAGCAGAGCAACAGCTTGCTTTCTGCTCCTTGATGCCAAGGCGGCCCTCAGCAGGCTGTTGCCTTGTCTATGTCCTCTCTCTGTCCTTGGTACTCATGCTGGCATGAAGTCCTTTTCCAACATTCCATAGCTCCCCCAGAAAGTACCTGCTTTCTCTTTTTCTTAAGACATCACAGCCCTCTTTAGGGCACAGCAATGTATCTTTCTCTTCCCACTCCTGTCTCTAGCATCATGTTTCTTTATTGTTTTCCATGGAAGGATTTCTTGTACACATTTGCATGCTCGCAGAACTGCACAGCTTTTACAACAAGCATGGGTGGGGATATACATCCTAAGCCATCTGTCTCTTGCTTCCTGTAAGACATTTGGAGAGTGAAGGTAGGACGGGCGCTTGTTCTCCATTGGAGAAGACAACCTTTCCCGAGAACCCTGTGCTCTTTGGTAGGACTGTGGGGACAGACCCTGTGGTCTGTTTATATGGCTATAGCTTTGATGTTGGTCTCCAAATGGAGGTGACACAAGTTGAATATTCAGATTGGCCATGTCCCAGGTGGCCTCCGTGTAGAAATAATTGAAGTCTTTTAACTGAGGTGTCTAAGAGAGCGATTAAAAGGGAATTGCAATTATTGAGCCCAGAGGTAAAATTTCAGAACTGGCCCATAAATCCTCATCTGACATGAAATTTAAAACTCCCCAATGGTCCTCAGTGCCATATTAAAAGGGTTTTTAATGCTAAGAAGTAGAAATAATGAATGATAATCAGGGTATTGTTTCTGAGTGCAGGAGTGTCTGTGAGGGGCTGGATGATGGAGCTGCCTGGGTTAGCATCAGGTTGTATGGTTACATCATTCACATCACAGGAGACCAGCGAAGGAAGGAGGGAGGAAGGGTGGGCTTGGTCGGTGGAGACGAGCGACATGCTGACTGAATTATTTCCCAGGAAACTCTAGCCTAAACTCCGCCGAAATCCAGAGGTGGGGTCTATGGCTAGGATGTGGACAGTCTGTATGGGGAGGGCCCTGGATGAGGGACTCACAGTCTGTGCCTGAGGGATTCTTTTGGTGCATGGCATCTTCTGCAATACTGGAGGTCAACCTCCTCAGAGCCTTGAGGCTCGAACTGACACTTACACATGGAGAATCATGCCTGCGGGAAATCCTAGCTCCAAAGCTAGGTGGCTTAGGACAAGTTTCCCCCATCGCTTCACTCCTGGTACCACTACAGTATCAGCTCCACAGCCCAGAGAAGACTGACCAGAAGAGTGCATTGAAGACGGGTAATAACCGGCTTCTATTGTTCTGCCATCTATTATTTTTTTTAGTACTTATCTAGATGTAGCCATTTTCCTGTGAGTATATTTTTTTTTACCTCTTTTCCTTTAAAATTTCATGGCAAAATCTAGCTAGATGAATTCTTGCAGCTCTCGGATACTAGGATGATGGTCCGGCCAGTGCAGAGAACGCTCAGGCCATTTCTCTCTGGGATTTGGACTCTGTGCCTGCAGGCTCTTACAGCATTATCTTTCTTGGCAGCTTCTTCCCACCACCACCTCATTTCACATGGGAGCGTTTAAAAATCCGCTCTCCTCTCCGCCCCCGTCTAGGTCGCCCCCCAATCGTTTCCATATCAACAGCTACCAAACTGGATGTTATAGTTTCTGTGGTTCACAGCAGCTGGTAATTTTGACCCTGAGCGCGGGGCTATGACCCTTCCTGTAGAAAATTTTAACTGTTGTGGTTTCCACAATGTAATTCTGTCATCTGTGGGATAGCTCTCTTGACAGCTTTGAGTTCCCCAAAGACTGTGCCTCCAATGAAATGTGATGCTATGCAGACAGCTTCCGCCCTGAGCCTGCAATGCGGAAGGCACTGATCAACTCTTAGATGTTGTCTCTACTGTGATCTCACTGAGACACTAAGGCCACAAAGCCCAAAGCCAATCTTTTGTGTTTTTTGTTAGAGATTCCTTCCAAATGGATAGACTCAGTTGCTCTGCCTTTTTGCATAAAGGTGTTCAATTTGTCAAGGACACATCTATCAGAATATTGAGGGAAAGACTGTCAAATAAATGCCTCAATCAATATTCCGTGTCTGTCTCATTCCCCTGTCCTGCTCAGCACAGGACTCGGATTTTTTTCTTTTTCTTTTCTTTTCTTTTCTTTTTCTTTCTAAAAACAGGGTGTCACTTCATAGTCTTGACTGGCTTGGGAGTCGCTTTGTACTTGCAGACGCTGCTCAGACACACGGCCATTCTCCTGCCTCTGATTTCTAGTGCTGGGATTAGATGTGAATCACTAAATCTAACTTTTTTTAAAAAATGTTATTTTTACATTTAGTTATTTCTCTCTCTCTCTCTCTCTCTCTCTCTCTCTCTCTCTCTCTGTGTGTGTGTGTGTGTGTGTGTGTGTGTGTGTGTGTGTGTGTGTGTGTGTGTGTGTTCATGCACACACCACAGTACAAATATAGAGGTCAGAGGACAGTTTGGGGGAGTTGAGTCTCTTCTTCTTCCACATGGCTTCCAGGGATAGAGCTCAGGTCATATGAGTTGATAGAAAGTACCTGTGCCCACTGAGCCATGTCAGCAGCCCAAGCTCAGCTTATGAAGAGTCTCTAGAACAATCGTTCTCAATCTGTGGGTCACACCCCCTTTGGAGACCAAAGGACCCTTTCACAGGGGTCACATATCAGATATCCTGCATATCAGACATTTATGAATTATAACAGTAGCAGAATTACAGTTATGAAGTAGCAATGAAAATCATTTTATGGCTGGGGGTCAGAAAAACATGAAGGTATTAAAGGGTCACAGCTTTAGGAAGGCTAAGGAGCACTGCTCTGGAATGACTTATTCTAGGCCAGCTTTGGCATCCGTGCACTCTTCTTCTGCAACCTGTATGGGATTTTATTGAGATTATACTACTTTAAGAAATTGATTGAATTTTTTTAAAAAATTGATTGATAGATCCTTGTATTTTCATATACAAGACAAATGTGTATTCTAAGAAGGCAGTTCTAATCTCATTATCTCACGCTCTTCTTAAACAGACAGCCTTTAAATATTTATCAAAGCATCTTGCATCCCAGGTTAGGCTTAGGTGACAGGTGACTTTAAAGACTAATGGGCACAGTCCCCCACTGTGTGAAGAACAAGTGACAATCCTCTGCAGCCAGATGTCTAGGAGCAGAACAAATGGAGGGTAAGATGCAGATTCTACCCTCATGGTGGCCAGCGTGAAGATAGACTAGTAGTGCATCGGTTACTGTCCTTATTGCTTTGACAAAATACCTCACAGAAAGAAACCTGAAGAAGAAAATATGCATTTGGCCTGACTATTTATGGGAATACTGTCCCCCATGGCAGGGAAGGCATATGAGCAGGAAGCTGGCTCACATCTGGGGAGATCAGAAAGTGGGAAGCGATGATTGCTAGCCCTCAGTTGCTTTCTTCCTTTCTCCCAATTTATTCAGTCTAGGACCCCCAACCCTTGGATGATTCTGCCCACATTCAAAGAGGTCTTCTCTCCTCAGATAAACTTAACAGGAAATACATTCACAAACACACCAAAAGGTATGTTTTGATACTGCCGCCAATGTCTTGTAAGCTGATCAAGTTGACCATGTGCACAAGGGAAAATTTCCTCAACAGGAAACGGAGGAACACCAATGGCTTACCCTCTAAGATCAACAATAAACAAATGGGACCTCATAGAATTGCAAAACTTCTGTAAGGCAAAGGACACTGCCAATAGGCCAAAATGGCAACCAACAGATTGGGAAAAAATCTTTACCAATCCTACATCTGATAGAGGACTAATATCCAATATACTCAAAGAATTCAAGAAGTTAGACTCCAGAAAATCAAATAAATCAAATTAAAAATGGGGTACAGAGCTAAACAAAGAATTCTCAGCTGAGGAATATTGAATGGCTGAGAGAAGCACCTAAAGAAATGTCCAACATCCTTAGTCATCTGGGAAATGCAAATCAAAACAGCCCTGAGACTTTACCTCACACCAGTCAGAATGGCTAAGATGAAAACTCAGGAGACAGCAGATGCTGAGGGTGTGGAGAAAGGGGAACACTCCTCCATTCCTGGTAGGATTGCAACACCCACTCTGGAAATCAGTCTGGTAGTTCCTCAGAAAATTGGATATAGTACTACCTGAGGACCCAGCTATACCACTCCTGGGCATATGCCCAAAAGATTCTCCAACATATAACAATGACACATGCTCTACTATGTTCATAGCAGCCTTATTTATAATAGGCAGAAGCTGGAAAGAACCAACATGTTCTTCAACAGAGGAATGGATACAGAAAATGTGGTACATTCACACAATGGAGTACTACTCAGCTATTAAAAACAATGAATCTCTGAAATTCTTAGGCAAATGGATGGAACTAGAAAATATCATCCTGAATGAGGTAACCCAATTACAAAAGAAGACACGTGATATGCACTCACTGACAAGTGGATATTAGTCCGAAAGCTCAGAATACCCAAGATACAATTCACAGACCACATGAAGTTCAAGAAGAAGGAAGAATAAAGTGTGGGTGCTTCAGTCCATTTTAGAAGGGGGTTCAAAATACAGGAGGAAATTTGGAGACAAAGTATAGAGCAGAGACGGAAGGACATCCAGAGACTGCCCCACATAGGGATTCATCTCATATACAGTCACCAAACCCAGACACTATTGGGGATGCCAAGAAGTGCTTCCTGACAGGAGCCTGATATAGCTGTCTCCTGAGAGGCTCTGCCAGAGGATATAGTACTACCTGACAAATACAGAGGTGGATGCTTGCAGTCAACCATTGGACTGAGCATGGGGTCTCCAGTGGGGGAGTTAGAGAAAGGACTGCAGGAGCTGAAGGGGTTTGTACCCCCATAGGAAGAACAACAATATCAACCAACCAGACCCACCCTCCCCAGAGCTCTTGGGGACTAAACTACCAACCAAAGGGTACACATGACTCCAGCCACATATGTGGCAGAGGATGGCCTTGTTCGGCATCAATGGGAGGAGAATCCCTTGGTCCTGTGAAGGCTCAATGCCCCAGTGTAGGGGAATGCCAGGGCAGGGAGGCAAGGGTGGGTGGATGGGGGAGCACCCTCACAGAAGCAGGGGAAGGTGGGATGAAATGGGGATTTCTAGAGGGGAAACTGGGAAAGGTCATAACACTGAAATGTAAATAAAGAAAATATTCAATAAAAGAAAAGAAAAGAAATAAAAGGCAAGCGAGTCTAGGAAACGTATTCCAGCAACTTCTCTGACGTGAGTAGTGTGGTGTGTGCCTGGTGCTGCAGCAGCTCCTGGACCTATAATGAGTTTTCACTTTGAAGCTAAGTGCTGAGCACATTCAAAGTCAAATAGAGACCAGCTCCCCATGGAATGGAATTTATTAATTGAGGAAAAATAAAAAAAAAACAGAGGCAGAGAAAGATATCCCAGGAGATGCTATGATGTGAAGTAAGCGTACATAAGTCTTTCTGTTCAACCCCCGAGGAGGGCAGGGAATGGATCTGAGGTCCTGTTGCCCGATTGCTCCTGACTTCTAAAGTTCAAATGTTACAGACTGAAAAAAAAATTGGTAGAAATGTTGGAAGGAGAGTTAATTCAAGCTTGAAAGAAAGAAATGTTACAAGTCTGGGAATAAGTTTCCAAACAGGACTTTTGTTTTTGACAGTGTCCTTTTAAATGACGTGATCCTCCCAGGGACTCTGTCTTAAGAAGCATCTGCCACCCTACATGATAATTAGCCAGCGACACATTTATTTGTTCTTGTTGTTCATTAAAGATTAATGAGAGGCTATGCTTCAGGTCTGGTTCGATGGAGGAACCCTGAAGGGGTCATTTGAACCTTTCATATCTCTTCTTCTCAGAGACTGATGAACACCTTTTCAATAGAACAGCAGCCGTCTGCCTTCTCACCTACAATATGTCTTTGGTGGAAACCAAGACATTTTTGGCATGCTGTCTCCTACCTTCAGCTCAACGGCACAGGGAGAACAGCTGTTTGGAGCTCTGCGGAGGGTTGAGCACATTTCATGCTGCGGTGATGGACAGTTTCAGCAGAGCGTGTCTCCCCACTCTGTGTCGAACAGGAACGTCAGGTATGCAGGTGCCAGTGTGCAAACACAGCAAGATCTGGCCAATTTGGAGGCAGGCCCCCACTTACCAATTTATCTTGCTCTAACTGCTAAATTTTTTCCCACCCTGCGGACAGCCACACTGGGGAGAGAGTTTCCTTAACAAAAGAGATAAAGGGAAAACTAATGGAGGTTCAAATACTCTGGGTTAAAAATAGCGAGTTGAAGTGATGTAGACAAGAGGGATAAAAGAAACCTGGTATAATTAATGTCCTTCTGGAATTTAGCAGGCCCTGGCTCTTTAAGATTAGTTCACACAAATAGATCCAGGCTGATCATATCTTGCTCCTCAGAATGCTGCCCGGGCCGGTCTCCTCTCCGCCCCTTTCCTCTCTCTCTTTTACTTGAGCCTGCATTTGGCACCTTTCAGCATCTTGTTCAGTGTTGTGTACCCAGAGGAGCTCAGGGCCCATTAATAGATGATGCTGATGATTCCAATAATCAGAGCCAGGAGCTGTGATTGTATTCTAAGCAAAGCATTTGAATAATTGCAGAGCCAACAAAGCCCAGAGTGACACTTCTCCATCCCAATCACTGATGAGCACGACCTTGGGACAAGTCGACTACAAGATGCGGGGAAGGCTGGGGCAGAGGACGGCAGCATCCCACCAAGGGTGCTTGAGTCTGAGCTCCCAAACCCCTGCTTGATAGATTTCTGTTTCCGTTTCTTCTTTTGCGGAACCCCTTTGCATAGGGGCTCCACAGGACTTGAGGGGGAATAGGAATCCATGACGCTCTGAGCAGAACTATCACTGGCCGCCTTCTTGGGCTCGGAGGCTTTATGGATCTGAGTAGAACTTTGGCGATCACCCCCTGCCCTTGCCTTGTTACAGAGCCTACATAGATCAGGGCACTCCAATTCATAGCACTCCTATCCTGGGAAACTAAAACAGTTAAAACCTTAGGGGGGAAAAACAGCCTGAATGGTGATTGGGAGGTAGTGCTTCCCGCCCTCATTGCATGGCTCACAACTGGATTTCTTTCTTTATTGGCTGTCGCCATTGCAGCCCATCTTACTTTGAGTGACAACCATGCACATTACCCGGAGCCCGTCTTTATCCTTCGGTGGATATAAATGTCCCTCAGCTTGCCAGCAAATATGTTGAACTGCCTCAATGTAACTTTCTGACGTGAGGTAGCCCTGTACCTTTTGAACAGAGCACGCTCCCTACCAGTTTAACCATCAATAAGCCAGCTTAGCCGTTACTAAATCTATGCATGGAATTTATCTTCTCCAGGTGAGAAACCCCGAGACCTGAATTTCTTAGCATTATTGATCTCCCCAGTGACTTTAATTGAGCTCGTATTAAGTGGTAGACATTGAATTAAGCATGCCAGACCCAAGTTTTTCATGTGCTTTTTACTGGAACCATATTGTTTAGAGTGACTGTGAGAAAACAGAGAATCAAGAAAGTTCAGTGTCTGGCTCAAGATCACATTGATAGTAATAGTCATAGGACCTAGATATGCCCAACTTCAAAACCACTGCTTTGTACTCTTCCACACAGAACCAGACAAGCCCCTTGGACTGCCTCTGTGACTTTCTTTGAGCCTCAGTTCTCCCATGCTGTAGGTCGATAATCCAGCTTGCTCTGTGTGTAATCCAGCCCTCTTCCTGCTGGCTCATGGCGTTGCCTTTGAGTTTCATGTTCTCCATGCCACCTGGAAAACTATGCTCCTCCATTTCACCTTAGGGAACCAAACATGGGCCGTTCCCAAGAGGGGTGGCTTAAAAAATAATCAAGCAATTCTAGAGGCCCTTAGGACTAAAGGCATAAAAAGATACATAACCAAAGTCAGAGGAGAAGCGCTAGCAAGATCCTGGGAAGCTCCCCCAAAGAAACAGTACCCAGGAAAGTCTTTCCCCAGAACTCCAGGATGGGAACACGCTGGGAAGAGCACGGTACTCAGCATGCACCGGTGAACAGAGTAAAAGCTCTCTCTGTCTCCCTGTCTCCGTCTCTGCCTCTTTCTCTGTATATGTGTGTTTCCCTTTCTGTCTCTCTCATCTTGTGTGTGTCTTTGTCTCTGTCTCTGTCTCTCTCTCTTTAGAGGACAACTTTTTCTTAATATCCATCTTCAGCTAATGGATGCTTTCTTATCTCAAAGTCGTGGGTTCTCTGGAGGGATAAGCACAAATATAAGGTCTCACAAAACCCTTTCTTCTTTTCAAAGAGGCAATACTGGTATTCTGACTTGAGTAACTTTCTAATCGTCACATGTGTCCATGACTTTGGCCTTCATGTTTCATCTTTCTGGTTCTTCATGATGCTTTGAAAGGGGGAGAGGGTTCCCTTGCTGCTACAGACAACAAATCAGGGATGGAAAGGGGAAACGGGTGAGTGGTATTTTAGAGGACACGGGAATGAACAAGGTGTCTTTCTGCAGTGGCGTCTTATCAAGGGCAACCTTTGTATCTCCTTCACTTACCTTCCTGTTCCCTGCTGTGGCTTCCCATCTCTGAAGTACAGACTACAATAAAGCAAGTGCCTACTCCTTGGATTCATCCCTATCTGGATGCCCCCATCATGTGGCGCTTCAGTCAGTTAGCTAGTCTCTATTACTTGGCTCTTCTTCTTCTTCTTCTTCTTCTTCTTCTTCTTCTTCTTCTTCTTCTTCTTCTTCTTCTTCTTCTTCTTCTTCTTCCTCTTCTTCTTCTTCTTCTTCTTCTTCTTCTTCTTCTTCTTCTTCTTCTTCTTCTTCTTCTTCTTCTTCTTCTTTTATAAGACAGGAAATCTTCACAGACCCAGGGTCCCCTTGATCACCTCCAATTAGAGAAGATGACTTACATTCCACACTGCTAATTACCACCACCGGGAGTAGCATCTTTGGTCAGCGCCCATGGCTCCCATTGTCTTCATCCTCTTTGATGATGAAGACTACTTTGGCTTCGGTTTGAGTTTTTTTTGCTGAGACTCTTACCTGTGTCCTTGATTCTTAGTAGGCTTCTTGCTGCCATGGGTGACCACTGACCTGTTTTGACCCTTGAACCTGGCTTCTCTATCCCAGTACATATGTCTGGGGCATGGTTTGGGCATAAAATGTTCCCTACAGAAGGGTTTTAACCATTGATCACTAGCTCTTGATGTTGTCTGGGAAGGCTAGGGAACCTTTAAGAGATGAAGCTTGGCAGGTAAAAAGGTTACTGGGGGAAGGCCTTGAGGGCTAGCGTCTAGCCACATTTCAATCCTCAGGGTTTCTGCTTTCTGGTTCACTGAGATGTCAGGAGTCCAGACTATACAGTCCTGCCTTTGGGAACTTCACCTTGATTCTCTGCCATGATAAACTGTTCCTTCTCAAACCATGAGCTAAAATAAATCCTTCCCCATCTTAAGTGCTTCCGGTGGGTATTTTGCCACAGTAATGAGTGAAGCAACTAATGTGTCTGCCTCCCCTCAGTGCCTTCTCTCCATGGTTGCTGTTGGCTGCACATCTGAAGAGAAGATTGCATTTAAATTGGGACGTTGAATTGGATTAGCTCTTAAGCGTTCTGAGCCGACAGAACTTATAAACACTGGGAGACCATTTAGCTCAACTTTTTCTTTTAAAAGATGAGAAAAAGACGCCGGATGACAGAGTGGCTTTACAGCCTGGGACTGGGCCAGGATTAGACTTTAAGTCCTTTGAGGCCTCCATTTGTTCAGACCCCTCTGCCTTGCTTTCATCCTCTCCTTCTTTCTGCAAATAGATCTCAGCCCAATTCCCCGGCCATATTTCTATATTGCTGTTTATTTGAAAATAAGAAAATGAAAGACCCTTGCTCTAGGATTGTTCCCTGCATTAGTAGCTTCAAGATGACACTGGGAACGTGCATGCTGCTTACGAGAACAAACTGCTTTTTAAGGACACAAGCACATTGATTGTGTGCTAGTGACACCACTAATTACAAGTAAGTCCTGTCTATTTATTAAAGCGGAGGCCCTTCCAGACACTTCCCACATGCAAATGATTCTTCCCCACAATTAGGGTAAATTAGCAAGGTTTTACTGAACTAATGAGACAGTGTTTGTGAGGCTTGTCTTTATGTTTTCCAGTCTGTTTGGAGACAAGAGTCTATAATTGGGATCCTCAAACTGCCATATTCCAGAAAGTATGTCCAAGAAGGCGGGACATAAAACTTACAGTCACTTCAAAAGTGCTGCATGTAGGTCTGGTTCCATGCTCAAAACCACATATGTGCATGTATGGATACACAGGGCGCGCGCGCGCGCGCACACACACACACACACACACACACACACACATCATATCACATTCTTCCATGCCCAGTTAAGATTTCCTGTTTCTGACAGGTAGCCACCCAGAATGCCATAGTCCAGAATCTGATTGACTTCTGAGGGATGGTAAAAAAAGAAAAAAGAAAAAAAGTAGACATCTGTGGGACAGTGTACTGTTCCAGGAACCTTGGTAAGATTGAGCAAGTTTGGAGTCCCAGGCACCCACCTGAGAGGATAGGCGGCTCCCTGCTCACTACCAGATTCCTGGCCTGGAACATGTGCCACACTTCCCACATAGGAAATGTGACTTGTCATGTGGCCCAGAACAGAGTTCTTCATGCTAATGAGGTATCTAGAGACCCTGAGGGTTTAGCCAGTAAGCGTCCCTTCCTGGACACTCCTTGAAATAGACATTTAAACTCTGATCCACTCTGAGGAGTTGGTATGTACCCATTTTCCCACAGTGAACAATCAGTAAACAGTTTGGAACTAAGGACTGTCTCTTTCATCAAGAACAGCAATGGGGAGCATGGAGAAAGCCATTGTCGACCAAGCTGAGCTGCCTAAGTCTCCTGCAAAGGCCTCTCTGCACTCCTAGACAACTGCTGCTAAGCTAAGGTCTTCGCTGATGAACTGAGCCTGAGTACCCCCATTCCCCCAGCCCCTAGCTTGTTGTTGTCCTCAGCCTGAGGATCCCCAACTCTGTTCAAACTTCCTGAGACTCAGTGACCCAGTTGTGCCTGGATGTCCTGGAGTTTGGGAGCCCCTGGTCCCCGCCTCATTGCAGGCCTGTAGACCCTTGACCCTCTCTCTGTTCCTGACTCCTCTATGTGGGTTTTCCAGTAGCAACTGGATGCCTGAGAGTCAGAGAACCCAGCTTCTGTCTCCCATATCCTAGGTTGCACTTTCCCACACCGAGAGCAGTGTATATGAACTTCACTCAAGCCCAGCACCCAACAGCGGTGTAAACATCCATATTATAACCCAGTTATCTCAAAAAGCTATCCAAGAGAGATGTTTTGGTTTGAATATGAAATGTCTCCTATGGGCTCATGTATTTGAATTCCTAATGTCTAAGCAGTACCAATTTTAAAGGTTGTTGTGGAGATTCACTGAAAGGTGTAGGTCACCGTGTGTGTGTGTGTGTGTGTGTGTGTGTGTGTGTGTATAAGATTTTATATCCCAGTCCCATTTCTTGTCTGTAGCTCTGCTTCTTAACTGCAGATGCAACATGACTTGCTGTCTCAGGTTCCTGCCTCTGTCTCTTCCACATTGTGATGACTGTATCCTCTCAAAGTGTAAGCCCAACCCAGACTTGTAAGTTGTTTCTTATCAGGAGTTTAGTCACATTCAGTAAAAAAGTAACCAAGCTAGGAGGTATTTCTGTTCCCATCTAAGAGAAGAAAACAGGCTGAACAAGCAAAAATAAATGGTTAGAAGTTCAGTTGCCATTCAAAACCATTATAGCACAAATGTAAAACATTTCCCATAATTCCAGCTTTTTAATAGCTGAAGCCTTACTGGTCACCTCTTCCTTTTAAAAGAGGTCCTTGTCATTAGTTGCTGGCTTTCCTCTCATTTCCAATCTGCCTGGCTAGATTCTTAGACCATTGCTCTGTAGAAGTGGGCAAAGTGTTACTTTAGAATGGGCAGGCTCCCCGCCAGAGCTGTTATCTCAATTCAACTGGTGCAAAGGGCTGCCCAGATGCCCGGGGAGCTGGTAAATGAATTTCTACTGTGACTGTGAGAGGGACTCTGGCAGAGATCAGCAGTACTGCCTAATCTACTCAGAAGACAGAGTAAAGTCCTGTCCACACCAGTGTAGCTATCTACACTGTAGTCTGACGACCCAAACAGAACAAAAAGGTAGCAGGGGGATAATTTCCTGCTCCTTTCTTGGAGACACCTCCCCTTCTTTTGACCTTAGGGGCTCCTGTTTTTCAGATTGTTGGTTCCCAACTCAATTATCCCACTGACTTTACCTGGTTCTCTAAATATCTAACAATGCATTATAGAACTTCCTCCGTAGTCATATGGGCACATAATAATTTTTGTAGTATCTATCTATCTATCTATCTATCTATCTATCTATCTATCATCAATCTAATCAATTACTCAATCTATTATCTAGCATCTTTCTATCTATTGATCTATTACCTATCTATCTACCTACCCATCATCCAACGATCCATCCATCCATCAATCAATCCATCCATCCGTCCGTCCATCCGTCCGTCCGTCCGTCCGTCTGTCCATCCATCCGTCCGCCTGTCTGTCCATCTGTCTGTCTCTATTGATTGATCTATCTCTTTACCTTTCCTCTATCTATCTATCTATCTATCTATCTATCTATCTATCTATCCATCTATCTTCTTCATCATCATCTATCTATGTACCATCCATTCATCCATCATTTTGGAACTGTTCTTATGAAGAATCTATTGATCTAGTAACAGACGACTAATAATGGCAAAGGAGAAAAGTCTGGAATCTGGAAGGTGGGGTGGGCACAGAGATATCTCTGAATACTCTGGGTCACTGCCAGAATGCTTGGTGCAAATCTAAGAGAAATAGGATTAGGAATAAAAGTTTAATTTATAGGGAAGTCATTTTTAAAGCTATTCCTTCAAGAACGTGCTTCATTACTTGAAACATGAATAAATTCCTTTTCAGCTTCTAGAATGGCCCTGGCTTCAGGATCTAGTTCTGAGTTTTCCAGAAGCATTTTTCAAGTGTGTAGAATGATTAGTAGAAAGAGTTTCTCCAAAAATAATCAAGGAAGCAGAGATTTCCAGAGGCTACTGCCTTCGAGAATAGTATCAGGAAATGAAAATTTTCTCTTTGGTAACTATGGTGGAAAGAATATACTGTATTTACAAACCATTAAGAACTAGTTTCCTTTTCTAGCTAGCTATTATTAGTCCTTTAATGTTCTGATTGGTGTGAAGCACATAGCTAAGTTTCAAGAGCTAAGTTTCACAGTCTATGACCTTTAAGGGTTGAATCAACTATGCAATTAAAAAATGTTCACCTGAGCCAAACATCCACTAACCGGTTGGATGTTCTGGCTGCTCTATTTCCTGATTTCCAATCATTTCACCCCAGTACTTCTTGAGCATCCCAGGGATCAGAAAACTCAGATCTTTGGTTAAAATTTTTTAATGCTCCACTATCTTAAAATACGTTGACTAGGAAAAAGCTTAATAACATAATAGCTTTCTTTCCTTTTGATTATGTGACTAAGAGGTGATGTTCTTTGCTTTGATTAGCTTAGGGAAATAAGTGTTGCTGGTTAAGGGAAGTATGCCCAGAATCAATTAACTGATCTGTTGATCTCTTACATATTTACACATCACCTAAAATCTATTTTAAAAGTTAGCAAATATGAAAAGCAATAGGCCTTCGAGATAAGAAGGTATAATAGAAATGTTTACACGTTCCTTTCTCTTCAAGCTGTATATTGTAGTAGGGAGAACTAAGATAGTTACTCATATAATACAAGGAGTTCCCAAGCAGGAGGTATCAATGCTTCCAGAATTCTGCAACATGAGTTGAGATGTCACAGGCAGCAATGGAAGCGAAGGCATCTCAAGAATAGGGTCATGGCTTAGGAGGGGCTGCTGAGCTGGGAAGGTGTGAGAACTGGTAAAAAGGAGTTGTCTTAGTGTTTTACTGCTATGAACAGACAACATGACCAAGACAATTCTTATAAGGACAGTATTTAATTGGGGCTAGCTTAGAGGTTCAGAGGTCCTGTCCATAACCATCAAGGGAGGAATGTGGCAGCATCCAGGCAGGCATGGTGCAGAAGGAGCTGAGAGTTCTTCATCTTTACCGGAAGGCTGCTAGCAGGATACTGACTTCCAGGCAGCTAGGACTAGGGTATTAAATCCACGCCAACAGTGGCAGACCTACTCCAACAGGGCCACACCTAATAAATAGTGCCACGCCCTGGGCTAAGCATATACAAATCATCACAGGAATGAACCTACTTAGCTAGAGTGGGAGGTCATGGAGAAGACCAGTATGACCAGATAGAATGGCTGGTTGGTGTCAAGTATAAAAACTGGTCTATGAGAAATTTGGAGCTCTCTCCCTCTCCCTCTCTCTCTCTCTCTCTCTCTCTCTCTCCCTCTCCCTCTCCCTCTCCCTCTCCCTCTCCCTCCCTCCCTCCCTCCCTCCCTCCCTCCCCCCTCTCTCTCTTTCTGTGTGTGTGTGTGTGTGTGTGTGTGTGTGTGTGTGTGTGTAGTTGGTATATGGGTACATGTATGGCATCTCTGTGTGTGGTATGTACATGTGTGTGCAGACATGCAGAAGACAGAAAGGGTGTCCTATTCAATCACTCTCCATCTGACTTCCTTTGAGACAGGGTCTCTTACTGAGATGATTAGGTTGGTGGCTAGCAAGCCCTAGTGTTCCTCCTGTGTCTGTCCCACAGCACCAAGGGCCCAGGCATGTATGGCCATCTGGCTTTCTACATGGGTGGTAGGCATCCAAATTCAAGTATTCATGATTGTGCATCAAGAACTCTCACCCACCTAGCTAACACCCAGGTTAGGATTTGGTTCTCGTTGGAGAGTTAATGGGAAGCTTAGACAGTACCTCACCAAGAACTGCACATACATAAAGTCATCCACAGGACAAATGTTTTGGCATCAACAGTAACAAAGACACACGAGGAAGAGAGCATTGTGACTAACGGCGGTGGATGGGGTTCCGCTGTGAAGGCAAAAGGGTTGAAGCAAGGCTTTTGAGAATTTAATCAGGAAGACAGGCCATACTCAATAGTCCCCCAAAGCATCACCTAAACACACCTAATACTGAATTTGTCACAAACAACAGCTAACTTCAAAACTCTCCCAATGTCTGCAATCTAGGGATTAATAGACGAAAGTGAACGTATCTCTTATAGACAAACTCTTCCTAGTGTTTGAAGGATTTAAATGCTGCCCAGAATGGGTCAGAAATACGCCTGCATTTCCAAAGCATCCATTTCAGTCCGATGGAGCTGTTCCTGTGTTCTCTATTCAGTAGTTATTCTCATTTGAGGAAGCCATTCCAGGAAAAGGCTGATTTTCTCCCCTCTGGTGTCCCTCACCTCAACCCTATGAAACTGGGGCCTTCCAGCATAGCTGGTTCAGAGGAGGGAAAAATTCTTCCCTGCTTAACATTCTGCAAAAAGCTCGGGCAGATCTCCTAAGTCAATCATCGTGAATGAAGCCATTTAAGAGTGAGGCCCAAGACGCCTCTGCGCGGATGAATAACCAGGCCGAGAGAATTGCTGGCAGAGGAGACTGCAGGCGACTCTTTCTGCTTTGTCACCCTTTATGACCTGCCTTACGGTCCCGACGCCCTTCACGGGAATGTCTTGCTTTGCAAAAAGAAACAGATAATAACCACAGAGAGGAGAAACGCCAGCCCCGCAGCCTGTTACTTAAAATAAAGGTGGTGCAGTGGGTTGCTGGGCGGGCTGCACTTGTGGACCCTACTGGACAATGGCATAAGGGCAGCCCCAGCACATGCTATACAATCAGTGGTGGAGGCCATGCCCTTCTCCCATGTTATACAAATCGCCACAAAGGCAAAGGGGCTGGTTGTAGCCCCTGACCCCTTTGCAGCATGCTGCTAGTCTCTGTTCAGTCCGGGCAGCGCTGTTGGCTCTGTCTGTTCAGACATCCAAGTGGAAACTGGACAATCCACTGGACAATGAATAGCGTTTGTAGCTCTGAAAATTGTAGCCCCTTCAATCTGAAGGTCAGCATGCTACCAGAAGAAGAAAAGCTGTCCAGACTGGGAGTAGACAGGAAGCCATTTTGATGAGTGTGTGTGCAGCTTCCAGTGCGTATGTGCATATTTGAATGTGCAAAACTCTGCCTAGCACTGGCTTGAGTGATGGGACAGAAAAGTGAGCCTCATACGCTAATCTCATTTCTATCATGGGGCCACCAGCACAATGTGTATTCATTTGTTCCACAGGTGCTGAACACCCATTGAGTCTCATGAAGTGCACTGGTACCTGGGAACATTAAGAGGAATAGGGCCCTTGAGGGATAAGCTTATAGAGAAGGGATCTGAAAAGCCATCCTGCTTCCCCGGCACTGTCTCCTTTAAAAGGAGTGCGAGCCTGGACATTGACTGGACATTGACCTTTCTATTCTGACTCTGAATCTGACCCTAACAGAGATGAACAGATTAAAGATGTGACTCTCAACAACTCTCCTTCAGCCTGGCTGCTTCCTACATCTCAGAGAGACCGTGGCATCCAACTCAGGCCTAAGAGCCTTACGTGACTGGCCTGGGTCCCACATTCTGAGAGCCTCTGTCTAGTTGTGCGACAAAATGGGGACAAAGAGGGCCTTTGTGTTTGGAGTCTTCTCTGTGCAGTAGATGGAGGAATGTCTTGAGGGAGAGTCTTTGTTTTCCTAGAGATTCTAAAATGTAATTCATTTTACTCTCAGCTTCTTGTATTAATCTCAAAGAGTGTTTTGGATTAGCTTTAAGGAACTTAGAAGAATTTTCTACACAACATCATTTTTATAAGGTCTCCATAGTGAGAAGCCCTAATCATTATACTTTGGGAGAGTATATACTTTAGGGAAGTCCAGAAAATAAGACTAATTATGTTTTGGGAGCTCAAAGGAAAGGGATGTATGGTTCAGCCCCCTCAAAGCTAGAATCACAGCATTCCAAGGAGGGCAAGAACATTAGTGGTAATCAAGTCCTGAGAGAGGAATCCAAGAGAACTTGGCTAAATCGGTTGAGATCTAGCCTATGAGACTGTGACTTTCTAATAGAAAACACAGTCCTTCATGGAGTGATAGCCTTCAGGCTGACAGACCACAAGCCCCAACACGCTAGGATATATTCAATTACAGACAAAACCATTCCTGATTCAATGGAGGGGTGTTCCATAACCCCAGGGTTTTTTTTTTTTTTTACCCCAAATGTGGAAGATGCTCCTAGCCTTATAAGTTGGGGTTCTTGTCCAGGCTGATAAATTGTTATTTCTTTTTAGCTTCTCCAGTACCTTTTTTTTTTTTCTGAGAAAGTCTTGATGAAAGTAACAGACACTCAGGAAAGCTTTCTACGTAGTATTCCCCCCCTAACGTCCAGGAATTACTGATGCTCTTTGCAATAGGCTTCTCACATGGGAGGGCTAAGACAGCTGGCAGCTGCTGGGTCTTCCTGCCAGTCCTCCTCCCAAAGAAGAACGCAATGGGCATGGCTGAGGGCTTCGGGGCCTCAAGAGGTTCAAGTCTTGTTCATCTTGCACTTGTTGGGGTGCTTTTGTCTTAAGAGTACTGCCTTTTAAAATTCTTCTCAGGAAGCACTGCCTGGGCCTAGGACAATGCCACACCATAACTGGGACAGCAGTTGGCACTTTGTTCCTGTGTCAAATCTTTGTTTAGCTGGAGGGGTTTTACCTCTGAGCATCCCCAAGAATGCCAAAGGCAATGGGTCTGGGAGAGGTGCTCCCTGGAGTTTGCAGAAGAGAAAAAAGGGTATATTAATGTCATAAGAAAAAAAGGATTTTTTTTTTCTTAATAGAGGGAAAAGAAAGTTCCAGTCAATCATGGAATACCACTTCTGTGCCCTGGTGATCACTGAACTCGATTCTTTCATGTGTTTCATGTGTCATTTTCTTCGGCTTCTAAAAGAAAAGGGAGAAGAAGAAGAAGGGGTGGAGGAAGGAGGCAGAAACTGAGATTTACTTGAACGAAATGGTTATTTGTCAGACATTGAAGTGGAAACCAATAGAACCACTAGTCTGCTTGCAGGATTGAAACCACCGAGGCCTCACTCTTCCCACCTCACACAGCCAAGGTAATGGAAAGGGTCTGTGACTGGGCTCATTCCAGCAACCAGCATGGATGGCTGCTGAACGGATTGAGCCGTACTGGACCCGTGGTCCACACACTCTCAACTCCAATCTCCAAGCAAGGAATCACTCGGCTCCTGGTACCAAAATGTGTCTCTGGAAGCTCCCCTTTAGTTTCCTCAGCCTCTTTGTGATCAAGCTATTTACTGGGCAGACAATCTGAGCAATAAAACTGCCATAAACAGCAACAGACCAAGCCAATATAAATTGTATACTGTATACGTGCACAAGCAAGAATAATAATTCCCCATATCTCTTACCCAAGATGGAAAGTTTAAGAAGCGGGGAGGGACTGTTCAGGAGCAGCACAGGGATCCTCAATAGAATGTTTGGGTTGGAGTTACTTTATATACATGTGGGTTTCTGTACCTTGGCATGTGTTGGCATTAAGAATAAAGCAGAGAGATCACAAAAGGCAGAAGTGTAATTCTTGCTGTAAAATATTTAACATAACAGAAAAGTCTAGCATTCCCTTTGGCCAGCAGACTCTTCCCATTTCCATATCTACAGGTAACCATGATATTAAGTTCAGAATACATTTTTTTCAGGCTTCTCTTTCAGTGTGGCACAGGCACATAAATATGTATTTCTAGAACTGTTCACAAGTAGAATAAAATGGTGTTACTGGGGTAATAAAAATTTAATTCCAAACTAGAGAGAGGAAGAAAGAGAAACTTAAAAGCTAAAGTTTACTTTGGGAAAGAAAGCTCTAATTTAACTTCTAGACTACACAATAGATTGATATGTTTGCTAGAGGTAGCCCCAGGTAGAGTCGTGGTATTTAATGTATATCTGACCTGAGTTTCTTAATAATATAACATTAAAAATGGCTGACCTAAAAACAGTGAAACTGACAAAGTATACCTACATAAAGTAGCATGTGTGTGCGCGCGCGCACACACACACACACACACACACACACACATACACTCACTCACTCACTCACTCTCAGGCAAATACTGCTACTACAATCTGGCACCAAAACAAACTCAAAGTGAAGAGTTTTCAGAAGTTTCAGAATGTCTAGTACAGTATTTCCTAAACTCTGTAGCTATAAAATACCCACTGACTTAGTTGAACAAATTTAGCACTAAGAATATCCTTGTATGTCATGATTATCAAGGCAAAAGGACTCATTAGCAAAGTCAAGGAGGGTGCTACCAAGCTGTATCTGTCACCCTGAATAGAATACATGGCAGAGGTAAGGACAACTATGTGTTGATAGTTGCTGACGTCTTGTGTCTCTGCTACACACTCCCAAGCTGGTATCTGTATCCCAAGCATCATGACAGGTATTGAGATCCAACGGCAACATGGTGGGACGAGAAGCTCATGGATGGGAGACGGAGGTGGGGAGAGATGCCTGGGATGTCTTGGCTACAACATCTATTATCAGCAAGATTGCAGTCAAGTCGCTTACCTTTTGTGCCTCATTATACTCCACGCAGACTGCTGATAATATCTAGCTTGTTAGCCAAGAGGCTTACAAGTAAAATTTCACAAAAGGCCCAGCATAATTCTTGCCATAGAGGAGATATAGGTTCAAATTGTTGTGCCCCAACCCTGAAGGAGCTACCAAATGCTATGGAAGCTTCCTAGTCGCTGTTTTCTTGCTGTGAAGAGAGATACCGTGACTCCTCTGAAAGAAAGCACTTAATAAGCAGCTTTCCTCTACTTTCAGAGCTTTAGTCTATTCTCGTCATGGCAGAAAGCATGGTGGTGTATGTACAATTTGCCGGAGCACCTTGATATACCCTGATCTGCAGGCCAAGAGAGAGATACTGAGCTTGTCATGGGCTCAAAGCCCACTCCTAGTGATATATTTTTCTCCAATAAGACCACACCTCCTAATCCTTCTAATCCTGCCAAATAATGCCACCCACTCCTGATTAAGCATTGGACTATATAAGCCTATGGGGGCCATTTTTATTTACATCACCACAGGAAATGAGAAGCAAGAACAGCAGAGGGTTCCACTTTCAGAATACTGACCCAAGGTGCTCTGCCTACCTGCTTCCCAGGGAGACAGGAGTGACTGGTGGGCAACATTTCAAAAACATCATCACTTCAGGTCTTTGGTAGCTGTCTTAAGGAAATATTAAGTGGAAAATAATCTGTTTAAGAAAATATACTAAATTCCATTGGAATTGTGAGAATCTGTTGCATTTGAACCATGACCTACTCTCTCATTTTTCCATTTTAGTTCACTGTGATAGAAACACCACTGAGAACAAGTCTACTTTTCTCTAGTGCCTGTATGTAGGGCCTGGTACCTCCCAGGAGAGACATGGCACAGCAGCTTGCCTACATATGGTAAAGGCTGAATTCCAGGAGAACTGGACCTGTTTCCTCCTTGCTCCCCCAGGCATGGCATCCAGAGAATACTGGAGTCTTGATTGCTCTTATCACAGCTCAAGGTAGGAGAAAGGTTCCAAGCTGAGAGATACATATTGAGAGGAGAACTGATGAGCTCTGTCTAGCAGTCTGCCCATAAAGCAAGGCTCTAGCTCAACAGAAACGAAATATAATTGTTTGCCTTTGCCCCCAGAACCATAACTCAGATACCTTATACAGAAAGAGAAAGAGGTCTCCAGTTTCCCTGCTAATGGAACTTAATTAATTGGAAACAGGGTGTGTGTCAGGGATGGCATTGGGTGGGTTGGGAGTCAAGACATAGTATACTCTCCAAGGCAACGGCGACCTTGCTAGTAACAACTGAGAAGAAACAGGTAGATTTGTAGGAGCAACAAGCTAATTGGTAGACCAGCTACTTCAACAACAACAACAACAACAACAACAACCAAAGAGAATCATAGAAAGAAACAGCTAAGAAGAGGTTGCTTGAGGTGAGGTAAATAAAAATCTGTCCAAATCTGGCCTTACAAACTTCTGCAAAGTGACTCTCATTTAACTGGATCAACTATGGAACACTTCAGAGCATTGCCAAACTCAATGGGACAATCGGCTGACCATTAGTGGGTCCGGTTGCAACAGAGGCACCAGTCTCGTCAAATCAACTAGACAAGGATGTCTGCATCTGAGGCTGAGTCCGCCAAAGTGCAGCGTTAGGAGAGTCACAATGCAGGGAGCCTGGCTTACGGCAGCCAAACATCGTCATATCCGCAGGTACAGAGGACCCAGACACCGACATATCTTCGTAGCAGACACAATTCAACTTATTGTTATCTACATATAAATGCATCATAATAGAAATGCCAAAGACAAAGAGAAAACACAGAAAGCATAAAGAACAAAATGGCTTGTCAGTTACAAAGTAACTGCAGTAAGATTAGCAGACACCTTCTCAACAGAAACACCAGAGGATATCAGGCAATCAAACAAGTTCAAAGCATTGAAAGAAACATCTTTGCCAACCAAGAGCCTGATATCTAGCGAAACTATTTTTGAACAAAGATTAAAGAACAGCATTCCCAGATCAACAAAACTAGAGAAAGTCTGTTACTTGCAAACCTGCTTTATAAGAAATATTAAAGGAATTTCTTAATGCATGTAACACCAGATATTAATTAATTCCACATATACATATAAACATACACACACAGAGACAGACACACAGACACACACATCCGTCACTATGGAAAGTAACCATATTTATTCAGTTTAAAGATTTATTTTTAAAGTGTGTACGCGAGTGTTTGTAGAGGCCCCAAGAGGGCATTGGACTTCCTAGATCTGGAGTAACAAGGCTGTTATGATCTGCTCTCTGTGGATGCTGGAAACCAAAGTCAGGTCTTTTGCAAGAACAATACTTGCTTTTAACCACTGAGCTATCTAGGAGACATTTTAAAAACAGTTGCATAAAAGAACATGCATAATATATAAAATATATTTGGTAATAATAGCACAAAAATGGGGATGCAGTAAAGTTATACTGGACTAAGGAAATGAATTTTAATCCACAGGAACAAATTAAGAGAAATGGTAAATAAAAAAGTTAATATAACTAACACTATAAATACATACTTACTCTTCCTTTCCCCTCCCAGATTATTTAAAGAACATAAAATTATATAAAGTAATAATTATAACAATGTATTCATTGTAGGGATTGTAATATGTATAGTTATAATATATACAACAATAATAGAATTAAAAAGCAAAAGGAAACAGCTATATGAAAATAATGCTTCTATATCTTACTGAAACAAAGTTGCTATAAATCTAAAATAGATTCCATTAATTCAAGGCAAATATAGCAAGCTTTTAAAAACCCACTAAGAATCCAAAAAAAAAAAAAAATGGAGAAAAAAATATCAGAAAATTAAAAAGTTACTCTGAAGAAATATTAACTTAATTTTAAAAAGATAGTACTGGTTCAAAAGAACAACAGAGATACCAGACTTACAGAAAAAAAAGTAAGATGGTAGGTACAAATCCAGATATAGTAATAGCACCATTATTATAAACATGTTAAATGGTCAAGTGAGAGTCTCGCTGACTGTGTGCACACTGGGAAAAGGAAAGCAAGTTTCACTGAGGTGCTCTCTACAGTAGTCACACTAGTTCCTGTCAAGTGAGTGGTAAGTATTCTCTAGTATAGACTAGTTCATAAAAAACTCAATATATTCAAAACTGTTGAAATCACACCAATCATTTTCTTTAACCACAACAAAAATATAAGTTAATAGCAGGAAGTACAGCAGGAACTACACAGATGCATGGATAAGTATGAATGAATGGTGGGTTAAAGAAAAATATATGAAAGATAGAGAAAAGTATTTTAGATGAATAAAATAAAGATAAAATGCATTAAAATATGGAAAGAGGATGAAGAGAGGAAAGGATGTTCAGAGGATTTTATAGTGATGAAATTTTCTATAGTCAAAAAGGAAGATCATATTAATTGTCTCACCACCCACCTTAATATACCCCCAACATGAAATTAAACTAAATCTAAACAAGCAGGAATTAATGAAAGAAGGAGAGAAACAATGAAATCAAAGTTGGTTCTTTGTGAAGGTCAGTAAAATTGACAAAGGCACAGCTAGTTAACCAAGAATTAAAGAAAGAAGAAAAGAAGGAAGGAAGGAAGGATGGAAGGAAAGAAAGAAGGAAGGAAATTGTAGGGAAGTTTGGTTTATAGAGTCAGGAATGATAGAGAGACAATTACTACTTATCTTGTAGAAAGAATAAAGATAATAGCAGAATACAGCTAAAAGGCCTTGACAATAAATGAGATTACTTCTTTATGAAAAAAAAATCCTAAACACAAACTACTGGAAGTAACTCAAGCAGGAAATAGAAAATCCGAATAGAGAAAGAACAAGTAATGAGGCTAAATTAGTAATTTTAAAAATTCCTGCAAAGAACATACTAGGTCCAGATGTCTTTTTTGCTAAATCTAAATCTAAAGAAATAATATCATTTTCCTCATAAATTCTTCCAAAAATAGAAGAAACACTTCTATGTTCATTGATGATGCCAGTATTATCCTGATAAAACCACGTAGAACATCACAAGTAAGTTACAGACCAGTATCTATCATGGATATGGATATAAATATACTGGAAGAGTAGTAAACATAATCTGGCAACTTTTGAGATGAGGAGGATACAGCTGAAATAGCTGGTATTTGTTGCAAGATTGGTTAAATAGTTCAAAGACAATTAGTGAAATATATCATATCAAAAGAATAAGAATAGAATAATGGCACAATTATAGTTTGGCTCTTCACTGTCCTCCAAAGGTATGTTGTTTAAAGTTTGGTCTTCGGCTTAGTGTTGTCTGACAGGTGGGTACTACTAGGCTTTCTTTGGTCATTGGTGGTCTTCCCACATAGTAGCCAGTGGGACCCCAGGTCCTTTCTTTTCCTCTTTTTTCACAATAAGCCATTAGATGCCTAGTGTTTTCATGATGTAGCCTCTATTGTGGTATACCTTACTATACTCTCAAAAGTAGTGGGGCTGAAATAAATATTCCCCAACTGAGAGCCAAGCAAACTTATTTTTTCTCTAAGTTGATACTTATCAGGTATTTTAACAGATATATTGCTAATACACATCTGAAAAAAACTCTAAGCATTGTTGATAGGATCAAAGAGTCAAGTAAATAAAAAAGACTTCCTATGTTCATGAATCAGAAGATATACTACTGTTAGAAAAATAATAATACACCAATTAATCTATTGGTTATTGAAATACACCTGATAGAATCATAAGGAGAGAGAGAGAGAGAGAGAGAGAGAGAGAGAGAGAGAGAGGAAAAATTGACAAGCTGATTCTAAAATTCATATGGAATTTTGAGGGACTCAAAAAAGTCAAAGAGTCTGTAGTAAGAAGAAGAAAGTTAAAGGATTTGAGTTCTTGGTTTTAAAACTATCACGCAAACATATTAAACCCAATGTCTTTAATAGATATATACTACAGGTTAGGGAAAAGAATTGGAACAAAACGCAGAATTTATGGTCTATTGATTTCTCTCTCTCTCTCTCTCTCTCTCTCTCTCTCTCTCTCTCTGTGTGTGTGTGTGTGTGTGTGTGTGAGAGATTTTTCAAATTTTATTTTTATTAGTAAGTGTTGTTCTTTCACAATGCCAAGCAATGTGTACCATGCATGAGTCCTTCAGAGTTTAATTACGACCATCTATGTGAGCCTGAGTTTGGAACTAAACATTCACCGCCTGATGGCCTTGCCAGTGGGTGTACAAATGGACTATGGACTATGCCTTCTCTTCCAGAATCTCTTGGTCGTCAGATCAGCAGTATCTGGTAGGACCCCCGAGAGTCCTGCCCCTCCTCCACAGTTACATGTTGATATTTGCTACACCATTAAAGCAATTTAATGAAGTTATATTCATTTTAAAAATGGTTCCTAGGTTGACTAAACAATTAATGGTTCCTAGGCTACAAAACAGAGTGAAGTTGGACTCTTACTTCATGTCATATCACACTGAGTGTGACTGTAAAGCCAAAAGATCCCTCCTACACAGAAACATAAGGGCAAGATTCACGCCCTTAGACATGGCAACGGCAAGTCTTTGATGTGACATGCAAACCACAGTCAAGGAAAGACAAAACTAGAAAAATCAGAGGATTCGCAAAGTTTGGAAACTTGAGTCCTTCAAATGATTCCATTGGGAAAGTAAGAAACCATCACACAGGATGGGAGAAAATAATTGGAAGGCATGCATACTGCCGACATGGGACTTCTATCTATAATACATAAAGACTCACACTCAAAAGCAAAAAGACAAATACTCAAGTTTTAAAATGCACAAAGAATTCTATGAACTAACAGCAGGGAAACTTTTGAGAATGGCTGTGTGGTAAATATTTTAGACTTCCCTCTAGCGTAACCACTCAGTGACTGTTACATGAAAATGGCCATAGAAAACATGTAACAGGCAAGCATGGCTGGCTTCCAATAAAATTTTATTTACAAAACAGGTGGCTGGTTTATGTAAGACACAGTCTGTCATCCCGTGCCCTGGAGCAACCCTTTAAAAAGTAAAGCAAGGTACAGATAATAAGTCAACTCCAGAAATAAAATATGCTGTGTGAACCCACTTAGCCTGTGATAAGTGCTTACTGTTGGACACAAAGAGAACAATTAGTGAGAACTTTCAACAGATGGATGAGGAAATGAATGGGATAAGGCAAGGGTCCCCAATTGTTTATGTTCCTCTTGGAACTCTCTTCTTTATTTTTACCCAAGTCTCCTGTCTCAGGGCACCTTAACTGAGGACTTCAGAAAGAAAGCATCTCCAGTGTAGTCTGTCACCCTTCCAGAAGGGATGGAGATTGGCATACATGCAAGTGAAGATGAGATGGCTGTACTGTGAGGGGATTACAAGAGGGGTTCCCATAGCAATCACTTCTGCACAGAGACAGAGAGACACAGAGAGATAGAGACACACAGAGAGACGGACAGACAGATATACACACACAGAAAGACAGAGAGAAATAGAGACACACAGAGAGACAGCCAGAGAGGGAGGGAGGCAGGAAGGAGGAAGGGAGGAACTGAGAGAGGGAAGAGGGTGAAGAGGAGGGGGAAGGAGAGAGAGAGGGGGAGAGGGAGAGGGAGAGGGAGAGGGAGAGGGAGAGGGAGAGGGAGAGGGAGAGGGAGAGGGAGAGGGAGAGAGGGAGAGGGAGAGGGAGAGGGAGAGGGAGAGGGAGAGGGAGAGGGAGAGGGAGAGGGAGAGGGAGAGGGAGAGGGAGAGGGAGAGGGAGAGGGAGAGGGAGAGGGAGAGGGAGAGGGAGAGGGAGAGGGAGAGGGAGAGGGAGAGGGAGAGGGAGAGGGAGAGGGAGAGGGAGAGGGAGAGGGAGAGGGAGAGGGAGAGGGAGAGGGAGAGGGAGAGGGAGAGGGAGAGGGAGAGGGAGAGGGAGAGGGAGAGGGAGAGGGAGAGGGAGAGGGAGAGGAAGAGATGCTAGACACATTGACCAGAGCTGGAAGCCAGAAAGGACAATGGTAAGCCAGTTGAAAGTAAAGGAAAAATTGAGTTAGGTGATTCAATAAAATGATTTCTGATACATGACAGGGAGGGACCGAGGATGCCTCAGAAGCAAACCAATGACAGATATGGGAAGACACCAGGCTTTCAGGTTGTGTTCCCTACGAGTCATTAATGGGTATGTAAGACGATGTCTGTGCGACACAAGACCACACTGAGCACGGCTAATGGACTCTGAAGGAGATGGGAGTCAATCCACTTGACCCTGAGAGCTGATTCTGAGTTTTAGCCCAAACTAAATTACAAATAGAAACCACTAAAGTGATTTGTTTTCTTCATGGTTAGTGACTTATTCTAGGCACATGAGGATGAAAAGTTACTTTGTTTAAACCTCTTGCTCAGGATGTTGTTCAAACTGCCTGCTCTCTTAACAGGGGTAGTATAGTCTGTAGTAGTATAGTCTGTATCCAAGAGCAAGGACTTGGGACATTATTTAGTAGGACTGTACGCCTGGTGAAGGCTGCTAGTGGATGTGGGGTCCCCTGAAATCCTTTGCTATCATTCTTTAGATAGAAGCTGAGTCAATCTGAGAATTGTTGGTTGACAATTGTCTCATCAAACATAGGACTGAATGCTCCAATGCACAAAGTGCTTTGTGGGCCCAGCTGTGAATCTAATTCTAGCTTGAGGCCCTCCCAGGTTAGTAGGGATGAGCGTGTTTGAATCTAGTTTAGTGTACTGTCAGTATTTCACCCACTCCTAAGGATAGGGCTGTGGGTAGGTGGACTCCAGCACAAAGAGAATTCTGAGGGGAAGCCCCCACTCAACCCCCAAGGCCTAATAGGCAGCTCTCTTTCTGATACCTATTTCTCAGGGTTGAGAAGGGACAAATGACTTTGGATTTGTATAACTGGAATATTTATGTAATGATTAAATGTGATCAGTTTCCACGTGGGCTATGCTTCTACAATTCTACTTTCTCTCCTTCACAAGTTGACAGAGCACAATGGGTAAAGTAGGTACAGTCATTTCTGGTGAGTGGTCCAGTGCTTTGTTCACAAATCTCTTTCATGTCATCCATCCAGACACGCCCTTCAGCCTGTCTTCGTCTCTCAGCAAGGTGGAGTTGAATATGCTCTGGATAAGAAGAAACCTGAGTTCTGGCCACAGCTCTCTTGCTTGCCAGCTATATATGAGCCATCAATCATTTTCCTGCTCTGAGTTTCCTTATCTATATTGAGAGGAAATAGGGAATCAATAAGATCTTTCCACACTGTGCCATCTATAATTTCACATAATCAACACGATGCCCTCTTTTATAGGACCCTTAGGGAGAATCGATAATTGTTTCCAAAGTGACGGGGCAATGTCCAACAACGACTGGTGAGTGTTATTACACTGTTGGATGCATAGAAGGGACTTTGGGATGCACCCCCAATGAGCACACTGATTGGTTAAGTGCTTGTTTCTCAGACTCCCGTGGTCCACAGCAGTGCTTCTCAGTCTTTTACATGCACAAATCCGGCAGGAAGATTTTGTTAAAACAGATTCTGATTTGGTAGTTGTAGCCTATGCTGGAGACTCAATATGTCTCACAAGGTCCTTGCTAATATGGATGTTGATGTCACACTGAGCAGCAAGATTCCAGAAGGGTTTTTGATGAATTAACATGAGACCTCTAATAGGAGTATAGATGTCTTATCTGAAACAATACAGTGTCAGCCTAGTTGTGACCCTGCCAAGTGTAGTTCAAATCAGGAGCCTAGACGTGATCAATTACTAATTGTATTTTTATTCTTTAGAGTGAAAGTTAGAATATGCCTTTTGTTTTGTTTTTAGTCGCCAATGGAAATGGAAATGCAGTCCAAATGGCTTCCCCATTGATGGTGCAACATCCCATTTTACCCATGATAGGTTTCTTTATAGACCAATTTTAATGGGATACCTTCAAAGTACTTCAAAATTGAGAGTTTCTCTGAGCCTGACTTCTGGGTCCATCTGGAGTCATCCCACATGTTTGAAGAGATGGGAAAGGATGGGAATAGGGATACAGCCTTTGGCTTGGAGTTTTAGAAAGAACGTTTTTTCCTAACTTCATCATTTACACCTGGATGAGACAACTTTTATGCTGTCTCTGGTTAGACAGGAATACATAAAGCTCAAGAATAAACATTAAAGAACTTATCTCCATCCTGTGCACCAATACAGCATGCTTCAAAGACATATACTGCCCTTTAAAAAGAAGATAAAGGACCCCAGTGATCTAATTAACATGGGATTCAAGCAAGGGCAGACCACTGGGAATGGCTTGTTCCTTTTCTGAAAGTTGAGAGAGCAGAGTTAGTCCTAAGCCACGTCGCCCCCCCCTCTGTTTCGTCTCCTCAGAGTATCAGGTTCATATAGATTGTTCTCTTACAGATGATTTGCATGGCTCAAATGGAAGCATGTTTATCAATTTAAGCTCTTGCTTGTCATAACAGGCTTCTTCCTGACTGTGGTGTGCATTACTTGGAGGCAAGGCTAGCTGCATCATAAATATTTCAATGTTCAGTACTTGTTTCTTTGACCTGGCTCTAAATCAGTCAATAAGGGATAACAATGGCTTGGTCTTGAACGGATGAGGAGTACTGATAATCCACACGATTGAGATTCATAGGATAGGCATTTGTTATGGTAACACTTAACTGACAAAGCAAGGACACTGGTCTCTCCAAACTCATAGAAGAACCACTTTACATCACAGACTTGCCTTCCAGCTCTGATGCACATGGCTGGGCTTGTGGCTGGGTGATGAGCAATTGTGTCTTTTCTCATTAGGTCAGTGGGGAACCCGTTTACAAGGGAATAGTCCATTTTGAATCACAAATCATTAGAACTGGAAAGAATAATAGAAATCCGTCCAGACCAAAACTGTCATTTACTAGATATGGAAACAGATCTAGTGAATTGAACTGACTTACACAAGATAACACCATTAGTTAAAGCAGTTAAGTCTTTCTAGATGGTTAAGCCAAATACGTATCTGAGCTGCACCAATCAGAGCCACTGGAAGATCCCAGTTTTAGAGCATTTTACCATTTCTACCAATAGATTTTTATTTATGTCTCTGGCCTAAAACAAATGAAAATAACTAATCAGTTAAAGGAAACAATGGGTCTCAACCACTCAACACTTATTCATAACACAAAAATCATACTGAGTTTAATCTGGACAGGGATTCCAATGATTAAATCCTTAAGCAACCATTGGCCATTCCCTCTAGGGACTCAAAAACTCATTTATCAATGACTCAGAGGGGCCTTTGGCACCAACACAGAAGACCATCATTCTTATCCAATAATAATGTCTTTATGCACCTATGAGAGATGGTCCTGAAGATGCCTTTAGCAAGAGGATAACAGACAGCATGGCATACATTTCTGAATACCAAGCGCATTCTTTGGAATGTATTGGCTTGACCACCAAGTTCAGTGGAGGACAATTTCCCTTCTGGGTCTTCATGTGGGGCTGGCAGTAGAGTGTTGCTTCCTCTTTCAATTGTTCTTTTGAAAAGTACCATAGAGAAAGGTGAAAATGTTTCACGATGCCTGCCAGAGGTCACGGTAGCAATAACGGGAGCTCAGATTTGAAAATGGGTAAATTTGACTGCAAAGGCAACATGAGCATTTCTCTCTCTGACAACTGAGAAACTGTGTTGCAAGCTGCCAGAGAAATGGATGTGGGCAGTTTGACCCACAGTTTCATAAAGGTGGGTTTCATTGTGCCTCTGAGGTCCTTTCTTCTTACTGGCTATCCATGTCACTTTTCTCAACTTAGTAAATTTGAGTTTTCTATAGAGCACAACTTTGATAATGCTAAGCTTTAAGCGTCTTAAGTGTAACTTTGCTGCCAAAACTGATAGGCATAAGCAAATGATAGAAAGAAAGAAGGTGGAATGGCCAGTGTCTTATCACTAGTAATGGGAAAACAATTCAGGAGCAATGTATTAGAAAACCACCAGGAAGGCTTGAGTTCCTTGGACATTTGATAGGTACTTAAAGTTTCCCCCACACATTGTCATGATTTGGATGTGGTTTATTCCCTAGAGGTTTGCTAGAGCCCTGGGAACTTTAAAAGGTAGGGCCTAATGGGGGTTCTTTTAAGGTAGACCTCATGGAAACCCTGAGGAAGCTCATGTTAGAGTGAGTTGACACAAAGGCCTGAGCCTGACCTTTGAGTCTGGTGACAGGCAGGGTCTCTTATTTCCCTCATCATGCCCTGCATGGCACCCAGCCAACCAGTCTTGGAGTTTTAATAGTCCAAACTGAGCCAAATCAATCTCTTGTGTTTATAAAGTTGCTCAGGTTCAGGTATTTTGTTATAGTAGCAAAACATGGACTACGACATTGACAGATATCAACTAATGTTGCCACATCTCCCTGTCTTCATGAGGTGACATGGGATGACATGGAATGATGGGGAAGACGGGGACCTTCCTCCGCCATGCCGCTTCCAAGGTCTCTTCGCCTACTGCTCAGGGGACTGCTTTCTAATGTTGTCATTTTTCAGGTGATGTTCCAGCACGAAATTATTACCTCCAAACTCTCCTCCTACATCATTTTCATTAGCCCCTGTAAATTAATCTGGTTCGGCTAAAGCTATTAACTGAGGTATGGCTGGCGTCAAGAGTTCATCTTCTCCCGGGTATTGTGAGGTCTTTGAGAAAAGCCCCTTTCCACAGAGGCCAATTTTGCTGCTGTCACACCGATGTTCTCTCGTCAGCTGATACTCTCTATTAGCCCATCAAGCCCAGATTTTAATGGCCAAACCATATCTGTGACTGCAATTCAATTCCCACTCCACACTTGTGGGTCCTCGATACCCTGGAATTCTTTAAACCTGCTTGATTAGCCACCGGAGGCAAATGGCTCAGTCAATTTAAGTTTTATGAAACATCTGTGCGCTTTGATCATAGACCAGCCAGAGGAGAAAATGGCTCTGGAATTTTCTTCAAACCATTCAGCACAAAACCTACTATCTATGTGACATGGAATCCCATAGGAGTGAGAGGTTTCAGCATGCAGAAGGAGCCAAACCCAGGATGGGTCCCAGGATTTGATTAAAGTGGTGCCTTTTGAGGGAACTAAATGGAGTTGGGATTCCATGGCTTTCTACTCATAGTACCTGCCCCCAGTGGGGGCTCGTTGTCAAGAGAAACAACTCAGTGTATGTTTGTTCCTCCTTAGGGCAAATCTCAGTGGATGTGCAAGCACAAGAAAATGCTTCTCCTTGATTCCTCTTCTTTATGGTCTTTTCCTCCCTCCCTCTTACTTTTTCTTTCCTACTTTGAATAGAATCAAATTTTAAAGCATTTGCAGGGTATGTTTTCAGAGAGGATATGTTGATTTGAGAAAGGAAAGAGAAGCCCTTGGCTTTTGGGGGCTGTCCTGGCACTCACAGCCAGGACATCTGATTCCCTTCTTAGATGTGAACACAGAACATGACGATCAGATATGTTAAACTTTGCTGTGATGGCCTCTGAGGCCAATGGAAGTAGTAGGAGATTTTGGTCCATACCGTCGGAGCCTTCAGTGCATCATGCTAGGGAAGGTGTGCGGACTGTCGCAGCTCACCTAATGGTAAGCGGAGGGCAAAGAGAGGAAGCGCCTTCCTGCATGGCTTTCTTTTCCCCTTTTATTTTATCTGAGGTCCCAGCTTGCTGGATAGTGCTGACCACGGTCAGGATGGGTCTTCTATTCCTCTTTAGACATGCCTTCACAGACACTTCCAGAGGGCTGTGCTCCTAATCTCTCAGTCAAGTCAATAGTCTAGACTAAGTGTCCGTCTCATACCACCACGTGAGCTCATCCATAATGAGACAAAGCAAGGCCACTTCTGTGGGTAGATAAAAATAAGATCATAGGCTATATGCAAAACACCAAACACACTGTATATGGTGATGCATGCCTTTAATCCCAGCACTCAGGATGCAGAGGCAAGCAGCTCTCTGTAAGTCTGAGGCCAGCCTGGTCTACATAATGAGTTTTAGACAGTGTTCCAATAAAGAAAAGACACACACACACACACACACACACACACACACAGAGAGAGAGAGAGAGAGAGAGAGAGAGAGAGAGAGAGAGAGACTACTTGTTTATAAATGACAGCTTGATTCTCATTCTGATATTTCCTTCCAGTAAGGATGATGCCCAATGATGTTCCAACGCCCAGTTTTGGGTATTTGCCCTTTTATGACAGCATACATACAGAACAAGCTCCTGGTTCCCTAGGCCCTCTCTCAAATTATCCAACCAAAGCCCAAAGGTTGTAATATTTTTTCTATCATTCTCTTATGAAGCGTCTGACATCTTTATTCTCTGATGCTACAGCTAATAACTAATCAAAGTTGTTTAACTATGGGTGTCTTCCCGTGGTGAATGGCTGAGGATACCTGGCAAGTAGGAAAATAATCATCATTAAATAGCAACTTACCTGTTGAAAAACTTTCTCAGCCATTATCTTTAGTCATAATGATGAAATGGATGAGGAAGATGGTGCCTATTTTTTCTAATTAGGAAATATGAGGGTTTATCTTGAAAAATGCAGATTAGTTTGTAGAGCCTACTTCGGGGTGTATCTGGGAGGGCTTGTCTAGAGAGCATTAACCAAGGGGAGGGGGACCTGTTTTGATTGCATCCCAGTATCATCCAATCGGATGGTGGCGCAGGTAGAATAAAATGGGAAGTCTGCTTCTTGACTGCCGAAGGGTGAGCTACCTTGCTCTACCATCCCCCATTCACTTGGGGGACTGCAACCAGAAGCCAAGAATATTTTTCTTCTCTTCAATTATTTTGCTCAGACATTTTCTTATAAAAAACAGACCACTGACTTCCACAGCAAGTGAGACTATGTATGGGTGCATGAGTTGTGTAATTTAAAGCTTCTACTACGTATTAAGAGTCAGGGTTCAAGTTGGGTATTCCTGCTACATCTTCAGAGTCCTACCCCTCATTTTGTTGGTCATTGAATGAAAAAGTCCCTTACCTATTTGTTGTTTAGTGTGTCACCAATTAAGCAGATGAGCAGTGGATGAGATTAGTGGTAGGCAGGTACCATCATGGAGGAAACATCTCTAATATCTGACAACTACTTGAGGAAACAACTTCAATAGTTTTCTCGAAGAACATAGGGCTTAAACCTTCTTTACTTCAAAGAGAACTCAGATGAATGTTCAATTTGAGATGCAAAGTGAATGAATTTGCAGTTATTTGCTGCCTCTGGCAGCAAGGTGGTCTTCCAGCCCTCCCCTCAGAAGTCTGAACTTGGGGACCCCGAGGGGGAGCTGAGAAGCCCTACTGATGTCCATCCACCCTGAATGAGGGATTTGAAGTAAGTGCTTTGGGCTGACATGCTGTCTGTCTTTTGGGGCCACTCAGGACAAACTTGTTCTTGGGGCTGTGAGAGTCAATGGGATAAGTTGCAGTATTCCCTGGGGTTCTCACTGATTCTAGTAATTCTGTACTACTTTTAGATAGAAATTTCATTTGATTCTGGGGTCCATTTACCTTTGTTGAGCTTGGTTCTCTCTAGATCAGTCCTACCTGTACAGTCTTAACCAGACTCTTGAATCCTCTATCCTCTATAATCCAGATCGTGCCACTGTGTTGTGGATTTGGTCTAATGGTATACTTATTTTAATTTTATCCCCCAAATTACACTGGAATCTGCACGTTTGCATGCAAGATTCTGAAGGACACTGCCCCCAGTTGGGTTTTGTAAAGTTGCCGGCCAACAATGGCTGGGCAGGGAGACCAATAAAAGGTGGGACTTTTAGCATCCATGGGCAAAGGGCAGAGGGAGAGATGGGGGTAGACAGAGCTGCCATGCCAGGAAAGGACCTGAGCTGCAGAAGAGAAAGCATAGCAATCATGTAAGAGCTGCGGAAGGGTGGCCCTGGCCTACTCCCCGCTACTGGGTCTAGGGCAACAATGGTGGAGAATAGATTTTACTAAGTAAGAACTCATGAATATTGGAGTGGGGGTGTTAGCCACTTGGAGGTTTGGGAGTGGCTCACACCTTAAACAGCCCACTGAGATGTTTAAGGCATATTAAAATAAAAGGCTCTCTCTCTCTTCCTCTCTCCCTCTCTCTTTCCTTCTTTCTCTCCCTCCCTCCCTCCCTCCCTCCCTCCCTCCCTCCCTCCCTCTCCCTCTCCCTCTCCCTCTCTCTCTCTCCCTCTCTCTCTCTCTCTCTCTCTCTCTCTCTCTCTCTCTCTCTCTCTCTCTCTCCGGGAACCCAGAACATTGGGACGGGTATTGAGGAATGCTCTACAGCTGCCAGGTTGATTAGGGAAGAGATTAGTTGGCAACTGCAACACCACTGAGAGACACGAAGTAGAGGGCTCTACCAATCTCAGAATCAAAGGTGTATTCCAGGCCACTCCAGAATTCAGACTTTACCTTGGCATTTCTACTGGTCATAAGAGCTATGAGCCTTGAAAGCTGACACTTTGCATACACAAGAGCTTTTTTAACAGATCTGCTCACACGTAAAGGCATGGTCCCCTCTCACACCTGGTATTCATCTAGATGTATACTATAGTGCTGATGTTACATGTAACTACTGCAAATAAATCAGGGCGAAAGTTTCAAGGGTTACCTTGACAAATTAATGAATTCTCATGTTATTTTAATATGCACGACGTGGGTATAAACTCCATATGCATATAGCTCTTGCTTGCTATTAAAACCAAACAACAATTCAATAACTACTTAATATAAAGTCAATATAAATGTACCAAACCATATAGTTCAAATTAGCAGATCAATTCAATGCTATGGCAAGTGCTGTGTACTGAAACAATGTTACTGCTCACAGGGAAAACAGCTCATAAACCCATTCTACTCAGGTTTTGTTTATGGGCTAAATTGCCTTGCAAACAGATGTGCTGAGACACTATCCTCTTTTACTTATGAATATGACCATATATGGAGTCTTTGCAGATGTCATCAAGTTAAATGAGGTGATGAGGGTGGGACCTAGCCAGCATGAGTGCTCTTCTTGTAAAGAAAATATGGGAGGGACCTAAACAGAGCCTATGTGATGATAGAGACAGAGACTGGAGGGACACTCATGCAAGACACAGAATGCCTAGGTTAATGGCTACCACAAGAAGCTCGAGAAAGTCTCAGCAGCAGTATGGCTGTAGTTGTAGGTTCCCCACCCTTCTGGAGTACAAGCAAATGAGTTGTCTAGTTGGTAGCTCAATGTCAGAGCGGTTCTGACATGTGAATGTGGGTCTTTACATGCTGACATGCCCGTGCCATTGGGGTAAGTGATGGATTAAAATTTCCAGAAGGTTTTCGGTAGACTAACCACTGCCAACCCTCTTTATATCAAGTCCTCTGTGAGCAACTGGCCTTCGAGGGTATCAACCGGGCCAAGTCAGCCTCAGTTTCTTTCCCCATATATATGGCAATCAAACAACCATCGCTCATGCCTAAGTGATAGGAGACAAACCTCAGGGAGAGGGTGAAGATGTCTCTGATTAGCCCTGAAATCAAAACATCATTTATCATGGAGAACTCATGGAGGCTTCTCTATCCATGGATTCTGATTTGGGGAGCAAGAATATTCATTTCCTATTCCCCTTTGTCTTTCCTGGTTCTGTCTTCTGCTTTTTGGCTCCTGGTTGGTAACTCATAGGTCAACTGCCTATGACTCTACTAGTCAACTATGGATTTGCACTTTTTTTTTTAACCAGTCTTCACCCAACTTGTCCTTTAAAAGCATGTGATAACTTGTCTTTCTCCTATTCTTTGGCAAGAGCCACAGAGTAAGTGTCTTCTTGTTGGAGCCCAACATAACTAGAAGGGATTTCTGTTTCTTTATCAGGATAACAAGTACCCAGGAACAAGGCAGGCATGTAGGAATACTAGAAGCCTGGTAGGACTAGGTGGGTCCATGGCTCCCAGGTCAGCTCCATAATTTTATCAGGTCTCCCTGTGCCCAGAGCAGACAGGAAAGTGATAATATATTTCTAGGACTTGGGGAATGGGCTATTTTACAACTGACTGAAAACACATCAGTATTTTAATAGCTAGCAAAGTCACAGCCGTGTAAAACATGTGAATATCAGCTCCAAACTAGAAACCATAGAAAAGCCCATTAGGAGTTTCCAAGCCATGTGCAGGCTGGTGTTTCTGAAGACCTTGATGAGAGCATTATGGGTGGGCTGAGCTTCAGGGGGCATGACATCCTTCCAGACGTTGGCAGAAACAGAAATATCTCTCCTTCCTCTGCAGCTCAGCCACGCCCCTCTGCTCCATCCATCTGGGCCCATTGTGACGCTAGTAAAACCTTATAGTCATAGGAAAGAAACCAACTTTCAGTTATGCTGTCTTACAGAGGCACAAATCATTTGCAAACAAGCTAAATTAACAGTAATTGAGAAGCAGATGTCCGACTCCTTCTCTGGAACTCACTGGTTCATCATTCGACTCTCCGCAGCAAGCGGTCTCCTAGGTACACTGAAGCATACCTAAGATCACTAACGACAAACCCAAACTGTGCCTGCCGTCCCTCTCCTCTGGCAGGCATTTCTTCCTCCTCCATTATAATCCTCATGATAATGCCACTTGACCAGTAAATAGAGCATCTGTCGGAAGAATGTGTCGAATCCAAAAACCTTATGTACTAGGAGCTTTGGGGTGTTAATTACTCAAATTACCCATCAACGCCATTGTTACTTTCATTTCTCTGATAAATTTTAAAAAAATGTTGAGTCTTCTGAACATGAATACAGTTGGACCAGAAGTTTTCCTATAAATATGGATGGGAGTCCTGCTTTCTCCATAATAGCCAACTCTCTGGACCACTGTCTCCAAGGCAGTGAGTGTAGTGTACCCAGGAGTCACCACTCTAGGTTTTATACCTGCTAACTATTTTCTTCTAAGTAAAAAATGGGCATAGTATTCGTTTTTCAGGTCAGGTTGGTATAAGGATGCATAAAATGGTAAAATTTAAAAACAAACCTAGAGTCTGAGCATATACCGAAAGTGTGCATACGAGCCTGTGCGATGAAGTCAGCACTGCACTGGGCATCAGAAGACCCAGGGTTTCCGTCCTGACTCCCTTGCCATCTGGACTTGCAATCACAAAGGCCTTAAGCTTCAGGGTTTCAATTTGTTTGTTTGTAAAAGGGCAATGTTGGTCAAGTCATTTGCAGTGCTCCTTCGAGGTCAAAATCTTCTCTGAAGTTAACTCAAAAATGAAAGAGATGAAGGGCTTTACCACTGGTTTGGTTTCTTTTCTAACATGTGGGGGCTGAAGAATGGGAGCTGTAGAATGGTCAGAGTGTGGGAGGCCCAGGGCGGTGGGGGTGGGGGTGCGGTGATTCCCAAAGGGACAACTGTGAACACTGAAGGACACAGTCCTGAGTGACACTGGGCAGCTGAGGCCGGCTTCCTCACGCTCATGGCATTTTAATTGTCCTTTCACTTCTTGTTCTTCTCTCCGTTCTCCTCTCTCGCCTCTGCCCTGCCCCCTGACTTAGATGCTTGCTTCTTTGCCCACAGGCCTGGCGAAATGATGGAGAATGGGCCAGTTTCCCAAGCCAAGCACTCCGCTGACTCATTCCCAGGCCTTGGTATGAACGGAGAAGCTCTGATAATGAGAGCTTTTATGGTAGTGATGACAGTAACTGATGGTGATTCAGGACATGGAGGTGCCTCTGCAGCTCTGTACACACAGGCAGGCCTTATGTTCCGGGAACGCTGAGATGTTCGAGCCTACGGGTCGTCATGCTGCTGCTGAGAACTCCGTGCACACAGAGTCAGGCTGTTCTCCCAAAGGGCGCTCTCAACCTTTCTAGATGTAATCCCATTTCTACTCCCATAGCTCTGAGGGGGCTGTGCTCAGTCAGACCTAGTTTGTAGATAGAGAAACTGAGGCACAGAAAGTCATATCATGAACTGGAATGGATCTGCCACTTAACTGCTTATGTTCAACACACGCACCACAGTGTAGACGGATGAGATTATCATTGCATTCCTTCTTTGCTCGCCAGAGCAGCTCTGGGATGGAGAGGCTCTGGACAGGCACAGCACTGATGGATTCGACATGTCACCCAAAGCTCCCGCTCCACACAGCCTCCTAGTGTTGTTTGGCTTCAGATCATTGGAGCTGGAAGGCAGACTCATGAGGGAACTTGGGGAATGTGGGAGGATCCTGGCTAGAGTAAGACACAAGGCAGGCAGATGAGAGCATCTGGACAAACTGAAGGTCATCTCGGTACTTTTGGCTTCCTCAAGAAGGTGTGGGTGATGGGTTAATGTTGTTCTGGGGTTTTGGCACCAAATGATGGGTTTATAAATGGAGGGAGAAAGGGGATTAGAGAGTGTGGTATGGCGGTGTGGAGGAAGGGGGGTGCCTAGGCAGGCCCATGCCCAGGCACCTCTTCCCCCTGAGGGACCACACACACACAGACATGGTATAGAATAGAGTTTATTCAGGGAAAAGGATGGGAGTTAATGGTGTAGTGGAGGCAGAGAGAGGCAGAGAGAGAGAGAGAGAGAGAGAGAGAGAGAGAGAGAGAGAGAGAGAGAGAGAGAGAAGAGAGTAGAGAGGTAGAGAGGAGTGGAGGCCAGCCATGACCAAGTGGAGAGAGGAGGGAGGAGAGAAGAGCCCAAGAGGGGGAGAGAGAGAGAGAGAGAGAGAGAGAGAGAGAGAGAGAGAGAGAGAGAGTAGAGAGTAGAGAGGTAGAGAGGGGTGGAGGCCAGCCATGACCAAGTAGAGAGAGGGGGAAGGAGAGAAGAGCGCAAGAGGGGGAGAGAGAGAGAGAGAGAGAGAGAGAGAGAGAGAGAGAGAGAGAGAGAGGAGGGGCAAGCAGCCCCTTTTATAGTGGGTCAGGTCTATGGGGCGGGGCATACCTGACTGTTGCCAGGTAATTGTGGGGTGGAGCTTAGACAGAATACTAACAGTGGGTATTCCTAGGGATCTTGGATGTTGTGGCAGTGTCGGCCCCTGGTTGTCTGGCTTGGGTGTTTGTCAAGGAGCAGCTGGAGATCTCAAAGGATTGGGTGAGACAATCCAGGGCTACATCACGGCTTTCATCTAGATGACCAAACCAGCGATTTTAGGCTTAGCCTATAAATTAGGGGTGAAACACAAAGCACCTTTTTTCTTTTATGGGGCCCTTTATCCCAAACCATCAAAAATTATATTGACCACCATCACATTTGTAGAAAGGCAAATATATTCGAATTACATATTAGGCTAATTGAATAATTTTTATTCGGTCTAAAGGCTTCCTGCTTTTTGTGTGCGATCTTATAAGAAATTAGTTTACTGGGAGTTACAACAGCGTATCAGAGAGCTAAAGGCTCTGGGGCGCCTTCCCCATGGGTAAGTGGGCTCTGAGAGCGCACTCTTGCATTTGAGCTCTGCTGGCTGCAGCAGCCCTCCCTTTAGCCCCAAGCTTCTAGACAAGACTCACCCCAATGTACAGGATTATCCTTAAAACCTTGGTTTGGCCATCTAGAAATCATAGAGGTGTATAACTCCAAATAGAAATAGTAGAATATTAGCGGGGCTCAGGTTGAGGCTGCGGAGATGGAAGAAGCAGGAGTGAGTATGCTCAGCTCTGCTCCAAGACCAAGTTTGTCTCCTGCTTCCCAGAGTTTCTCTTCGGCCTGGTAAGCAGCAGTCCCCAGGTCAGAGGTGACACATACTACTAGCACAACCTTTATGTGGATCTTCGCAAATGTGGATGCTCATAATTAGGCAAGGGCGGCTCTGTGATGGCAGATCATAGGCAGAGAAATCCAAAAATAAAATTACTTCCTGCAGTGGGAAAGGTCCCACAGAGATGCAGAGAGGGAAAAAAAACCCTCTCAGAGGATTAATGTTCTAGTAAACTGTAAGCTGCTTATGTTCTCACCCCATTACCATAATTTCCTCATAACTGCCGCAAGTGATAAAAAGACACTTGCTTAGGACCAGCTGCATCACAGACCGGGCGATGCTGTCTCTGGGACACCAGGGGGTCCCTTCACACCACCTCAGCAAGCCATGCAGTGTTGAAAGAAGCTGGATTAACAGTCAATGGGGGGTGTGTTGCCTCTTTTCCAGGCAACTCTGGATCAGTTCCCAGAGCATCAAATCTCCAAGGTCTGAGTGGCCTAGAATAGTCTTAGGTTTGCATCTAGCTGTGCCCACTTACTATGTGAGAGTGAGCAAGTCACTTAACCTCTGTAATTCCCTTTCTAGATCCCAATTCATTACAAGCACACAAGATTTCAAGGTTTAACTGAAGGATCTAAGGATGCAAATGGACTCGGCTTATGAATAGCTGCGCTTGGAACACCTTCCCACAGTTCCCCATTCATAAACCTCCTTGTGTCTGTGTGTGGAAGAGAGGGACGATCCCATCTCAACAGCTTGCTCCTGTCTCTCCCAGCCACTGGCCTGTCACCAGCAAGATTCCCCAAGCTGGGCTGCAGTACAATGGCTGTAGATTACACTAATTTGTTTTTATTTGATGTAGTTGAAATTAAGACTTTTTGAAAGCACTATGCAAATGTATGTAAATGACCCCATTTCATGCAAACTAATGTGCTCCCAGTGTGCCTGTACTGGCTTAGAGAACTCTGGTGGCCAAAGACTTTTTATATCATCTTAAGAACCAGAAAGAAAGAAATATTTTAAACTTCAGTTATCCTTCCAGTTTGAAAAAAATACAAATGCTGAGAAACTAAGGGCTTAGTCCCAGAGTTTATCAATTCTACTTTTTATTATATGGTTTTGGTCTTCACCAGGGTATCTGACATCAGTTAAGCAAAATCCCTCACCCATTCAGCAATCATTGCACATATGCACAGGAGAGGAGGAAGGTCTGAGACCTTCTTTACAGACCTCCCTGGCAGCCAGGAGAGAAGACATCAGCTTCCGTGCCAACATGCATGGGCAGAACCTGATGCCATTTTTGAACTAAGTCTTAATACCTTGTCTGAGAAAGACACTTAAACCCCTCCACAGCCTTCCTCCTTGAACTTTTCTCTCTTGCCACTATCTCTGCCTTCCCAGGAGTGCGTCTGCACTATTCAGCATCCTTCCGAACACGCCTGGAAATACTATCCCTTACTCTTCTTCCTTTGATGCTTATCTCGCAATGGCCACAGCTCACAGCTCTTGGCTCAAATCTCCCATCAGCAAAGAATATTTTGTTGGCTTAGATTTTAAAAGACACAGAACATTAAATCAGGTAGACCCATCACATATCCAACACCCATATTCTACAAAGATTAAACTGATTAGGCTTAGGGCAGGGTAGACTAGAAACAAGAGCCTGGGCATTCTAACTCAGTTCTAGAACACCAGGACAAGCAGGTCATTATCATGGCTCATATCTATGGGTGTGTGGTCTTGTGTAGGAGAAACAAGCTGATCCATTCCCGTTTGGTCATTGCAACAAGTCAGGCTGGCTTTTGTAAGTATGACTTTAGATAGAAACTACAGAGGGGGTACTAAATTTCTGCGTCAAGGCCATTTTATTCCTTGAAATGAACATTACAAAGAATACACTTCTGTGGTATAGTCATCCTTTGGATTAGAAGGATCATGAGCAGAGGAACAGATAGTGTATTGCCTGATCTTGAGTATGACATTGAACAACCTAGAGCCCAAGTTCTTAACCCTGCACCCTAAAACTTTCGGGGAGACCTGAACCATATTCAGACTTCACTCCAGTCAGTTTCCTGACATCCCAGAGATGAGGCTCAGATAGCAATACTTGGAATGAATCGGGTAGAGCCAGGCTGCAGAGAGGTAAGGCTAGGTAAGGAGAGGCTTTCTCTGAATCCAGATCTCTTCCGTGCTTTCTGACTCAGTCACCAAGACATACTCCATTTGGTTCGTCCCAGTTGTGATAGCACATCTGAGGCCTGGGAGGATCCCATTCCGGATTGAAGAAGCAAGAGACACCCAAACTTCTCTTATCTCTGACGTGCATCGCACTGGGCGTACACTGAGTGTGGTGACTGATTGCATCCTCTGCAATCTTATCACTTTGCAAACTGAGGTTGGAGAGTTTGAGGTCATCCAAAGTCCCAGAGAATTCCAGAGGAGCCCTGGGCTACACAGGGAGAGCCTAACTCAGACAAGCAAATCCCTAAACCTTAGCAGTAGGTGATGATTTGAAGTGTAGTGCTTTCTTGAAATCCCTGACAGGTAAAACAACCTGTGGGGAGGGGGAGGCTGAAGAGGAGAGGGATGCTATGGGAAGAGAGATGCTGCTAGGTAGGGGCATGGTGTAGGGGAGTGGAACGGCATGGGGAGAGGGGTGCTGTAGAGGAGAGCGGTACTGTAGGGGTGAGAGATGCTGGGAGGGAGACGGGTGCTCTAGGGGAGAGGGATGCTGTAAGAGGGAAGAATGCTGTAAAGGGGAAGGATACTGCCGGAAGAGAGATGCTGCTGGGTAGAGGCGCGCCCTAGGGGAGAGGAATGGCTTGGGGAAAGGGGTGCGAGGGGTACGAGGAGGCTGCCAGGGTGGGCAGCATTCAGACTAAGCCACCACGGTACCCAGGTTGGATGAGAGCAGAGAACCCAGGCAGAAGCCTTCGACGGACATGCGGAGCTTTTGTCAGGGTGGGAAATTATTTTGAGCAGCGTAGCAGTGACTGTAAGAGAAGAGCACATATCCCCCAAGTGTTTATCACAATGCCGAGGAAGAAGAGTGCCCAAACGAAGCTTGCTGAGCACAAATAAGAGAAAGATGTGGAAACCCAGGCCCATTCTCTTCAGAGTCCATTCTACTAGAACATGGCATGACTCATGGTGCCTTTGGGATGAAGAGGGGGCCTGGGATGATTCACAAGGGCCTCACTTTGACCCCAGATGGCCACTTTAAATCCCCAGCTCAACGACAGCTAAGTTCCAGGCTGTTTTCTGTCCAGAAACCTCCCCATACCTTATCTTTGGAATGACAGGCTTAGCAACCTCCTCCACCCCCCACTACACATATACACTTTTCTCACTCACTGTTGCTTAAACTTGTGTGATTTTGGGGGGCAAAGCACATTGCTTCATGGAGAGGGATACTGTGAGGGAGAGAGATGCTGTGGGGAGAGGGGCGCTATAGGAGGAGGGAGAGGGCTGCTGTGGGAGGAGGGAGAGGGCTGCTGTGGGAGGAGGGAGAGGGCTGCCGTGGGAGGAGGGAGAGGGCTGCTGTGGGGGAGGGCTGCTGTGGGGGAGGGCTGATTTAGGAAGCAGGATGATACTTTTGGTACACTTTTGTAATTGATTAGGCAAAGGGGAAAATAAACAAAGAGTGCAGAGGGATTCAAACTCTTTTTAAATGACAAGGGAGAGAAACAAATTTGGTTTCTTGCATTATTGTTTTCTTTATAAATTTAAGGCCAGATGTAGCAATTTATCATGTATTATTCTTTCCTGTGGCACTGGCTTAAAAAAAAAAGATTTCAAAGCTGCATCATACAGACTTTTCTTTTCCTTTTGTATCTTTCAGCTAACAGACACAGTTTGAATCAAATCCCCAACAAAGACAGGAGGCTTGGAGCCTGCTTATTTGCTGAAACTGCTGGAAACCCTTTTTGATTTTGGGGCAGCCACAGAGGTGCCTGAGCTTCTGCAGATCTCAGGCACAAGAGGCAGCGATTTCCCCGGCAAGCTGATTTGGTTTTGCCGGTAATGTGAGTTAATTTGCAATTTTCTTCTCCTTTTAACAGTCTTGAAATCAGGTGTTGAGATTCAGCAAAGGGTGTGCGGAGGTACGCTAAGCCAGAGGGCGTGTGCTTGCTTCTCTCTGCTCTGGGGAAGGCCGGCTGGCCGTGCATCATTTTTTACAGCTGTATTTGCACAGGTGGGGAAATAACAGTGTCATCTTGGAACGGCAGACACAATGATATACGTGCTTGGGGGCATCTATAGAGCACAGTGAATCATGCAGCCTGCGAGTCAGCCACACTATAAGTCAATCCACGGTGCCCACCAAAAGCTCCGTAGGTAAGTGGGGAGGCAGCCTTCGGATCACTTTGGAAGATGAAAAATATCCCCATATATATTCAGACCAATAAAGGAGCCGTGCGGGCGAATAAAAGCAAATTCTGAAATCAGAGTCTCAAGGTTGGAAGGAGCCTAGACCAGCCGTGTCTCCAAGTTTCCACATGTCAGGGCATTCTTGCATATTCTTAAGGTCGAGTAGCTCAAATACTTTGTGAGTTGGTTCTTTATGCCTTATCTTAGGGACTTAGAGAAATTTGTCCCGATTTCTCAGAGTCCAGGCTGTGGAAAAAAACAAAAAACAAAAAACAAAAAACTGGGGCCAGTGACACGGCTCAGTGTGCAAGCATTTGCCACAAAACCCCGAAAACCTTAGTTTCCCTACTCCCTAGAACCTACATTGGAAGGAGAGAACTGACTTCTGATTAATATCCACATGGATGTCACGCCACCCCTCCCACATACACACATACACACCATGTACATGTACATGATACAATAGTAGATAAAAGATGTAATGCCAAACTGAACCAAGTCTACCTTTGGTTAACAAAATCACAGTGCCCTGCGCTCGAGCTCAGTCCTATTCACTGTTGCATAAGGACAAAACCAGTTTTCCTCTGCATGAAAACAATAGCTGCACAAAGCCATTGTACCATGTCACATCACGCAGTCAATGCATGTGTCCCCATCATTAGGCAAACATACAGGAAGTGCATACCATCTAATTCTTTCCACTATTGCATAAAGGGCAAAACCAATCTCTGTATAACAACCAGCCCAGCAGTTCCGGAAAGCTCTTATGCCTGGGCATGTCCTGTCATATAATTAACGTCTCTGTGCATTGTGTGAACACACGTTAAACGCCTACTATCCAGGGCTCAGAGGCTAGGGATATGAGATGGATAAGACATGGCATCTGCTCTCAGAATTAGTAGCGAAGCAGACACCTAAGCAACTAATTTGAATTTCCTGGGGTGAGTGAGGGCCTAACGCAGGGCCACTGCGGGCTTACCGAAAAGCATATCAATGTCCGGTGGGAAGGCGGGTGGAAGCAGAGAGAGCTTTCAAGATGATGAGCCTGGTCTTGGACCTTGTATTCAAGCTGACTTGTTACTGGGAGACTGACAGGGTGGTGTCTGCCTAGCTACTGTCTTAGTGCCTCTTATAATGTAGGTTTTGACTGATAACTGTTTGGTCCATTTCACTTCCGATCCAGATCCATCTTGCTTCACCTTGGCCAGGGAAGTCCTTGGGAGTTAGACCCTGTCACCTCACCCCACCGAGAGCCTAGCTGCAGATGGCTCAGGTGCCTGTCTGCTCACTTTACAGGAGCTTTGTTCAGAAGAGGCCTCTGTCTCAAAATCCTCCTCTGCTCTGCAGAGGCACGGGCTGAAAGCTTCAAGACTTACTTTTTGAAAGCATTTTGTCTGTGGTCTGACATATTTGGAAGAAAAGGGCTGTGTCAAATTGTCAAAGCTCCTCGCCTGTGTGGAATGGGAGAAAAGTTCGTAGTCATCACGCTCTGGGCTCCCTGTGTGCCGGTGAATTGGGAATACTGGCCTTTCAGAGGGGTTAATGGGATGTCTACCTGTGAATGGTGATCCTGCCTGGGCCTATCGTTGGAGACACAGAAGCAGGAAAGGCTCGAGTTGGACATAGATGACAGCAAACAAAACCCAAGGGCAAAGAGGAGAAGACTGTCACCTGTCTACTCCAGCCAGGATAAGAGTGTTTCTATGACCTCAGCGGAGTAATATACTTAACCTCGCTTCATCTGTTGTCTTCAGGCCACATTGGTTAAGGGACAAGCCTATGGGATGTTTGGTTCAGGACCCTGGCTTAAAGCCCTTAGGTATTTTACCCGTGTCCTTGAGGATGCTATTCACACCCTCTGAGACTTCATAATTTCATCTGTGAAATGACTTTGGTAATGACTTCAATTCCGAGGGTTATGAGAACATTTGTGGTCCCCATGGGGCCCAGGCTGCAAGGAGGGTCAGATCAGTTAACTGTGGTGATTCCAGAATGCTTGGCTGAGACCCACAGGGTCTGTGGAAGTCACTCCCAGATATGTCAAGATAAAGGATAAATGCCAAAGGGTACGCAGATTAAGTTTGGTCAATCAGCAGGAAAGAGAGTGAACGAATAATTCATCAAACCTAAGTTGATAAGAGAAAAAGAAATTTGTGGCTAGAAGAATGTGCCCTTTACAACTACCAACTCTGGAAGGCAGGAGAAGCCTTAAAGAGGGATTTTTCTTTCTCTATTTGCAGGACTATAGCTGATAACTGACAAGAAGGAGAATCTGTGACCAGGAGGGGAATCCAGGCCAGGAAGGTGTCACGGACCACCCTCCCTCCTCACGATTGATACATTCTGGTCCCCACTCCCGAGGCACCCAATTGGAAGCTCTGGGGTTGGAACTCAGGACTCAGCGTTGGAAGCTGTCCAGGGGAGTTTTTATGGATCAAGTTTAGAAACTTGCCATCAGGGAGAATTAATGTCCATAAAGAATATTTTTTTTTAAAATCAAATAGTATAGCCCAATCCTGCAGTACTACTGGATGCTTATTCTGAATAATAAGTTTATATTTTTGAATTTCAAGCCTTTTCCCTTTTTGTAAAGACAAAGTCCTTAGTTCAGTCTGGCTTTGAACTCACTGTCCAGTCAAGGATGAACTTTACCTTCCAAGAGCTGGAATTCCAAGCACTGGCCACCACTTGGGATTGAACCAGAAGCTCAGACACACCAGGTAAAGAGTCTGCCACTGGAACCACGCCCACAGCCTCTCAAGGCTAAAATGGAATGCTATATTCCACACAGCTTGTCTTCATGTGTCTGAGAATGCTTCTGGATTTGAGAAAAATATATATTGGGACAGGGGCAGCTTCAGAACCTGCTCCACTGCAGATGGACCTCAGTCTCCCTGTCCATTACACATGACTCTCTCACCCCTTCTTCTCTTTGCACCCTGACACCATGTCCCCTCACACAGTGCAGACTCACCAAGCCTTTCTGAAGCACAGCTCTGCTAATGTGATGATGCCTTTGGTAAACGCCCACGACACCCACCTCCCGGATAAAGATAAGAGTCTTCAGCTTGGCTCCAAGGCCCCTTCATGCTGTGTCTGCTAGGATCTCTCACATTCCGTGGCACTCAGCCAGATGCCAGGTAATCTAGCCCGTTTGCCAGTTTCATCGTGTACTCGCTGCCTGCAAAACCTCAGCTCAGACTAAGCTTTCATCAGGCACAACTTCTTCCTCTCAATTCAGAGAAACTGTACCTCCCTTCTCTCACAGCTGAGCACACTTGACCATGGAGCCTTCTTGATATAATTGTCAGCTGAGTCATCTGATGCCTACAGCACTTTGTTTTTTTCTGGGTCCCGACAATGCTTTATTTTCTTTTCCTTTATTTATAAGTTAAAAAAAAATCCTCTTGGGTTAGCACTCAGAGAAATTGGTTCTCGGGTAGCATCTTCATGCATGTGTGTCATTCCTTCCATTTCTTAATGCCCTCCCTGGGACTTCCTGCTCACAGGGGCCTGTTCCTTATTCCTTCTTAGCACGTACATTCTGTTATCTCTCCATTGCCCATCTTCTGTGACATTTCTTCCTACTGTTTCATGATCCCCTTTCTGGCTTTGTGACCTGTACATGGATACATAAAGGCCTTAAAAAGTAAGCTCTGCAGTGAGAGAAAATATGTAGCTTTTGCCTTTCTGAGTCTGGCTTATGTTATTTAATATAAAGCTTTCAAGTTCTATTCATGTTCCTGCAAATGTTGTATTTCATTTCTCTTCAAGACTGCATAGAATTCCATTGGTTGTTCTCTCTATCCATTCATCTGTTGATGGCCATATAGGCTGGTTCTATTTCTTGGCTTATAAAATAAGCAATAAAAAGGATGTGCATAATATGTGCACAAGGGTGATATTGTTGGTCATATGGTTTTGTGGTTTTAGACCTGTGAGAACCCTCCATATTGATTTCCACACTGCTGTGCTAGTTTGCATTCCTACAAGCACCAAATAAGGGTTCTGATTTCTCCAAATCCTTGCCAGCACTTGTTGTTATTTGTTTTCTAGGTGATGCCAGTTACTATTCTAACTGGGATGAGATTAAATCTGAAAGCAGTTTGAATTTGCATTTCATCAATGGTTTGCAGGTACTGAACACTTTCTAGAGTATTTATTGGTCATTTGGATTTCTTCTTTTGAAAACTGTCTATTCAGTTCAACAACCTAATTTATTGATTAGATAACTTAGCGTTTGGGGTTTAATTTTACAATTCCTTATATCTGCCAGATATTAACCCCTCACTGATATGTAGTTCGTAAAGATTTTTTTCCCCTACTTTCATGGTTCACATTGGAGACTTTTTCCGTGCATGGCTTCCTTCTTCCGTGTTATTCCAGCCAATCCACTCAGGGGACCCTTTCCCAAGTCCCTTTTAGAACTATTTGCCTATGCTGTGTCTCTGGAAGTATTTTTCCCATGTTTCCCTCTGGTAGTTTCAAAGTTTCAAGTCTTACATTCGGCTCTTGATCCACTCTGGATTGATTTTCGTGCAGAATGTGTAACAAGGGTCCATTTCGTTCTCTTGTGTGTGAAAGAGACTCACCTTTCCCACCTCCCCATTTGGGAAAGAGACTCCTGTTTCCCCAATGTTTCTGATTCCCTTGCCAAATCTAGGGAGCTGTAGCTGCATGGGCTTATTTCCCTGTCATTCTGGCCTCTTCTCTCATAGTGGCCGTGACTCTTAACGCTTGCTGCCTAGAATTGTACTAACTCACACATCGATTCACTAATCTTGAACTTATTGGGAATGAGGGTCATAATTCACTTTGCTGTATATCACACATAGAAACTAATATAGGAAGGGCTTGTGTAGCCTACAGACGATATACCCAACGGCAATGACCAACAGACTCCCTACCATTGATGGATAGGTTTTGTAGCTATGATGGACCATAGGGTAGCCATTAACCACGGAGTGACTACCAGACACTTAAAATTATAGCTTAAGGACCTGAATTTTAACCTATAATTTGATCTGAATCCAAATTCATAGTAAAGCAGCAGGCACGGCTGGTGACTAGCCTGCTGGGCAGGGCAGATAGAGGACACGGCTAGAGGAAGAAGCTGCACGGAAGACTTTGCGGCTCCTTATTCTCCCTGTGGAGTTCACCTGCCGGGGGCTCCCCATGCGCTGCAGCCTTATCTGCTGCCGGTTTGCCCTTATTCACGTCACGTCAGCTCTGCCCGGCTGATTTCCTCTCCTCAGATATGCCTGGCTCACTGGGGCTTCGTGGCTTTTGCTCTTGCAGAAGCTTCACGCGGAACACACATCACTCCAGCTTGATTTTTTTTTTTTTTTTGTCATTCAGGTCTCATCTCAAATGTCATCCTCTGAGAGAAAGCTTTCCTGATGTGCCTTCTAAGGGACACCTCTCTCTTCGCCCACTCTAATCCTAACACCACCTGTAGAACACTCTCATTAACTAAAATCATCTATTTTATCTTACCGCCTTATCCTCTATCTGCCCTGCCCAGCAGGCTACTTTACTATGAATTTGGATTCAGATCAAATTATAACTTAAAATTCAGATCCTTAAGTTGTAATTTTAAGTGCCTGGTAGTCACTCTGTGGTTAATGGCTACCCTATGGACCATCATAGCTACAAAAACCTTATCTAATTAAAGGAAAACTTCACAAGTGAGGAAATACTCCCCAAAACCATCATGTAATAAACCAAGGAGATAAACACAAGAAGCAGGTTATTGGGTAGTATTAAAACCCTTCCCCTCATAAAAGAGGTTAATTATAAAAAGGAAAACAGCAACTTTGCCAGGGAAGAGAAATCCATCAAACGACCCACCTTGTTAGATGTCATCAAGTGCAGCCTAGGCCTGGTAGCATCTTCAGAAATCACACACTTTGACACCAGGTATCATCTTGATCTATGGCACTGAGGCCATCTTGCTTCTGTGGTCTCGCCCCACATTGGAATCTCAGTTTAATAAGAAGAGCATTTTTAGATAAACCCAGATGAAACCACAGAGACATGGTTGGCTCCAACCCGACCAAGGATGAAAATTATTTGTCCTTCTATTTCCAAAACCTAGCACTCATGACCTATTCTAAATGTTTGCTTAAATTTAAGTAGCTCCTAACTTGAATTAAACACAATAGCTGTGTTAACACATGCAGTGCTTCTCCAAAGAGCATTATCCAGCTTCTTATGGGTAAGAAATTACCCGTAAGAATTACCATCATTGGCTGCTGAAGGACTCCAGTCTCAGACTGGAGAAACTGGTTAGTTCACTGAAATACAATCCATCCTGGATGACCCATGGAAGTGAATTTTCGTTCAACCTCAAGAGCTCTAAAATTATCTGCTGTCGTGTCCCCCAAATACTAGGATGCAAGAAGGGTTTACACTTTGGCTGTCTCTCCAATATGGAACAGGAAAATTCTTTAGTAAATAATATCTTACTGCCATATATCAAGTGCTCAGTATGTGCCCATTTTCTGGTGACATACATCATTAGTTATTTATAATATAAATTGTGTAAGGTTAGGTTAATTAATACTTTATAGATGAGAACTAAGGTTCAAGGAAGTCAAAACACTGGTCCTAAATTACACATCACTAAAGGCATGATATAAGGACCTCGTACTGCACTGAGTCATCCAAAGTGCTTGCAAAGGGACCTTTGTAGTAACTGATTTAACTACACATTTCTTTGACCCATCTTGCATGTTGCCAATAAACATCTGCAAGTGACATTGGCTAGACTTGTTCCTTGTGGTCATGATCTTCCCTGAAAGGGGCTGAAGCAGGACTGGCTAAAGCAGTGTGCAAAAACTCAAGAGGTATTGTCACCAGATCGTGGCCTATCATGTTTCACACATGATTTTGGTTGTGTCTGTGGAAGTTGATTGACATAGGAGAAAAAGCCAGGAAACAGAATTCCTCCATTATCTCTGCCTTGCTTCCTGCCTCGAGCTTCTGCTTTGGTTTCCTTTAATGATGGCCTATGGCTTGGAAGCATACGCTACAATAAGCCCTTTATTTCTCCATGTTGTTTTTGGTTCATGTTCTATCACAGCAATATGGAAACAAACTAGAATAGAAGTTGGTTCAGAAGTGAGGTATTGCTGTAATAGGCTTGATCATCTTGTTTCGGGAAGGACTTTGGAAGAATTTGGAATTTTGATCTGGAAAAGCCATTGGATGCTCAAAGCTTAGTGAAATGTGGGGACTCAGAAAATAGTTCTGAGATAATGTAAACAATGGAGCTCTCGTTTATACAATTCCAGACTGAAGTTTCAGAGTTCCTTAAAGATTCCATCATGACTATTAATATTTTAAATTAAGAATCTGTAGTTTCTGGTCAGCTGGAGCCAAATAGTCAGCTCTGAGTAGCAGACCAGTACTGCTCTAGTGCTTTCTTTACTGGGACAACCAATCCTGGTTAGCTTGGGTGAAAAAAAAATCAGTTTTGAATAACAGGAGATCAACATCATTGAAGTGAACTCTTATATAGGAGATGCCAGAACTGTGGGATGACTGCCAAAGACAAAGGCATCTATGAAATAGAGGCAGCCTGAGCCTTTGAGACAAGCTATATGTGCTGTAGACAGCAGAGCTGGAGAAGTAGAGCTACCCAAGGACTTTAAGGCCCAGAAGATTTTGAGTGAGTCCCAGGCATCAGACATCAAGCTAAAGGATTTTAGTTAAAATGTTAAAGTTTGGTTTTGCTTATGTGTTATTGTTTTTAATGCCCTGGTTCTTCCATCTTGGAATAATAAAGTATTTAACTTTTAAAAATTGTTTTACAGAAGCGCATGGTTAAAAGAATTAATATCCTAAATAGAGTTTGAAATTTTAAGCCATTGGAATTTAAAAAAAAATTGGACTTTTAAAGTTATATTGCATTTTATATTGTGATATAAATGTAAGATCTTGGGGGAAAATCAAGAAAGGAAAGGTTATGGTTTGTGTGCCAAAGTTAACAAAGGGTAGAGTATCATGGTTTGATTAAATTAAATTAAAGTTAAATTCAGTCATCAATGTAATACACTTATGAAGAAGGACTCTCAGCAGAGGAATTATTTCTGTGGGATGGCCTATGGCATGTCTGTAGGATTGCTAATTGTTCTACAAGGACTCAAGCCACTGTGGGTAGTACCACCCCCAGGCAAGTGGGCCTTGACTGTATGTAAAACATAGCTGAACAAGAGCCGGAAATCAAGCCACTTAATGAAAGTCATCCATAGTCTGTGCTTCAGTTATTGGCTCTCTCCCTCCAGTGACAGACTGTGACATGGAGGTGTATGACTAAGCAGGCCCCTTTTTTCCACCATCATGTTTTAGTCATCTAAACCAGGGCCCGCAACATTTTCAAACCCCAGATTCCTCACTTATAAATAGAGATACCAGTATATACCTATTAGGATAGTCTCCAGCAACAGGTAGGATGCAGAAAAACTGGGACCTTCACGCCATGCTGGTAGAAATGCAAAGTGGAGTATTACCTGTAGGAAGCTCTGGAAGTTTCAAAAAGCTGCCATAAATTTCTCTTCAGGCAAGAGAAGATAGGAAAACATTTCTGGTTTGAAAGTTAAAGGTAATTAAACTATGATGGTTAATTTTGATTGTCAATTTGACTACATTAAGAAATACTGCATGCATCATAGCTCTTGTGGTGAGCCCATGGAGGCATAATCAGAGACAATTAGCTTATGGGGGCTCTGACTTATCAGATTAATCTCTTGGTGGGAGGGTATGGTAGTTATTTTCATCAACTTGACACAACTTAGTATCATCTGGGAAGAGAGCCTTGGTGTTCATATTATGTTGGTCTGTGGATGTGTTTGTAGGAGATTGCCTTAAATTGTTTGATATGGAAAGACCTCGCCCACTGCAGGCAGCACAATTCCCTAGGCAGGAATACACATCCTACTGTCTAAGAATGGAGAACATAGGCAAGGATGTGAGCATTCACACAGTCATTTCTCTCTTGTCTCGACTATGGCTGTGATGTAACTCGTTTGAAGTTACTGTCTTGACTTCCTCACAGCTACAGACTGTAACCTGGAACTGTAAGCTCTAAATTTCTGGTTGACAGAATAGTTTATCACAGCAACACAGATGAAACTAGAACAGAAATTGGTATGGAGGAAGTGGGGTTGTTACTGTGATAAACTCAACAGGGTAGCCTTTATGCTGTTGGACTATTTTGTGAAAACTCTAGAAGTTGGGCCTGGGAAAGCCATTGAATGCTGGCATTAGGAATAGACCTAGTGGACTTGAATAGTGGGAACTCAGAAGAGAAAAAAAGAATGCTGAGAGAAACATGGATGGTTGAGGCCTCATTCATGAGTGGGCACTGGGCAGGGGGTGAAATGCAAGCTAGATAGAGCTAGTAGGTCCCTTCGAGGATATATTATACTCTGGCTGTTTCATGGGTTCTTTCTCTGTTTCCTGGTCTGTGATGATGTGAGTTTGAATGAATTCTCCAAAACAGGGACAAAATAAGTCTTCCCTCCTTTGTTTCTCTCCAGCATATTTCACCCCATAAGAACAGTAGTATGCTTTACCTACACAGTCTTTAGCCCAACCAACATTTGAATACGAAGCTTGATTAAAGTGTTGGAGCTATAGTCCTGTTTGTGAGGCTGGAAGGTGTTTCTGCTACATCTGCCTACTTATACCCAGTTGACCGTCAGAAGCAAGGCAGAGGGTATGCTAGGGAAGTAGGGAGGAGTTCTGTAGCTGATGGGAAGGAGGCGTCTACAGAAGAGTGCCAGAATGCTTTTCTAAATCCTGCTTTCAGGGTATCAGTGGCCTCTGCATATGGACAACTTAGAAAACCCTTCCAAAGAGCCCAGTTTGTTGGTTATATTTTTTGTCAACTTAACACAAGATAGGATTGTCTGGGAAGACGGAATGTCAGGCAAGAAAATGCCTCCATCAGATTGGCCTGTAGGCAAGTCTCTGAGGCGTTTTACTAATTAAAGATTGATTTGGGAAAGCCTCATTATGGGCTAGGTAAGTGGTCCAAGGTTGTATAAGGCAGGCTAAGCAAGTCATTGAGAACAAGTTAAATAAGGAACATTCCTTCATGGTCTCTGCTTCAGTTTCTACCTTTAGGATCCTACATTGAGTCCCTTCCCCAGCCCCTCCCATTGTTTTGGGTCACGGTGCTTGTCACTGGAATAGAAAGAAAACTAAGACTCAAGGTCATATTCTTATACACTTCTGTCTAGTCAGGTTTGAAACCAGGTCATTTTCCCATGTTCTTTCTCAAATGGGAGATATTTTAAACACGATGGGATGGTAAGATTGGACTCAAATAACTGCTGCAAATCCACTATGTCTGAGTACAGAAACAAAAGCAAAATTAAAAGTAAGTGAGTTATTGCTGGCATGTCATGTGTCAGACACTAAGAACTTTGGAAACATTATTTCATTCAACTTCCATAATAATTCTTTGAAGTTGGTTTTATAGTTCCAATCTTACAGATAGCATACAGAACCAAAGATTAATGAGACCATGACCAAGATTATAAAGAAAACCCTTCACACACTTTCTCCCTGCTTAGCCAGAACCTCTCAGTGTCCTAAGGTATGTTTTTTAACAGTGTAAGAAGTTTAGTAGGGCCTCATATGCTGCTCTCACCAAACGCCTGTATGAAAATCCAGCAGTATTCTTAGCTTGTAGAAAATTTATTTTTAAAGCCACATTGAATGTTGGTTCCCACAATGTTTATGCATGCACATACACAGACACATACACTCACACACAGTTTAGATTGTGTCTGGATATCTATCTATCTATCTATCTATCTATCTATCTATCTATCTATCTATCCATCCATCCATCTATCTATCTATCTTTGCATTTGATGTCCAGTTATATAACCTAGAAAACAGTGTGGTAAGATCATCAACAACTTGATTAATTTGCTTTAAATTAGACCAGGAAAACATCTGCTCAATCACTTCCAGCACTTAGTTTCACATATGCTATGCTGTTATCTGACACAGGAATTTTAAGTATTCTGTTAAGGGTTGGAGTCGTTCATCATGTGTCCTTCCCAACATGCTGGGATAAGGAGAGCCACTAATCATTGCTTCTTGAATTTGCTATTTTCTTCCAAGGAACTCTATATCTTTTATAGATACTGTATCAATCTTGCAAATGCCTTTGAAACAATCTTGAGGCATGAAATTTTCCTTGACCTACAGAATGCATTGGAAATAGCATACTGTTCCTGGCGGATTGAACTGGGAGACTTCAGTGGTGTCTATTGCAAGCAGACGTGGGTGATAGTGACTTCATTTCACAGATTGTGACCAAACAACTGAACCATAGCTGAAGCATCCATTAAGGTCTGGGTCTCCTGGTGCTGGAGAAAATTGTCAATAATAATAAAAGTTGCCAAAAGTACTGACTGCTTACATTGTATGAGAGGCTGTGCTAAACCGAAACTACAGTTACTACTCAGCCATCTTCTTTTATTAGAATCCCTCCTCTCAAGAAATAAAGTATCCACTGTAGGTACACATCACCCCAGAATACCTGGCTCCACCTCACTGAATTATCACCAGTCATGCAAGGCTATGGTTTTCCATTTTGATGGGGAGAAGAATCACTTGGAAAAAGCCTCAAAATATAAGTTCTGGGAAATATATTTCATTTTTGATACATGTGAACTTTTATCTAAAACCACGAGCATTTGTGAAACCTCCCCAAGGAGGCATTGTTGAGTTTTTAATCACCGCTGATACAGAACATGGAGTACCATTCTTTTTGAACATTGATTTTGTCATTTTTAGTTGTATGCATGTATGCCTTTAGGGGAAGTATGTGCACATGAGTGTGGATGCTCTCAGAGGCCAGAGTTTTCAATGCCCCTGGAGCTGGAGTCATAGGTGGTTGTGAGCCAGCTGAGGAGAGTGCCGGGGACTGAATTCTCATTCTCTGGAAGAGCAATGTGCTTCTCTTAAGCACTGGTCCATCTCTCCAACCCCATGAAAGCCACTCTTATTCTCTATTAGAACTCTCCCCTGTATTCACTCCTTACTATTTCCTAATGAGCTTTCATGGTGCAGGCTCCAGTCCCTTCACAAACACTCATATCCGAAGCACATACTAGTCATCCAGCAGCAGGTATGTGAACAGACATAGAGTTCCTCCCCTGCTTCCCGTCTTCTCATAACACGATTCTGATGTTTAGAGTGGGGGTTGCTAGAGATCCTGTGACTCTTAAAAACATGATTCCCTACCTGATCCTTAGAAGAAAAAAAACCTGTTTACTGGTCCAAAATGATTTCTTTAACAACTAACTGGTTGGCTAGAGCTGGCCATGTTCAGTTAATATGATATAAAACAAATGGTGTTGGAAGAGAACTTCCTTTAAAATTTCAGAAGTTCAGAGTTAATTTCTGGAGATGGGAACTCTTGCTCATTCCTTCTAGAGTTGCTATCTTGTAACTTTAAGGCAGTATATAAAGACAGTATATAAAGGAAAAAGTACTAAGTGGTAAATATGGAAAGTAGCCCACACGGAATGACAGAAGGAAGAAATATATTGAATGCATTATAACACATTTGAGCTTGTTTTGTACTTAAAAAAAAAAAAAACTTGACACAGACTAGAGTTACCTGGGAAGGTGAACCTCCTTTGAGAGATGGTCTCCATCAGATTGCCTTTAGGCACCTGTAGTGCATTTTATTTATTAATGATTAACATGGAAGGGTGGAGCCCACTGTGAGTGGTATCACCCCTGGGCAGATGGTTGTGAGTTGCATAAGAAAGCAAGCTGAACAAGCCGTGAGCAGCAAGCCAATAAGCAGTGTCCCTCCATAGTCTGTGCTTGAGTTCCTGCCTCCAGATCCTGCCCTGCTTGAGTTCCTGTTCTGATTTCCGCCATGATGAACCGGAAGCTGTAAGGTAAAATGAACCCTCTACTCTACAGCTTGCTTTGGGTCTTTATCCCATCAGTAGAACCCTCCCCAGAGAAGCAGATAATCAAAGCAGATGAAAAGAGTTGACATTCACCCAAGTAATAAACCTTTGGAAAAAAAAACTCAACAATGGTGTGCACGTGAGCTTTTTAAAAGTATTTATTTCATTTTCTGTGTATTGCTAGGGATTGAACTTAGAGTTTGTATATGTTAGTGGTGTACCACTGAGATACACCCCGAACCTTGAACTTTCAAAAATTAACCTTTATTCTTATATGTATGGCTGTTTTGTCTAGAGGAGGGTGTCATTTTTCTTGGAACTGTAGTTACAGAGGGTCATGAGCTGTCATGAGGTTAGACCATCCTGAGACTCAAACCCAATCCAGAGACTCTTCTCTGGAAGAACATTCAGTGATATTAACCAAGCTTGCATTTGTTTTTAATCAAGAAAAAATTTCTTTTTATCTCAATCACTATTATATAGATTTTAACAACATTCATAACTGATAGAGAAGTGTAATTACTAAAATCTTCCTGGTTTTGCAGAAGATAGCCTCAAAGAGTTATGTAACATGCTCAAAATTTTCCAGCATGCAGCTGATGTGTCCTGGAATTAGACTCAAGGCTGGATGCCTCCAGATGTTGAACTCCATGGTAATAAGGGCTGCAGTGACTGACAGGCAGAGAAGCTGAAGGGACTATGAGTAGGGTTGGGGATTCTTTTCTTACTTCAACTAGAAGAACTCTTGCTAAACTACTTTTCAAATTTAGCTTTCTTACGAGATATAATTTAAAGACAATGTTCTAATTACTAAAGAAAATAATAGAGCATTATGCTATACTGCTTTCTTCTTGTGTGGAAGGCAGAACCCATGGAAAGGGTACAACAGTTGATCATTGTTCTCAGCATATGACCTAATTCAGGACTTAAGGCCTATCACAATCCATATGGAGAGGAAATACAAGAGATGAACTAGAGCTTTTTAAAAGTAATGACTACTGTATGCTACAATATGTCCCTGAAAATACTGCTATAAAAGCAAATCATTACAAAATGATTCCTATTTCCCTGTGGGAATTATTTTATAAAAAGGGTTGTGCTCTTAGCCTAAAACATAGGATCCAATTAATTATAAATACAACCAGTAACAAGGCACAAAAGCAAAATATAATATCATCTGAAATAGCAAAATTATGAACCAAGTCCTATAAAATGAGAATAAATATACTGAACATATTATAGCACATTTGGGCCTAGTGTAGAATCAAAGTAGTCATATAACATTATAAGCATGACATTCTGTGCCATAAATCTGACCTAAAACTAATGTAGTAGCAATAATAAACCCAAAACATGTAATGAACGATAATTTTATTTGCTTCAGACTTAGGTGGATTTTCATAGGATAATTTAGATGTCCATTTCTCTTATCCACATGGAATATCCAAAGTTGTTAATAATAATAATAATAATAATAATAATAATAATAATAATTTACTTCTTTGTTGTGGAGTGATTCTTGCAGCAGGCTGGTATATTCCAAATACTCCATTTCTCAAAATACTACAGGAAGTAATATCTGTTGTAAAAGATGCACAGTAGAAGACATGTGCATTCTTTCTTTATTTTTGAGATTGTATTTTAATTACAGCAGTCCCCCTTCCTTCTCCTGCCAAACCCTCTCACTCCCCCTCCCTGCTCTCCTTCAAATTCATAGACTCTTTTCTCATCAATTATTATCGCACGTGAAAGCCAACTGCTGCTTAATTTGTTAGAAGATCCTTGTGGAAGCTTCTGGATTGCCTTTTGGGGATCAAAAGCTAAAGGGACTGATTTCTTGATTAAAAACTAGAGAACTGGAGATTTATGTAAATTGTAAAGGTTAAGCCATTGGACAATAGATAGGTAGAAAAAGAAGAAAAAAAAAGAAGAAAATAAAAGAGGCAAGCCTTAAAATTTTCCTAAATTAGTGTCTGGAAGGAATTTCAATAAAGCATGTGTATAGTGGGTATGCCCACATAGAAGATGTCTGGGAGAGAAAGGCAGATCTGCAGAGGATTAGCCTGAAGGGTTCTCTTGAGTTATTAGAGTTAAGGCCCTGAATAATCTGCATCTCAGCTAGTCAGAGGGCAGACACACCTATTAACTGAGGGGTCATTCAGTAAGCCATTATGAAAATCACACTTTAACAATGGTAGGGTTGAATTAGTCACAGATTAAAGGCCACTATAAACCTGGCACAGCACACTTAAAAGCAAGTTACTTGGCATGTAGAAATAGAGTCCAGCACCTTATGAGAACATAGCAAAAATCTAGTTCCCTCAATACAAAACAGTGGTGTCTAGTATCCAACCAAAAATTACCAGGCATTTGAAGATCTGACATCAAATCAGAAGAAAATTCTGTCTGGAAACAAAACAAGAAGTGATAGAAATATGAGAATTATTAGAACATTATCTTAAAATGCCTATTATAAATCTTTTAAATATAGCCAACGGAGTTATATCAGCATCAGTAATGCTGTTCTACAAAGAGATAGAGTGAAATATATAAATATTTTAGGGATTTTGCATTGTTATCGGCAACTTAATTCTTCTGTTATAGTATGGAACCAAACACAATAGCTTACTGGCAAATGACATAGTTCAAACAAAACTTTATTCATGTGACGAAGTATCAGATTAAATAGCTTGTGTATTGTTCTTTGTTGATTTGTGTATTATACCAGAAGATACAAACTTAGCAAGGTAGAAATAAAAGACAAAAAAGATCTAATAGTCATTTGATAATGATTGGCTGTGATTTTTGTTGTAACCAGTGGGAAAAAGTTGCTCTTGGCCTCTAGCAGGTGGAGATCGGGGATGATTCTAAACATCTGAACGTTGACAGCCTAGCTCCCCTGACAAGGTGTCAGCTAACTCTGAGTGCTCATGGTGTCATTGTTGAGAAATTGTGCTGCAGGGGAAGTGATGGGATCTGAAGACAGAGTAATGGAAACTATTCAACATGCAGCCGGGGGGAAAAGAACTAACAACCTAATCGCATTCTACTATTAATACTAAACAATGTGATCTACAATAAGTACAACCAGAGTCTCAGAAAGAGGAGAGCTGTTGGAAGAAATACAAAGAAATTTATAAATTTGTTGAAAACTATAAATCTGGGGGGAAAAACTTTAAAAAAAGAGATTGAATTCTATAAAATCGATTTAAAATAGGAAATGTATATTGAAGATGTTCAAAGAAATGAGATAAATAAGAACAAATACAGGCAGAGCTGCAGACTTCCGGAAACCATATAAGCAGGGAGACAATAGAGATGGCGCACTAAGAGAAAACACCAAGTTAGAATTGTATATGCATTGGTACATTTTTTTAAAATTTAGAAAAAGAGATTTTGTGAGAAATAAAAAAATTACAAAAACTTTCATTCTAAGAAATGGAGAAGGAAGTTCTTCAGAGAGATGGAAAATGTACCAGATGGATATTGGGATATCCACAAAGGAATGGAATATGCTACCAATGGAAAATACCTAAGTAAATATTAAAAATATAATTTTGCCTTATTTAAAAACCCATTAAAAAGGCTTGACTGCTTAAAGCAAAAATAATGGCAGTATAGTATATTATGGGTCTCATGTAAAATTAAAAATATATGGCAGCAGCGACACCAAGGCTGGGAGAGATAGGAAAAGTACTAATCCCAGAATCCCATTACTATGCATGAAGTAATAATAGTTAAATGTAGATTGTAAGACATTGAAGATGAATACTAACAGCCTTAGAACACCCAGTAAGAAACAAGAGAGGGCTGACGAATTACAGGTGGATTTAAAATTTAATTAGAAAACAATGCTTTAGTAATTAGTAACTCTTTGGATTCTGAGTCTCCTGGACACTATGTGGACATTGTTCTTTCTTCTTCTCTAGAAATCCAAGCCAACGCTGTCGCAGATATGGGGAAAATTATCTCCCCGAAGTCTTTAAATATTGACACCATAGTTTCAACTATCTGTTGTCTCTCAAAGTTCACAACAAAACACACACACACACACACACACACACACAATCATATATGCATATACTCACAATGGCACACACATACACACACATTCATACCCACACACACAATGACACATATACACTCACATTCATATATACACATACTCACTCACAAAGTCACATATTAACATACATACACAGGCACACAGTCATATACAAATACACAGTCACACAAACACACAGTCACACAAACATACAATCTCACCCACATGCTCTTGCACACACTCATAACACTGTCATATACACATATCACATAGATCCGCCATGCACACACTCCGATACTCAGCACACTTCATTTGGACAGGAAGTTCCTAGGAAACTCTCATAAATATATGTGCAATTTTCAAAGAAATGTCAATACAGGTCACGGTACAAATCTATTTTAAAGTCTCATTTTAGAAAACTCACACAATGCTTGTGATGAATGCTTAACTTCTACTGTGTAGAAGTCATCGAAGGGGCCCTTGATTATTTTTCTATATTTGGATCTATGATTCCATTTGCCCTTTGGGAACTATTTTCTTTTTTTGTACAATTTTGGACTATTGTTATGAAACACGCTTCTACATGTTTGTTTGTTCTGAGGCTCACCCTCCAAAACTTTATCAATTAATCACAAGTCAGTCACTCAGTTCTCAACTTGGCTTATAGACATCTCCTATCTGTTTGGATTATTGAAGCTACTAGACCATGTAGTTTATAATGTAATTTGGGTTTACACTTGATTGGATAGTCATTTGTGATAGGTTATTGTGACAGCTTTAGTGGACATCGGTACTTTTGTGTGATGTGTGGCGATCAACACTCTTATCTTTTGGGGGAGGGGTTTCACATATCCATTTTACTGACTCTTGTAGGGCTGTGAACAGATTCGCCCTCTCAGTTTCTAAGCCTGGCAGGACTCCTTTCCCTCCCATACAATAAGTGATTCAGCTGTGCTCATGAACCAAGATGGGATGGTCACTTTCCTTTTAGCCCATGACATGGATGCTGGCTGATTTCCTGCAACTCTCTGGGGTTGAACATGTCAAGAGCCACACTTAATGAGCTTCTAAGAACCATCCTTCTATAAAGAGATTCTCATAGGAGAGAGAGAGAGAGAGAGAGAGAGAGAGAGAGAGAGAGAGAGAGTATGTTAGTTGAAGAATGGCTTCTTAATAGTAACTAACATGTAGTTAATTTAAAATATATCACATACTTCCTATGTATCTATGTAAAATACATCACAGGTCTACTATATATCTATTTAAAATAGATCACATACTTACTACGTATGCATATAACAGACTGTATGCTGTGAAGCCTTGGGCATATGGTAGTGATCACGTTCTTTAGCTTATAAATATGGGGGATTCTTGAGCCACATGATATGAAAGTCCATGAACCTCCATCCCACAAGTTTAGTGTTCTTGGGGCCAATCTTTTAAATATTTGTTCTCCGGCAGATGGCACTATTTTAAGAGACTGTGGAATCTGAAGGGGATGAGGCAGAGCCGGCACTAGTAGGCCCCAGCAGGTGAGCCTTAAAACCTTACCTCCACCTCTGTGCTTCCTGCTTCCTGCCCGCCACCATGGAGGAGACTGTGGCATGAACCCTGGCATGCCTTCCCTCCCATGGTGGACTAAAATCTTCCTGAAATCAGGAGCCAGAACAAAGTGTTCTCTCTTAAGTTGCTTCTGCGAGGTGTTTTGGTCACATGGATGCTAACAATATTGAACAAACTCACAGGTTTTTCAGTTACATGAGCCAACTCATCTTTCTTTTGTAACCTAAGCTGGTATTGCTGTCTCTCTACAATGATACCATTGCAAAGAGGCTGTTGACTCTGGATGAAGAAGCTATAGGTATGACTGAAGAGATGAACCTAAGTATCTCCATGTTCTTTCTGGTTTAAAACTCGCAAGTTCAGCTGGAGCCGCACTTCCCTAAGTGTGGGACATGTTGGGGTTTAGGGATTCTGTCAGGGCTTCTTCAAGGTCAAAACTATTTTCACCAAGACACAAATTGCCCTTTTAATATACATTCTTAAAAAAATGTATGCTAGAATTTTCCAGAAGCTACTATTGGTCAGATGGTAGGAAATTTTTTAAAAATGTACAACACTGCTGGTCTTCATAGTAAATCTGTTTTAGTTTGGGTACACATGGCTGATTTTCATTAAAACACACCATTCACATTAGCATATTCTATAAGCGATTTGTTACTATTTGTAAATAAATAGGTACACTTCAAACTTTCTCAATTTAACATCTAGTATAACAAAATCAATAGCCATAACTCACATGGGCAAAACTCTCTGGGATCCTCAATAATTCTTCTTAGGACTGGAAAGGAGATGAAAAATTGTGAGAACTGGGGTCCTAGACCGGTGCTAAGCACATAGGACAGCGGGGATCACAGATACAGAGCAGGACATTTGCTTGCAGGAAAAATGAGCACAATAGAAGTTCATGAACAGAAATGTCTGTATGTTATTCTTCTAAGGGGGAAGTTCCTTCTTCTAATGGTGTTGGCATGGGACGAAGCTCCAATAGTGTTACGCTGATGTCAGGCACCCGTGCGGCTCAGATGTTGCCAGTCCCAGTGAGGCCTGGCAGGGTAGAAATGAGTATGTGTGGCTCTCCTAAGGAAGTTGCTTTTGCTGTCAATCTGGGTGAAGGAGCTGATAACTGGTCAATGGGGTAATGAAAAGATGGGTGTTCTGACACATGCCACATCTGTATATACATCAGGCCAACATAACAGATTAGCAATATCAGTGATCAACAGCTACTGTCTTGTGTCAGATTTCTCACTGCAGAACCCCAGATGTGGCAGCTCCTGAGGAAGAATTAGTGGACCCAATACTGAAGCAGCCGGTGGGTTTTTGGATGTTACTGTTGGTATTACCCTGATGACCTGAGAGGGTTATCTCACTTTAACATTTAGACCTGTGCTCAATATGTTCTCTCTCAGAAACGTAAAGCTACAGTGCGTATTAAGTATTCAGTCCTTACATCCTTTTATGGACACTATCTCCATGACAACCAAACTTCTCCTCACTCTTTTCCATGCTGGTCTTCTTTGCATCTCTCTTAAAGGCATCACCCTCGTTTTCACTGAGTGTCCACAGGCTGAGAGTGTTTGGTTCTTGTCTTGCCAATTTTCTACTCCCTGCTAGTTTTCCGTAAGTTTCTGTTTCCTTCAAATCTTTCATGGAGGCTCCACAGTCATGTGTCACTCAATCATAACTGGATGAGAAGAAAGAATAACTTCTCTGGGGAACACCAGCACCCATAGTTTATAGAAGTCAATATGGCCTTACCTGGAAACAGGCCCATGTGGCTGAAAACCAAGATTGTGAAAAAATAACAACAGGAAAATAAACTAGAATGCGAATTCCATGCATTTAAAGATCCACTAAATCTAATTCACAGTCTTAAGAGCAAATAGTAAGTAAATAAGATAGATTTTCCATGTTGATTTATGTAGTATATCTTAGAGAACAAAAGCTAGCAAGACAGGCAAGAAGGAAAACTATGACTATTAGAAATATCACACAGGGAATAAAATAATTATTTTATTTTATATATACATATAAGGATATGTTTAAGGAAATAGACAAGAAATCTATTAAAAATTATGGATAAAAACTGTTTGAATTAACCTGGCTAGAAGGACTACAGAGAGGTCCAAGGTGGGGGAGCACTAAGAAACAGCTGGAAAGAATCTCCTGCTGTGAATGAGCGTGTTTCCAATGATCCCTCTCTCCTACTTGAGGTGCTACAGTGGAGGCCACAGACATTGTGAATATATATATATATATATATATATATACATACATACGTATATACATATATATGCATATATATATATATATATATATATATATATATATATATATATTCACTTAGTTTAGTATTTACCTGAAGGCACTGGAACATAAGGAAACTTCCTCAATCCAATAAATGTCATTTTTGCAAGTCCTACAACCACAACAGTCAAAGCTATCTGTAGAGCACTATGGAAGTGCTAACAATGACCACTTATGTACACATGACCCACAGGAGTAAGCTAAGGAAAGAAGAAAAGAAATTTGGAGAGAGAAACATGAAACTAATAAACTAGAAAATCCAAAGGAATATATCAGCTTTTAGAAGCAGTAAAATCATTAACAGTTTAGTGTGATCTTTTAGATGCAGTAATCCCATACCAGAAGTATAAGTATTTTTCACTATAAGTCACAAAGGAAAAACATTTTGAAACTAGTTTTTACACCTTTCCCATGTGTAACACCATAGGAAAACCATGATGGTTTTAAATGATCAAGTGCAATTACATCTTAAAATAATATTTCCATTTACCATTTGAAAACTTCAATGTCTGTTGAATAGATGGAAGAGTTGAAAAGAACCTGCATATATCTTCGTATTACTATCCTTTTAACTTTTGAAATAAAAAGTGGTGTACTGTGAAAAATAAATAACTTTTAGAAAATAACTAATAACATACATAAATAAGTCTACCAAAATTATGAGCAAGAACCTAAAAAAAAACTCACAAAATATCACTGAGAGAATTTAGAGGATCTAAATCTATGGGGAGCTGCTTGAATACTGCGCTGAGAAACCTAGAGGCTCAGCACTGAGATGTGTCACTTCTCCGAATTCACGCGTATATAATATGGTCCAAAGAAAGGGCCCAGCAGACATTTTTTACGTAATTTATATGGTAATTACAAAAATATATACATAAATGCAAAGGATATGCACGGCAAAGACAGTCTTAAAGATGAATGAATTTTGTGTAGTGACAGAACCAGATGTCAAGACATATTATAAAGCTACATTAATTAAGACGGAGGATTTGGTATAAATAGAGACAAGAACTACTGAATTGAAGCCGTAAAGAAAGCCACATTCATCACCACTGCCTCACAGCGCTGTAGAACAATGGGGACCGGATCGTCTTTCCAACGCTGTGCTGTGTCACTGGGGCCTGTCCAGTCTGAGCATCAGCTCCAGGCCACACACGATGGCCAGACCCAGAGAACTGAGGCCAAGCGATAAGGGAGCAGCGGGAATCCTTCCAGAAGCTAACGTGGGAGAATCCATGTCTGACAGAGAGGGTTCTTAGAGAGGCCACTAACCACACGTGACACACTGCAAAGTCGGAAACACAAGAACAACACCAGAGGCAGACCAGAATGACAAGCCACAGCCAACGAGAAAATAGTTGCGATATTTACAGTGCATGTGTCTGAAATTGGACTTGTGTCCAGCACATGTAAAGAGCCCATAAAATCAATAAGAGAAATATAAAAATCTCTTTAACAAATGGCAAAAAAATTATGTTTTACAAAAGAATTGTACAGCACAAAGATGAGAAGATGTCCTGTGTCACTGTTCATCTGGGAAATGTAGATCAAAACCACATGGAAAAACCATTTCACACCTATGCCTAGAAAATCCATTAGTATCTCTCTCTCTCTCTCTCTCTCTCTCTCTCTCTCTCTCTCTCTCGTTCGCTCACTCTCCCTCTCTGTATATGTGTGTGACACTTTTTCTTCCTTCCTTCCTTTTTCTTCCTTCCTTCCTTCCTCCCTTCCTTCCTTCTTGCCCCCTCCCTCTCTCCTCCCCTTCCCTCTCCCTGTTCCCCTCCCTTTCCCTTTCCTCCTTCCTCTCCCTTCCCCTCCCCCGTCTCTTCCTTCCTTCCTTCCTTCCTTCCTCCCTCCCTCCCTCCCTCCCTCCCTCCCTCCCTCCCTCCCTCCCTCCCTCCCTCCCTCTCTCTCTCTCTTTCTTTCTTTCTTTCTTTCTTTCTTTCTTTCTTTCCATGTTGGGGACTGAACCCAGGACTTTGTATATGACAGGCAAGGGCTCTACCACGGACCTTTATTGCCAGAAGAGACATGTTCTCAGTGTGATGCTGCAGGAAGTCCCAGCTGGCCCAATCACTTTGACAGACTCCTTAGAAATATTTTCTAAAGATGACTCGATAGACAACCCAATTCACTGGATAAATTATGGTATTTTATACAACTGGACATTCTATAACAATAAAAGTATAAACATTACATACAATTGAGTGAAAATCGCTCACAGAAAATTGTGAAAGGCTGAGGGGTGGATTGGTGGCTTTTAGAGGTTGCTGATCTTCCAGAGTTCAGTTCAGTGCCCAACACCCATGTAGGGTGGCTCTTAACTGCCTGTAACTCCAGCTCCATGGGATCCAATTCCCCCTCTTCTGGCATCTGTGGGTACTTGCACACATGTGGTGTACACACGCACACACATACATACACACAATATTTATATGTCTATCCTTCCTATCTATCTATCTATCTATCTATCTATCTACCTATCTATCGTCTCTCTATCTAATAAATAAATGTTAAAACAATTGATATTTATGTCAGTTTATATAGATTAATATGAAAATTTAACATTAGGGCTACTTTATAGTGAAATACAGTCAAATAATGATTCTCTTTAAGGGCTGTAGTGGTGGAGTGTGATACAGGACAGAATTCTAGGTGCTGAACTGTTCCATATTTTGGTTTTGATAGTGGTTATGTGAGTGATTTCATTTGGGGATAATTTACCCAGTGAAGTGTGATTGTTGTTATATGAGCTTTTAGTTTATGAAATGAGTTAGATAATGAAAAATGGAAACATCAAGGGAGCTGGAGCGCTTTGGGTGACAGTGACGACTGATTCAAGGCCGACTTGTGCATCTGAAGTTTATCCAGTGCCTGAATGGCAGATTCTATGCAAGAAGCAAACATGAGCCAAGGGTGGAGGTGATGCCTGCCACCCCAGCTCCTGGCAGAGAGCATAAAAAGAAAGCGAAGAAAAAAAAAGAAGAAGAAGAAAAAGGAAAGAATCGGGGAGAGACATCTAGCATCCCCGCGGTGACTGGCTCTACAGTGACTAACTATATGGGGCTATTTTTTCTCTTTTTTGCCTCTAAAACATGACTGTGGATTCACAAATACACTCTCCCTTCATATGAGAGAGGCAATAGAGACACTCACTTCTGAATGAATATTGGATTCTGGGAAGTTTGGTTCAAGATGGGTTTCTGGTGGAATAGAGTGGGCTGGTGGGGTCTGGATTCATCAGATCAAGTTGAAAGGCAGAGACTGCAGAGCAGCAAAGCTGGAACTGATTATCGACACCAGGTGCATTGTCACTTGGTCCTGTCTACAAGGCCTGCCACTGTCAGAGCCTTTTGAAGAGACACCATGGAGGATCCCTTGAAGTGTCTGAAGAAGCCGCTGAGGGTTTTATCTCTAAGCTGGAGTCTCGGCCCCTTTGTTTCTTATCTCCCCCACTTGGCCACTGGCTCTTTCTCTCTGAGGTCTGATCCTTCATCTTGCTTCCTGGACAAGCGTTACATGATGACAGCCAGAGGAGAAGAGGGACGGGGTGGAGGACAAGAACCAGGAGGCCAAAGGTCAACAGCCAGGCTCCCTGCAGAGCCAAGGTTATGTATCTGAGACACCCTAGGCCTCTGGAGCTTAAAGAAGGCAAGTCAGCAGATGCCTTCCCTTCATGGAACCATTGTAGTAATATTGTTCTCATCTGAATGACGAGCAGAGGCCCTAGAGGGAGGTTGCTGCAGCAACAGATGTGGGCGGCAGGTCTGCATCTCCCTCTCCCTCTGATTACTGTTTCCAAGAGGGCCTCCAATGAGTATATGGTCAACCACATGGGGACTTTCCTGGTCTTGTCTGTAGTTAGCTGGGTATAGCTATGTGTGTCTTCCGTTTCTCCCAAATGGTATTAGGAGGCTTGGACAACCTTCAGTCTGTTGGTTGCAGATACCCTAAGGTAGCTATAACTATAGCCCAACACAAAATCCCACTTACTTAACACATTATGAGATGTGGGTGGGTGGGTAAGGGGGTGTGTAAGGGGTATGTGACCACTTGTGTGTGTGTAGGCCAAAGATCAACATTAAGTATTGTCCTTGGTTGCTCTCTCCTCTCTCCCTCTCTCTCTCTCTCTCTCTCTCTCTCTCTCTCTCAACATAGAGTTCATAGTTTTGGCGAGGCTGTCTCTGTCTTAGCTGGGGTTTTTACTGCTGTAAGGGAAGTGCTGATGGAGGCCCTATATGGCTGTCTGCTGAGAGGCTCTGCTGAAGCCTGACAAAGACAGAGGCTGAAGCCAGCAGCCAGCCATCAGGGAGCTGGAGAAGGAGCTGAAGGAGCTGAGGGGGTTTATAGACCCATGGAGGGAGCAATAGTGTCAACAGGCCAGACCCCCCGGACCTCCTGGGGACTGGACCACCAACCAAAGAATACATATGGAGTGATCCATGGTGCTGGCCACATATGTGGCCGAGGATGGCCTTGTTGAACATTAGTGAGAGGAGAGACCCTCAGGTCTGAGGGTGTTCGATGTCCCAGCATAGGGGAATGCCAGGGCAGGAGGACAGGAGTGGGTGGGTAGGGAGGGAGCACCCTCATAGAGGCAAGGGGAGGGGGGATGGGATAGGGGGCTTCTGAAGGGGAGACATGGAAAGGGGAGTATATTTGAAGTGTAAATAAAGAAAATATCTAATCAAAAAAAAAAGACAGCGAACAGGAGAAGACAATGGGTTAATACAGTCATATGGTCAAAGTTTACAGTTCTCTTGAACAAAAGAGTCAAGGAATATGCATGATAATAATACGTCTTAAACGCTGTATTAAATTAGTAACTCAAAATATTTGGAACTAGACAGCCTTTATCTACAAATTTATCTGTGTCATCTCTCACATGCCTGTGGGCAAACAGGGTATCTTCACTTCTATTCTTATATTCTAATAAAGGGAAATAAGTGTTAAAAAAAAGCCAAACCACAGTCAATAACAACTTGGGGGAGGAAAGGTTTATTTCACCTTGCACTTGGAGGGAAGCTTGGCGGGGTCTCAAGGCAGGAACCTGGAGGCCGGAGCTGATGCCTCCTGAAGGCCACGGAGGGGTGCTGCTTTCTGGCTTGCTCCTCATGGCATGCTCGGCCTGCTCCCTAGTCCTACCCACCAAGGAGCGGCACCACCCTATGGGATTGGTCCGTACACATCAATTATCAGACAAGAAAACACACCACAGGCTTGCCCACAGGCTGGACATTCTGGTGGGAACATTTTCTCAGTTGAGGTCCCGTCTTCCAAATGACTCTAGCCTGCATCAAGTTGGCCCCCAAACTAGCCAGCACAATGACCACAGCTCCAGGGATTTGCATGCCTCTGCCCTCAATTAGTGTGGGATTACAGGCACAGAGGATGGTCCTTAACTCCCATTGTGAGGGGTGTGTGTGTGTGTGTGTGTGTGTGTGTGTGTGTGAGAAAGAGAGAGAGAGAGAGAGAGAGAGAGAGAGAGAGAGAGAGAGAGACCTCCCTCCCTCCCTCCCTTCCCATCCACTGCTCCCCCCCTCTCTCCCATAGTTTGTGCAGTTCCCCATAGTGAACTTTTGAGATGACAGTGTCACATCCTATTGTTAAAAGTTTGGACACACCTGCTACAATGGAGGCAGATGCCACTGCTGTTAATTCTCTCCCGGAGACTGGTTCAATCTCACTCTCTCCATACAGTTATCAAGAAGCCTCCCTAAGACCAGTTTCTGCCTAGCCTGGCCTTTCAGTCAAAGGTCTGGGAAAAAAAAATGTGGCTGGAGATTTCAAACAGCCGAAGGCACAGCTGGCTTCCACGGAGTGAAGGAGCGCAGAGCTCCGGAGAAAGGCTCATTCATCTCAAGGAGCTTCACGCTTGAAAGGCGCTGAGCGCCTGAAGAGAAATTGTGCAAACTGACATCACAATAAACGGGGGAAGCATGTCTATAAAACCCCAGACAGGCGGCAGTGCAGCCTGTGACATCTAGTCCCACAACGACTGTGAAATGAGTCTCAGTCATCCTGTGTAGGGACACTTCAGACAGATGGGTGGACAGAAAGGCAACAGACCTGAGGAAAGGAGCTAGCTCACCCCGGCAGGGGTCGTTAGACTGGGGGACAAGGAGAGATGGTCACAAGCCTCCCAGGGACACAGACAAGTTTGCTACCTGCCTTACAGATCTGCAGAGTGAGCCCAGGACCCGCTTTTTGGTTCCTTCCGGAACCCATTCGCTCACTCTGAAATCTGACGCACATCTAATCCTTTCTAGGTTCCCAGTTTAGTATTAGAATCTGGATAAAAAGCAAAACCAGACCTGCTTTCTGGCTTAATCCTCAAAGATCTACTATCATTTTAAAACATCAGCTTTCTTTTTCACATTTGTGGAAATAATTTTATAAAGGTTAGATTATAGGAAACATATGAGAGTATCAAGAAGGAGGTTTAAAAACCACACAAAATCTCACTCCCTGTGCACATTTATGACACCTTGGGTAAAGTGTCATGTGCCCACATACCCAGAGCAGGGGGGCGGCTGGAAGTACCAGGAGACTGAAGGATGAAGGAATTTGCCTTGAGATGAAGGGGCTTTTGGTGGAGGGTGAGGTGGGGCTCCCCAGGAGATAGCACAGGAAGGAGTACGAAAGCCTGAAGGTAGAGGTTCAGGGGACCCAAGGCCTCCCTGGGACAGGGGGAGCAGACAATAAGGCTGTCACAGAGCTCCCAGCTGGCAGCGAGCTCAGAGTCCACCCTGCAGCATTTCTTACAGCAGGAATGAAGTGAGGTGTGCCAGCGACGCGTCGCTAATGACTTCTCGAGCATGACTGAATTGTTTTTTAACTGTGAACCCCATCAGAGCAGACTCAGGTGGCTACTATGTGCTTCGGTTTCAGTTATAATGCACTTGGAGAAGCTTCACGGGAAAGGCGAGAAGAGACAAGGCAAGGCAAGCTAGAATGGGGCTTAAACGCAGGAAAACATCCACCACCCCTTCCCCGGCCTGAGTCCATCCCGTCTTGATGCCTGCCAGAGCTCAAGCAAGTCGTGCAAAGGATTTGCGTATTCCCCAAAGCAGTACTTATAGAATGCATATCTTGACAAACAATGTACTTCACTTTGGTGAGCAAACTTCCCTATGACCACAGTACTGCTAGACCAGTCAAGGTGAGAGGGGCAGCTTCTAAACAAATAAAACATACCCATAAGTGCTCCATCAATGATAAACGGTGACAGAGAAGGGGAGTAGCCAAGGTCCTGCCCTGATGATGGTTAATTAGACCATGAGCTGGGGAGAGATCCCTGAGGATTATGTCGCCTTCCTGTACTGGATTATGTACTGGAGTACACCAGACACCAAACCATCACCAACTGGAAGTCATACTGTGCTTGTGCCCTTGTGTCCTAGGTTTACATTTGCTGGAATAGAAGTCCGGTCAGCGTGGCCAACAGCACTAACTTTAGAGATAAGACTGATGTGATCTGGCCTGTGTTCAAAGAAGACAGCGGCAGCCACTTGTGATAGCTTGAGGTGCTTTATCTAGCTCCCAGAATAGGTGTAGCGGTCCATGCGAGCTCGCTAACTATCCCACTTAAAACTCTTGTCCAAACAGCTACCCAGTCCTTAGGCAAAAGCAGCTAGTCACCCTTGGTCTACTCTGTGCCAATGGAGGCTTGACGACAACCTTGGCCATTCTACTACAGGTGCAGGCATTTGTCTTTGGAGGAGGATCACGCCTTGGCCTGGAGCTCACTGCAGAAGCTAGGCTGGCTTGGCTAACGAGTCCCAGGGGTCTGCCTGTCTCCACTTCCCCAGCACACGTATCATTAACGTGTGATGATACGCGTGTGTCTGCGCGGCAGCTGTTCTTTTGAGGTGGGTTCTGGGGATTGAATTCAGTTCGTCATGCTTAAGCAACAAGCCCTTTATAGACAGACAGCACCATCTCCCCAGCCCCAAGTTGTCCCTGAACATCTTTCAAGGGCCTCACACGGATTCTTCTTACAATCAAAGTCGTTTTCATAAAGCGAAATGGAAGAACGGTGTAACGTCTAATGAGGCGCAACGCCGTTGCTAGCCTGTCTATCAGCCGGGAGAAATGCTTAAGCCAAATAAATAAATGGCAGACAGAGTGTCACACAACCAGAGGGCCCATGGCTGTCATCAGGTTCCATGAGTGAAGTTTCTTCTGGATCCTGTCGTCTGCCTACAGGTACAGTGCCAGGGGGATGGGCTCTGTGCCAGCGGGATAGAGAGTATGGGGGAGCCTCAGTTGGCCAATATAGATTTGGCACTACAAAGAACTATGAAGACTACAAGGGCTGAGGTGGTCGTAGGAAGACGTGATGCCTGGAGTGGAGAAGGGAACTGAGCAGGGTAGTGTAGATTGCCTTAGGCTTCGGCCTGTAGGCTATCCCCTACAGGGAGAGAGAGGGTATGAGAGGATCACTGATGCTGGAATGAGCCAGGAAGTCTCCCCTTCTTAATAAGACAGGAGCCCTGGATCCACCCCTGCCCACACCAGGCAGCATCACCAGCTTTTACTTTGCCTTTTTGAGATTCCATTGTAAACAATGCCCTGCAAGGCCAGGCTCTCTTGTAGGGACATAGTGAGATTGAATCCTTGAGTCCTGCCTAGTTATGCGATCAGCACAGTCAGGTTGACTTTCCTCCCCAGCGAAGCAGGCCAGTGAGTCCCCCACCTGCAGGTTTAGGCCTTTTGAGCCAACTCTTGACGGTAGTAAATGAGTCTTCGTAAGCTCAAAGGCTCCAGGATTTTGAAGGTCATAGACTAAACCCAGTCCCAGTAGCTCTGCTTGCTCTGGGATACAGCTGTGCTGAGTGTGACAGAGGCTTAACTTGCTGTCCTTTTCAGAGATGCAGTGACAGCAGGCATAGGGCGTGGGAGGAGTCAGAGACAACAGGACAGATGGGCACTCTGGCCCTGGCTGGATGACCTAGGTCAGGCTGCTAACCCCGCAAGCACTAGGCAGGCAGGCAGAAAACGTGGGCCGACTGTGATTAAAAATCTCGACGTATAGGCCCTAGGCAGAGCTGCTGTGTGGGAACGCATTGAAGAGGTGGTTTAGCTGACAGAATACTGATATTAAACAAGCAACAACAACAACAAACCAAAAAGAGAGAGAGACTATTCTCCCAAGTCTTAGTTCAATATTGATAAGCTCTGCAAAGCACTGTCCCTCTTGATACAAGTTTCTGTATCCATAAAAATGAAGAAGAGACTCTCTCAGCTTCTTAGAACTCTCTAGGTTTCCTGCATTGGGCTTCAGACCCAAAGGAAAGAAATATGAATATTAATTGAATCACAAATAGAATATGAACACAAACTACACATGTGATTATAAAGACACATGTGAATACAGCCCATGTCTCCCTCCTCCAGTCTCTGGGAGAGGACCAATTCATTCCATGTTCCATTTGGAGACAACATCCTGTTGTCTGTATATATCACGAGTGTGGTCCAAAACAGCTTTCTCAGACACTGTCTGACAGAAATCACAGGAGAGACAGGTATATACTGCGGCCAGCTTGTGGGGGACAGGGTGTCTCTCCTCATGACTGCTGCCTTCTCCCTACTCCATGGGCTGACCTTTAGGAGAACTCTGGAGAAAAGGATCACTCTTGCTCTGCGTCTCTGCAGACTGCTTAGGAATGTGCCATTTGCCTAAACAAGTCCTGTATACCAGCGGATGATGTTCTTTAGGAGAGATGTTCAGTATGTATTCATGAAGAGTAGTGGGTATGTAAAAAGAAAAGGTCATTCAAGGTCAGCTGGCATGAGAATTGCTTCAAGAAGGCTCTGGGGATTTAAGATGGCCATGGAGGGGAAGATTGGATCTGGAAAGGTAAAGGTGGGAATCCCAGCTTGCTGGAAGGACATAAGCAAGAGCATCTAGTCTGTGCACTTGATTATAGCTCAGCCATTCCCCTAGAGACAGATCTGATATTAGAACACTCATGAGAACTTCAGTGTCTGGACCTGTAGCATACGGGATCCGAGACCAAGGTGTTTGCAAAGGTGAATACCATCCAGTGAAGCTCTGCCCATAGCTCCCTGCCTCTTTAATAGCATGTTAACGTCCTAGGCTGGTCTGTGAGAAAGGACTTACCCAATCACATTACATTAATTGCACCACACAGGAGAAGAAGGCAGTACGTTAGAGAGGGCTCCCAGCATGCTCCCTGCACACTTCCTGCAATGCACTCTGACTGAGGGCGCATCCTACTGCAGGCATGTCTATACTGCTCTGGAGAAAGGTCCTACTTCGAGCTTTCAAGGCTTGCAGTCGGAGCAATTCACAGGTCCTGAGCTCTTAACCCTAGCTTAGTCCTTGGAACCCGGCTCTGTGACCAAGACCAAGGAGGAAGGAGGTTAACAAGCTGGCTCGGGGATGCTTGAACATGGGGTGTTCAAATTCATTCCTTACCCATTCAGTGATTTTGGAATTAATTAAATATCCCATTTTACCCAAGCTTTAGGGTATTTTTGCTCTAGAAAGCATCTTTTCTCTTAACTAAATTGAGGCCCATAAATGAGAAATACAGTGCATGAAATCTCTGTGTGTCACGCCATAAATCTCGGGCACAGGCCTTTGCAAATCTCCCGTAGGATAAATTGTAGCAATAAAATGTTTGCATTTTCTCCTTGTAGTTGCTGGGTACAGGGAGTTGAGACTTTCCCAGCCATGGGCACTTTGATTGAAGATCACGAGACTATACAAGGGGATATGAGGCAGCTAGACTGTGGGCCCTGAGGGTGGCCAGTCCTCTGCCCTCCTGTCACCATTCAAAAAGAATAGATGCTCTGCTCTGGCAATGACCTTGGAATAAGTTAGGAAAATCTGGAGGAGAGGTTCATATCAGGTGGAAGAGAGGGGCTTAAAACAGGAATGGGGTACTGTGTTTCTAGGAATCTGATAAAGATATTTGATCTAAATTATTTTTAATCTATAACTAAAATTTGCTTGTGTGTATATAAATACACACACATGCACACACGCGCACACACACACACATATATGTATACACACATATGTATAATGTATATATACAGATGATGCAACAATTAGTTTTTCATCCTAGTTTTTAGGATAAGGTCTCACATTGAATCTGGAATTCACCAATTTGGCTAGATTGGCCGGCCAGCAAGCACCAAGGATCCACTCATGTCTGCTCCCCGCCCCGGGTCTGAATTATAGGTGTCAGCATCATGCCAGGCCCTTCCCATGGATGCTGTGCAACTGAGCCATTTCTCCAGCCCCTCAAATTGTTTCCTATTTTTTCTTACCAGTCTTCTTTGTTCCTTCCAACCTGTCTTCCAGGATTTTATTCATTCAGCTAAAATTTAAAGACTAGTCTTTTTCTTATGAATGAACAAACTCTTACATCTCTACACAGAAATACAAAATGTAGAGTCAAAACACAAGTTCCCCAAACTATCTACGGCATGAAAGCAAGTGCGTGTGTTGTTCACCAACACATACACAGACAGGAAAGGTATGGCATCATCGGATGTGGACAGCACACATAGAGAAGGTCTAACATCATCAGATGTGGAACAACACAGACAGGAAAGGTGTGACATCATCAGATATGGAACAGCACAGACAGGAAAGGTGTGACATCATCAGATGTGGAACACAACAGACAGGAAAGGTATGGCATCATCGGATGTGGACAGCACACATAGAGAAGGTATAACATCATCAGATGTGGAACAGCACAGACAGGAAAGGTGTGACATCATCAGATGTGGAACAGCACAGACAGGAAAGGTGTGACGTCATCAGATGTGGAACACAACAGACAGGAAAGGTATGGCATCATCGGATGTGGACAGCACACATAGAGAAGGTCTAACATCATCAGATATGGAACAGCACAGACAGGAAAGGTGTGACGTCATCAGATGTGGAACAGCACAGACAGGAAAGGTGTGACATCATCAGATGTGGAACAGCCACCAGAAACCTCAGAGAAGAGTGATGAAAGATGGAAGATGGGTGAGGCTGTGTCTCAGTCTATTAAGAGAAGAAAAAATTCAAAATATTAAGTGTAAAATATTAATGTTTAGTGATTCTAACATAAGAGTATATGGGTACTTGTCATAGTATATTGCCTTATAAACGCAATATTTCATAAATAAAGCAAAGGTGTCTTTAAAGAATTACTACTATAACCCACTCCTTTTGGAGAGCAGCTAAAAGGCATCTTTTCAGACTTGTAAGGGACTTCTTGTTTATTCCAATCTGGATTGTTCTAGGAGACTGATTGTGTTGTGTTTATTGTGTCCCCTGGACCTTGAAGCATGTTGATGTTTCTTCTTGTATTCACCCAACCTCAGCACTTACTTTACACAGCAACTGAGAGAAGAGGTGAGCTAGACTTAGAAAGGGAAGACATGGGGCTGGTTGTCTCTGCCCAAGCCTGGTAAGAGTTACTATCAGTCCCTGGGCAGATGCAAGGAGAGCTCCAGGGAAAACCAAGTTAGCATTAGGGAAACTGGATGGGGTGTTACAAGTCAGTCATTTCACACTCTGGATACCTTGTGTGGTGGTTTGAATGAGAATGCCTGCCCACCCTATAGGCTCACAGATATGAATGCTTGGTTACCAGGGAGTGGCATTATTTGAAAGGATTAGGAGGTGTGGCCTTGTTGGAGGAAGTGTGTCACTGGGGGGTGGGCTTTGAAGTTTCAATGGCAAAAACTAAGCCCCCGTGTCTTTTCTCTTCCTGCTGCCTGTGGATTCAGGTGCAGAACTCTCAACGTCTCCAGCACCATGTCTGTTTTGTGTGCTGCCATGTTCTCTGCCATGGCCATAACGAACGAAAGCTCTGAAACCGTAAGCAAGCCCTAATTGAATGCTTTCTTTTATAAGAGTTGCTTGCCACAGGTATGGTGTCTATGCACAGCCATAGAACATCTTGCAGAGTATGACCAAGAAGGGTGAAACTTAAGATTATACCCCTCTACTGAGCTGTTGCATGATGTCTCTGCTGTTGGCCCAAGGACTACACGTTGAGCAGAAAGATGCTAAAGAAGGGACAGAGATGGGGTGTGCCTCTTTGCATTGCCCAGTATGTCTCATGGCGCAGTTCTCTAACAGGAGCCCATTCGCCTACGCCATTCTCCTATGCTCAATGTAAAGAAGGGGAAGCCATGGTGAAGAACAAGTGTAGCAGATTGTCACAGGGCGCCAGCCACTCTCCCAAGCCTTGAAGCTACTCTGGGGCAGATCTGGACCTGCGTTTGGCTTTTCAATCTACATATAGTTCAATGGCTTAAATGAAAATAAATGCAATAGAAAGGAATTACTAAATTGCCAGAGAATATAATTTTAAAGCAATGTCTCACAGACCAGTTCAAATTTCAACTAGAAAAGCAATGGAGAAGGGAAGAAAATTATGATTTTTCCATTGTTAAGTTGTAGCGTTGTGGTAAACCATAAGTTCCTGTCACTGACTTCACATATAATTTGATTTTACCTGAACACTTTATCAGCACAGGTTGCACAAATAAAGGCTCACCTTGGCTGATTAACATGGCCCTGCAAGATTCCCAGTCTCCTTCTTGAACTTCCTAGAAAATCTGACGTTGACAATGTCTCTTCTCTCGGCTTCATTTTTTTATCTCCTAAAAATGGTGTTGGTCTCACTGTCTGTAAGGTCTTTTCAGTTTTAATAGTTTTCAAGTCCAAAGTTTTCTTCTTTGCAGACCTTAAATATGATTTTCTGGACTCCTCTCTTCAGCTGTCATTTTCTCTTTACATGGTTCACAGCTTTCTTGCCCGGGAAAGTGATAAGTGAACAGAAGGACTATTGATATTATAGTTACTTTATATTCAGCAAAGAGGGTCAAGGTACTATTTAAAACCCAGCAACAGAATGGCTTTCTGTGTGATTCTTGAAGGCTCGAAAGCCTCAATTCTATGCACAAAGAAAGAAAGTAATTAATCGTCCCATGTCTTGCCTGTCTTAAAAGAAAGAACATGGTCAAGTATAGGGGCCCATCAGAAAACAGAATCAAACCAATTGGTTTTTCTCCCCTTTCTGCCCAAGACCACAGACTTCAAACTGACAAAGCAGAGTCCTCTAATTTAACCCTGCAGGGTCCTTTCTGCCCAGGAACTTCCTCCTTCCCTGGAGACAGGCCTGGTTTGAGACCAGTACTGGGAATGAGAACCCTGGTAGCATTGGGCTCATAATGACTCTCTCTTGGCTTGTAAGGGTATCACTAGGGCTAGGTTAGAGTAGGATATACCACTGGGCAGCAAGCCTGAGCTAATGAAAGCATTTTTGCTTTTCGGGCTCATGGTTTACAAAGCAGAGGTAAGATTTGTCTGTAAGATTTGCTGTCTCTTGAAATCTTATCATCTAAGGTTCTAGGACTCTGCATGGGAAAGTGAAATTGGAGCATAACCATGCTGATGGTTGATAGAGCCAGATTAAGTACATAGGTACTAATTAAAATATTCTACGTGTTTCTGTGTGGTAAAAATGGTTTACAATAATGATTAAAATAGTTAGGGTTCACCAATCTTGGCATTTCTCACATTTGTTTAAAAATACCTGTTTAGTAGCCCCAGACCCAGAGATTCTCCATTTATGCAAAGCGCCGAAATATTGTAAATGATGCACAGACTACACCTTGAACAACAAGAGAATTTCTCAAGCCTGGACACATGCTGGAGTTATTTTTAAAAAGACCCCTGATGTCTGTGACCCTGAAGGATTCTGGTTCATTCGGTCTGATGTGCCTATTCCCCAAGTGATGCTTATGTGGAAATCAAGTTTGAAATCACTGGACCAAAGCATTCTTTCAAAAGCAGTCCTCTGCAGCTAAAGCCCAGCAGAAGCAGATACTTTCACCATACAACATCAGGCTGAGAACTCTTATAATTCTTAACAACTCCTCCTTCTCAACCCGACCCACATCTGTCCAGACACAAGTTCTTACTACCAGCCTTTCCAAGTCTGTACTGTGGCAGTTTGAATAAGAATGGCTCCCATAGCCTCATATATTTGAATGCTTGGTCATCAGGGAGTGGAATTATTTGAGAAGAATTAGGAGGTGTGGCCTTGTTAGGGTGGGTGTGGCTTTGTTTCAAAAGTTCAAGCCAGGCCCAGTGTCTCTCTCTTTCTTCGGCCTGTGGATCCAAAGGTAGAACTCTCAACTTCTTTTCCAGTACTGTCAGCCTGCAAACTGCCATGCTTCCCCCATGACAATGAGCTGAACCTCTGAAACTATAAGCCAGGCCCAATTAAATGCTTCCTTTACAAGAATTGCCTTAGTCATGGTGCCTCCTTACGGCAATAGAACAGTGACTAAGACACCAGCCTTCTGGATTTCCTATCCCACAGGTTGTTCATTCATTCATCTTAACAACTGTAGATTTAGTCTGGTGAAAGAGACTAGTCAGACCCTCAGCAGGGCTGTAAGTAGAGGCAGGCTATCTCTGATACACTCCCATCACCTCCTTCCCTTTCAGAGGCCATTCATGCACACACAGAAACTCTCTTGGGGGGGGGTTATTCCATAGATCTGAACAATTCATGAAGTCCTCATGGAAGATTCTAGATGTGTTACATCTCTTCTCTCCTCTCCCTTCTTGTCCCTCCCCTTCATCCTCTTCCATTTTCCCCTCTCCCCTCCTCCTCATTTCATCTTCTTTTTAAAGGATCTTATTAGGTAGGTTAAGCTGTCCTGGAACTCATGATCTTTCTGCTTCACCTCAGATTAGAGGTATGAACAGATATGTGCGCTCAGCTACTTTTCTCTAACGTTTTCTTTAAGTTTAATTTTTTGTCTTGTTTTGTAGCTTCTGTTGACTCTTACAACTAAAAACAATAAAGTTGATCAAAGTTAAAATAAGAAGATAAATTTGATCTCTAAGCATATTTAGCTACCTGTCACAAGTTGTGGTTAGTGCTTTTATTGTGTCTTTCAATTCTATTTCCATTGCCACTGTCTCTCTGATGCATTAGTAATTTAGAAGAGCAATTTTATGTTTCCAAACATATGTCTTTATTGTTTTTAGCCATTAAAAAAAAACACTATTAGTACTTTTGACGTAATTGCACCGTGGTCAGAGAACACTATTTCTAGGCCTCAGCCCTGTGAATTACAGCTTCCCCGGAATGTAGAATGTGAGCCTGCTTTGTAACTCTTGCCTGCCGATATGGACACACTGGGTTCAGCAAAATGCTGCATGCTGATCTTGTTTATATCTTCTGTAGCCTTGATAACCAATTTTCTGTTTAATCTTTACATTTTTGATAGGGTCGCTTTATCAGTAACTGCGTTTTCTGTCAGCTTTTACATTACATGCAACCAGTCTAAATCATTAAGTCTAGGAAAGCTTGCCCATGTTAGACTTCTTGCTGGATTTTCTTGCTCCTTTGTCCTTACTCTGTTGTAGCTCTTCCTTCCTTAGGAACTTTTCATACAAAATTACATCACTCTTTTTGGTGGGGAGGGTACCTGCTTTTCTTGGTGTTGCTGGGGATGGAATTGGGGCTTATGCATGCTCAACGGGCATTCCGACACTAGATGTATTACTAGCACCAATGCACTGTATTAAGAGACAGAATGCATCTGAGACTTGTCTAAAAACCAAGATGACCTTGAACTCCCAAGCCTCCTGCCTTCGCCTGTTAAGTAACAAGTGCTGGGATTACAGGCAGGACTAACCATAGCCAGCACTATATACTTTTAAGAATGTCTATCAGACAGATATCAAAATCTCTTTTTAAGCTGGAGAGGCTTGATACGTTGACAATTTGATTCTTCAGCTTTCTTTCTTGGCCTATTTTTACATTTTAGGATTTTGTACATGAAAGCTAGGCTTCCTATGAGTGACAGGTAGTTGTCTATGTCTCCTTTCCTTTCACAATTGGGGTCCAGTTGCATATATACATATACGTATGTTATATGTATATGCATATACACATATACATATAACACACACACACACACACACGTCCATACCTAACTCTTGGGCATTTTGGTTTAATTCCTGATCACAAAACATTGTCTCTAGGACTATAATAAAATGATGAGTTTTAGGCCCTACTTATGGTGATTGCATCCCATGAGCTGGCTATAAACACTCAGCTGGCTTCAGCTTTTCATCTCGATTAGTCACAATTAGAACACTTTACCACATGTAACATGAGCTCCAGTGCATCCACAGCTCCGTGTGATCCTCCCTGGACCTTCCACATCGGTCCTGGCTGAAGAGGTGGAGACAAATTGTGCTTGGATTACTGAGCTCAACTGTGTCCACATTTGTTTTACCATTGATCCCAATGGTAAAAATAGACATTTTATACATCTAGAGCAGGATAGTATAGGGTACGCCATACACTTAAAGTTTGGGTTTCCAGAGAATGAGCCCAGGTGCCAGAGCAATAATGGAGGATGTTATTTCCTCGGAAGATGAAGGTTGGTATATATTATTTCACATGCCCTCTTCCACAACAGCAGTGTTAGCAGGACAGACACCCTGGTTCTATTCTCACCCTGTGCAATTTTAGGACCCAGGAGACTGCCAAGAAATGAGCACAGAGAAATGGGAATGAATGAGCATTTTCAATCCTTCCTGATGATGTCCTTAGACTCCAATCCAAGCACCCACCCCCTGGATCATAATATCAGTGTTACAATAAAGTCAGCACAATTTTAGGATCAGGGATGACTTGAAGTTAGCACATGTCTGAACTGCTTAAGTGAGATGTCCTGCTTTATCACAAAGCAGCCACATGGAAAAGCCTTTCACCGAGAAACACGCCAACCACTAAATTAAAGATGATGAGCAAGTGCCTTCACCCTGCCGCCATGGTGTTTGTGCATTGTCCCCCTCTATACCAGTTATGAGGGATAATTTGCTGATACTGTTGTTACCCTCAAATTATATACCAAAGGAAATTAAAAAAACACTACAGAGGAGGAAATAATGAATAGTAGCATTTAATTAAATCCAAAGTGGGTCCAATCAATGACTGCCTAATACAATAATGAGCTTAATTTAATTTTCACTTAATGGAAAAAGTAAAGCTTTAATCAACTGCCTATGGAATTAAATGACAGCAACTTTTAAAATGTAAGTTTTTCCAACGTGGAGTCCTAAAAGAATAACAATGACAAAAAACAAAACAAACAAACAAAAAAAACACCAATGTCAAACCCACTGGTCTATATCCACTTTCCAGGAGCGTAGAGGGAAAAGTTCCCACAGTAAGCAGGACTGAAGTTGGCACTTGTGGAAAGTTGAATTAATTAAAAACCAATACTCTAACTTCATGAACTTTAGAGTCATCAAAAAGCAAAAGACAAAAATTGGATTTCTAAGAATTGCTGGTCTAGGGTTGTTGTTCAAAAAGAACTGAAATAAACAGATTTCCACATTGGGATACTTCCTAGGGGATCCTGACTGTTTGAAGGGCAGCAGTTAAGTGTAAAGAGAAAGCCCGGTGTAGGAGAGCCCGCAACGCCCTCCGGTGACCTGAACCAGGCTAGGTGGCTCAGCACAGGATTCGGTTAGAGGGTGACGTGAGACTACTTTTCCAATACCTCACTTTTAAAGCTTAATTTTTGTTTGTGGTTTTGTTAGTGTGTGTGTGTGTGTGTGTGTGTGTGTGTGTGTGTGTGCGCGCGCGCGCGCGCGCGCAGACAAACAGGAACGCATGTTCATGTGTTGCCTATGGAGGTCAGAGGTCAACCTCAGGTGTCATTCCACTCACCTTGTCTATTGTGACTGGATCTCTAACTGCAGCTTGAGGCTTGGTGGGTAGGCTAGGTTGCCCATGATCTGTTCCACCCTCTGTCACCTTGTGTTTGTTTGTGGAACTCATCCCAAGGGCAAAGGGGAGGGCTCTGTGTCCTTGGTATCATTTCATCTTCTTTGTTCAGTTCATTTGCTTTTTTCTTGTTGGTCTCTATAAAAGTCATGCATCACCTGCACACACACGCATGCACACATACAGACACACATAAACACATTCACACACACACACACACACACACACACACACTAATGACCCTTCACATTCTCTCTGCCTTATGGATGTCACTTCTATAGCAGCAACTATTACCACCCCATATACAGTTCTAGGTCACTCCAGGACAGGTCTTTGGAACAAATCAGGTGCTATCAATATGTGCTATGTGAACAGTTTCATTATCTGCAATCTCTTAGGCTGCTTTTCAGGCAACTGAAAAGTTCCTGTTACTTGCTCTTTAATGGTCTGTCACCTGCTCCACTGGGCGCCTGGTTCCTGTTATATAAGTAGTGTTTCATCAACTACTGTATTCAGCAGGATGCTGGGGTCAATCCCTAACCCCCAAACTGAGACTGGAACACGAATGACTCACCAGCTCTCCTAAAAGTCTAATTAATCACAGCAGCGCCGGAGCAGAACAACATTAGTTCAGGGTATGTCAAGCAGTTTCCCTGGTATGACTGATGACTTTGAAGCAGTGGGGTTGGCTTGGGCAAGATACTATTGGGAAGATTCCAGATAGCATTCATGATCATATTTCATACATTTCACTGAGGTTGGTTGGAAAGCCAAGAATGGAAAAACAATGATGTCTAACAACCTAACCCTCCATAATTTCCTCCACCTTTGCTTTGTTAACTGTGCTCTGTAGAGAGAATAGGAACGTGTTCAGTCACAGGAGAACTTTATAACAATAGTGTAGCTTTGAAGGGAGCTTCGGATGTTGCAAGCAGGAAGACTAGGTAGGTTCTGCAGAAGAGAGAGTTGGTGGCGCACTTTAATCTTAGCCTGGCCTCCCTCCGTGTGGGGAGGCTGTTGTCTAGGTAAGGTTATTAGTTGGACTTAACAGAACGGGGGAGAAGGTGCCACTTTAGTCAGCTCAGCACTGGTGATCTCTAGGATAGAAAGTGGGGCCCAACTACACCACCAACCAAAGAGTACACAGCAGGTACCCATGGCTCCAGCTGGATATGTAGCAGAGGACTGATCGTCTTATCCGAAATCACTACGAGGGGAACCCCTTGGTTCTGTGGAGGCTTGATGACCCAGGATAGGGGAATGCTAGGCTGCTGAGGCAGGTTTGGGTGGGTGGGTTGGGGGAGCACCCTCATAGAGGCAGGGGAGGGAAGAAGGAAAGGGGGGATTGTGGGGGGAAAACAGAGGGGGGATAACATTCAAAATGTAAGTAAATAAAATAACCAATAAAAAATTAGTAGCAAAAGTTAGGAAATATCCAAGTTTGTTTGTTTGTTTGTTTGTTTGTTTAAAAAGCGGGTCCCCAAAAGAAAACAGCAGAAGGGCTAAGGCTTATAAAGGAAAACCCCAAACTGACCGTCATTATTAGGTTTGTAAAGCTCCACTGAAAGCAGAATTCAAGATGCCCTATTAACCGAAGCAGAACCATGGGAATGGATATTCAAAGGAAATAAATGGAGATGGAAATTACTTATTTATACATTTATATCATATCAGTGTGGACATTTTAAAAACAATTCTATACTTTAGTTGGCTTTTTGTTCCATTCTTAAAGCTTGGCATGATGCCCGATGCTTAATAGATATGCAATGAATGATTAATTGAGTTCAATGGTCTCCAAGTGTATAAGCTTTTCCAGAGATGATGTATTAATCTGATGCTTGCCCATATTCCAAATAGCCAAGCATGGCAAATGTGCTCTCTTGAATGTAATAGGTCATGCCACAGTGAACTCTCCCAGGTAGGTTAACCGAGATGGGCTGAAGCTTGGACCCCAAGTCCTTACTCCAATATGCAGGGCTGCCTTTGGTACCAAAACATGGGAAGTTAGAAAAATATGGTACTGCAGGTACATTCAATAGATAGGTAGACACACATTTACTCTGAAGGGAAAGCAGTCCTCAGAAAGGGGAAATAGATCAGAGAGAAGACATCAGCAAGCCATTCTCATAAACGAACCAAGGTGGGAATTCTGTAAGTACTGGGGCATAGTCATTGATAGAGTGTTGTCTAGTGGAAACTAGACTGCTTAATGCACTGACTTCATCCTCAATGGGTACACAGAAAAAGGGGTTGGCATCAAAGGCAGCATGTGTGCCTAGATGCTAAAATATCACAATTGCCACTGCCAATTACTGGAGCTATGAGTAGAGAGTTGGGGCTCAGCCTGCAAGCGGTAGGGTCACATGATCTTGGTCAGGGTAGAAAAGCTAAAACTAAGCACACACACAGCTAGCACACTCAAATCGGATGGTGATATGTCATTCCAGGTTCCCTGGTAGCACCCTCATGACATGCAAGTGCTCATGTGTCCAGCCAACATAGAGAAGGACACTTAAAGATCTATTAAGTTCTCTGGTGAGTGATTCTAAATCAGTAGCATTAAGCTCACCTGGAGACTGGCAGAGGTACACAGTTATCAGGCCTTAATCCACATCAGCTGAGTCTGAAATATGGGAGGTAGGGAAGGAGCCAAGGAGCCAGTAATTTGTTCCCACAACTCCCCCCTCCAAGGGATCCCCAAACATGCTCAGGTGTGGAAAACACTGAGGGAGAAACTGAGTCAGGCTTTCTTTCTTTCTGTGGATGTCACGAACCTGTTGAAAAGTCTAATGAGATTGCAGGTTCCTTCTTCGATGAATATTTTTCAAGTATAGAGAATCACAAAGGAAACCAATCACACTGAACTGAGAAGATGCTGAAATATGGCTATAAAATGTTATGATGCGATAATATATATGATTCTTTATTAATGCATTAAATATCACCATCTCATGGAAGATCTAATAACATTTGCAATTTTGAAGTAGCAACGAAGTTAAGCAGTATTTCAAGATGCCTGCAACACCTGCCGTCTAATTCCCATTAATGACAAAACCCACAGCCCACTGCTACTGTATAGCATGTTTGTTGTCCACATTCACAATTGGAGAAATGCTAACTCCGTATTAGAGATTAAACAATGGCATATTTTTATCAATTAAGTTAATGGACTCAATTCCATGCAGGGTCCTCTGAGGATCTATGGATGTGGGATTAAGATATTTGTTATGAGCATTTGACAACCATTAGTTTACTTTGTTCTTTTGAAAGTACTATTCTTCATGTGCCCATTGTATGGGTGAGGAAGTTAAGGCTCAGTGAATTGAGGAGATATAACCAGTGTCTTTTGCTGCTAGGATGAAGGTTCAGATTACCTGTAGAATCAGGGTTCAGGGTGGTTCGTGTGTGTGTGTGTGTGTGTGTGTGTGTGTGTGTGTGTGTGATCCATTGGTGATTCCTCAGTTGCTAGAACACAGTAGGGACCATGGTATATATTCATATACTTGTTGAAAAAGAGTGAATGGACTGAACTGGATGGAAGCTGAATGAGTTACTGGTTGTTGTGATCACACATTCAGCAGGAAGTAACTGAAGAGGTTTGTTTTGTGCCCCTGACCCCATTTAAGAAGTGTTGGTCTTTTGTGGCCACGTAGCATGATACAGCTAGTCATGTCACACGGTCAGTAAGGCATCAGAGAACGAACATGAAGAGGGCCCCCAGCTATTAAACCTCAAGGCCCATGCCCCTGTGACCTGCTTCCTTCAGGGGAAGCAGCATCTTCCAAAAGGTTCCATAGTCATTTAAAACAGGGCAGCCAGCTGCAGATCTAGCGTAACCGAGAGTCCACGGTGGGACTTTCACATTCAAATCACCACAAAGACAAGCCTGCCATCTCTCTGTGCTGTTGTTATTGTTAGAGTGCATTTGTTTGTACACAATGTGTGTGTGTGTGTGTGTGTGTGTGTGTGTGTGTGTATGTGTGTGTGTGTGTTGTGCGTCTGTGTATCGGTGTGAGTGTGAGTGGGTAGACACCATGATATGTGTGCTGAGGTGAGAGGGTCACCTCAGGTATCTGTCTTCACTTTCCACTGCAAAGACGAGTTCTTTGTTGCTTTTCTGCTTCATTCACAGATGCCCGGCCCTCGAGCTTCAGATAACTCTCCTGTCTCTGCCTCCCATGTTGCTGTAGAGGCACTGGGATTACAGATATTCCTCCTACACTGTCTGACTTCTGGGTTCTTGGGATTTAAACCCAGGCCCTCATCATTGTATAGCAAGCATTTTATTCACTACGCCATCTCCTCGCCTTATACTGCTAAGAAAATTAAGCATTGTCCTGATCCATTCTGCAGGCAGGAGAAAGAAACTTCATCACCTTGATCTGCCAGACCTGACAACTGAGCTTTGATTTTAAATTTATGCTGGATATACATATCATAAACATTATTCCATCCAAATCAGAACACAATTCAACAAATTGAGGAGCGGAACGTCTCAGCGTGGAGTGCAGGTCCCTCTGGCTTCCCTCAGAAGCAGTTGGGTTTGTTTATGAAACAGGTTGTTACCTTGCTCAACGTGAGACCTTCTTTAGCTGACTTAGTGCCAGCGGGAGAGGAAAGAAGACAGTCACTAACTGGATGTGTGCAGAGAACCTAGAGCGAGCAGAAGACAAAGCCGCCTCCACTTCTGAACCGTGCATACACGTCTCAGGGGCTTTTCATGGGTGTCTAATGCCCTTCACTAACCACACTTAATTTAATTATCTTAAAGGTGAATTGAATGCTGAAAATTCATTTACATAACAGCAACGCTAATGCTCGTGAAATATACCATCAATTAAACCCTTACGGAAGAAATGTATAGGCTGTAAATGAAATATATAACCAGTAGGATTAATCAAAAGCTAATCATGTAAAAATATCACCCTTGGTCTAAGCAGAAGAATATGCTATTGTCGTCAATCCAAATTACAGTCTTGCAGAGCATGCTTAAATACTTAATCATATTAATCAGCAATCCTATATTTAACGTGTTTCCATAATTTCTTCTTTCTGACTCTGAAATTGTTTGGCTCTAGGCTGTTTCTTTTGGCAGCAACCTATAATCAACATTGTTATCATTGCAAAAAATATGTATTTGAAAATGTTTTCCATGGAAGACCTGGGGCTAGCCAGTGGGAACATTCTGAGAAATAAAGACATATAGACCTTGCCTTTAAGGACAGAAGAGAAATCAGGTTTGTACCAGAATTATTGAGAGGAGAGAGAGAGAGAGAGAGAGAGAGAGAGAGAGAGAGATTAAGAATAGAAAGAAATAGGGTCTGATCTACACTGGGTATTTCCAGTTCTTAGCACATAGTAGGCACTTAATGACTTCGCTTGAACCAGTTTTCTGCCTAAGAATGAACTCAAGAACATAGGTAGGAAAATGCTTTCAGTGAAGGTTCTTAAAGATGCCATTTAAGACCTCGTGTCCCATGAAGGTGTGCTTGCCCAAGCCAGGGAAATAGCCTGCAGCTGTCTGACTATGTGAGTGTTGGCTGCAGAGTCCATGTAGGCAAGTTCCTGATTTCAAACATCAATTTCACAGTGGGAACCTTGGCATAGATCCTTGACCAAATTTAAATGCAGCTTTCCAGCCAGATGGTTGGTGAACTTTTTATTTTTTTCAAAGCATGCGGGGGTCCCTGGAAAGGCAGTGCCAGTAAATGCAAACCCATCCCATCTCTGTTCTAATATGCCTGGCACTCGGCAGGTTGGGAAATACAGTTAAGAGCATGCATCTCATTTCAGCTTTCGATGAAATCTCTCCTGCTCTGTTTGAGTAATAAGATAGATGTGGACTAGTTGATAACATTATTGAGTGGATTTGCAGTTACTGATCATTAACAGCGAGGAGTGTGGATTAATGTCTTTGTGTTCCCTGGCCCCTGTCCTGTCATACATACTTATCTGACAAAGAGACATGGCCAGGCAGTCTGACCCATCAAATTTTCATATGGCTTCCACTCAATAGTTTAACTCAGAGGTTCTGGCATCTCCAGTTGCCTTGACAACTCTTTTGTTCCAAGTCTGGGTCTCCCTTCGCCCTCTAACTCCGCTTCCCAATGCGGCCCCAGACAAAGGCATAAACACTAAACATCAGACCGCGCAGGGGTCTCAGAACCCCGTGAACTCTCTTGGTATGGCAGCCCAAGTCCAAATCCTTGCCGGAATCCTTCCAGGTCTCTACATCGGGGAGAGGTTGAGACTGGTGATCTCCAAAGTTCCCCTGCGTTCTCTGACTTTCAGGGAGACACACATAGCTAAAGAACAGAGGCTTTAAACGTAGGACTGACTTCATTCCTACTCCTAGGATAAGCCTCAGTTTTATCATCTGTATAACAGGAACAATTCCTACTTCTCAAAATCGTGGGAAGAATTGATGTTCATCCTTTTCTGGACTCATAGCACTCAGATCCAGAGGGGCACTTTGCAAACAGCCTGAAGGCTCTTTGGAAGGTACCATGGAAACACCAGGGGCTGTGGTTAGACACAGTCCTCTAAGGATCACTTTTTTTATGGCAAGGCCAACATCAACAGGATAAAACAGCACCAACCACGGCAACGGGGCTATGTGTGGTCTTTCTGCCCTTCAAAGTCCTAGCTTCTGACAGAGCTAAAGGAAGATTAAAGGACATGCTGGGCCTACTGCTAATGTTCTGTGACTCTAGAGAACCCAGACTAATACACCTGGACACTCAGGCAAGCTCCCCAGTGCTCAGGACAACTGCTTCCGTGACTCTCCGTGAGCCAGAGACAGACTTCCCAACTTGGTGAGTGGGGAGAAATTGGATGGGACGATTTGAGGTTTCCTGGGTCAGAGCTTGTCCCCAGAAGGTGCTTTCTTAAGAGCACATTCACCTTTGTCATCATCTGTAGCAACAACAGTATCAAATGCATAGCCTTGGGGTCTCCAGAGCTGGCTTCAAGCCATGTCGGGGTCTCTGCTGCAGGGGATGAGGACAGGGGCTAAAAGGGGTCTTTGACAGGAACTCCAGGTAAAATCTGCAATGGAAAATTTGAGAATCAGAGAGTCTGTAATAAGCGCTACACTTATTGGTGTAGTACTTGTGCTGAGTAGTACAGTACTTATTGCTGTAGTGCACTTGATACTGAGAGTTTTAGCAACTTGGCATGATAGGGGCAAGACCGTGCTAGACGGAAAGCAGTGGTCTAAGGGAAGGCCGGCTTAGACAGGCTCCAGCAGGCTCTGTTTTATTATCAGAGGCACGGCACCTGGACTGTCAGGCCCCACTGCAGCGGCAGGTAAACCAGCCTAGAAGATCAATCACTGACTGGCCCAGCTTCTCCTTCCAGGACAAGCCAGACCACAAACCTTTAGATTACAGGTCTGCTTGGCTTTCAGGATGGCATCCTAATGGACCACCGAGGGAGGCCCAAGGCCTTTTGTCTATGGCTGAAGTCCTGGGGTTGACTCCCTGCTGCTGTATGAACACCAAAGCTTTCTAAAGCCTATGCGTATATGCATACGCATGCTGCATGCATGTGCCTGTACTCTCAGAGCTCCATGCTATTAGACCTCAGTTGGAGCTATCTTCGTTCATGCATTTATTCATTCCACAGTATAATTTGCTCCCCTGCTATGGCCGACTGTTCTATATGCTGTATTCCTCCAGGTAACTAGTCTGCACCCCCAGAAAACCCTCTAGTAGATCTGACACTTGGCACTCTGAGAAGTTTAATGAGCCTTAATTAAGTCCATAGCGTTGGTACAAAATTGGGGGTGTGCTAACCACTTCCTGATTACCCCAAGTTTGCTGCTCTTCCCCTTGATGCAGGAGACTGGCTGCCTGTATAGAATGTGTCATGAGTTCCTTATTTTCTGGTTTCTAGCTGGGAATGGCGGAAGTGTGTGTAGCCGGGAATGGCAGGAGGGTGTGGGGTTGGGGTTCCATCTCCCCAGTTTCTTTTTTTTTTCTTTTTTTTCTCCCCAGTTTCTTTATGGTGGCATTGCAGTGTGTCCTTGACCAAAGGTCAGTGCTCCTCCTCAGGGAGCCATTTCGAAACACGTCTCTCTCTGAGTTCTAATAAACACGCTTGTCTCTGCAGGCCTGATCTAGGGATGGCCTATCTGAGGCCACCGGCTCTCTGCTGGCAGTTTTCTTACCCAGCTACACTCTTCTTTTCAAAACCTCACCTTAAATTGTCCCATTTGAATGTGCCATTTCTCTTCTTCCGAGTCCTTGAGTGATGAGGGTCATCTAGTCCAACCTCGCCTTGACAGTAGAGGAATTCAAGAAGCCACACGCCCTGTGTTACTCGGCTAGGGAGAAATCAGGACTCTAATCAACCGAGCCCGTGATGACAGTATGGAAAACTGACCCAGATTTTCTTGTTTTTCTTGTGTTTAGTCCGTTTTTCCTCTTTTAGCCCCAGGAAAATGCTGTCAGGGGGTTGCACGGTATAATTAATTATGCGGGCACATCCGATGAATGGAGCTATGATTTAGGATGTCTGCTGGAGAGGGTGATAAATTAAATAATGAAATGCACATTTCAGGTTCAGTTAAGAAAAGCTAAGCCTAGCTGAGTGAGAGTGTATCACATCCCATTCTGTTTTAAAGGATGGACGCTTTGTATGACTCCTACACTGGGGCCTCTGCTCTCTGCACAACTCTTCTTTCTCATGCCAGGGTTTTTGCTCATGCTTCTACATGTATGAGTTAAGTAAAATAACATATGTGAAGTGTTTAAAGAGTGGAAAGTATAAAATATAAGCCATTATAGTGACCCCACAGAGAGCACAACTCTGATTTCAGGACATCATATGCTCATTAACAGCCCTTCTGACTACTACTTACTATATCAAATCTAAATGCTTTTAGCAAAATTTTAAGATCTTATAGAAACTTATTTTTCTCTGAGACTCGATTCTTTTTTTCATTAAGAATATTCTGTGGACTGCCTGGTCTGGCCTCAGTAAGAGAAGATGCACCTAACCCTAGAGAGACTTGAGGCCCCAGGGAGTAGGGAGGCCTGCTAGGGTGGGATGGAGTGGGTGGGGTTGGGTGGGTAGGCTGGGAATATACTCTTGGAGACAGGGGGCATGAGGAGGGAGAAGGAATGGGATGAGAAAATGTCAGAGGGTGAACCAGGAGGGGGTAACTACTGGACTGTAATATATATATATATATATATATATATATACACACACACACATATATATTATATATATGTATATATATATACATATATATACACACACATATATACACATGCATATATTAATGTATGTATATATGTATATATACATATACACATATATGTATATACATACATATATATGCGTGTATATATGTATATATATGTGTATATATACATATACACACGCATGTATACATATACATACATATATATGTATATATATATATATATATATATACATACATATATATATATATATACTTTGTGAGACAAATCCTTACATGACACAATCCAGATTCAAAACTAACTTTGAGCTTACTGTGTATTTGGAGCCTGAGCAGTGGTGCCACATTTAATAGATTTTCATCTGAGTAGCTGCAGATTTTGTGGTGTTGTAACTGTTTTCCAGGAGATGGTAGTAGGGTGGTTTGTTCTATTAAACTATGTTGAGAACAATTTTACAACAAGAAGAAGGAATATGTTCCCTAGTGCTGCAGGCCTTCTCTTAACATTGTCTTTATAGATAAGTCATGGGTTTATCAAAAGTAAGTATGTGTTTTATGAACATTCTTTAATTCAGTTGTAGTGTTCTGGTCCAATCTCTAGGCATCCTTAAGGTAGAGATGGTCAGTACTTGCCAGGGGTCCTGCAATACACTCTGCTCATCGAAGACCTCAAGAGCCAACAGGGCTTCCTTTCCTGCCAAGTCTGGTTGTAACGTGTCCCGTGTCAGAAAACCATCACTAAACAAGTGCATATGACATGACAGCCTCTGTCTACTACTACCAGTGCCCAGGAGGGATGCCAGGAGATTTCAGGGTTTCATTGCAAGATCAGTTTGCAAGATTTACAAGGCATGGTGCAGGATGTGATGGTCAGTCTGTGAGCATGTGAACCGTTCACGAGAGCTCCCGAACATATTCCACGTCGCTATATTCCGTGCCCCTCACTGGCAATACGCAGTTCCTTCCTCTCCATCAACTTACATCCTGTCTTGATTCCTTGTAAAACATGAGCAGAGCCTTGGTCTGTATCAGGCAGGCACTGTCCTCACTCTTTCTGCAGCTAAGCTCATAGCCCCACCGACCTCAGCTCACTGGTCTTACTTCTCTCCTCTATAAGCTCTATGAGACCCAAGCTTTTACACTTTCCATGAATCAGTCCTTGACAGCAATTTGTACATCTGTAAAACTCATTTTACTTCTTTTGTGTGTTAAGGCCCTGGACTCCTATCAAGGCAGAAAAATCCCTTGAAAACTAAATCTTTCTCTTCATTTTAAGTTCCATATTCTGTTTGTGTGGAAAATCCACAAGCCATATTGTTTTGGTCATGTAGGGGGCCTTTGAAAAGCAAGGCATGATCATTTGTTATAACTAGTCCCTGGTCACCTTTTTCATCAGAGGCTAAGAAAATGAATAGAGTCATAAAATGATTATTGCTCTCTTGGTCCAGAAAGTGAATTTATTTTTTTTCTTTCTTCTTAAGTCCAAAAACACAAAACTAATTGAGAGCTTCTTAAATCTTTATAATACTATCACTTATAATAAGCAATAATATTGAGTCAAAATGCAATTTCTTATGCTATTACTATTACCTTCTTTAGGATTCATTTCCCACCCACCTACCTCCTCATTTGGCTGAATGTATTTCAGTAAGTGCATAAGAGAGCTGCGAGGATGAGAGGGAATGATGGGCTTTAGCATTTATCTTGTGCCTTCCTAATATCACAGCCATATTCTTCCCACATGAAATGGCATTTTGGCTGTGGGTGATGTGATTAATGTCCAAATATGGTTTGAGAAGCAAGAAGAGGAGACAGTGTGATCGAGACGGGTGGGGGGGAAGACATCCTTGGGGAAGACCGCCTTCATTAAGTGTTAAGCTTTTGTTCAAGGGAGAACAGTTTGTGATGTGAATGGACAGAAGTGAAAACAGAATAGTTTGAGCTGTGGCCTTTCCCAGGAATTGAAGCATACTGGGTATGTGGGGGTGGGGGAGAGAACAGAGAATTTACCGAAGCTTTAGTGCTCTGGTTTCCACATCTGTAAAATGGGAGCAGTGTGCTGCTGTCTGTCCATCATCACTCTGTAGTCATGAGGGCTGAAGTTAGAGGCAGAGGCATCCTTACGCAACTTGTGTCCCCCACAAGGACCCTCTGCAGGAGGGAGAAGAAGGGCCCCAAATCAAGCCAGCTACGCTCACCAAGTCGGGGACTCTTGATCATTTGTCGTTTCTCTTGACTGCTAAGAGCTAGAGGATTTCTTTTCTAATTTGCAAGAAGGAGCTGTTTGTGCTCCCAGCCACCCTGATTGAGATAAGTACATAGTGACATTATTATTCGGCTAAGGGCTTTTGCTTTTCCCTAATGAGTGCCTTTCCTCCCACCAACAGAGAGGATGTAGAGTTGGATCATCATTCTAATGGAACACGGGCAGGCACAGTTGCAGGACAAGGCCCTGGACACAGAGCCGCTGGAGCGTAGACAGCTGGGAAGATCCTTGTTTCAACCAGGCCCATTTTGTAGCAAATGAGCACAAGTCAGAGGTTGGGATTCTCCTGCTCTGAATGCAGAAATAGCTTACTGCTTACTAGCTAAGTCTATGGAGCTGGCTGACAAAAGACGACCATGGCGTTCTGGCCAGCCGGCCCACACATTAGAAGCAGGAACTCTCCCTCTGAGGCATGACCTAGTGACCCCGGTCCTGTGGCATTTGAACACTCAATACCCAGGTGACATTCTAGCATCCTTTAAGGGGCTTCTGAGTTCAAGCCAAGGCCCGCTTGCTTCACAAACACCCAGTTCTGGTGATTTATTTTTCTTGGATATTTCATTTATTTATATTTCAAATGTTTTCCCCTTTCCGGGTCTCCCCATTGGAAGCCCCCATCCCTTCCCCATCCCCCTGCCTCTATGAGGGTACTCCCCCATCCACCTACCCACTCACATCCTCCCACCCTGGCATTCCCATACAATGGAGCACTGAACACCCTCAGGCCTGAGGGTCTCTCCTCCCACTGATGCCAAACAAGGCCATCTTCTGCCATATATGTGTCCAGCACCATGGGTCACTCCATGTGTATTCTTTAGTTGGTGGTCCAGTCCCTGGGAGCACCAGTGTGGGGGGGGGAATCTGGCCTGTTGCTCCCTCCATGGAGCTGCAAACCCCCCTCAGTTCCTTCAGTTCCTTCTCCAACTCCCCCATCAGGTACCCTCGAGCTTAGTCCAATGGTTGGCTGGGAGCTTCCTCCTCTGTCTTTGTCAGGCTCTGGCAGAGCCTCTCAGAAGACACAAATGCCATTTTGGTCCCACTATGGATTCTGGCTGATATCCTCAAGCAACCATGCCACCAAGCTCTTCTGCATTGTTATTGTTCCAATCCCAAATCCCAGCTCCGGTTTTCCAATTCCATCCTACATTCCTCCATAGCTATCTTCACTTTGCTCCACAGTGAACCCTCTTCTGGGGAAGTCCATGCCCTCCTCCCTCCCTCCCTCCCTCCTTCCCTTCCTCCCTCCCTCCCTCCCTCCTTCCCTCCATCCCTCCCTCCCTCCCTCCTTCCATGTCCTGGTGCCTCATTCTGTTCTGCTAGCCATACCTTATCTACACGCTAGCTCCCTGCGTGATCTTTCTCCTTTCTATGCAGACAAATAAACATTCCTCTTACAGTCTCCACAGTAGCTGTTCTGAGTCATCTAACATCTGTCTCCCTATCATCAGCTCCCATAATTGTCAGAGACAACTGAAGCACCCTCACAAGCAGGGTCCCAGCATTCCCTTGGCTTAGACTTGGATGGTGCTCCTGTCGTGTATCTTGCTTGGACCTTGCCTCTGCCCAGAACCAGTTTTCACACGAATGCCAAAGTCCCTCCCTGCCCAGTGTCCCCCTGTCCTGCTTGCCCTAGCTCTCTTTCTTCTGGGGCCAGTGCTTTGCCCTCACCATGACTAGAGTCTGATTGCTTCGTAGCCTTCAAGCTGTCTTGAATCCTGAGTTTCTGGGCGTCCACCCAGACTTCACGTATGCTGGTGCTATCTGTGTTTACCCTTGCTCATGGAAGCGTGTACCTTTCACCTGTGACTGACCTGCCTCACCCCCAGTCTGGTAGATACTCTGTCTGTTCTCTTCCTCCTGGACACGGGAAGCCAAGCACTCCCTACCCTGGGGTCTACTGCTCTCCTTACATAGGGGCTCTAGCCTTAGAGGAGACAGGATCTACTCACCTCTGACTCCTGTCCAGCGTACTCCATGTCTCTACCTCCGGGCTCTCCAGACATTCTCTGGGATATCCCCCTTAGTGTCAGGGTTTAACCCTGATTCTCTCTACCCAGAGAAAAGGGAGTCCTTCAAACCCTCTTATAGACTTGACCTTCCCAGACACCTCCTACTGATTCAGAGGGGCAAGGACTTTAGCCCTTCGCTTCTATGCCCTAAATGACCCTGCTGCTTTTGTGAGATGAGCCCTTGCTTCCCCCCTTCTCCTTTGCTTGGAGGACACCCAAGAGAATGGCCACAGCTTTCCCCATGCCTTCTTCTTCCTTTCTAAGGAGAGTACAAGTTCCTTCAGCGCACCATGACTCAAAAGCCAACAGGCATCTTTCACCTCAAGCTCCCTTCTTTTCTTACAATTACTTTTTTATTGTAAAATCTACACACCACATAGAATTAAGTCTGTGTTTAGGAGCAGTAAGTACATTCACATGGCCATGTCACCATCACCATCACCCACTGCCAGCAGTGCCTCCCGTTTCTTCCCCTTCCAAGCCTGGGCAGCCACAATTCTAATCTGTTTCCTGGACTCAGTATAAGTACTTCTCAGAAGCAAAACCTCTCTCTGTCTCTGTCTGTCTGTCTGTCTGTCTGTCTGTCTGTCTGTCTGTGTGTCCTATTTCTTAGTGTCTTCAAGGTTAATCCATGTCATTGCTCCCATTACATATTTTTTCCATGCGTTCTTCCTCCTTCCCAAGTTATTTTCCCCCTTTTTAAAGTTAAATAATATTTGCATATTTGTATCAAATTTCTGTTTACCCATTCATCTGCCAATAGACACCACTGAATAATTTTAATGGCTTTTTTGGCTAGGACTTATGATTAACATAGGTACAATATGAATATAATACTCATTATGATACAATAAAATGTAATACTCAATATGATAATGAAATCCTGAGTAGACTTTCAGCCTAAGTACTTAACAGCCTTGTCCCACCTTCCCGAACAAGTCCATGCAGGGACAGGCCATCTGCAGATATTTTGGTAGCTTCCAAAACCCAAGCTAAACTCTTGGAACACAGCCAGTGTCCAGGAAAAAAAAAATCATGAATGAGCAAATGAGTGACCTCAGTAAGTATTCACAGACAGATCAGCTTTATAAAGATACCACTGAAAATCCCACTAGGATTGTCCCCAGAGAGTGTTTGTGTAGGAACTACCTCCGAACACAGTGCGGCTCACGTGAGTTTTTATTACTGAGAGGTGCCCATTACTCCATAAATCGCGAGCTCCCCCAATGTAAATTGCCATTGAACAAGCAGAGCAACGACACGGGCATTCTTTTTATCAAAGGCCTGGTATTAAGACAGATTAACTCGGAGGGAACGATACCAGTCTGGGTATCTGCCCCATCCCTCATTCTTATTGTGATTAATGAGATGGAGCACATTTTTTCCAACTCTGCCCGAAAACATATTGAGTTTATGCCTCATCCTACAATGTTAAATATTGTCTTAGAATTACATTATCTCTTACACAGATGGATGGCTGGGTGCGGTGTGGATGGCTGACAGCTTTCTTGAAGTGGGACTAGAATCGCTGAGAGAAGCACTCAGCCATGACCACAGCTGGGAAGTCAGCAGAGAACTCCAGCAAAACCAGAACACAGTGGTACAAAGTGAAACCAGAAGTGATGGATTTATCCAGAGCTGCGCAGATGCTGGTCCCCCAGAACCAGGGCACTGAGAGGCAGGCGTGTGGTCACGGTGGGCCGCTGAGTAGCAGTCAGGTGGAATCCAAGTAGAACCCCCAGAGAATCGTGTCTTGGGATGTGTAACCCGCCTGCCCTGTTACTTAATAATGACCCAAGATATTCTCAAGTGAGTACATTCACATTTTTTTCTGACTACATTTTTCAGTTACCATTTCATTATTAAACTAATCTCAGGGGATAGATATACACTAATTATTATTCCCAGGTTGAAGATGAAGAAACTAAGACACAAGTGATATGAATCAGGAGCTCACTACAGGTTCATGGAATACATACCCAAGGGAGGGGTTCTTTTCTAGCTGCTAACCCCTTTCTTTCTCTCTTTTTTTCTTCCTTTCTTTCTCTCTCTTTCCTTCCTTCTTCCTTCCTTTCTTTCTTCCTTCCTTCTTTCCTTTTCTTTTTGAGGGGTGGGATAGGGCAGGGCTCTAGTCTATCACAGGAAGCCTGACCCCAGATTTTGCCAATTGACCTACCTGCCTCAGCCCCATGGACAGTGGGGTTGTAGAAGTTCGCTGGGCGACTGTGTTCCAGGCTGGACTGTGAGTGAAGGGGAGTGGGGGAGGGGAAAGCGTGGCCTCTTCTCTCATAGCTCACAGAAGATACGGATATGGTAAGAGTCCAGCAGTGGAACGAGGGCCTGGCTACTGGACCCTGGCCCATGGTGCCCTGGGCAACTAATGTCACTTAGGGAAGTACTTAATCACTAAGCTCTTCATTTCCTAAGTACTGACATCACTCAAGGGAGTTTTGAAAAGAGATGACATTTCCATGGAAAGAGAAATGTTTTTCTAGCATGAAACAGTAGCTGCTATGCTGGGTAATGGTGTCCCATGCCTTTAATTCCTGCACTCTGGAGGCAGAGGAAGGCAGTCTGTGAATTGGAGGTCAGCCTGGTCTACAACGGTAGTTCCAGGATAGCCAGGGCTATAGAGAGACCCTGTCTCAAAAGAGAAAGGAAGGAAGGGAGGGAAGGAGGGAGGAAGAGAGGGAGAAAGAGGAAGGAGAAAGAAAGGAAGGGAGAGAGAAAGAAAGAAAGAAAGAAAGAAAGAAAGAAAGAAAGAAGGAAGGAAGGAAAAAGGAAGGAAGGAAGGAAAGAAGGAAAGAAAAAAGGAAGGAAAAAGGAAGGAAGGAAGGAAGGAAGGAAGGAAGGAAGGAAGGGAGGGAGGGAGGGAGGAAGGAAGGAAGGATGGAAGATAGGAAGGAAGGAAGGAAGGAAGGAAGGAAGGAAGGAGAGGAAAGGACAGGTCAGGAAAGGACAGGTCAGGAAAGGAAAGTTTCAAGGCTCAGCCATAAAATAAGTTGGCTCTTTAGAGCATTTCGGTCTCAGGCAGTGAGCTGCACTGGATGCTGACAATCCTGTGGGTGTGATGAGACAGATAAGACTCTTGCTTGTCTGAAGCTTCTTTTGTATCATGGGGATTCAGACACTAAACATGGAGCCACATATTCATTAATTACAGACGGCTAGTAGCATTAAAAGGAGCTAAATGAAATGCTGAGGCAGAAAAACCAGGCCCAGCAGTCATTCCCGAGGTGGCGATCTTTCTTAGCTGAGATCCAAGTTCCGCATTGGGGAACGAACTATATGTACACAGGGCCCACCGCTTGAAGACGGGAACCTGCGAGGGGGTGGGGAGGGACAAGGTATGAAGAGAGCAGGATAAGCAAAGCAGGGCTCGGGCTGACAGTAAAGTGGTGTATTGACACGTATCAACGGGCCTGATTCGTACCTCCCTCATAAGAGCCTTGTTGTTCTTCATGTTTTAACAGGGCCGGACACCTGGGTTGTCAGCAGGGCACAGGCAGTCTGGGCTCTCTGTATCATTCTAGGCCATCACCTCTGAGAAGCATCAAGGTCTCACCCTGGTTGTTACTCTCTGGCCCCATGCTCCCTGCCGGGCTGTCTAAATGGCCACCTACACCACCAGCCTAGCCTATTTCTCTCTCTCTCTCTCTCTCTCTCTCTCTCTCTCTCTCTCTCTCTCTCTCAATTAAATTTTATTTTTTTATTTGATAGATTCTTTATTTATATTTTAAATGATTTCCCCTTTCCAGGATCCCCCCTCCCCCAAAATCCCATAAGCTCTCTTCCCTCCCCCTGTTCCCCAATCTACTCCTTCCCACTTCCCTGTCCTGGTATTCCCCTACACTGCTGCACTGAGCCTTTCCAGGACCAGGGGCCTTTCCTTCCTTCCTTCATTTGATATGTGGGTTGTGTCTTGGGTATTCCAAGCTTCTAGGCTAATATCCATTTATCAGTGAATGCATACCATGCGTATTCTTTTGAGACTGGGTTACCTCACTTAGGATGATGTTCTCCAACTCCATCCATTTGTCTAAGTTTCATGAATTCACTGTTTCTAATGGCTGAATAGTACTCCATTGTGTATATATACCACATTTTCTGTATCCATTCCTCCGTTGAGGGACATCTGGGTTCGGTCCAGCTTCTGGCTATTATAAATAAGGCTGCTATGAACATAGTGAAGCATGTATCCTTATTGCATGCTGGGGAATCTTCTGGGTATATGCCCAGGAGTGCTATAGCAGGGTCCTCTGGAAGAATCATTCCCAGTTTTGTGAGGAACTGCCAAACTGATTTCCAGAGTGGTTGTACCAGCTTGCAACCCCACCAGCAGTGGAGGAGTGTTCCTCCTTCTCCACATCCTCGCCAGCACCTGTGTCCTCCTGAGTTTTTGATCTTAGCCATTTTGACTGGTGTGAGGTGAAATCTCAGGGTTGTTTTGATTTACATTTAAACCAGACACACTGAAACTAATAGAAAAGAAACTGGGGAAGACCCTTGAGGACATGGGCACAGGGGAAAATTTCTTCAACAGAACACCAATAGTTTATGCTCTAAGATCAAGAATTGACAAATGGGACCTCATAAAATTACAAAGTTTCTGCAAGGCAAAGGACATTGTCAAAAGGACAAAACGGCAACCAACAAATTGGGAAAAGATCTTCACCAACCCCACATCTGACAGAGGGCTAATATCCAAGATATACAAAGAACTCAAGAAGGTAGACTCCAGAGAGCCAAATATCCCCCTTAAAAATGGGGTACAGAGCTAAACAAAGAATTTTCACCTGAGGAATATCGAATGGCGGAGAAACACCATTACTCTATCACCATTCCACGGCTCCCACTTCCCAGAGGATCAAACTTATCCTTGCTGAGGAGTCTGAAGGCCTGCCCATTTCTCCATGGGTCTCTACTCCTAGATGCCATATCATTAGACCATTATAAAGGGATCTAATTCTCTTCATCTCCTCCTTTGTTGCGTCCCTTATACACACTGAGAAAACACTGTGCTTTTCCTTTCTGAAGCATATATTCATTGATTATTATTAGTTGGCTTTCATCAACATAGCAAAAAAAAAAAAAAAAATCCGAGAGAAATGCAGCAGTAATAACTGCTTTGGGCTCACAAGTTGCTTGGCCCCAATCTGTTTTGGCAGAATGTAACAGTGGAAGTACGTGGTAGGGAAGCTTTCTCCCGTCCTGCCAGACAGGAAGTGGGGAGGGAAGTCATGGAAAAGATCCCTGGAAAGACCTACCTTTGGTGACCTATTTCCCATAGCGAGGCTCCATCTTTTATCGTGTCTAGGGTCTCCCACAATAACAACTCCATCGGCTTCAGACCGAGGCTCTAACACCTCGGCCTATGGACGACGTTTCATGTCACGTCCGAATACCCAGTCTGCCCCCACCACTTGGCACAAGCCAGTGTGGTGCTTCACCGGGTACAGCAGGCGCCTCCTAACATGACTCTATTTCTGCTTTAGCTCTTCCAAGTAGTCCTTTACATAGCACCCAGGGTCAGGGCTAAAACATCTGGGGAAATTCTTTGCTCTGTGAGGCCTCACTGGCATTAGCTGCTCTGCACTGGCACCCTGAGGCCAGAAAGCTGAGGACTTCTTTACTGGGTGAGGGTACCCCACCGGCAGTTCTTAACCCCATGGGTTACCCAAGCACCAAACAACTATTGAATGTGTCTTCCCAAGTTCCCACAAGAGGGAAGGCAGACAAGAGCTTTGTTCACCCACCAGTTCTGGGACATCTGCGGCAATAATGGATGGAGCTCACTAAGCTGACTCAACTGCCTTTGTCGACAGTGATAGCCCTGTTGAATGAGAAGTTCACATAGACCAATAAATGCCACACGAGGCTCCGCACACCGGACGGGAAGTTGTACTCAGTGTCATAAGTACACCTTTCTGTTTGAAGCCTCCAGCTGCTCTCAGGGCCCACTGACTGCATATTCTGCACTATGCCAATCCCATGTAGGGTGGCAAAGATTCAGAGGGCAAGGGCTGGTGCCCCTTAGGCTCTTTTAGGGCTTGCGTGTGTGTTATAGGCTTCGGAGCTATTCCATACCAATCAGTGGATGCAAAGCAGCTTATGAGCTGCAGTGGAACCTTAATCATTCACACATTTGAGGAGTGGCAGGGAAAGCCATCATTCTGAGAGGCCTGCCTGAGCAGTTCTTCCTGTAACATAAGGCATCCGTGCTGAAAGAAAAGACAATGCGAAGAGGCTGAGGAAGGGTTTAGACTGAAAAAAGGGCAGGTTCATTTAGCTTGGCTCAGCAGCCAGAAGCTGCCCCGCAGGGGCTCTGCAGGGCATTCTCCACGGCAGGGCAGGAAGGGGTGTAGAAGAAAACTCAGCCTCATGCAATGTAAGTGGCTGCAGAGTTGGAATAAAACCCACAAGGGCTGCTACGGCAACCCCCCAAACTAATGAATTCTGCTCTGCTGCAGGCTGTGGCTCACTCTCCCAGAGCTTGTTCTCCCTAAGGAGCTATCCTTCCTTTCCAGATAATCTTCAGGGCCAGGGCTTTCCAAGGTGACGATGGCCATGAGGATGCCTACCAGCAGGCAGAGGTAGCGTTCCAGGGACCACAAGACTCCATCCTTTACACACACACACACACACACACACACACACACACAGCTTTCAGAATAGGGATCAGCCTTTGCTTATGGAATCCGTTCGTGCATGATTTTTCACGCTTCTTGTTTTCCTTTATCTGATTCCATCTAACAAGTCGCAACAAATGCCAATCGCTTTTCCTGCTGGGGAAAGTCCTGGTGGCTCCCAGGGCCAGATATAGTGAGCTTGACAGTGGGTGATACATCCAACGTTTTAGAAATGGTGGCTCCTTGTTTTAGAAGTTGAGATTTGGAAGGGGCAAAGAAGGCTAGAATAGTGTTTCTGGAGAGACCCAGGGGCAATGACCTAAGCTTCAGATGAGGAAGCTGTTCATGGTTAAAGGCAGAGTGTAGGAGAAGATGTGGAGACATCGGAATCCGTTCGTACTGTTGCTGGAGGAAGCATAAGTGATATAGCAGCCTTGAAAACAATAAGACAATGCCCTAAAAACTTCAAGATAGAATCACCATTTGACACAGAAAGTTCTCTCTGGGTACATCTCCTAGAACATGGAAAACAGAATCTTAAAGGGATAATGTAGCTATGTTCATAGTCACACATTATTCAAACCAGCAAAAGGGTAGAAGCAACACAAAATCGTCAATATCTAACTGGACAAAGCAAACAGTGTATCATCAAGAGGAACATTACTCAGTCATTAAATGGAAGGCGTTAAAAGGCACACCCTACAACATTATTGAGTTTATGCTAAACTAAATAAGCCAATCATAAGGGGCACAAAATACTTGATTCTCTTGATGTGAGGTTCCTAGAATAGTCTAATTTATATAGACAAAAATTAGAGTGGTTGCCCAGGGCTGGGGTAAAAGGACTCAGGAATTATTATATAATAGCTATGGAGTTTCAGTGTGGGATGTTGGAAGAGTTCTGGGTATAGGGCTGATGGTTACATAGCAAGATGGAGGTGCTCAACATCTCTGGACTGTATATTTAAAAATGGCTGAGATAGTAATTTTATTATGTATATTGTATCATTTAAAAAATATCAAAAAAAATCTGGGAAGGCACCTCAGTTTGTAGACTTGTATGCACAAGCCCCAGGTTCAATCCCCAGCTCTGGGCATGATGGTCCATCCCTGTAACCTCAGCACTGAAGAGGCAGGGGCATCAGGACCAGCTACATAGTGAGCTTGAGTTCAGCTTGAGATGCAGGATACAGGAGACCTTGTGTCAAAACAACAACAATCAAATATGAAAGGATACAAAAATGACCAAAAGAAGAGAAAGAATGCTCTCCATGCCCGCAGGGGAGCAGGGTCGGACTTTTATGGTCTTTTCTGTGGACAGTAATCGGGGCTTTAGAGGGGTTAGTGTTTGAAGACCTGATGGTGAGTTGACGCCAAGCATCTAGAGAAGCAAGCACTCCTCAGGCCTGCAGCAGGAATGGCCTAGCTTACAGGTCCTCCCGTCACTTAAGTCTCACAGCCAATGAGGACCACTCAGGTCAGGCTTCTGGGACCTGGCCTGGCTACTGCTGATTGTGATTGTGTGCTATTTTGGCTGTCCAGTGGCTCTCCTACGCAGCCATGGAAAGGATTTCCAACAATTGTTTTGTGTCCTAGGGAACATTTAAAAATTACATTCATAAGCTTGCCCGCCTTTTGTGGGTATGTTTAGAGGGAGTCCTGAGCCTGTCTGGGCCTGCAGAAACAGGAAGTCTGAGTGGAATGTGATGCAGTGAGTGCTCTGAGAAACAGCCTCTGTGCTTGCATCTCTCTGGCTTTTGAACGAGAATATCCCACCATCGCCCAGCCGATGGCAAGAATTAAGGAAATCACGATCAACTCTTAGTTGTTCTGGTGCCGAGTGTTAGCCAACATCCGTGTGGGTACTGAGATGGTATTTCCCCGTGTAATGCCGTGAGATGGTCTGGCCAGAATAGCAGCAGCTTGAGCTGGGAGCTTGTTAGAAATCTAAAGTGCCAGCTCCATCCCTGATCCCCTAATCGGTATGTGCGTTCTGACTGGATTCCCAGGTGATTCGTAAGTACAGCGGGCACTGGGTATCCCTGCCCTGTGTTATCTAAGTGTGCCCATTCATGGGTGTCATCTGAGGTACAGTATCAGAGCACTGGTCAAGCTTTCTGCAGGAGTCTGACTCGAGAGAACTTTCCAGTGAAAGGAGAAAGGAAGAGAAAGCAGACATAAGAAATGTAGCAACCCTGCCATCTGTGGACAGGCCGGGAAGTAGGAAACTCAAGGTCACTTGTTTCTGAGACACATGGATACACACACACACACACACACACACACACACACACACACACGCGCGCGCGCACACGCACGCGCACGCGCACACAGGAGAATGACCACAGTGCCCAGATGTCCCTAAAATGGAAGCTACTAGAATTTAAAGAGTGCTGACTGTTGTGGATCATTCTAAGTAACCTGTACCAGATTGTGTGCACACTCAGGCTTTAACAGTTTAGCTTTGACCTTTGAGCGTCACTGGCTCCCTCATCTCCTGTGGGAACATCTCTCACATAGTCCCACTTTTTTTTTTTTTTTTACATTAAAAGAAGCTTATTTAAAAGGAAAAAAAATAATCCAGTCAAGGTAGAAAGGCTTAAGGAGAACAATGTTCCCTCAAGCATAGATGAGGCTGTTTTAAGACTAAATTAGATCCGTGAAAGCTCTTTGTACTCACTGGTACAATTGCATTCCGTCTCCCCTTCCCTCGTGCTTTTTAATGAATATAAAGTCTGAAATCCGGGAGGTAGGCGCTTTTTTTTTTTCTCTTCCACATAAGTATTTCAGTCTTGGTTTCTTGGAAACCCTTGACAGCCTTGATTCATGAATGAATCCTAATCCCTCTCTCCTCCTGTTTGTAGAAAGGCAGTGATTCACCCCGAATTATGCAAAACTCAAGAGCGTGTAAACTGGAGGTTGGATTTCTTAGTATGAGTTTCTCTTCTTTTGTTGTCATTTATGTGTGGTAGGGTGTTATTTTACAACAACTCAAAGGGGCTTTGAGTCACATACTTGTAATGCAGACTTTGGGAACTTAAAGTGCCAGAAGAACAGAGGTAAGGTCACACAGAGGCTTCTTAAAGACAACATTAGAGAAGGAGCCTTGCTAGCCAGATGGTGTGGTGGTGGAGGTATGTCTGTGTAGCAATCGTCATCGCTCTGTGGATCAGGCCTGAGACCCGCCTTATCTTAATAAGGAGAAAGACCAAATGGTGGTTCCAGGCTCCATGCCCCACCCCAGGGGACCCCTCAGGGGTCCTGGCTGTGATCCAGTGTCACACACTGGGTCTGGAGCAAGGTGACAGGTGAAATTGTTCAGAATGTCCCCATAGTCTCATAGCTCCTCTTACAGAGAAGGGGAAGTGGTCCCAGAAGATAAAGGACAGCTAGGGGAGCGGAGACTAGGAAGCCAGGGCATCTCTCTTACCCATTTGGGCGCTGAGGAAAGCTTAAGGCTCCTGTTAATCTCTTCTGATCTGGCAAGGATGAAATGTCCTTAGTAGCTGATATTTTTAAAGCCCCTTAAGAGTCCCTGGTGGCAGGTGATTGGTATTTTAAAGCACAAAATTTTAGTTAAGGGAATCAATCAATGAGTAGATCAATATTTGTTTAGCGTCTGCAGTGTGCTTTACACTATACCAGTTTGCAATAGCGCACAGAGATTAAGTATAACATATAGTTGCAAGCAGGAAGAGGCTCTTTCTGCGATGCTTATAAACGGGCTTTAGTGATCAAGGGATCTGAGTTCAAAACTACTAGTTCAAAGTAGTAGTTCTACTACTTTGGAGAACTGCCTTATTTCCCCAAGATTTGGTTTTATTCCCTAGATGGTTTTTTTTTCTATATTCTTTGTTTACATTCCAAATGATTTTCCCTTTCCCAGTTCCTCCCTCCCCATAAGTCCCATAAGTCCTCTTCCCTCTGCCCGTTCCCCAGTCAACCCCCTCCCACTTCCCTGTCCTGGTACTCCCCTACAATGCTGCATCAAGCCTTTCCAGGACCAGGGCCCTCTCCTTCCTTCTTCTTGGGAATGATTTGATATGTGAGTTATGTCTTGGGTCTTCAGAGCTTTTGGGCTAATAACCACTTATCAGTGACTGCATTCCATGTGTGTTCTTTTGTGAATGAGTTACCTCACTTAGTATGATATTTTCCAGTTCCAAACATTTGCCTAAGAATTTCATGAATTCATTGTTTTTAATTGCTGAGTAGTATTCCATTGTGTAAATATACCACATTTTCTGTATCCATTCCTCCACTGAGGGACATCTGGGTTCTTTCCAGCTTCTGACTATTATAAATAAGGCTGCTATGAACATAGTGGAGTATGTGTCCTTATTGCATGCCGGGGAATCCTCTGGGTATATGCCCAGGAGTGGTATAACAGGGTCCTCCAGAAGTGTCATGCTTAGTTTTCTGAGGAACTGCCAGACTGATCTCCAGAGTGGTTGTACCAGCTTGCAATCCCACCAGCAGTGAAGGAGTGTTCCTCTTTCTCCACATCCTTGCCAACACCTGCTGTCTCCTGAGTTTTTAATTTTAGCCATTGGGGTTTTTCAAGTATTCAAGATGTACTGTGTTTGTAACATGTTTAGCTCATACTCAATACACAGCAGTGAAGAACACATTGTCTTAGGGAAACCAGAAATCCTTACTCAAGGTTTAAATAGTCCTGGAATCTGACAGAGAAACCAACAGTGTGGCTAAAACCATCCAAACACCAGGGTTATTTTGTTGTCTAGATAGGTTTTGTTTTTGTCTGTTTGGGAGAGGGTCTCACTATGCACAAAGAGGGCATGGGGTCTCCTGGAACAGTCAGTTGGGAACCGACCACAGGCTGTCTGGAAGAACAAGTGCTCTTAATACTGAATCATCTCTCCAGCCTCTTTAGTTCTAGAGAGTTGAACATGGAGTCAGCGGCCATGTTCTGGGAAGTCTTTCTGAGGGACATTACTCACGGAGGAGGGACCAAAAATTCCCAGCTCTATCTTGTCTAGCTCTACGTGAGCCACACAGGTCAGACTGAAGGCTGCGGGGGTGGGGGGTGGGGGTGGGGGGGTGGGGGGTGGGGGGTGGGGGGAGAGGGGGTGAGGGGTGGTGGTGGAGGGAGTAGGGTAGAGGGTGGTTGGGGGTAAGGCAGTGGGAGTGTGGGGATGGGGGTTGTGGGTGTGGGGGTGGGGGAGTGGGGTGGGATGGGGTGGGGGTGGGGGTGGGGGTGGGGGATCTGAGCTCTGTCTACTCTAGCTCTCACCTTATTCCTTATCAGATCCTCATCCCTAAACTCTTAAAACACCCCCCTACACCCTACTTCCGCTGCATCTTCTGATTTCACTCTTGGCCCTTAGGTCTTCCCATTGCATTCTGAGTACTTTTAAAATCACCTTAGCGAACGGCATAATTTATCTGCCACTAGTGCCGTCCATTTAAAGTGCAGAGCACGATGGGAAGAAGGAACCAGCAGGAGACAGAAGAGGGCAGAGGACGAGGCCTTGGGAGGATAATTGTAATCAAAGCTCATTATATGCACAAATTATAACATCACAACGAAACCCAATTATTTTGTACAATTAATATACGCCAGCAATTTTTTTGTTTAAAGGAAAAAGTGCATAATTTGATAATTTACAATGGTCTTTTACAGTAGGAAACCACAAAATGCATTTGAAATACAGAGCCCTTCCACTGAGTGCAGCCGTCCTGCTGTGTAATGCAAAGGCTCTCTTGTCTCTCTGCAGCCAGCCTTCCTTCCCTGTTCCTGAAGAACCACTGTCACGCTTTCTATGACTTTAGTATGTCAGGTTGCATTTTCTGGCATTATACATAAAATGAAGCACATATTAAATGGCCTCTTTTGCTTGCCTAATGACTTGTAGATTCATCTATATCGTATATTCAGTAAACAATGTACTTTTATTTATTTTATGACTTGTAGATTCATCTATGTCGTATTTTCAGTAAACAATGTACTTTTATTTATTTTATGTGCATGTGTGCAGCTATGTCTGTAGATACATGCTACAGCTCAGGAGTGAAGGTCATCAGACTGGGGGTAAATGGTTCTCTCTACCATATGAGTCCCCGGGATCAAACTCAGGTCATCGACCTTGGAGAAATGCCCATTAAATCATGCCTTTTTATTTTTGGACAGTGCTCCACAATCACATAAACTAAAGCTCCCTTACCCACCTGCCTACAGAGGGACGACGACGAGTCATTTCCAGTTCTGGACTCTTGTGAATAAAACTGCTATACGTTTTAAGGTACGGGTTTGTGTGAACATTCACTTTTATTTTCTCACATAAACACATAGCAGTGGACTAGCTGACTGGTCCCACTGGTAGTTTGAAAAGAGATATTTAAAGTGTTTTCCAAAATGGTGACCCTATCTTCTGTTTGAAGCAATGGCAATGAAAGTTTTAGTTCTTCATATCCATGCCAGCATAGAATACAGTCTGCAGTGGGATTCATCTTCCTAACTTAAGTGATGTCTCCAGCATCTTTCTGGGCTTCATGGCCATTTGCCTATCTTCTTTCATACAGAATCTGTAAGAAATCTCTTCCTATTTCTTAACTCTGTAGATACAAGAAATTTATCATATATATCAAAGCTTTCTTCCTTTTTGAGGTTTGGGTTTTCATGCCTTTTTTTAATTTAATTTTTTTATTTTCTTCAAGCCTGTTGGCCTTGAACTTCTGAGCCTCATGTCTACAAGTCTTTGAGTGCTGGGCATCATCTTAGTTTGATGTATTACTGGGCACTAAAGCCAGAGTTTAGTGTGTGTTAGACAGACACTCAGGTGAACTATATTCCTAGTTAATGATATTTTTAAATAAAATCTTGTGACAAATACATTTTTAATGTTTTGATAAATACTTAGCAAACTAAATAATAGTTTGCAGTGTTGCTTAAGATCTTTATCGTGCTGAGAAAAGTTTTGCTCACATAAATGTTCAAGGATTCTTTTTAAAGAAATTTTCAAGGCTAAAGAGATGACTCAATGGCTAAGAGAGCTTACTGTTCTTATAGAGGACAGCAGGCTGGTTCCCAGCACCTCAAAGTTCTTCCAATTCCAGGATAGTCAATATCTTTTTCTAGTCTTTGAACACACACACACACACACACACACACACACACACACACACACACACACGGAGAGACAGACAGACAGACAGACAGACAGACAGACACACACACACACACACACACACACACACACACACAGGGAGATACAGACAGAGAGACAGAGGCAGAGAGATAGACAGACAGGTAGATAGATGGGTAGAGACAGACTGAGACAGACAGACCTATGTTGACAGAAATACTTTCTTCTGGGAATGTTGACCTTAAGAGTTCATGTTAGCTCTAGGACTCATTGTCAGTGTGTTTGTTAGATATCCTATGTGTTCTTGTGCTGCAAAGCTATCCCACAAGCTAACAACTCCCCAGTTTCTTCCAATGCAGATCTTTCTTCCAAAGTCCAGGTTTATGTCTGCTTGGATGCTTCTAAGCTCTGGAAACCTTAGCACTTCCAAAGTGAACTTTCTACTTTGTTTCCATACCTGAGTCTCCTTTATCTGACTTGCTTCAGTGAATGGCTCCATCTACTAAGACCATCAAGAAAAAGAAAAGAAAAGAAAAGAAAAGAAAAGAATACCCCCCCACTCACCTGTGTCCCACCCATCACTAACCCTGGTCATTGTACTTCTTTCTATATTCAGAACTTCCCTATTCAGAACCCCTACCCCTTCTCCTAAGGTTCTTTAGATATCTGAGGTCTCTATAACCCAGTCACTGAACCTATTTTCCACTTAGAATCTCACCCAAACTACACTGGCTTTGCTTGGCTCTAAAGACCATGACTTTGGTCTTACGTGTTTTTGATCTGACCTGTGCTTGGCTTTGTCCTCAGGCTATCATCCAAACAGGACACTCGGCTCATCTGGACCCAGATGTTCACTTTTTCCTTGATTTCCCTGAAAATGTCCCCAAATCTTCCCTTTCTGTGACTTCATGCACCCTCTCCATCTCCTTGGAAGATTCTTGAACTTGTCCCCCCTTCTGGCCTTCAGTTCAAATATCACCTTCTTGCCAAAGGCTACCCTGATCCGTTGACCTATGTCAGGCCCTTATTTTGAGAGTCCACTCCAGCTGTGCATCATTACAGTGATGTGCCTGAAACTTTCAAATGGGGCCGATAGGCTGGAGAGATGGCTCAGTCGCTAAAGTACCTGGTATGTAAGTGTGACGGGACGGTGTGCAGCATTGCATCGTGGTAATCATTTCCCTTTCCAAAAGGCAGGCTGGATGAGGACCGCCTCCACTTGTTCCCGGCTCTGCTTCCATCCCCTGGTACATTTCTCTGCATGCATGGGGCAATATTTATTGAAATGAGCATCGAGTATATCAATATACGAATGAGTGAATGAAGACAAAGAGGAGTAACCCTGGTAAAGAGGTGAGGGTGGACCTTGGGGCAAGATCGGGGAAGACAGATGAGTCAAAATGACACCATGGGGTTGTGGGAAACAATTGTTGATTTTCTTTTTGAATTGAGAATCAATACACAATTTTCTCTCTCCCATCATGTAAGCAGACTATTAATTATAGCAAGCCTGGTGGGACTTACATTATTCTCATCAAAACCAACCTGTTTGTAAGCAGCTTTTTGATGCATGTGGTAAAACAGTTTCAGAACAAAAGATGCAGATGTAGCTCTGAGTTCCCTGACTGTGACTGCTCCCAGTTTAAAAGCAATTATGGGCAGGCATCAAAGGGCACAAGGGAATGGGAAAAGTTCGATTAGAGGAAACGTTTTCATGAGCTAGTTGGCAAAAGAAAGAACTGTTTTCCCTTTTGCTCTGGAGGGTCTGGAAGCCCCCACATGCAGCTGCGGAAAGCCACCTCTGGCTTGACTTACTGGGGTTGGATGAGATCAGTGTCCTCAGATTTGAGTGACCTAAGTGAGGACTGAGAGAGAGAGAGAGAGAGAGAGAGAGAGAGAGAGAGAGAGAGAAAGTGTGAGAGAAAGATGGAGTCAGACTCTACATACAGAGGCATGCATGTGACTTGGTCATTTCTATGTCATCTCAGCTTATCTGATAATACATTATGTATTCAGTCCTCCTCTTAGTGGCTTGTTATTTAATTCCAACTATGAATAAAATAAAGCAGTCTCTTTACTAAGTGCTCAGCTGGGGACAGTTTGTGTGGAGATCAGATTCTGACTCCTGATCCTCACCCATCCATGAGCAGTGGAGGCAGGGCTGGGTGGAAAACATCTCTCCTGGGCACACACAAAGCCTCTTATAGCTCTGCTCTTTCTATTCTTTCCCCCAGATGGATGACATGTTGTCATCCCTCCTGGAACTAATGGTGTCTAAATGAAGGAGGCCCACTGGCTAGGTGGTTCACATATTTAAATGTGGGACATGGAGATCTTCTCTTTGGAATTTGCCTCTGCTACAAGACATGCCATCTGATTTTGATTGGACAAATGTAAACTGCTTTCCTGGAGCCAGGGTACACTTCCCCTGGGGACCGAACTCAGAATTCTTTGTCTAGACAAGCAGTCTACAACGGAGCTACATGGCCAGACCATAGTTTCCTGTCTAGAGAGGTCATAAAGAATGCAAGGATCATGGACTCTGAATCTTTGAGACTCTGTGGACTCAAATCTACCTTTGATCACTGCTAGCCACGTAACTGAGGAAGTTCAGTTCTTCAACTGTTAAGTGGGAGTGGTGTAATGTGGCATCATAAGACTATTGTAAAGATGAAATGGATAAACATAGATAAAGGCATTGAGAACAATGGGGTATTCAGTAAGCATCATTCAGCAGGGTGTCAACCTTGTTTCCTGCCACTTGTCAAGGACCCCACTGCTTTAGGCTTGCCTGGAAAAGAGAAGTATGATGTCACTCTCATCATCAATGTTGGCGCACAAAGCAGCATGGCACTGTGTCTATCTGCCTGCTAGCCTGCCTATCCATCCATCCATCCATCCATCCATCCATCCATCCATCTAACCATCCATCCATCTATCCATCCATCCATCCATCCATCCATCCATCCATCCATCCATCCATCTATCCATCCATCCATCCATCCATCCATCCATCCACCCATCCACCCATCCATCCAACCATCCATCCATCCATCCATCCATCCATCCATCCATCCATCCATCAATCTATCCATCCACCCATCCACCCATTCAACCATCCATCCATCCATCCATCCATCCATCCATCCATCCATCCATCCATCCATCCATGCATTCATCTATCTATCTATCTATCTATCTATCTATCTATCTATCTATCTATCTATCTATCTATCATCTATCTCCTTTCTCATTGTATTTCAAGTCAGAGTCTGTCATCTCTAGGACCATGGGGGTCACTCATGCCATGGCCAGCCATCTCCACAGATCTTCCCATTTCTTTCTCTCCTGGGATTATAAACATCTGTGGGCTTTGAACTCAGGCCCTCACACTCGCACACCAGGTACTTTATCGACTGAGCCTATCGATACTATTTGAAAGTTTTACAGTTTCAAAATTTATTGAATACCTTGTCTGTGGCAGGTGCTGCCTTGGACTTGGGGACCCTGACATGAAAACATAAGGTATGTATGTATGTCTTGATGAAGCTGAAGTACCAGTAGAAAAAAACAGAAATGTGTAAGGCTGGTGAGCTAAGGTAGACCTGGGATACTTCAGAGAGCATAAAGAAGAGACACTATGGTACAGCGATGTTCTGGTATACCTTCCAGAAAATACACTTGTACACTGATAATAGTCATACACTTCAGGGCTGTAGGATCCCTATCATATAACTGATCTTTATTTCTCTTGTGTGTGTGTGTATAATGTATCACAATATCTGAAGCATATAATTAAAATGGACCAAATAGATTCCTCCAGCTTTTACTGAGGCACTGTGCTAAGAGCTTTCCCACACATTAAATCATTTAGCCAATTCTCTGTGAGGACATCCAGATTTCTTCAGAAGCCTGCATGCCAGATAGAATAATTTTTTGATGGATAGAGTCCATTACCAGTTTAGGCCATGAGCCCAGGTGATTGAAAAAGCATAAATCAGGCAATTGTTCTGGTGTTGCCCCTCGCTCCCGTCTTTAAACCTCTTGCTGCTAATGGAGATATTATCTGACTCTCCCGATGACAGGAGAACGAACCTACTGAATCACCACACGGCCCTCTGCTTCCCAGAGTAGCTTCAGGTTTACACCAGCTCTATAACACTGTTTAATTTTGAAATCAAAGTGTTGACAGGTGTCATTTGCAGCTCATGTTTGCTTTGTTTTACATCCAAAGACCTCTGGCTGTACGATCTGTACTTAAACTGGCTTTTGTATGCATGGGCATGCATGTGGCATGACGAGCAAGGAGTGAAGGGGCCTGGGATCTCTCCTCTCCTTTGTCTCCTCCACCCACCTTTATTTCACTGTGAGCTCACCAAGTCAAGCTCAGTTTTGTCCGTCAGACCCTTAAATCTGAGCTCTTCAAAGATATCACCTAGTTTAATTCCTCCCTTGAGAGAGAGCGACTGAGAGAGGGCTCGCAGGCTTCCATCTCTGGAGTCCGGCAGCAGGGAATGAGTCAGAATAGTGATGAGGTTGTCTCTCTGGCACTAACCTGGACCCATTTTAAATAGCTCATCTGAATGTTAACGCACACTTGAGACAAGAGTGCAGCTTATATCCTTCTCAAATTGATTCATTTTGCATTGAGCCTGATGCGATTGACTCGGTATAAAAATGTCTTTGGCAATTAGGGGAACAAAGGGGCAGAGCTGGCAGGCTGCGGGGATGACAAACGAAGCGAGATGACGCGCACATTGAGGCTGGAATTAAATTTCTTTTTGAATCAGATGTTTCTGAGGAATGGGACTGGCAAACAAGAAAAGTCCTTCTTTCCCTTTCCCTCCGAGAGAAACTTGAGGATTCTCCCCCTGGAAAGAAAAGATGCAAATTGTCTAAGAAATGGTCCTTGTGCAATGCTTAACAGCCTCCGTGGCTCCTAGTGGTGTCAACTTTAGTGTTGGCTAGGGGCTCTGGGGCCAAGGCACAGACAATAAAACAATGAGCTCAGCTTGGACTACCTCAGCAGGAGGGAGCTCATTGGAAAGATCCTCTCTGAGTGGAGCACAGAACTCTGGAAATGAGTTACAGAGAAAACTCTCCCACTGCAGAAGTGGGGAGGCAAGATATGAGAGGTATCCTCAAAGGGACGACAAAGTCTGTTGGTAGGAGAAGTGGGCTTGCTCTACAGGACTCCAGGGGGCAAGCAAGAGATCAATAAAATGGTAGAACAGAGGGGATCAGAACAGAGGGGATTAGTAGATACTGACATTTTACACACACACACACACACACACACACACACACACACATATATATAGAAATATAGATAGATATGGATAGATAGTAGTAGTTATGGTACTCATTTATAGAAAAATCAAACTATTAAATGAAACCACATCTTAGTATCATGAATACGGTAAACAGCAAGTATGTGCTGGTTGTCATTTTTCACAGTGATCTTACAAGGCATTACCACTGCTTTATGGAAAAACACAGGAGGCTATGGAGGCACTGGATGACTTTCTAAAGTCTCAAAGCCAAGGGACCACTATCAAGCTTTCCCAAGGAGCTACAGGGGATCTGCAAAGAGGTGGTCTGTTTTACAACATGATTGGCAACCCACCGACTGGGGCAAGTCAAAGCTGAACTTGGATGAGCACACTACTGGGAGGCCAGGCAAGTCAGAGCCTTGCTCTCGAAAAGGCTCTTCCGCGGGCTCGGCGTGCAGAAAGAGGTGGAATTCAATTACTTTCCTTCATGCTCCAAGATGCCACAACTGAAATACTCTTCAAGTCCTAATGTGCCTTGAACCCATATATGGTCACACGAGAATATGAGATTGGAGAAGCTGCCACAAGGCCAGGACCCAGGGGTTATGGAGATAGATAAAGAGACAGATAGATGATAGAAGATAGATAGATAGATATATAGATAGATAGATAGACAAGTTAGATGGATACAGATAGACGAGAGAGAGAGAGAGAGAGAGAGAGAGAGAGAGAGAGAGAGAGAGAGAGAGAGAGAAACAGGGGTTTATTTCCATAAGTATTCTGGTTTTGCCAATCACTGAATTTCTTGAATCACATGCCATAGACAGTTGCACTTCTTGCTGTCCAAACTCCAGAGACCATACCTAAGCTGGACAAGGTAGCAGACAGTTGACCAAGAAAAATGACAGAGAAATGCAAATTTCCTTCCCTTCCCTTCCCTTCCCTTCCCTTCCCTTCCCTTCCCTTCCCTTCCCTTCCCTTCCCTTCCCTTCCCTTCCCTTCCCTTCCCTTTCCTTTCCTTTCCTTTCCTTTCCTTTCTTTCTTTTTGACATGGAAACAACCTAGGTTTCTGAAGAGGATAACTGGGGAGGTGTGGGGGAGAGTTCTTGGGGAGGGTAAGTCAGCATCAGGAAGACCAAAAACTCAATAGGGGGAGTCACTCTGAGGCCTGTAGGTAAACATTTAATAGAATACTGATTATAATTTTATGCAGTCAGGGAGGAATTTTAGTCCTGGGAGAGAAAAACAAAATAATGAAGGGAATATTTAAGGAACAGCTGGAGAGAAGGTAATTGGAATTCAGCTTAGCTTGTCTGAAAAAAAAAGACACTCAACAGGAGTTGGTGTGGTTAAGTGGTTACATAAAGACTAGTAAAGTCAGAAACAGGAAAGGGGATGAGGGAGGGGGAGGGGCACTATCAGGGAGATATGTCACTCCTGAATGGGAGAGGAGAAAGTATACAGGGAAGAACCCAGAGAACCAGAGGATGAACATGAGCACAGCATCAGAGAGGCTAGGATCCATTTGCACAGCTTACACAGGCCAGCCTTGGCCTGCAGTGAGAGGTGGCCAGGGCTATGGGCAGAGGGGATGCCTTAGGGAAGTCACTGTGTCCACGTCTGAGAATCGAGTATCTTATTCTCTTGCTCTGAGGCAGAAGGAATTGAGGGTTTTTTTTTGTTGTTGTTGTTTTTTTTTTTTTTTTTGAGACTAAAAACTAGAGACAAGATTTTGGTACATTTTATTTTCCTTAAAGCTATGTTTCTATTCCCAAAGAGTTTCTGGTCCAATTAACTTAGGAATTTGTTGATTTAATAAGCCTTTTCTGAACACATACTGGGTTGATCACTGCGCAAGAAGGATAAAGAGAAATAATCACCATCCTTTTCTGAAGGAGCCCTAATTGATAAGAATAAATGTGGCCCAGTGCTGTGGGAACACTCAGAGAGACCTGGAATAATCAGGACGTGCTTACATCAGGGAAAACACCATCAGCCCAACATGCCATGCATGGGTCTGTGGTCTCTAAAGAAGCTTTGTGGGAGAGGGGCTAAGATGTGTCTGCTTGGAGCAGGAGAAGCCTTGCTCTTGAGGATCCAGGAGGGCTGAAGATTTAGTGCATGGTGTGGCCAACACAGAGTGGTTAGACGGGAATGAGCAGAGTCCAAAGGCATGGGCTGAGCCAGCCTGGAGAGCAGGGCAGCCTGACCAGGGCTTAGGGTGCTGTGCTGAAGGGGAGCTCAGATCCGAGCCCATGCTGGGCAGGTGCCCACTGGGCAGCTGGGCGTAGAACGGGCTGCATACTTCACCTGTCCTGCTACCACAACCTCCATGTGGTCCATCTAGAGGCTTCCTGCAGGAGGAGTCTCTCAGGCTCCTCTCAAGGACTTCAATTATTGCTCCTTAGAATGAACAGCAGGAGAGAATTCGGTCTGCTGTGACTTGTTGCTTGGGTACCTTTTAGGCAAAGACTTTATCTCACCAGCATGAGAGTACCCATACCCACATAAATAGCTGAGCACACCAGTACCGTGCTTACAATCCCAGCACGGTGGAGGGAGAGACAGCTTGAGTCTTAGCCTAATTGGTAGGCCACAGGCCGTAACGTGAGAAGACTATCTTAAAAACAAACAAAAGAAAGTGGATGGCTCCTGAGGAAAAATATTTGAGATTGACCTCTAGCCTTCGGATGCACGCACACACACGTACGTCTGGGTTCCTGCACACACAGAGGTGGGCATGTAGAGGGGACAGAATGCACACGCACTTGCTTTCCCTGGACCCATTATACACTGTGCATCTGAGCTGTGGTACAGGGGGACCCAGCCCTTCCATAGCTTCTGGAGCCCAACCTAACCTCGGAAAGTTGTGACCTTCCCTAAGTGTCCCCCTGTCTCCCACCAAATCAAACCAACCAAACCAAACCAAACCAAACCAAACCAAACCAAACCCAACCAAACCAAACCAAACCAAACCAAACCAAACCAAACCAATCAAACAATAACCACCACCACCACCACCACCACCCCTTACCCACAGGCAAAGGGAGAAGATCAGTAATTTGAAAGCTGTAGGGACACTCAGTCACTGAGCTTAGAGATTTAAAATTCTCTCAGGAGTAAACACTGCACCAAATCTGTTTGCAGACTTCGTGAAGCCTTTTAAATTTGAAATCCCACGGTGGCTACAGCTTTTAACTAAGGCTCTGAACCATAAGAGAAGGCATTTCTGCCAAAGCCTGGAGTTCAGTGAGGCATGTAGGCGCAGTGCTGTAAACAAAACAGAAGGGGAAGGGAGCACCCAGGAGCAAACCAGGCAACAGGGAACTGAGCTTTGCTTTGAGGCTGGCGGTGAGTGGTGGGTCCTGCCAGGCTACCGCGTGGGCTGCTGTGCTTTTCTCAAACCCTGGAGCCATCACTAACAGCTGTCCAGAGAATTTGTTTCAAACAGCAGCAGCAGCAACAACAACAACAACAACAACAACAACAAAAACCCTGCGATTCTGTCATACTGTTCTGTAACCTCACCACAGACAGGCGTGGCTTCTGAGAGAAGAGGGGAACTACCCCAGTGGGAGCTTTGGGAGACAAGGGAGCAGGGACCTGGCTCCTTAGACGGCCCTTGCCTCTAGCAGCACAGGCACCATAATTGTTACTCTGTTCCTCAATCTGCTGGCTCTCCCAAATCAGTTTCTTATGTGAGACAACTCCTGAATTTTGCCCTTTGCTTTGAAGAGGAAGGATTGCATTTATGCCACAGGGAATGTGCAAATAGTTTATTGTTAGTTATGGGGGGCAGGCTGTTGGGGGAGGCACATAGGGTTTGAGCATAAAGTGTTGCATTGGATGGTGTGGTTCAATGCAGTCTTCATACCTGTGTGATGCTGGGAAGACCCCTCAGCATCCTTACTATAAGATGCTTAGAACTGCAAGACGCTGGAGAGTGGAGAGTGAGTACCGAGCAGCTCAACAGCACCCTCCTCTATGGTCTCATCCTTCTTAATTTATGCAAATTAAGGAAAGTGCAGGGTGGAAGAGGGCTGTCCCTCAGGCTACAAGTGTTGGCTCTCTCCAGACTGTAACTTTGTCCTTGCCAGATCCTTTAAGTCTGAGAATTTAGAAGCCATCAGGAGAGAACACAGGGGGCAGGGTAGCAGCTAGGTGTGAGGATCTAAAGGCCTCATGGCCCCACTAGTACTCAAGGTCATTTGGGAAACACTAAAAGACCTTTTCAGAAAGAAGATATTGCACTGGGTATGGAAGAATGCATATGATTCTCTGGTGGAAATAGGGTAAGGGTAATCAGGCTATTAAAAAAATAACTCATGTTCCCTATTCCTGCCAAAGGGGGAAGGAAGGGAAGGACAATGGGAATCTGGGTCAACCTTAAGGAAGACAACAAAGGTGGTCTCTGTTCTGAGATCCATTTGCATTATTGGGAGACATTCTTGCACGGGTACATCATCCCTAGGCACTTGAATCCTCACCGGAAATGAAGACAGCAGCAGAGATGCCGGGAGAACAGCGTGGGACTGAGGAGTGGGCCTTTCCTCTTGGCTTTGACCCCAGGGCATTTGCTTTTCAAGCACAGGCTGGGTGATTTGGGTCCAGGCAATATATTTTGCTCCTTAAAGTAGCCTTTGTGGGAGCAAAGAGCTCAGAGAGACTGAACAGGGAGTGGATGGAAGGTTTCTAAATGACAAACACAAAGAATGTCACAGCCCCAGCTTGGTACCGACCTCCTCCGGTTGCCTGGCCCCTTGCACAGCCTTGCTCTGTGTGCTAGATACCTTCCTCTCTTTAGCACCTAACCAGCCCCTTCCCCTCTAGAGCAAGCCCTGAGTATCTTGCCTGGTGACCATGAACACTCCCACAGCACTTATGTGAAACAATCATCATAGCTCTCTCTCCACACCACTGGAATATCCGCTGCTGTCCAACTCCAAACCACACTGTGAGACCCTAGAAACTGCAAGAGCCTCCAGCATCCCAGTGGAGCCAGCGGCTGAGGAAAACTCATAAACCTTTGTTGTCAGAATATATGAATGAATGAGAGAATCTCTTGCTCCCAATGGGCTATCACCTAAATGCCTCGATTTATTCTAATATCTTTGTCCCTGCTGGGAAATGGCTGAGCTTCAATAAATACTTCTGAGGTGAGACGTGATTCTGTCAATCCATTTTGACTTCTCTTGGTATACAATGTCTATTTATCATTATGGGATTTGCCAAGATGCTGTTCTGACAAGCCAGGGGTTGCAGGTATTCACAGCGCTCTCATCCTTCTGGTGTTCGATCCATCAAATATCTGGGGCAGAGTTGAAAAAACAAAAGCAGCGAGCACAAAAGACCCTACTACAAGCCTTCAGCTGTCAAGCCACGAAGGTCAAAGCTGGCAGAAGTGGCTGGTCTTCCCATTTATTATATTATATATTTTTTGACGCCTGCCGATGAAAGCGATCGTGAGTAAAAAGTTCTATCTGCCAGGAAAGGAATTGTCCTTTGTACTTAGTGGCAACCTTCACAGTTGAGGAGTGCTTTGACAGCTGCCTCCTGAGTCCCAGGGAGGAATACAGATCTATCCTAAAGTGTAGGTGGAGGGCGGGGAGACATGACTTGTCATCTTCCCATTGACTGAACATTCTTCCATGATCTCCAACTGAGTCTTTAATATTAACTTTAGGTCCAAAGCGCAGGTTTAAAAACTGCTGCATTGTGGAGCTATCTTTAAAGTGGCCTACACAACTATCACTGAAGTCCTACTATGTGCTGCTGCTACCCACTATCCCAGATGCTTGGGGGAGGGGGGGTGTGGGTAAAAGATCTACAAGCCAAGGTCTCCACTCTCAAGGCCGTAGCTCAGAATTAGATGAGTTTCTGTGAGAAGAGCTTTTCCTAATGGATGAGAACAGCTCTCTCCTTCCTCGGAGCTAGGCATGGGGCCAGGACTTAACTGCAAGGCCCTCTGGGGAGATGGCAAGACAAAAGAAAATGAACCCAGCAAACTGTATTCCCCTGGGCTGTCCCTGACTACAGACAAATCACAGAGCCTCTCTAGGTTCAGCTTACTCATCTATAAAATGAGAATAATATGTACGGTGAAAATCATAGCGAAGATGAAGTGGGTTACTGGGTTCTGATGCACCTGGTAAACTCAAAAGGCACAGTGCAGAAGACTCTCACTGTAACCCTTACCTGATATGTATCTGCATCCGAAGAACAGAGCAGGGCTGTGCAGCTGGGACCCAGATGAGGGTCAACACATGACATTCTAATATATGAAAAGGAGTATATACCAATGGCTAAATGTATAGCTAGGTATATGGAGAGATGGAGAAATAATACACACATGCGTGGGTACATGGTAGATGGACAGATGTTTGGTATAGATTCACTCATCATGATGGTTACATAGATGGCTGGATAAATCCGCGAAAGAGATTTTTCTCTGGCTCTAACAGGCACGGGGTCTCTCTAATCTCTGCTGTATCCTCAGTTTCTCAGCATCCCGTGCCTTTGGAAATCCTTCCGGAAGTATTTGTGAGTATGGTGAAGACAAGCTCCGTGTGTCCCAGCGGTCCGAGCTGGAGGAAGGCACAGCGAAGTCTGGGCGGCAGTTGAGAGAGTTATCTTTAGTCTGCCTACCTACGAGGAGCAGAACAGCGACTCTCCACTCCCCATCAGTCTGCAGTGCACCTCCCGGGCTTTTCTTTCCTCCGTATTGCTTAGTCAAGTGGTTATGTAAATCTAGCAGCTTATGTGATCAAGCAATTAAGCTGAGATGATAGCCATGATTCTTAATTTTTGATGTAGAGTGGAGTCCCCAATGAGCTTTCTAAAAATACACATGCTCATGTCCCATTCAAAGACAAATAAATCAGACGAGTCACCGAGCATAGCACTCAGTTTTTGAAAAGGTGTGGCTCTGATTTCTGCCATTAAAGTTTCAGATCTACCATGTTGGAGGACAGACCAGTTCCTCCAGAGAATCTCAACATTTTACAAGTTGCCTCACTATTACCCGAAATGGTAAGGAATATGGCAAACCCAGGCACAGTGAGTTGGACTGTTGCTCCACCACGAACAGCCAAGTCAGTCACACTAAGGTTGAGGAAAATCAGTTCATATCATAGATATAATCATGTTTAGGTCCCATAGCCATGGTGAGCCTGGAGAAAGAGCACCCCAGACCCCTTAGAAGGACCGATGTCTGCAGAGGTGGGAGGACAGTTTAGCATAGGTTCTACACATTGTCCTGTTTGAGCTTCACAATGAACCATGGGGTAGAGTAATTAGTCATCTTATTAAGAAACTGAGATTGGCTCGAGCTCTCCATAGTGGGTGGACAGCAAGCCCCAAGAACACTTGGGCTCTGTGTCCCATGAGCACCTGCGCCAGAGAACTCTGATCTCATGATTGTTACTAAGGTAGAGTATCCAAGAAATATGCCTCTGACAAGCCAGGGTATGAGTTTTAAGGCTTTTAAAAATTATCTTTAAAGCCTTTGAATGGCTCTCTCTTTTTAGTGTAAATCATCCAGACATTAAAGCCCTTATTGTATATTTATTAGTGTGTTATTCAGACCAAGGGGAAAGAGAGGGAAGCTGACACCGTGAATGACTTTGAAAGTAAGAAAAAGCTGGGCCTGAAATTAAATCATTGTGACACTGCCACTCGAGGGCAACAATTGCAATAAATGATCACCTTTCTTTATTCCCGATCCCGTTTATCACGCAGGCAGGATTGGAGGAGAACTTAGCCGGATGTTGACTGCTAAGGGCTCTGATGGCTCTGCATTGGCCACACTTGGCACAGCGCCCTGCGAAGCCTCGAGTTCAACCCAGCACAACTCTGGAAAAGTGACTAACTCTCTTCCGAAGCAAGTGCCCTTTTTTGCTTGAGTGCTTCTTTTGCTGGGAGCATCTTTCACCCAGCCCCAAGAAACCATGCTGGCCTATCACCCTCCAAGAAAAACCAAGATTCTGTGTGCTGTGCACTGGGGAGGGAAGGTCCCTGTGGGAAAGATGTTAGAATTGCCCCTGTGGTAGCCAGGTGGGGACCAATGGCAGAGGGACTGAGAGGACAACTGATCGTTGCCCACAGCCCGGCAGCATCTGGAGAAGTTGTTGCTGGTACAGAATGGTTCTTGGACAGTAGCAGAGGATCCCTGTGATGTCCTCCAGAGGAATTGAAACACCTTAGCTGGAAAGGGCTGTGGTTATTCATACTGCTAGCCACACTGCGTTACATTACCCTGGTGCAGCTCCCTGGTTGTATCACTACTGCTCTTTAAAGCTGAGACCTTGGATCAGAACCGATTTGCCTAAGACTGGCCTCCAGCTTGGACCTAGGTCCATCTTCACTTGAGCAGGTATCTATTTGCATTTGAGGGAAGTGGATTTGGGCATTTCCTATCACACCTACTCATCCAGGAGATGACAGGAAAGAACATGGAAGAGCTCTTGCATTCATGCATGGTGGTGAGTCCTCGCTCTGACATACGTGTGCAGTTTGACCTCTGCCACGAGGCTTCAGCTCCCCCACATAAAAACTCCTGGGAGACTCTGTGCTTCAGTTTATTCTAGGCTTAGGGTTAATGTCTGTAGAAAAGGAAGGTTTTTGCATAGAGGGTTGTCTCAGTACTCTCCCATCTCCTGCAACAGGCAGGTAGGCACTGAGATGCCCCTGTCAGATTCGCTGGACTCAAACCTCAATGTCAACACATCTTTTAGATTTATGTCTTTCAAATATTAGCAATTCAAGTGATTGGCAACTCTTATGCCCCCAGGGATCAATTGTTCCCTTCACACGCTGTGGTGTTCCAGTCACACATAATAAAATCCCCGGCTAGTCATGGCTGCCGGAGAAATCTGTGTGCTTAGAGAGGCAAGAAGACTTGAGAGGGATATCCGGGAAAGAGCCCAGGAAATTCTCTCCTCTAGCCTCATACCCCACAAACCATTAAGCCCGTGTCCAGAAGCCAGGAGTACATGAGCTATGCACAGCAGATTGCCACGGGATCTATCTTGTGAAAGCACATCGCCAAGGCAGCACGGCACAGCAGGTGGCTCCCCGGGCAGCAGCAGAATCTGCCCAAGCATCTTACTATCTCCGTGACATAGCTGCTGCTGTCTGACTTGTCTTCATTAATGGACCGGATGTTCCTTGGAAGCCATGGTCATGTGTTCTTTGGCTCTGCCATGTCATTTCCCACAGGAAAAACACACATTCCACTGTTGGAAAACAAATGCTAGCCGGGTGGTGGTGGCACATGCCTGTAATCCCAGTACTCTGGGAGGCAGAAGCAGGCGGATTTCTGAGTTCGAGGCCAGCCTGGTTTACAGAGTGAGTTCCAGGACAGCCAGAACTATATGGAGAAAGCTTGTCTTGAAAAAAATCAAAAATCCAAAAACCAAACCAAACCAACAAACAACTGCTTATGCTGAGAAGGATCTCTTACAGTCGGGAATAATGTGAGCCCCTTTTCTTACGCCGTTTCACAGCTCACCATATCAAATAGATGTTATATTCTTTCTGATCATGAGAACTTAAGGACAGCTCATTTCTAGCTTTATTGATGCATTCTACCTATTGATAGCAGGCCAGACCTGGGCTGTTTGGACAGGCCTGGTTGTCTCTTTCCTTGCTTCTGTAGTCATTTTGGCTGGGTGGAGGCAGACTGGGCCCTCATCTCTCTGTCACCCTGGAGACCCCTTCCAAAGCCAGGCAGTCTTGGCACACTCTGCTGCTCATGCCCTGACGTGCTCTGCTGCTTTCCAGGGGACTAGGAAGTGAGCGGCAGCTGTGAGCCCCCACTGCCCTTTCCTCTGCCTCCCAGTGCTTCTAGGCAGGCTGCTGTCCCCTGAACTGCCACTTGTGGAAGCAGGACTCAAGGGCCTGCGGGGACTTGGGGTCATGTGACTTGTCATCCTGTTCCTCTGAGTCCAGCTCTCCCCAGTTCACCTGGTTCTTGCTATTCCCTCCGTTGTGGCCTCAAACATTGAATCTCGCTTCCCAATGACCGGTCTCCAAACTACCATCTCCTCCGAGGAGAAGGAGCCAGCCCTACGTGTTATCTTCACAGTCAGCACCACCAAGTTGTCACATATCCTCCTTGCTGCTCTGAGTGCTATGCTGCTGAAGAAGGAGTGACCTTTCGGTGATATGAGCCACTGGTTTCTCCTGGAAGGACCCCAGAAGCTGAGACTAATCTCTATTAGAACAGACCATATTAGGATATAACACACAGCCCTCTACTCTTATACCCAGTATGCAGAATGTCCCATCCTTGAAAAGAAGCCATGGCAGCATGTGGACACAGTCAGTAGCATCATTCCCAATGCTCAGATGAGGAAATGAAGGCTTAGGAAGACATGGGATTTGGCTGAAGCCCGAACACTGTCCACAGTGGGGTTAATCTTTTACACTCTTTGTAACCCTGATTCCAAATACCCAGAGCTCTCTGATCTTATCAGAGCTGATCAGCGAATAGCAGGACAGGATTTTAAATTCAGGACTTCTCATTCAGCACAGCACCTGAACTATGATTTTCCTGTGGAACTACCGTGACCTGATTAAGCTCGTACAGCAACGTATGAAAATGCTTGGAAGTCTGACTGCTGGGTTCAGAACACCTCCAAACTGCTCAGCCTTTGACTTCAGACAGGTTAATTGGCTTCACTGAATGTCTTCATTTGCAATATGGAAGATGACAGCAATAATGCAGTTCATTGTGTTTTTATGGGTACTAAGTAAGAAAACACATGTCAGGGGTACAGCAGTGACTTCTCGGTACGTCTAGGAAGTGCTAAATTAACCATGGCTCTGTTGTTACTCTCTGATATGAGCTAAGCTTAATATGTCATCGTAACCCATGACCAACCACAGTAACTGACACACTGTCATGAATGCAGGATTCCAGACACTCAACCTGAGAAAATAAGTTTTGTGATATAACATGAAGTAGGTTTACTCATTCCCTGGCCTTAGTTACTACATTTTTAAGTTGAAAAGTTTGAAACCAGACAAATCCCATAGTTTCTGTCAGCTCTACAATGTTCCCCAGAACTGTACAGATGTATAGATGTCAATGTCCCCAGAACTGACGGGTTCTCAACATGGATTATTTTACTGAAAGAGAACACTTAGAAAAATATCTGGGGATGTTTTTGATTGGCAGATCGGGGAGGGTTGCGAATGTCCTGATGCCATCTAGTTTAGTAGAGGCCAGGGCTACTGGAAGAAAATGCACAGGACAGCCCCACCTAACAAAGAGAATTCTTCTAGTCCAAATGTCAGTAATGAGAAGCTGAGAGACTCTGATCTAACTTACAAATACACAGAGCTCTCTGATTTGTGGGACAAGAGCCTTGTGTCAAGTAGTTTGCCAAGATGCCCAGGAGAACAAACCTCCTCGATGCAATAGAATGGGCTATTGATTGTCCCTTGTGCTGACACCTCACACCCCTATCATATTGATCTAGCTGGACGTAAGACGCTGGCCTAAGGCATCTTTAATTTAAAGTTGGAATCATTCCTGTACATCACTGAAGTCTACAGTGGCCCTGCCAGGGATAGGGAGAACATCTCTCAGTGTGAGATTCCTCGGCTTACGACAAAGTCTCTCTAGATGAGGGGACGCACATCACCACATCTGTCTCAGTATAATCCTTATCCCCTCTCCGGTCTCAGATCACACCCTGTGGAGGGCAGCTCAAACCCTCTGCTGACCAGAAAGAGGTCACATCAGACAGTGGGGCAGATCTTGAGCTTGGTGGCTTCAGCAGCCTTAAAGAAATTCATGGTCCATCGACACAGTGGGGGTGATGGTTTCCCTAGTCTTATCAGTGAAGGGAAGGCTGTCCCTGAAAATATTTGCATCACATGGTTCCAGGCTTGTTTGACTTGAGAGGATGGAAATCATGTGTCTTTGACAAGGTTCTGTCACCTTGACTCTCTTAGCCCTCCTCACCCCTGCTCTCCACTTGAACAGTCTCACTTTTCAGTGGGTTTTTAGCTTTACCGGAAAGACCACAAATTAGGGGATGGTATCTGGATTAGCTAACAACACTTTCTATTGCTTCTATCTTTGTACATGTTCTCATGTGTAAAATAGAAATTTACTTGGCTGTGATGAACATGGGAAGATGTTGAGGCAACTATGATTTTTGGTAGTCACCAGTGGAGCCACGGGCACACTGGCACTGTCATGTGGGAGGTGTTGGCATTCCCTCACACTCATGGGTATTGTAGGCTTCTCTTGCAGTGTGATCTCTACATCCAGTCATCAATGACACCAGTGAGCCTCTGCCTCAACCCACCGAATCCCTGGGGTTCATTGTTGGAAGGCCCAGCAGCTCCAACCTGCACTCTCTGGTATCTGCCAGGCTGCCTGAGGAGGGAACACTGGAAATGGTAAGTCAAATTAATCAACTCACGAGGCTGGCATGTACTGGTTCTGCTGTGCCAACGGATGGGAGGCCTGATCCCTTGGACTTTCTTTATATTTTTATTGAATATATTCTTCATTTGCATTTCAAATGTTATACCCCTTCCCGGTTTCCCCCCTCCCCGAAAACCCCCAACCCATCCTCCCACCCCCTGCCTCCAAAAATATGCTCCTCCACCCAACCCACTCCCAAAAGACACTGTCAGTAGGACAAAATGGCAACCAATAGATCGGGAAAAACAGATTGGGAAAAGATCTTTATCAATCTTATATCTGATAGAGGGCTAATATCCAATGTATACAAAAACTCAAGAAGTTAGACCCCAGAGTGTCAAATAACCCTATTACAAATGGGGAGCAGAGCTAAACAGGTATTTTCAACTGCGGAAACTCAAATGGCTCTGAAGCACCTAAAGAAATGTTCACATTTCTTAGTTATCAGGGAAATGCAAATCAAAAGAACCATAAGATTCCACCTCACACCAGTCAGAATGGCTGAGATGAATACTTCTCCATTGCTGGTGGTTACAAGCTGGTAAAACCACTCTGAAAATCAGTTTGGCGGTTCCTAAGAAAATTGGAGCTAGTACTACATGAGAACCCAGCTATACCACTCCTGGGCATATACCCAGAAGATACTCCTTTGGACTTTCTACTGGAAAAGAACATCAGGATTAAAGAAACAAAAGCCCTGGTGCCTGAGAACAGTTTGTCCAAAACAATGGGCAGTCAAAGCACCTGATACTCCTTATTTCTAGTGACTAGAATAGAGCAAGGGACTAAAAAAGGCAGTTCAGAAGCAAAGAGATGGATGTGAGTCTAGCTATGGGATTAGCATCCTTCCTGGTATTAGATGTCATTACAAAGTGATTACCATGTGTTATGATCATATCTACCCTGCTTACCCTCCCCCAAGTCCTCATAGACTCCTACAGATCCACCCTTCCCAGCACTTCTCTCCACACCCCCCTCTGGTCTCTCTGGTCTCTTCCTCCTATTTCTTTCTCTCTCTTCCAATCCAAATGGTATTACCTATATGCACACAGGTATGATGAAGAATGCTCCCTCTGCCTCCTCACCCGCCAAGTGGACATACACCCCAAAGAAAAGTGATTTTTCTTTCCCTAATAGCCATCAACTGTGAGTAACTCCTCGCCTAGGGGTTGGGCCTCAGGAGCCCTCTCCCACCCGTGCCAGCAGTTTAACTGGCCCAATCGTGTGCACGTGATCACGGAACTCCTATGAGTTCAGGTTTGCAACATTCTTGTCATATCCAGTGGAAGAATAAATAAAGCAAAGAAATAGAAATAAAAAGATTTCATTCCTCTCGTGGTTGCCTTGGTGTGTGGTCCTTCTAGATACAACTGAATACAGATGGATCCTTTGCATGGGATGAGAAAGTGCTGAAGAAACCTTATAGCCTCCTTGGAAAAGCAATTGTCAAAATTCCATGTATGCACACCATGGGACAGGGGATGTGTGACAGGCACCAGTCACAAGGGACTCTCCTCAAAAGCTGTTTTCTCGGGAGGAAAACAATCTGAACACAATTCTAAAGGCATAATCTTTCTCTTCTACCTATTACAAAGAAGGACCACTGCCCTAGTTGACTGAAAAGTCATCAAATATGTGACCACTCAGAGCTGAACCCTTGATATCCATCAATATATACTGATATATAATTTATAAAATTATAGAAGGAATGAAGACAAAAAGGCAGACAGAGAGCTTACTAGCTCAAGCTTCTTTCCCATGCCATTCCTTATAGAAGCCCAACAGATCACTGAGAAAGCAAGTTACATTTCCAGAAAGGGTGATTGCAAGGTTGTGCACATCTGAAAAGCTCTAGAACAAAGCTCTCTTCTAACCTCTGACAGGTTAACACTGGGATGTGTCCCTGACTATTCCCATTTTCAGGCCTCGTGGTCTCATAGGATCGGCTTGGGTAGTTGCACTATTTTGTCTTTTCCCTTCCTTGCCCACATTCTGCTGTTAAAACCTATTTTCTGGTATATTAAATTGATTTCATGGCAGCTGTTTAACATTCTCTTTAGCTGTTTGCTCCTTGGCTCCATCTGGACCTCGGGGCATGAATATCTTTAACATCCACACATTAAGTGCCCAGTCTGACAGCTGGTCCTCTGGCCTTTGGAAGGACCACTAGCCAGGGCAGTCTGGGGAACCCACAGATCAAGGCCTGAGGCACTACCTGGGGGATATTAGCAGTAATGGTTCAATCTGGACCTACCCATTAAAGGACAATTGTGAGTCTTAAGTAGATGTCAGAGTCTGGAAATGTGCATTCCAAAGCCAAATCACCTTCTAAAAATCAATTTGGACCTTAAGAAAGACTTACCCATGTTTCCCTGGGGTAGGCACCAGAAGAATCTCTCTTCCAGCTTCATTGTGGGGCAGGAGCTGGGCAACATATCTCCCGGAAGGCTGTAGATGTCTGTGCACCGAGACAGCCAGCGTGCAGTGATCGCTACTGCTTCTCATCCATGGGCTCAGAATGGTATGCTTGGAACCTGCAGAGGTGTTCAGGAGGAGAAAGGAGCCTGGAAAGAGAAAAGGAAACGGAATCTGAAGATCTATTCAAACAGGAGGTCAAGCAGAGGTTCTGTGCAGGGGCAGGAAGAGCAGCAGCAGTGACCTCGGAGATGCTCATGTCTCTTGCCTTATACACACATGCCCAGCCCCATTCTTTCCCTCCTGACCCTTCTTTGAAGGTAGTCAGTCCATCCTGGAGGAAGTGGATGGTGACCAGGGACATGGCCTCAATAATCTCTGGGGGCAAAGTTCTAAGCTGGAGTAGTTTGAATGAGAATGGCCCCCAGAGGCTCATAAACTTGACTGTTTGGTCCCCAGGGAGTGGAATTGTTTGAAAGGATTAGTAGGAGAGGTCTTGTTGGAGGAAGGTCACTGGAGGTGAGCTTGGAGGTTTTCAAAAGCCCAAGCCAGGCCCAGTGAGTCTCTCCTTTCTTGCTGCCTGTGGATATGAATATAGAACTCTCGCTACTTCCCTAGCACCATGTCTACATGAGTGCTGCCGTGCTCCCTGCCGTGATGAGAATAGACTAAACCTTTAAAACTGTAAGCAAGCTCCAATTACATGTTTTTCTTTATAAGGGTTGCCATGTTCACGGCGTCTTTTCACCGCAATAGGACACTATGACATAGCTTTAGTATTCCCAACTTAACCAGCTCTACATCCTTCAGTCATGGGGTAGTTTTGTTTGTTTGCTTGTTGATTTTCTATAATCTGTGAAACAGGAATATAGGCATCTATTACAGAGGACTTTCCCCTTGCTTACTAGCTAACTGATTTTAGGCAAAACAATAGCTTTCTTAGTTTTTCTTTTACAGAACAGGGCGGGAAGGTTTTGCTGAACTCAGTACTCTCCTCAGCTCCATTTTGGATGGAATCATGTGAATGTGCAACTTGTTTCCACAAAGAAAGCCCTAGAAATCCCCCTACTGGTTCCACACTTGTGGCAGAGTTTCCTTCTGAGACAAGCTGAGGTGTATTCTAGTGGCACAGGCCAGATGACCTACAAGAAACAGCCGTTTGTGGGAATTACTGTCTGCATAAAAATCACGCTACGGCTTTATTGCTCCAGGAATGCTCTGCAATGCATTAATTTTGCTTGCAGCACTTCTGCATTGATGCTACAATGTGTGCTACAATATAGGCTACAATGTAGATGCTGCTCCTTTTGCTTCAGAAATGGTCTCACAACCCTGATTTCCCTTGTGGGAACAAGATAATGAGAGCTCAACCTTCTTAAATCATTCCTGGTACTTTCCAAGGTTTTCTTCTGCACAATTCAATTTACCAACTGGCTGAATGAACTAGTGGTCTGTGGTAAAGAACAGTGAAGAAGAAAGAGCAAAATCTTTACCAGGAGCTAGCCATTTCTGAGGCCAACAGTGTCACCCTAAGGGAAACTTGCAACATGCTAAAAGTAGGTAAAAGTAATTTAAGGTTAAAATAAGGATGAAGTAAGTGTGAGATTGCCTCTGAGCCAGATCAAGGACCTGGCGTCAGTGCTAGAATCTACATGCTGTATCTGTTGAACCATTTCAGCATGTCCTACAGGCATTGGGAAAAATGCTTTACCACTCTCACTACATAATCTATATCTAAACTTCAATTTACAGTGGAGGAGAATGTTCTCATCATGGGCATAGAGGAAAAGAAAAGAGATTGGAACCCCAGACTCAGAATTGGCCATGCCACATGGTACAACCCTTTGCTTCTCAACAGAAGTAGACTGTAAGCCCAGAGGGGGCACGGGTGTGATGCCTCCAAAGGTGTTGACAGTCAGAACCAGCTGCCAGGTGTCCAGAATCCCAAGCAGCGCTCTCCCTGACACCTTTCTTAGCATTAAAGGGGTCCTTCTCCTAAAACGTGGTCAGGGAAAAGCTTTGTCTGTGTTGTGTAGGTCAGGTACCCAGATGAGCCCTTAGGGGGCAGAGGGGTGGTGGGTATGGGACAGGATCCTCACTCAGTTTGACCTGCCTCCAGATTTCTCGAACTGGCTGATTATTCTGAGCAACCACCTAAGCACTGGCTGTTCCTTGGGCACACTGGCAGAGACAGGGCAGCAACCAAGTTACCAACTTGCAGCACAGACACTACAATGAGAACTACTACTTTAGGAAACCAGGGCAGAGGCTGGAGGTCCATATAGTAAGATCCATAAAGAAAATAAGGGACCTTCGGGACTAGAGAGATGGCTCAGCAGTTAAGAACATTTGCTGTTTTTACAGAGGACGCAGGACCCATATGGCAACTCACAACTGTTGGTAATTCTAGTTCCAGGGGTCTGACACCCTCTTCTGACCTCGGATGGTACCAAGAATGCACTTGATACACATATGCACATGCAGGCAAAACACCACACACATAAAATGAATCAATCATTTAAAAAAGTTAAGAAAAGCTCTTGACCTTATATCTTTTTTTAAACTTTATTTTTTTGTTTTTTTTTATTGGATATATTCTTTATTTACATTTCAAATGTTATGCCCTTTATTTTTGAATTGTGTGTGTAAGAGGGGAGAGGAAAAAGTGTGGGAAGGAGAGTGGAAGGGAAGGAAGGAGGGAGAGAGAGAGAGAGAGAGAGAGAGAGAGAGAGAGAACGCACATGTTTGTGAAAGTGGGTGCAGGGCGCGTCACATCCAGAAGGTGCCAGGCCCCTTGGCGCGTCCCCAGTAGGTGTCAGGACTGAACTCTGGCCCTCTGCAAGAGCAGCCAGTGCACCTCTCCAGCCCCTTGACCTTGTGTCTTAAAGCGGGAGAAAAACCACTGGTAGAACCAGTATATGTAAGTAAGAACATATTTGGAAAAAATTACTTGGCTGGAGTGTGGGAAACATGGAGAGAAGACAGAGGGAAAAGGTGACCAGGGAAAGGGGCTGCTGGGCCACAGAGCGTTTATCCCTGGGGGAAGATTTCTGCTGCTCTTCTGTGGCTAACAGAGAGTCACATAGCCAAAGCAGTAGTCCCAGAAGTCTCATCTGATTGTGCAGGACAGGAGGCCAGTATCCTCCTCCTCCACTAGCCCACATTAGTACAGGGGTGTGACTAAATTCACCACACTTAACGTGTGACTATGTTAGTAAGGAAAGGTACAGGTTGGGTGCTGGTATCTGGGAGGTCTGAAGGTTCCTGGGCTGGGTTCCAATGCCTTTGTCCAGTCTGGGTGGGGCTCCTAGAGAGAGTCTCAGTTGCAGCCTCTCGATCAGGACTCTTGGCGATACTGTCTGCAGTTAGAATGAAGCTTGTCCAATGTCTCATGTGTTAATTTCCAAATAAAGGAGCAGGGGCTCTGTGCTGCCTGGGTTGGTAGACAGTTGGCTGCACAGGGAAGACTGTGGGTGAAAGGGAGGCAGTGTCCCCCCTTTCCTGGAAGATGACATGTATCTGGACATAAAGAAACCTGAAGAATTCAGCAGAAATTGCTGGGGGTGTTGGATCTGGGGGCTCTCTTCATGGCTGCCTCTCTTTCTGGGTGCAGGAGAGTATAGGGACCCTGCCCCATAATGAGTCACAGAACCGTGATACCGGGGCTCCTCAAAGCTCCCTGGCGGAGGGGTTCCTTATGTGGCTCTAATATGAGAGATGATGTTTATATGGATCCTATTTTTTTGCAACTGAACTATCAATCAGAGACGCAGCTTAAAGTATTTTCAATCTCACTGAAACTCTTAGCTAAGTGCTATCTTTTCATCGGCAGTTCCCTCCACCCAAAAGGGAAAAATACATTTCATAAGCTTCTTGGGATGTTGTCTGTATAAATCTTTTAAAGTCAGGGAAGATCTCAATCTCTCTCTCTCTCTCTCTCTCTCTCTCTCTCTCTCTCTCTCTCTCTCTCTCTCTCTTTCTTGTTTACTTCACTCAGAATAGCTTGGACCTAAGAGGAGACTCCTGAGGTCCCATCTAATTAAGAAGGATAGTAGCTTAGACACACACACACTCACCCTGGGGCGAGGGGAGGCTCAGGAGACCAGAGAAAGGGCCTGGCCACACAGTGACTGCCTCATGCTTCCTTTAGAGTGAGCAGTATTGATAGTTCTTATTATTTTTCCTTGTTACCAGCATAGGAAAGTGTTGCTCTTCTTGACACCAATAGGACATAAAGCATGAGCTAGAAACCCGTGGTTGTGAACCAAAAGGTTTAAAGGTCACGATGTTAGAGGACAGGCAGACTGTTGCTGATTCAAGCTCTGCTTCTGTCTAGATATAGGCCTTTGAAAAATGATTTAAAGTCTCTAAGTCTTTAGTTTGCCCATGTTCAGTATGGATATAGTCTATCTTAAATATGGCTGCCTTGAAGATGAAATCAAATGGCAGGACCAAGTGACCAGGATGGTGTCTGATCCATACCAGACATGTGAAAAGTGCCGGTGACCTGATTGGACCATGGTGTCTATGTTTGTATGTTCTGTTTGTTGTTAATTGAAATATTGTTTATTTTATATTTTGTCTGTATGTTATTTCTTTGCACCAGAGGGTGCCCACTGCTCATAGAGGCCAGAGAGGGCATCAGATCCCTTGGGACTGGAATTTCAGGTAGTTATGAGTCACCATGTGGATACTGAGAACTGAACCTGGGTCCTGAACTTAAGAGCAGACAGAGCTCTGAGCCACCAAGCCATCTCTCCAGTCCCAGAGCAGTTTTGATCTAGCACTGATTGGAATCAATAGGAAGGACTGAGTTTCAACCCTATTTCTGTCAGGGTTAGGCTTTCTTTGTTTCTACAATAAAAGGCTGAGTCCTGTCTCTCAGGATCCCTTCAGCTTGAAACTCAGTAATTCTATCTGCCTGACTGGAATATTAGTAACCCAAAGGAGCCGAATCAAGTCCCCAAGCCCCCAAGTCCTAAACACTTCTTCTTCTAATTCATCTCTCTGAGGGTTCAACACCAACAGTTTCAATCAATTGGTCAAATACACTGCAAGCAGAGTAAACTGTGAATTTACTGCCTTCCTCTCTCCTAAGAAGGGCTCTTGGCCTATCATCCTGTGTCTCATGCTTCTACCCTGAGACTGGCCTTACCCCAGCCTCTCTGGTACTTAACACAGACCACAACAGGTACTCAATCAAGTCTTAAGATATCAAAGCGACACATACAAGAACAAAACAAGGAAGGGCAATTTATAATAATAATGTAAACCAAGTCCCACTCCCTGGAAGGCATGTTTGAGAGGAGTTCTAATTTATTTAAGTGGCTGCCCACATTGTTCAAGATATGATGATAGTGTTATTTGTGGGTACAACTATAGTTTATTTTCACATTAATGATCTTATAAGAGAGATGATAACACCTGTTTTAATTGTTTTTATCTTTTATTTTTATTATTTCCTGGAGAATTTCAGGGTCTGTTTTGATTATATTAATTTCCTCTCAACTACTCTCACATTCAATGTCCCTTCCCCAGTCACTCCATTCATGTCCTGTGTCTTCTTTCCCTCCGGCTTTTGTTTATTTGTTTGCTTATTTTGTTTTGTTTTGGTTTTTTGTTTTGTGTTTTTTTTTCTCTTTTATATCAAGTCCAATTTGAGCGGCACATATATTCTTTTTTCTTTTCTTTTCTTTTTCTTTTTTTTTTCAATAGATTTTTTCCCATGACAGGGTTTCTCTGTGTAGCCCTGGCTGTCCTGGAACTCACTCTGTAGACCAGGCTGGCCTCGAACTCAGAAATCCGCCTGCCTCTGCCTCCCAAGTGCTGGGATTACAGGCGTGCGCCACCACCGCCTGGCTTCTTTTGGCGTTTCTTTTTCTTTCTTTTTTTTTAATTAGGTATATTCTTTATTTACATTTCAAATGTTGTCCCCTTTCCTGGTTCCACATCCCCCGAAAATCCCATAAGCCATCTCCCCTTCCCCAATCAACCCTCCCCCACTTCCCTGTCCTGGTATTCCTCTACACTATGGCATCAAGTCTTTCCAGGACCAAGGACCTTTCTTCCCTTTGGTGTCTAATAAGACCATCCTCTGCTGACGATGTGCCTGCAGCCATGGGTAACTCCATGTGTACTCTTTGGTTGATGGTTTTGTCCCTGGGAGCTCTGGGAGTACTAGGTGACTCCTATTGTTGTTTCTCTTGTGGCGCTGCAAACCCCTTCAGCTCCTTGGGTCCTTTCTCTAGCTTCCCAATTGGGGACCCTGTGCTCAGTTCAATGGCTGGCTGAACGTGTCCCCCTCTGTATTTGTCATGCACCAGGAGAGCCTCCCAGGTAATAGCTATATCCGGCTCTGGTCAGCCAGCACTGTGGGCACTCACAACATTGTCTGGGTTTTGTAACTGTATATAGGATGCATCCCTGGGTGGGGAAGTCTCTGGGTGGTCTTTCCCTCAGACTCTGCTCCGCCTTTTGTCTCTGTATCTCCTTCTGTGGGTATTGTTCCCCCTTTCTACAAAGGACCCAAGGATCCATACTTTGTTCTTCCTCCTTCTTGTGCTTGGAACATATATTCTTTAATGCTGTGGCCTTCCCCCGGGGCTTGGTCCACTTACCAGGACCCAAACACTCTTAAAGAAAATGAGTTTTTCTTTCCCAGAAGCTATCAATTGTTACCATGTCTTAGCCAGGGGTGGGACTCTGCGCCTGTCTCCATGATGGAGGTCGGCCTGGCTTGAGCTTGCACAGGGCTTGTGTAGCTGTCATGACCACTGAGCTCAGATGGGCAGCTTCCCTGCTGTGTCCGGAGGACACTGGTTCCTCATAGTCATCCACAGCCTCTGACTCTTACAGCCATCCCGCCTCCTCTTCCCTGAGCCTTGGGAGGAGTGGCTGTAATACCCATGTCTCCTTTAGATCTGAACACACCTCAGTCTCTCATTCTGTAAGCCCTGTCCAGTGGCCAGTCTCTCTGTCAGTCACCATCTACCACAAATAGAAGCTTCTCTGATAAGGCTGAAAGATACATTACTCTATAAGTAGAGCAATACGCCATTATCAATTTTTAAAATCTTCTTGATTTTTATTTAACTTGAGGTCTTGGGCTGTGCTGGGTATCAAGCCTAGGGCTTTGAATATGTTAGAAGAGCATCCTACCATTGAGCCACACTCCCAGCCCTTGCCTGGATTTTTAAAACATCTTCTTCTTGTTTGCAATTGCTTACCATTTGAACTTTACAAGAGTCCCATGTCTCTCCCCCCCCCCCCGCTTGTTCTGCAAGCTTTAGACAGTAGCTTCAGCTGACTGGGTTATTAGTCACCTTGCCCCTGTCTTCCCGACTCATCCTACTGCCATCCCGAGTCAGCTATATTTCTTCTTCACCTTCTCAAGGTTGTGTAAGAATGATTAAGGCTTTTCTGTTCTGTTTACAGGTTGATGCCAAACATCAAAAATCAATACACAGGACTTTTATACTGATGCGTATTTATGTGTTTATTTATTTATATTTATTATGTATTTATTTACTGCAGTAAATGAGTTATATTTCTGATCTTCTCTATAGGTTTAGAAGATAAGCTATGGCAAGGAAACTGCTTCAAACATCAATGGTATCAATTGAATTTTCTTTCTTCCTCCCTCTCTGTCTCTGACTCTCTCTCTCTCTCTCTCTCTCTCTCTCTCTCTCTCACACACACACACACACACACACACACACACACACAGAGAGAGAGAGAGAGAGAGAGAGAGAGAGAGAGAGAGAGAGAGAGAGTCACTTGTCAAAATTGGGTCACAAATGGAATCATGACTTCTTTGAGAAGTTCCAGGGCCCCAGAACCTTAATTTCTTTCCCCCTTTAATTTGTTTCCTCTCTGTCTCTCCTTCCCCATGTCACCCACACCCCTGCTTTTTTCCCTGCAGATTCTGACTCCCCCCATGAATTCTGCATCCTGAGTCTCTGGTACAGCAATAGTTCTGAAATGTCTTCTCACCCAGATTCTGCTAGTCACACTGTCTTTTAAAAAATTGAATTAACTTTAAAAAGATATCCACATATGTGTGTTGTATTTATGTGCCCTTCCCTATCTTCAAGGGACTTCTTTAGAGGAAGGCTTCCTTGAGGATCTTTGAATATTTGACATATATATATATATATATATATATATATATATATATATATATATATTACTTCAAGTTCAGACTTGGCTGATTGGCAGGTGTTTTTTTTTTTTTTGTTTTTGTTTTTGTTTTGTGTTTTTTTTTTTTTTTGCTCTGGTTCCCATATTAGAAAGCATGCCTCTGATGCCTCTGAGATTGGAAGGCCTGGCTTTAGAATTTTCTAGAGTCCGTGAGACAGAAGATAAGACTGATGCTTATTTTATTTGTAACTTCTTTGTACTTTCTTAACCAAAAGTTCTGAGATTTGAGGCCAATGCATCTACAGGCCTACCTTCATAAGAATTCACTGGTGGCATTGGTTGGGCTTTCTAAAAAGAAAAGCACAAGGGTTTGTCTCCTTCACTTCAGGCAAATGTTTAGCTGTTTCTCTGATTTTTTTAAATTACCTGGTAGTCTTAGTCTTGGGTCCTTCTGAAGAGATAGCTTTCAAGTTAATTGTGTCACCTGACTTGTCTTCCATTCCTGTCTGAGGCCCTCTTTTTTCAAACTGCTCATATAGCAATAACATAGCAGTTTGATCAGTGCCTCATATTCAGACCAAGACTAGGAAGTCATGCTCATAGCATAGGAGGTCTTGTTCCTCATGTTCCAAGTTCCCTGAGGACAGAGGCAGGCCATTTTGCAGGTGTCTCTCTCCCCAGCGCCACCATGAAGGACATGACACTCTGGGCATCCACAGTCTCAATCCACTTGGACTCTTTAGAGAGAACTCTGTTTTCTACTAACTCCTTGAGTAGGTAAGTGTCCTACTACCCCTTTCCCTGAAGACTGTGATTGACAAGGAGTGGGTAGCACGGAGCGGACACCCAGACCTTCTCATTCATCCTTCTCACCCTCGCTCTCCTTCCAGGGATCTCCCTCCCTTCTTCTGCTCTAAGCAGCTGTGTGGGTGCCTCCCTTGTACTGTGGGCCCTCTACTCCTCCATCCACAGTTTCTGTTTGTGCATAAGGAGCCACTTGAGCCTCCTATCCTGTTACGATTATGATTCAGGATTTGTTCCTCTATTGAACTCTTAACATATACTGTTAGGAAGACTTCAGGAAAGGAAGATACATATGTGTGCTCAATCTACCTTGCTGACAAGAAGCCTCTTAATCATAGTCTTTGAGTGAAAACATGAATAAATAAATGCATGGGTAGATGGATTTCTATCATAATCAATCAAACACCATTCTGGATCACTGGCTAATTGTCTATAGTGCAACAAGCTATTAATTCATTGTTGTAAGCTATAATTCATTCAGTGATCATCATGCCAATGCTGTTATGTGGGTATTAGTTTTTGCTTTTGTTTTTATTTTTGGCTTTTTGAGACAATGTAGTCCTGGCTATCATGGAACTTGTTCAGCAGACCAGGCTGTCCTCGAACTCACAGAGATCCACCTTCCTCTGCCTACCAAGTGCTGGGACTAAAGATGTGGACCACGACCACCTGGCTGCCCTATGGGGTCTTAACAGACATTATGGGAAAGCTCTGTAAGCCGATGAACCACAGGAAACAAGGATTCAACAAAACAAGCCCTTCTGCTACAGGACTTTTTGGAACTCCAAGACGTCAGTAAATGTTATGACTCTTCAGAAGTGGAATGAAAAGGGGGCACTGCACAAGCTCCGCACACTGTAGACCTCATCTGGGGTTGTGTGGCCTGCAGCATGAAGGGCGCTATGGAAACTCTTCTTGAGTCTAGTTTCTCTCCAAAATCATTTGCGGAGTAAGAAGAAACAGCCACAGCACACAAGAAGCCAAGGCAGAGGTGAATAATCTATTGGCATCCCTGTCTGCATTTCTCTCTACTTCTGTGCCATCCATATTTTAGTGTCTCATCTCTTCCACGGTTGTCTGAGTTCCAGACCATCTTATAATGAACTCAAGCTCCATAAGGCAGGAGCATGCCTGGGAACGGCCTTCTTTGTACTGCTCTCTATTTGAGGAGATATTTATCTATTTATTTTTCTTTATTTACATTTCAAATATTTTCCTCCTATCAGGTCTCCCCTTTGGAAACGCCCTATCCCTTCCCCCTTCTCCTGCCTCTATGAGGGTGCTCCCCCACCCACCTACTCCTGTCCTCCTGCACTGGCATTCCTTTATGCTGGGGCATCGAACACCCTCAGGCCCAAGGGCCTCTCCTCCCAGTGATGTCCAACAAGGCCATCCTCTGCCAGCACCATGGGTTGCTCCAGGTGTAGTCTTTGGTTGGTGGTCCAGTCCCCAGGAGTTCTGGGGCATCTATCCTGTTGACACTGTTGCTCCATCCATAAGGCTGCAAACCCCCTCAGCTCTTTCAGTACCCTCTCCGACTCCTCTGTCAGGGGTGGGGCCTGAGCTCAGTCCAATGGGTGGCTGCAACCTTCTGTCTCTGTATTTGTCAGGCTCTGGCAGAGCCTCTCAGGAGACAGCCATATCAGGCTTCCATCAGCAAGCACTTCCATGGTTTGGTGGCTGTATATGGGATGGATCCCCCAGGTGGGGCAGTCTCTGTATGGCCTTTCCTTCAGTCTCTGCTCCACACTTTGTCTCCATATTTCCTCCAGTGAGTATTTTGTTCACCCTTCTAAAAAAACACTAAAGCATCCACATTTTGGTCTTCCTTCTTCTTAGGCTTCATATGGTCTGTGAATTGAATCTTGGGTATTCTGAACTTTTGGACTAATATACACTTATCAGTGAGTACAAACCATGTTTCTTCCTTTGTGACTGAGTTACCTCACTCAGGATGATATTTTCAAGTTCCATCCATTTGCCTATGAATTTCATGAAGTAATTGTTTCTAATATCTGAGTGGTACTCCATTGTGTAAATGTACCACATTTTCTGTATCCATTCCTTTGTTGAGGGACATCTGGCTTCTTTCCAGCTTTCAGCTATTATAAATATAGCTTCAATGAACATAGTGGAACAAGTGTCCTCACTACATGTTGGAGCATCTTCTGGGTATATGCCCAGGATTGACATAGCTGGGTCCTCAGTACTATGTCCAATTTTCTGAGGAACCGCCAGACTAATTTTCAGAGTGGGTGTACCAGTTTGGAATCCCACCAGCAGTGGAGGAGCATTCCTTTTTCTCTACATCCTCACCAACATCTGCTGTCTTCTGAGTTTTTCATCTTAGCCATTCTGACTGGTGTGAGGTGGAATCTCAGGCGTGTTTTGATTTGCATTTCAATGATGACTAAGAATGTTGAATATTTCTTGGAGTTTCCTCAGTTGAGAATTCTATGTTTATTGCTATCCCCCATTCTTTAATATGGTCATTTGTTTCTCTGGAGTCTAACTTCTTGAGTTCTTTGTATATATTGGATATTAGCCCTCTATCGGATATAGGATTGGTAAAGATCTTTTCCCAATCTGTTGGCTGCCATTCTGTCCTATTTACAGTGTCCTTTCCCTTACGGAAGCTTTGTAATTTTATGGTGTCCCATTTGTCAATTTTTGATCTTAGAGCATAAGTCATAGGTGTTCTGCTCAGGAACTTTTCTCCTGTGCCCATGTGTTCGAGACTTTCCCCCACTTTCTCTTCTATTAGATTCAGTGTGTCTGGTTTTATGTGGAGGTCCTTGATCCACCTGGACTTGAGTTTTGTACAGGGAGATAAGAATAGATTGATTTGCATTCTTCTATGTGTTGACCACCAGTTGAACCAGCACCAATTGTTGAAAATGCAGTCTTTTTTCCACTGGATGGTTTTAGCTCCTTTGTTAAAGATCAAGTGACCATAAGTGTGTGGGTTCATTTCTGGTTCTTCAATTCTGTTCCATTGATCTACCTGCCTGTCTCTATACCAATACCATTCAGTTTTTATGACTATTGCTCTGCAGTACAGCTTGAGGTCAGGGATGCTGATTCCCCAGAAGTTCTTTTATTATTGAGAATTGTTTTCACTTTCCTGTGTTTTTTGTTATTCCAAATGAATTTGAGAATTGTTCTTTCTAACTCTATGAAGGATTGAGTGGGAATTTTGATGGGGATTGCATTGAATCTATAGATTGCTTTTGTCAAGACGGCCATTTTCACTATATTAATCCTGCCCATCCATGAGCATGGGAGATCTTTTCATCTTCTGAGGTCTTCTTCAATTTCTTTCTTCAGAGACTTGACGTTCTTGTCATACAGATCTTTCACTTGTTTGGTTAGAGTCATACCAAGATACTTTATATTGTTTGTGACTATTGTGAAGGATGTGTTTCCCTAATGTATTTCTCAGCTTTTTTATCCTTTGAGTAGAAGAAGGCAACTTATTTGTTTGAGTTAATTTTATATCTGGCCACTTTGCAGAAGTTGTTTATCATCTTTAGGAGCTCTCTGGTTGAGTTTTTGGGGTCATTTAAGTATATTATCATATCATCTGCAAATAGTGATAATTTGACTTTTTCCTTTCCAATTTGTATCCCTTTGACCTCCTTTTGCTTTCTAATTGCTCTAGCTAGGACTTCAAGTACTATATTGAAAAGATAGGGAGAGAGTGGGCAGTCTTGTCTAGTCCCTGATTTTAGTGGGATTGCTTCAAGTTTCTCTCCATTTAGTTTGATGTTGGCTACTGGTTTGCTGTATATTACTTTTACTATGTGTTGAGGTATGGGCCTTGAATTCCTGATCTTCCCAAAACTATTAACATGAAAGGATGTTGAATTTTGTCAAATGCTTTTTCAGCATCTAAAGAAATGTTCATGTAGATTTTTCTTTGAGTTTGTTTATGTAGTGGATTACATTGATGGATTGCTGTATATTGAATCATCTCTGCATCTGTGGGATAAAGCCTACTTGATCGCAGTGAATGGTCATTTTGATGTGTTCTTGGATTCAGTTTGCAAGAATTTTATTGAGTATTTTTGCATTGATATTCATAAGGGAAATTGGTCTGAAGTTCTTTTTCTTTGTTGGGTCTTCGTGAGGTTTTTGTATCAGAATAACTGTGGCAAATGAATTGGGTAGAGTTCCTGCTGTTTCTATTTTGTGGAATAGCATGAAGAGTATTGAAATTAGGTCTTCTTTGAAGGTTTGATAGAATCTTTTTTGGTTTGGAGACTTTTAATGACTGCTTCTATTTCTTTAGGGGTTATAGGATTGTTTAGATGGTCTATCTGATCCTGATTTAACTTTGGCACCTGGTATTTGTCTAGGAAATTGTCCATTTTGTCCAGATTTTCCTGTTGTGTTGAGTATAGGCTTTTCTAGTAGGATCTGATGATCTTTTTGAATTTCCTCAGTTTCTGTTGTTATATCTCCCTTTTCATTTCTGATTTTGTGAATTTGGATACTGTTTCTGTGCCCTTTGCATAGTCTGGCTAAGGGTTTATCTATCTTGTTGATTTTCTCAAAGAACCGGCTCCTAGTTTTGTTGATTCTTTTATAGTTCCTTTTGCTTCTACTTGGTTGATTTCAGCCCTGAGTTTGATTATTTCTGGCCTTCTACTCCTCTTGGGTATATTTGCTTCTTTTTGTTCTAGAGCTTTCAGGTATACTGTTAAGTTGTTAGTGTATGTTCTCACCAGTTTCTTTTTGGAGGCACTCAGAGTTATGAGTTTTCCTCTTAGCACTGCTTTCATCGTGTCCCATAAGTTAGAGTATATTGTACCTTCCTTTTCAATAAATTCTAAAAAGTCTTTCATTTCTTTCTTTAGTTCTTCCTTGATCAAGTTATCATCAAGTAGAGTGTTGTTCATCTTCCCTGTGGGCTTTCCGTTGTTTTTATTTCTATTCAAGACCAGCCTTATTCCGTAGTGATCTGATAGAAGGCATGAGATTATTTCAATCTTATGTCTGTTGATGTCTGATTTGTGAACGATTATATAGTCAGTTTTGGGGAAGGTACCATGAGGTGCTGAGAAGAAGGTATATTCTTTTGATTTAGGATAAAATGTTCTATATATATCTGTTAAATCAATTTGGTCCATAACTTCTGTTAGTTTCATTGTGTTTAGTTTATGTTTCCATGATCTGTCCATTGATGAGCATGAGCTGTTGAAGTCTCCCACAATTAATATGTGAGATGCAATGTGTGCTTTGAACTTTAGTAAAGTTCCTTTTATGAACGTGAGTACCCTTGCATTTGGAGCACTGATGTCCAGAATTGAGAGTTTTTCTTGGTGGATTTTTCCTTTGATGAGTATGAAGTGTTATCTTTATCTTTTTTGATGACTTTTGGTTGAAAGTCGATTTTATCTGATATGAGAATGGCTACTCCAGCTTGTTTCTTGAGATCATTTTCTTGAAAAATTATTTTCCAGCTCTTTACTCTGAGTTAGTGTTTGACACTGAGGTGCATTTCCTCTTTGCAGCAAAATGCTGGGTCCTGTTTATGTATCCAGTCTGTTAGTCTATGTCTTTTTATTGGGGAATTAAGTCCCTTGATGCTAAGAGAGATTAAAGAATAGTGATTGTCGCTTCCTGTTAATTTTGATGTTATTTTTATATTTGTGTGGCTATCTTCTTTTGGGTTTATTGAAAGAACATTACTTTCTTGCTTTTTCTAGGGTGTAGTTTCCCTCCTTGTATTGGTGTTTTCTATCTATTATCCTTTGTAGGACTGGATTTGTAGAAAGATATTGCATAAATTTGGTTTTGTCATGGAATATCTTGGTTTCTCCATGTATGGTAATTGAGAGTTTTACTAGGTATAGTAGTTTGGGCTGGCATTTGTGTTCTCTGGGGGGTCTGTATTACATGTGCCCAGGATCTTCTGGCATTAGTCTCTGGTGCAAAGTCTGGTGTAATTCTGATAGGTCTGTCTTTATATGTTACTTGACTTTTTTTCCCTTACTGTTTTTAATATTCTTTCTTTGTTTAGTGCATTTGGTGTTTTGATTATTATATGATGGGAGGAATTTCTTTTCTGTTCCAATTTATTTGGAGTTCTGTAAGATTGTTGTATGTTTATGGACATCTCTTTCTTTAGGTTGGGGAAGTTTTCTTCTAAAATTTTGTTGAAGACATTTACTGGCTCTTTAAGCTAGAAATCTTCACTCTCTCCTATACCTATAATCCTTAGGTTTGGTCTTCTCATTTTGTCCTGGATTTCCTGGATGTTTTGGGTTAGGAGCTTTTTGCATTTTGAATTTTCTTTGACTGTTGTGTCAATGTTTTCTATGGTATCTTCAGCACCTGAGATTCTCTCTTCTTTCTCTTGTATTCTGTTGGTGATGCTTGCATCTATGACTCCTGATCTCTTTCCTAGGTTTTCTATCTCCAGGGTTGCCTCCCTTTGTGATTTCTTTATTTTTTAGATCCTAGATGGTTTTATTCAATTCCTTCACCTGTGTTTTTGTGTTTTCCTGTAACTCTTTAAGGGATTTCTGTGTTTACTCTTTAAGGGCTGTGTTCTTTTACCTGTGTTCTCTTGTATTTCTTTAAGTAAGTTATTCATGTCCTTCTTTAAGTCTTCTATCATCATCATGAGATGTGATTTTAAATCAGAGTCTTGCTTTTCTGGTGGGCTGGGATATCCAGGGCTGAGGAGACTCTTAATTTGAACCCATATCTGACTTTGGGAATGTCATTTAAACTAAATATGGTGGTCAATAGGTTAATTGCTTGTTGTAGTGGGGAAAATCTCTAAAGCACAGAAGCTGAAGATTTGCCCAAAGACTGATGCACAGTAGTAGTGCATCTGGAATTCAGTACAAGGTTTTCAGATTGCTAACCAAACAAGGACACAATACTCAGAATCAGGCTGTCCATGATGAGCGTCTGTGAGGATGTTTCCAGCCAAGCCCTGTGCTTTGCTGCCGTGCATCTCACCATCCTCCTCCACTACACTCTCAAATGCTGAGAATCAGGCCCAGCAACCAATCTCAAGCTCTTATTTGTCTTTCCCTGAGGTTACAAAGGCAGGTGGGGCCTAATTTTGAACTCATTTTTGGAGCTTAGGATGGCCCCACACTGGCTAGATAGCCTTGGGGAGTCGGTTCACTCTGCTCTCTGAATTGGTCAAAGTAATGATGTCCTGGGAAAATTTTCCTTACTGTTTATTTTCCAAATCCAAATTCTACTCATGAGGAGAATTTCGAAATTTAGGGTAGTAGGTAAGGTCATCTTCACTGGCATGCTTTCCCAAAAGGCGCATGGCCAACACACAAAGCACCAAAGAGCTAGAGGTTTCTAGAAAACATTTAGTTTAGTCATGTCCTCATCTAGGGAGACAGATCAACACAGTGCCTGGCCATGCAGAAGGCGCTGCAGAAGGCAGCTGGGCAGGGTTGGGATCCTGCTCCAGTGCACTTGGACTGGCATACTCGGTTTCCACGTGAAATATTTGGAATTACCTCTGTGTTGTTCCTCCTCTAGGACTTAAATGGATTCCTATTCCCAGCCTTTACTTGGAATAGAAGTACTTTGAAGTGAAATAATATTAGCTTCTGAAATCAAACAAGGAAAAAAAACCAATTGTGCTCATTTAAGGGGGGTAAGGAAGGTAAAGAGTGTTGAGTTTTCTTGATGATATTATTATTCATAACACAATGAGTCAAGCTGCAGCCCAGAAGTATTGACACACTTGCACAGTTAATAAATTTCAATAAACTAAAAATGCAAACCAATTTCTAAGGTTCAAGTTAATTGAGGCAAAGTGTCTCTGGAAATGATAAGATATATTTATGATTGTGTTCATAGTGATATTTTGGTATATGTGGACAGATGTAAAGACAGATAAATGTATATATTTGTGTTCTCCCATGTATCTATAGATGCATATCTGAGTGTGTTTTTATATATCTCCCTTCAGATCTCTGACCCTGTTAAAAACAATAAACTATTGTTTAATGGAGGCAGATAGCTGTTTTCATTTTAACCTACAGATTATCACTTAGGAAAAAGGAGGAAAGCCAATAACTTCTGCACACTGAATATGTGTCCTGGGAAGTCGCCAAGAAAAGAAAATAAAAACAAAGCAAATAAATAGAAGGAAACAGAAGCTGAAGTTATGGGAACCCTTTTTCTCCCTGAGAGCTCATTTTGGAAATCCTCAAGGAAGACAGAACAGCACTCGATCTGACAAGAGGGAGAAAAGAGGGACCAGATGAAAATGAAATAATTGATTTAATTCAATGAGAAAGCAGGAGAAAGGAGGGATAAGGGCATCTGCTTCTGGATGCACTGGAGGGGTAGAGCCGGGGACAGAGTGGCTCTCCACAGAGTGGCAGAGTTTTCTCTTTTCAACTATATTCTCAGCCCTGGAACCAGGTTGTCCAATTGTGCTTTATTGAAATACCTAGATGTCAAGAGTAGAAGAATCTTCACTGTTACTTGTTAGCAACGAAGTAGCAGACTTCATTACAGTTTCTGTGCATTTCATTGATTAGTTCTAGTAGAAATTTTAAAAGATTTTATTTTCTTTTTAAATTGTGTGTGTGTGTGTGTGTGTGTGTGTGTGTGTGTGTGTGTGCAGTTGCTTGCACAGGCCAGCAGGGGGTGTCATGTCTATAAGCACTGGTTACAGGTAGTCGGGAGTTGCCTAATGGATGGGGGGCCTGAACTTGGACCCTCTTCCGGAGCAGCACCCCTTTTAGCCTCTGAGCCATCTCTGTGGACTCTAATTTTTCACCCCTGCTTTTAAAATCATTCTTTCTCTTTCCTTGAAGGAGCCTTACAAGATTTCAGACCTATACTAAGGCGTTGGTTGATTCTCATGTTTCCATGACAGCATACTTGACAAGATCAATTAAGAAGGAAGGGTTTCTCGTGGCTCACAGTTTGAGACTCCACTCCATGATGGCAGGGGAGTCTTGGCCGCTGGGGATGGTGTAGCTGTTCAAAGTGCACATGTAGTCAGGAAGCAGAGAGTAGTGAGTGCCTGTCTCAGGTCCCTTTCTCATTTGCCTTTAGTCTGGAATATTAGCCACTCACATTTAGCTGTGTCTTTCTACCCTAACAACAGAATCTAGACACCCACCCACAGAAAGACATGTCCAAAGTGTCCTGGGTAAATCTAGATGCTGTTGATGATACTGGTTGTCATGATCAGTGAGCCCTAGAGTTCCATGATTCCAGGTACTTTGGCTCTGCTGCTGGGGGAAGAACACGGGCCATGTACAAAGCAAACCCTGGAGCCCCAGTGTGAGGGAAAATGCAGCTGTGTGTCCTATGTCATCTATGCGATGGGGACCAGTGTCGCCTATGTGCCTTCTTGGATCATTAGATGGGGCCCAGAGACCATCCACCATACTCTGCATTGTTCAGAAGAGGAAACATGCACGCAAGAAGGGAGCTCTTCTTCGTATGGAGGGTAGAAGGTTCTAGAGCAAAGGATCTTAACCATCCTAATGCTGTGACCCTTTAATACAGTTCCTGATGTAACTATCCAACCATAAAATTATTTTCCTCCCCATACCTATGTTTTTGCTACTGTTATAAACTGTAATGTAAATATCTGATATTCAGGATATTTGATATGGGGTTATGACTGACAGATTAAGAAATACTGTAATAGTCCATGCTTTGTTTAACCAGTCTTTCCACTTAAAGTTTACCCACCAACCTATAACTTGGAAATAACAACTGCAGCCATCATAGTAAATAGAAATCACACACCGCTCTCCTTACTTTAAACTTGTCAGCGCTTTCCACCTGGCCACAGTTTAAAACTGGAATTTCCTGGGGCCCCAGAGGTGGTGTACTAGTGTTGTACAACCAAGAGGACCAGAATTCAGATTGCAGCACCCATGTCACAAGCCAACACTGTCTTGCACATGCCTGTGATCTCATTACTATGTTGGCTGGAACCTGGGAGATTGTTGGAACTTGCCGGCCACCAGCTTACCAAAAAAAAAAAAAAAAAAAAAAAAAAAAACCAAAGGGAAACAAAATCAAACAGCACCACCCAACTAAACAAATAAACCCCACATCCTCACATTGTTTAAAAGAAAAAGTTGGAGAGGGATAAGGGAATTCACCTGACAAAGCCTCTGGCTTTGAACCTGAGCAGACATTCTTACCCACACCACACTCATGAACTGACACACATGCTTATCTACACCACACGTACACACAGACACACATGCTTACCTACACTACACTTACACACAGACACACATGCTTACCTACACTACACTTACACACAGACACACATGCCTACCTACACTACACTTAACACACGGTACTGACATGCATGCACCACATTCACATACAAGTTTGCACACATACAAAAGGGGGAAAAAGAATTATAAAAGCAGTTTCAAGAAACAGAATATCGTGAAATTTATAGTTTACAAAATTGACCAATAGCATGTTCCACAGCTCAATCCCCTGACACCCACAGTCACTTTCTTTTTTCTTTCTCATTTGCAGAGACTAGGAGTTGGAAAAGTGACTTAATTTAATCAGCTTTCTTCGCAAGGGGGAGTGGCCAGGAGACAGTTGTGATCAGTAAACTATAAGCAGTATTGAACTCATATTGTGCCAGTTTTAGCACATAAAAATACAACATTTCCATAACATATGGTATGTATTCACGTTAGCCATGAATCGCAGATAACCATGCTACAATCCACAGACTCAAAGAAAGGAGGAACCAAGGGAGGATGTATGGATCTCCCTCAGAAGATGGGGAGAGGGAACGGGGTGGGAGAGGGGGTGAGGAGGGGAAGAGCAGTCAGGTGTGGGAGGCAGGAGAGGGTTGGGAGTGAGAGTGGGAGGGAATTGGTGCGGAGCGTGTCTGGGGCCGGTTAGAGGCCTGGGACTGGGGAGTCTACAGGGAGTGTATGGGGATGACCCTAGATGTGATTCCTACCAGAGCACAGGATATAGACTGAAGTGGGCACCTCCTGCAGCCAGGCAGGACTTCCAGAGGAAAGAGGCACATCAATCCATACACACACAAAAAAATCCTTCAACCCAAAAGTTGTCCTGCCTATAAAATGTGCAGGGATAAAGATGGAGCAGAGGCTGAGGGAACAGCCAATCAATGACTGCTCCAACTTGAGACCCATCCCATGTGAGAGAGCTATCTCCTGATACTACTAATGATACTCTGTTATGCTTGCAGACGGGAACCTAGCACAACTGTCTCCCGAGAGGCTTCATCCAGCAGCAGATGGAAACAGATACAGAGACACATAGGAAAACATCAGGGGGAGCTCAAGGAGCCTTGAGGAAGTGTAGGGGATAGAAGTGAGAAAACCACATTTTCTGTATCCATTCCTCCTTTGAGGGACATCTGGGCTCCTTCCAACTTCTGGCGATTATAAATAAGGCTGCTATGAACATAGTGGAGCATGTGTCTTTATTGTATGCAGGGGAATCCTCTGGGTATATGGCCAGGAGTGGTATGACAGGGTCCTCTGGAAGTGTCATGCCCAATTTTCTGAGGAACCGCCAGACTGATTTCCAGAGCGGTTGTACTATTTATACAATGGAATACTACTCAGCAATTAAAAATAATGAATTCATGCAATTTGTAGGTAAATGGTTGGATCTGGAAAATATCATCCTAAGTAAGTTAACCCAATCACAAAAGAATACACATGAAATGCAGTCACTGATAAGTGGATATTAATTAGCCCAGAAGCTCTGAATATTCAAGGCACAATTAGCAAGTCAAAAGATTCCCAAGAAGAAGGAAGGAGAGGACCCTGGTCCTGAAAGGACTGGATCCAGTTTTGTAGGAGAGTACCAGAATAGAGCAGAGAAATGGTGGGGTGGTGATTGGGGAATAGGCGGGGGGGGGGGGAATGGAGGGGTGGGGGGGTGGAAGAGGACATATGGGACATATGGTGAGTGGGGAATGGAGGGAAGGGGAAAGCCTTCGGAATGTAAACAAAGAATATAGAAAATAAAAAAAATTGTAAAAAAAAAAAAAAGAAAGAAAAAGAAAAAGAAAAAAAAAAAGAAGTGAGAAAACCAGAGGGGTCAAGGACACTACAAGAAGACCTACAGAGTCAACTAACCTGGGTCCAAGGTAGGCTCACAGAGACTGCACCACCAACCAAAGAGCATGCAGGGCCTGGCCTGGGCTCCCAAAGCATTTGTAGCAGATGAGAAGCTTGATTGTCATGTGGAACCCTGGGGCATGGCTGTCTCGGACTGAGTTCTTGCCATTGGATCCCCTCCCCTAAGTGGATTGCCTGGTTGGGACTCAGTGGGAGAGGGTGCTCTTAGGCCTATGGCAATTGAATGTTCTAGAGTGAGATGGCACTGAAGAGGCGCCCCCCCCCCTTCTCTGAGGAGAAAGGAAGGAAGTAATGGGGGAAGGGATTTGCAAAGTGGGACTGGGAGAAGAGGAGGGATGGCCCGCAATTGGGATGTAAAGTGAATAAATAAAAAACATGCAAAATTTCATGTATGACATTGTCTCAGTTAACTTTACTATTACTGTGATGAAACACCATGACCAAAAGCAAGTTGAGGAGAGGAGAGGGCTTACTTCTCTTAGAGTTCATAGAACCATTCATCATCAAAAGAAGCAAGAACAGGAACTCAAGCAGGGCAGGAACCTAGAGGCAGGAGCTGATGCAGAGGCCATGGAGGGGTGCTGCTTACTCCTGCTCCAGATGGCTTTGGCGTGTGTGTGTGTGTGTGTGTGTGTGTACCCCAAGACCTCCTGGCTTGGGATGGCACCACCTATAATGGGATAGGTTCTCCCCCACCAATCACTAATTAAGAAAATGTCCTAAAGCTTTCCTACAGCCTGGTCCTATGGAAGCTTTCACTCAATTGAGGCTCCTTCCTCTCCTACTTTGTGTCAAGTTGATATAAAACTGGCCAGCACAGACGTGATTTCAGATGAACCATGAACAACATTTTTAGCACAAGCATTGTACGAGGACATACAATGCTTTTTAGCATGATAACACTAAAATAAGGGTCACTGGTTGTTTATCTGAATGTCACGTTACTGGGCATCTTGTGCTTTGTCTGACATAAGAGGTTTGGGAGAAAAACTTTCCTTTTCTGGTTCCTCCTCTCCGTCACTCCTCCTTCATCCCTGGAATATGGAAATAATTCCTGGAGGTGTAGACCCTGCCTTGTGACCATGAAGTGATATGGACTGGAAGGCACATAATAACAGAAAGATCATGGAAGCTGAGTCACAGTGGCGGTGTGGGACACACACTAGGTCTCACCTGCCTGTACCAGACATCCGCGCTCCTTCCCCTTTTCCCTCCTAATTGGCCATCTTAATTCATTTTATCAGTTAGCATACGAAACAGTAGGATGTGAGGTTTTCATACACAGATAGGATTGCCCCTGCTCTCTCTCTCTCCGCTCTCCCAATCTCTCCGCTCTCCCTTTATTTTTCTGTCTGTAGAAAACTCTAGATTCCACATACGAGAGAATGTGATATTTGTCTTTCTCTCTCTGGCTTATTTTACCTAACAAGGTGATCTGCAGTTCAATGCAGGTTTCTGCAAATAAGGTAATTTCATTCTTCTTTATGGGTGAATAAATGTAATACATATACGTGTATATTTATATAATCACATTTATATCCGTTTTCCTGTTAATGAATATCTCAGCTGCCTCTGTTCCTTGGACGATGTGAATGAGGCAAGCATTCCTAGGGTGTCCTGGCTTAGGTTCCCCAGCTGAGGGCCTGGAAGTGCTATAGCTGGACTGTATGTAAGATTCATTTTCAGTTTTTTGATTTCTGATTTCCATGGTGGCTTTGCCAGTTTACACTGCCACCAGTGTACAATCATATCTGTGTAAGGGGTCTGGTTTTCCTATAACCTTTCCAGCATTTGGGGGGGATAACCGCTTGGTCTAGGGTGAGGTGGACATGCCTAACTGAGCTTGGTAGAAAGAATGCTCTTCGCCACGGCGGCAGCTCAGTTGCAGGGATGTCCGGCTCCGGCTGGCCACTGGCACCCAATCCAAGGCCAGGATTATGCTCCCTCCACAAACATTTACTGGATAGATAAAGAAATGATACTGAAGCAAAAAAAAAAGATGGTAATTCATTTATTTTTCTGTATCTTATCTAAGCTAAAGTCAGACTTCATTTTTTATGTTAGAGAGGACGTCTTTCCCCTATTGAACCGAATGATGGCTACAGAAATGTTATTATTTATTACACAAAACAAATCAATTTCGGAAATGCCTGGAAGTTTGGGCTCTTAAGTTCAGTGTTTTTCAAATTGTAGTTTGTAACCCATTAGTGAGCCATGAAATCAATATAATGGGTCATGACCACTATTAAATAAAGTGGGAGGAGGGGCGGAGCAAGGGGAAGAAACAGATGAAATTTAGAAATATCTTTATTGTAAATCTCCTTTGAAAAAGATGCTTCTCATTCTTCTGCATGTAGATACACACACACACACACACACACACACACACACACACACAAACACACTATGGCTTGTGTGTCTCATGCTGTTTTGTAAAATGCATTTTGTAAAATGGATTGTACCTTTGAAATAACAAAAGCCAGTCTCTGCATGAGTATCATTCGTTTGTAGACACGCCATTGGGCCAGTTTGGGGTGGTGGGCACCTCTCATTCACTGGGGGGTGTAGGTGAAGTCATCGACTTGGGTACTTTTCTGAGATTTAGCAGGCTCCCTCCTGCAAGCAACCTCACCGCAGCAAAGAGAACCAGATGTTCTCGTCAGACATTAGCCGAGTGGAGAAACTGTGGCCGAAGAAGGTGAGTGTCTGAGGGAAACTGCTTCCAACCCGAGACTGATGACAGCTTTCACAGTGGGTCTGACCAGAAGCTAGGTGTGGTGACAGGTGTCCCTGATCTTTTAATTAGGGAAAGAAAGACAGGAGACTGGCGGTATCTGCTCGCCAGCCGGCCTAACCAAACTGGTGAGCTCCAGGTTCAGTGGGAGACTTAAAAAAATACAGGAAGCAATTAAGAAAGACACCAGTGTTCTCCTCGGCACACATGCTCTCTCTCTCTCTCTTTCTCTCTCTCTCTCTCTCTCTCTCTCTCTCTCTCTCTCTCTCTCTCTCTCTCACACACACACACACACAGTGTGTGTGTGGTGTGCATCTACATGTATGTGTGTACCCAAACACATGCGTACACACAAGAAACTGAGGAGCTAAGTTCTCTAGTTTTATTTTAATTGATTTGAACTTTAAAAATGGACACTCGATTCAGCTATAATAAAACTATGGAACAATCTGGGTAGGTGATTCTAATTTTGAAATACAAATTTTGTGTAATACAGAGGAAACATTTCAGGCCAAAGTTTAGCTTCAAATTAAAAAGTCATGTCAGCATAAAATGCACACCGAAAAAAAGAATATATGATACCTTGCTAATAATTCTAAACTTATTACTTGTTGAAATGTAATATTATATATATTGGGCTAAGTAAAACTGTTAAAACTAACTTCATTTGTTTTGTTATACTGTGTGTAATGTTGTTTCTACAGAACTCAAAGTAAATTTTTTGCTTCCAAATATTTTGCTGTTGGACAGTCCTGCTCTAGGGATGAAGAGCCAGCCTTGCCTGCCCCAGGCCATTGGATAAGAGTTCTTCAATCGCTATTTCAGCCTAGACCACTTGACTCCAAATCAGAGGCTCTTCCCACTGAGCTAAAGCAATTCACACTTCCTAGGTCTCAACACAGCTTATCTGAAAAGACAGAACAAACCAGGGGTAATGGTAGTCATCATGATAGCTAGCATTTATCCACTGCCTTCCACACCCCGATCACTGTATTAACATTTTACCAAAATCACTGCATTTGGTTCTGCAACAGCCCTGGAACATTGGGTGCTATGCTTGCTACGTCTGTTCTTTAGATGAAAGAGAAATGAGGTTCAGAGATCAATTAAACTTACTGTCAGCCCAAGGGGGTGCAGCCTGGAAAACCCATACCTGGGAGATCCACTCAGGTGAGTGACAGCTAGGGCCTGTCCCTGGGTTACAGCCCTGCCCAGGTAGCTGTGCTGTGATTGGGAGGCAGCGGGCGACTGTATCTCTAGAGTCCTCTGAGATTAATTTCCTCTGGGAAATAATGGCTGCCCGATCTTGCTGCCGATGCCAACACTGTGAGGACAGAGTCTCCAAGTTCCACAGACTCTGAATATACAGATAAGGCTCAAGACGATGACTTTCTGTCTGAAAAAACACTGTACCAGAAAATTGAAATATGGGATACGTTCTTACGGGCACTCACTTAAGAACTGCATACAATGTGAGACTCAACGCCAGTAACAGCCTTTACATACAGGAAGAAAGCATATGTTCCCAGGAAAATTACTCTATCTTTAGATAAAGAGATTGTTTATAATGATTAAATACAGTCTAGAACAAAACATCCAGAATAAAATTGTCCATCTTTATGCTGCTCAAACGGCCTATATGTTTGGAGGGACTTTGTTCTTTTACATTCATAGGACTTAAAAAATTAATGTCTTTACTAAATATACTTTGCCCCATGATCTTCCAAGCTGACATCATGGCATGAACACTTTCTAGGTTTTCATGTAGACTTTGTAAGCATATTTATGATAATCAATGACAATAAGCAGGCAACATATGGACTGTTTAGTTTAAACACTAGATTATTCCCAATTAGGTTGCTACTATATATAAAGTTTATGTCCTATGCCTATGCATATTACACTCTGGAGGATGCGTACACACACACACACACACACACACACACACACACTACATACACACTTTGACTATGCTTATTATTTGGCCCAACAATTCTCTTTACAAGAATTTTCTTTGAAATAAGTAGTTGTTTATTAAAAACTTCTTTGGGAGCTGAGAGTATTGCGCAGTTGGTGAGTGCGTACCACGAAGCCCTGACTTTGACTCCCCAGCTCCAGATAAACTGGGGTGGTGGTACACTCTAGTGCTTAGGAAGTAAAGGCAGGAAGATCAGAAGTTCAGAGATTATCTTTGTCTCTGTAAAAGTTGCTTATGAAGTTTTCCCACTGTTACATATGTGAGCAAATACTTAGAAATAAATAGTAAGTGTTCAAACTATAATATTCATTAAACAAAGTGCCTGGCACATCTATGCAATTAATTGCTCGGGAGGCCATTAAAATATTGTCTTTACGCATAGGTCAGGCCTGTTAAATATTAATAGCAATGGCTCTTCTTTTATTGAGCACTGAGCACTGTGTTATTTAGGATATAATTTAAGTCTTAATAATGTATGTGCTTGATGTTATTCTCATCTCCTTTGTAAAGATTAGGAAACAGGCCTAAGGTTAGGTGACTCCCGGGGCCAAGGACCTGGCAGAGAAATAAGCAATGGGGAACCAAGTCCCAAACCTTGGTGTCTGTCTCCATGACACTCTCCGCAAAGACGCTGTAACTCTAAGATGTTTGCAGCTGTCCTTGGAACTTGAAATGTCCCCCATAGACTCACATATTTTGGATCCTACTTGGTGGAGCTTTTGGGGAAGATCCAGAAACCTTTTGGAAATAGAGTGGCACTGGAGAAAGTGGATCTCAGTAGGGAGGGTCTGAGCCACACAGTCAAGCCCCACTTTCCCGTCTTTTTCTGCTTTCTGAGTTTGATGTAATGTGACTGACTTTTATGCCTTTATGCCTTCTGTCCTAGTCAGCTGTTAGCCTGATCCAGCCTAGAGACATCCGGGAGTCTGAAGGGGGGACTTCCCAGATCAGACTGGCCTATGGTTGTGTCTGTGGGTAATTGCTATGACTGGTGGTTGATGTGGGAGGGTCCAACTCATTGTGGGTGATACCAGCCCCAGGTAGGCAATCCTGCTTATAAGCAAGCTAAATGTGAACCAGAGAGCAAACCAGCAAACAGCCTGCCTCATGGTTTCTTTCTTGGATCCCTGCCCTGACTTCCCTCAAGGATGGACTGTGTAGAGATGAAATAGCCCTTCCCTCCCCACATCGCTTTTGGTCATGAATTTTATCACAGGACAGAGAAGCACACCGGGACATCTTCCTGCCTGTTCCCACTGCCTTCCGTGCCATAGTGGACTATATCCCTCTGGAACAGAAAGCCCAAATAAACCCTTTCTCTTGTATATTGCTTTTCTTAGGGCATTTTATCATAGCAACAGAAAGGAAATGAACACACAGGCTATCACTAGACAGAAAGGTCAGTTTCAAAACACCAGGGCCCAAGTGTTTAAAATGTGATGAGTATGTATATGGTAAATGAAACATATACATGTGTATACATACACAAATATATACATATACACATACATATATACATATACATACACATACATACATGCATACATATATATGTGCGTACACATACATATACACATGTACACATATACACGCATACACATATACACATATACATATGTATGTGAATATATGAATATATATTATTTTTAAAACATTTGTTACCTTAAAATTTTTCAAGTAAGATATATAACATAACAACAAAAACAAAACTCTACTAAACCATTAAACAGCAACACTGTCCTAGTAGCTCTGTCTGGCCCCCACCCCCATCTGCCATTCCACTTTCGGCCTCTGTGACTTTACCTTGTACATAGAGTCAGAGAATATTTTCTTGCATCTGGCTTTTTTCACTCACTATAATGTTTTCCATATTCATCCACTTTGCAGCATATATCAAAATTTTACCTAAGGCAATGTACTATTCTGTTGCATTTACATACCGTGTTTTGTTTATCTATTGATCTGTTGATGGTACCTGGGTTGTGTCTACCCGCTGAGCACATGAACTCCATTGACATGACCACTGGTATACAAGTCTGTTTGATGTTTGCTTTTCCTACTTTGGGGTAAACACTTAGGGATGGCACTGCATGGTCATGTGATGGTTCATGGTATCTCATGGTGGTCTTGACGTGCATTTCCCTAAAGACGAGTGTGGGCATCACTTCCTCTGCTTATTGCTTCTGTGTTCCTGTTGGGGAGTTGTCCACTGACACCCTTTCCCAGTCACAGTTTGAATGAGATGTCTCCCATGTTTCGAATGCGTGGTCCCCAGATTCTGGTGCTATTTTGAAGGCTGTGGAGTCATTAGGAGGGGAGGCCCTGGAATGCTGTACTCACCCCCAGTTCGCATCTAACTCTCTCTGCTTCCTGGTCTCTTACAATGAGAAGAGTCTACACCTCACATCCTGCTATCCTGGATGAAGCCACTTTAACACAGTCATCCTCGCTATGATGGATGGAAAGAAACCGTCTAAATAAACCCAAATATGGAGCCCAAATAAACCTCTCTTCCCTTCTCTGTCAAGTATTGGATTGTAGCATAAAAGTAGCCGATACACCCATTTAAAAATTGTACTTTGTTTTCATATACTCTGCTTATTAAAATAAAAAGCTTGCTGTTGTGTGATTTAAGAAAATGTCCACCTGATTGAACCTGTTCCCTGCTCACATATCTCAAATGGCCTCTGGGATAAAGTTCTCTCTATCAGAGCACAGGCTAGACCCCTGTGACTCCTCCTCCAGCTCTTGCCCCATACGCAATGCTACAAAAATTCTACCTGCTGCATCCATATTTGATGTTTTCATACTTTTTGAAAGGATTATGCCTTTGTCTATGCTCTGCCTCAAACTGAAATGGCCCCCTCCCCTTCCCTCCTCCCTCTCCTTGCTTTTCTTCAGCTACATAAACTCTAATCCCCTGTTACATTCGGCTCAGGATCATTTCCTCAAGCAGATTTGCTCTGATTTGAATGTATCCACCCCAGTCAGAGTTTATGTTGATACTTAATCTCCATTGCCGTGGTATAATACTGGAAAATAAAATAAGTCCTTTAAGAAAGTGATTTAGTTATGAGGGCTCTGCCCCATTAATGGGTTGGTGCATCATTATTGGGCTGGGGGAACTAGCGAAACCTCCCTCCACGCCATCTTCCACACAATAACAAGTTTCTGTCTTGAAGCAGATAGTAGGACACTATCTCTACTGACAGATTGAGTTTGGACTTCCCAGCCTCTATAGCCATAAGAAATATTTTTTTATTGCTTAGTAATTACTCAGCCCCAGGTATTTTGTTACAGCAGCACAAATGGATTAAGACACCTTCTAACCCCTTCAGACCTTTGTTGTATCCTGTAGATACCTCGGTTATTGTTCTGTTTAAATAATGCGGTTACTTCTGTCTGCTTCCCACAGGGGACACAGGAAATGTGCTCACTCCCTGAGAGTAGGGGTGGACCTTGCTCATTTTGGATCCAATCAATGTCTATCACACAAAACAAGAGCTCGAGATTGCTTACCTAAAATGAAGTCCTTATTTACACTATTAAGTTGCTGAACAGCTAAATTTTTGGATTTTTATCTACCAGTGATATAGCAGTTATGCTGAACCTTTCTCTGAACTGGGAATTGTAACATTGGCAGTTTCAACTTGTATGGCTTTAATTACTAGTAATGTTGAGTCATTTCCCAATATGCTCCTTAATTGGATGATTCTCTCCTTTTGTGAATTCTGTTCAAATTTCTTTTGTTCAGTTATCTGTTGGAAGCATGTTTTCCCCATTGATTTGTAAGAGCTTAAAACTAAGCCACTATTAACCCTTTAATATATTTGCCATCGTAGATATGTCTGTTTGTTCTTTCCCAATTATTTTTGTTTTTATTGTAAAATATGTGAAGAGTTTTAGGCTATCAAATCATATATACTTTTAGCTTATCAACTTGCCTTCTTTTATTTATGAACTTGAGTATTCCATAATGACTTTCTGTTGCATTGCTTTCAATAATATTGGATAAGAATAATCACATTAAGGGGCTATCGATTGCTCTATGAGTCCTTGGCTAGAAATCTTAAGCATAATTATGTTCATATAAATCATTAAATAGGTGGGAAATAAAGGAAAACACTAAAGCTAAGTGAAAAATCATAGAATTTGTATTGTAAACAGATTTCCTCAGAACTTCCATCACTATTATTATGGAGAGACTAAAGCTTCGAACTTCAAGTGAGATTGAAATTGCAAAATCATAGTCTGGAAAGAAGGGAGAAGAAGATCACAGTTTATGAACACAGCTAGCCCTGGGCACACATGAGTCACAGGTAAGTATAGTCTTGATCAGCTCTGCCTCTTCATGGATTGTTTATCAATGTTTAACTGTCTAGACGTGACCTTTACAGCAACACCCAGCTAACTGGCTGCTCTCATTTGGGAGGAAGTAGAGATACACCTGGACATGCCTGGCCAGGTCTGGGCGCAACAACTGACCAGCTCTGAGTACCGCTTACCTTCTCTAAGGGCCCATGCCTCTCATGAGTTTCCCAGGCATCTTCATGCCTAGTGGCCCGATCCCTCAGGCTGCAGAGAAGTGACCACTGCTGACCTCACTGATTGTCTCCATCTGACAGGTTTCTGCGAGCTTTGGAGTTGGTAGAACATCAGGCCAGGCTGCCCAAATATGTTGGCTCACCAATCATGGGACCATGAGAGAAATCCAAGTTCAGATTTTCTGAACTGGGATTGTTTTTATTTTATTTTATTTTATTTTATTTTATTTTATTTTATTTTATTTTATTTTATTTTATTTTATTTTTTGGTAAGTATTTGAGAAGTGCATGTCTATAGGTGAGTATGTAAAGTTTGCTCCCCCCCCCATTCATTACCTGTCTCTCCTCCCCTGGACTGGATTGAATGAATAAGGTTTATATTGATTTCAGAAGTTCTGTGACTGTAGCTGTCAGACACAATGGGATGAAATGACCCCTGTGAGAAGCTAAAGCCGCAGTCCGCATCATGGATGTTGCACCTTCATAGGCACAAGTTATGGTGCAAACTGAATAGGAAGAGGCTTTTTATTTCCTTGGACGGGTGGAATGCTTTCAGAGTCCCAAAACCAGAAGGAAAAAAATTAAAGATAAAGATAGATTAGTTCAAGTTTAGGACCGAAGAAAAAGGTAACTCAAATATTTAGAGATATACTTTAAAAGTCAAAATGGTTGCAGAAGAAAGAGCAGTGCCTTTTTGGGCTGCCGGAGGTGCAATGGTGTGCAGAGAGAAACCACTTGAAATACCAGATGAGGGATGAGGAGAGAAATCAGTGTGTAAAGTGCATGCCTTGCAGGCAGGAGAACCTGAGTTCAATCCTTGGAACCCACAGCTGGCCGGGGGGAAATGGCAGGCCTGGCGATGGGCTGTCACATCCCAGAAAGTGCTGGTGTGGAACGCTGGCCAGCCTAGGCTAATGGGAGGGTTTCAGGCCAAGGAGAGACTGTCTTAAAAAATAAAAATAAAAATAAGTAAAAAGGCTGGATGGTATCCAAGGACTAAACCTGAGATTGTCCTCTGTGTATACACACACACACACACACACACACACACACACACACACACACATACAAACACACAAAGAGAGAGGCGGGGGAGGGAGAAACAGATACAGACAAAGCAGAGAGAGACAAAAATAGAGAGAAATAAACAGACAGAAATGAGACAGAAACAGGGAAGGAGAAACAGAGAGAGGGGGAGGGAGGGAGGGAGGGAGGGAGAGAGAGAGAGAGAGAGAGAGAGAGAGAGAGAGAGAGAGAGAGAGAGAGAGAGAGATCCTGACATAGGAGAGTGGACTGTCTTAGGACCTTGAGCATTTGCTACCCAGCTGCTTGAAGAGATGACCAAGATAGGCCCCAAGGGAAACTTGACTTTGTGTCTGAGACAGCTCAAGGAGCACCTGTCACAGCTGACCTAGAACCCAGAGCCCAGGAAAACTTTGTCCCAAGCTGCCGTCCACTCCTCAGGCCCATTTATCTCCCCTCACAAGCATCCCCTTGCCCACTTCCCTCTCCACTAAGTAGAGAAATATGAACAGTTCTAAATGTCACTGGGCTCTGTGGACTCGCTTCCCAGTGATGGTCTCATGCCTGTGACAGCATGCTCTCTGCTGACCTGCTTATTGCCCACTTAGCGGACTGACCCTTAGTGCTTACCCCTCGGGGCAAAGGTAAACTTCCCTAAGTTTCTATGGTGCCTATTACCCCCAGAGCTGCCATTCGGCCCTGCTGGTATCTGCTGTGTGGACTCACTACAAGAAATGGCAGACAGTTTCTGCAACGTCTACAAAATCGAGAGGTGATAGCAAGTTTTTGAAGAAGAAAAACAAAAACTACAAGCAAAAAATAACAGTGGAAAGCCACGTTCACATGCTTAGCGTTGAGTCTGGGGTTCAACAGTCTCAATAACTGTCCACTCTTGTTAACATCACCAGCATTTGTGCTGCAAACAAACTGTCCCAAGTAATTGTATGATGTCAAGGCAAATTTCAATGATGAAGAATACAGGAAATACAGCGGGAACAAGTTCTCAAGGTCACAGCCACCAGATAGAGACTTAGCAAGGAAAGGACATGGAAAGGTAGCCAGTGTGGTTTCAGAGATTCACTCTTGTTTAATTGCAAGAGCTATTATTAAGAAGGCTTAGGTATTGCTAGTGATTTTTTGTGGGGACTTTGAGAACTACCCAGGTTTCATTTAAACCTGGTAGCTACATTCGGCTTAGGGTTCCCTGATCAATATTCCACCTACATTGGTTTATACTGATGACATTTCCCGAGTTTCGCAACGCTTGTTAAACCAGGCCTCAAGGGACACGAGGTAGCCTCCACCTGGAGTTTATAAGCTCACGCTGTTTAGTCTCTGCTTATGAGCTGTAAATATCCCTCCTCCAGACAATTCATAGTAAATTACATTTCCATATTTTGATTTCTTTCTTCTTTCCATTCTAACTAGTTAAATCAAAACTATCTCTACAAATGCTTCAGTTTTATGACCTGCCTTCCACTCTATGATGTTTCATAAAGCACAAAGTCTATTCCACAGATAGGGACATTTGTCACACAAATGTGTAATAAAATCATATATTTTCGTCCCTGAGTACTGTGTGGGTCCTAACCAGGTAGACACCCGCTGGCTGATTGATGGCTGAGTAAAGCAAATGCCAGTTATTTTTTTAATAGAAAAAGATGAAATAAAGGAACTATGCCTGGCCCTGGAATTGAGACCCATCCTTTTAAATGTTGCTCGTAAGTAGTTTAGAGCAGGTAGGTTCAAAACACATTTGGAAGCACAAAGGTATATTGAGGGCTCTGGGTTCCCAGGACCCAAATAGCCACCAGGATACAGTATTTCCTTTCAGGCAAAGATGGTCACACCCTCTTAGAGAGCTTCCTTGAAATCCTTCTAGTTGAACCCTCTGGTCTCAGGGCTCATAGTCTGCTGATAAATTCCCCGGGTTTCAGCAAAAGACATAAATGCTTCCAGTTTGGGAGTGGGTGAAAGAGGTCATCTGCTACCCTTGACGACACAAGACTAAACTCACAATCAAGGGTTCTTGAATGAAGCCCTTTATTTGGGACATATACAGATGAATCAAGAAATAGATTTCAACTACTCCTAAATACATTATCTCATCAGATGGACATGCTCATAAGGGGGCAGATACACCCTCTGTATCCTCGAGGAAAACCAAGTAAGAAAAATACACTACAAAGGGCAAAGATGCAGGTGTCTTAAGTATAATGGAGACTGGGATTTTAGGTTGGACATCTGAAAATGTTTGTTCTCCTGCCCACGCTCCTCCCCCTGCATCCCAAGGAGACTGAGCTCACACCAACTGAGTTTTTGCAGCCCTGCCACATCAATCTTCCAAGTCAAGAGTCTTCAGCCTCCTTTCAAGAGGTGAAAGGCTCTTGCCATCCCTGCTGGTCAGGGATGCTTATGTTACCTTCCGTACTGGACTCCTATTATTTCAAATATTCTCATTTCTTCCACGATTTTCTTTATCTACACACCGCCTTTCATTCACTTTAAGCATACTGGTTGGAAGGAACATGAAATCATCCAGAAAGATTGTTAGCACTGGCCATTTTTAGTTCCACATTGACCCAGTTCTGCTCATTGTATGGTTGGTTCCTGGTTAAATGACTTCGTTGTCACTTCTGGGAGCTTCTGCAGCTCTTTAATTTGCCTATGGCATCAAGCCAAAGTCTTCAGCCTTGCCCAACACTCTCTTCACATCTCCTTTCCCTCCATCTTCTGTGCTTACAGGGAGACCTCTCTCTGACCCAAAGGACCAGCCACAGACAATTGAAGGTGTCATTCTCTTCAAGACCATCAGATCTTTGCAGACACCTACCCCTCTGATGTCCCTCTCCTGTTCTACTGACTCTTCCAGAGTTCCCTCCTCTGGGATGACTTTTCCAGTTCCCTCAAGAGAAGCCGGTCTTGTACCACATTCTACTGGTCGGAACTTCATGTGCAATATTCCTTAAAGCTTAATGAATTATTATCACTGCCTACCCTTATTTCCAGGCATGGACCACAGTGAATTCGTTCCGCATTAACTCTCCTCAGCGATCATTTTAGTCCCAGCACATAGCACATGTTCATAAACAACTTCTCAGTTTCACTGAAAGGAAACATAGGTTTGGGGTTGTGAAGGAACTCATACATTTATATAATAGTTTAAATTTGAATATTTAAGAGGATGGTATATACTTTTCTGTCTACAAGCAGTCCCACTATGTACAACATGGGCAGGGTATATTTACAGTCTCTATATATCCAGTACTTAGCACACCTTGAGCTCAGAGAAAGTGATTCTGATCTGGAGCCAAAGAAAGTTCCTGAACAACTGGCCAGACACAGCTGCTTGAAATAGTGTGAAAGTCCCCAACAGAATGTCAACAATTTCTTCAGCAGTCTTCAGAGTACCTCCTGACATTTGTGACCTAACTTTTTATGTAGCTTGGGAGACCCTAGAAACCAACGATTTTTAGATTTTTATATAAGAATGATTTAAAATAAGTGGAAGGGAGAACAGGTCCCCAACTCCTGCACAGTAGAGATGCACAGCCTGAGAGCAACATCACAGCACATAATAGATATCTCGAATTAGGACACAGTTCTAATATGTTCTGCTTTCTAATCTTTGTTGTCTCTCCACATGCTTAATATTTGCGATCAACCCTTAATGAGGTTCTATATCTTCATTTTGTAGGGTATATTTCTGTTAATTTATCACCTTCAATCCCAGGAGAAATGTGTTTCAGCAAGACATGGATAAATTATTGTAAAGTACATTTATTTAGCACAATCTAATTATCGCATCATTCAGTAAAAGCAAATGAATAAATCACAAATGAAGAGTAATGGTGGTGGAATTGTCACACACATGTTTATGATGTGGGGAAGGAGGTGGGAACTTGGGTACACACATGTATGAACATGCATGTGTTGGGCTTCAAAACATGTTCTTTTTCATGTGGCTTTTGATGCCATATGGGCTATCTGGACAAAGATGTTGATGGCTACTGTCTAATGCAGTCATCCTAAGATGCAATGAGGCTATAAAACCTTTGTAATGTGGCTAGTCACAATTCAGCTGTTATAGATATCATGAGCAGGAATATTAAAACACATTAAAATATAAAATATTCCTTTGTCTAGAGAGCAATTTTGGAGTTTATTAAAATACTAACTGTGGAGTCAGCATGTATCTATCAACTCCATCCTTATGGCATAGAACTGGTAACTTAAGTCTGCACAAACATTTGTACATGGGTGGAGAGTGCTTTAATGTACATAACAGCCAAAAGGTTGAAACAAAGTTAACTGCCTCTTAATTGGTGAGTGTATAAACAAATGGTGGCATATCCACACCAGGATTTAAAAAATAACACATAGCTGATATTGAGAGGCCACACATACTCCATCTTGGGACCAGCCTTCATCTTAAGAGAAATTTAACCTATAGCTGAACCCAGGCTGCACCCAAGCCCCAGGAAGGAACCCATGGTCTCTCTTTGGCCCATACCCTGGAGTTATGCCTTAGCTACTTCCTAGCAAAGATTAGTCTGATTGGTTCAGATGTACTTTCAGACTGTGATTGTTCATGGTTTTGCTTCAGAGCACATGCCTGTTGGCTTACAACAGTCATACGGCTAGATGCTTGCCAGGCTCAAACTCCCTTGCCATTTCCTATAAAACTTTGTCCTGCTGAGAGCTGGGGGCTATGCCCTGCTGCTCTGCTGCATCAGAGATGGCTGTGTGGCCCAAGCTCAAGCTTCCAAATAAAGACCCTAGTATGAGCACATCAGGGTCTGCTCCTTGGTGGTCTTTTGGGGTTCACAAACACTTTTCTCGCCCAACAATATATGCTATAACATAAATAAATATAAAATTATTATGCTGAATGGAAGAAACTGAGTATAAAAGACCACATATTTTATGATTAGCTTTATAACTATACAGGCAAAACCAGATTAATGTTCTCCTGACTCTGGGGATGGGACCCAGAAATGACTGCAAGGGAACTGAATGTTTCCTTTGGGAATAACGGGACTATTTTTATTTTTAAAAATTTGCTTAATTATGTACGATAGCATCATTAGTATGTAATAAATTTAAATGTGATTTTAATGTACTAATTCTCATTAGCATATAAGAATTCTTACTTTTAGAGAAATAATTTTAATATTTGGCATGTTGAAGTAATGCCATTGTAGATATAGATATATCTAAATAAAATGTATTATGAATAATATCACCTATTTACTTTTACTGTAATAATGAGGCTACTAAACCACTTTAAATTATGTATGTAGTTTTACATCACAGTTCTATTGGACAACACAGCTTCAGAAGGCCATATAATGTCAACTAAGCCATCTTCAGTCTTCTATTCAATTTTGATGACTGTCTTTTTTGCTCCTCCTGGCTTGTCACCAGCTTGGTATGGGGATAGAGAGAAAGTATCTTCCAAAAGATTCTGAAGGATGAGCAAGTCACCCAGACCACTGCTGTTCTAGGTCTTGACTAGACAGCAGTATCCTGGTGACGGATGAGAGGGGTAGGCAAGGTGTAGATGAAGGGGCCACCTCTTGTCTGGGGAGGTACAGGAGTAAAAGGGAAGAGCACATTTAATGTTCACTGAAAATAGATCATTCATGTTAGACAATATGCAGTCTTTATATATGTGGGTCTCGGTGTCATCTGTTTTTAAAAAAACACATAAACTTGAACATGTCCAGAAGAATCTAACTTTAAATGCTGTCATGTTTTCAAATATCAAATATGCTTGGCTCAGGGAGTGACACTATTTGGAGGTGTGGCCTTGTTGGAGTGGGTGTGTCACTGTGGGCGTGGCTTTAAGACCCTCATCTTAGCTGTCTGGAAGACAGTATACTTCTAGCAGACTTCAGATGAAGATGTAGAACCCTCAGCTCCTCCTGCATTATGATTGCCTGGATGCTGCCACGCTCTTGCCTTGATGATAATGGACTGAACCTCTGAGCCTGTAAGCCAGCCCCAATTAAATGGTGTCCTTGTAAGAGTTGCCTTGGTCATGGTATCTATTCACAGCAGTAAAATCCTAAGAAAAATGCTAATAATTTATTGAGACAAATAAGCTTGCTTTTCAAAAGTATCCTGGAAGGTAGCCATCACATCCAGTCAGCTGGATCAAAGGTTAATGTTTTTGGATCTCCATGGAAACTGCATATGGGGTGTGTCTGTGTGTGTGAAAGGCTCTTAAAGTACAAGGATACATGGGTCCTACTCCATAATACTGTGGTTGAGTTGGTCTGGGGTGAGGTCTAGACAGTGATCTGTAAAAAGAATTTCAAGCAGATGCCAGTGGGAATCACAAATCCTGGGCCTCAATCACCTAGTGTTTCATAATGAGCTTAAAATATGCAATAGTGGGCTTAAAAATGGACAAGGAGAAGACACAAAGTTCCCCCTGGCCAAGTCAACTCTACAAGCCTCCTCCCAGGCAAGGCCAGGGTCCCCTTTCACCCGTGAGTTGTCATCTGCCCTTTGCAGGATGCTGAGGGTGGATGCTGCCCAGCTCCTTCTGTGAGAAATTGCCATAACTGTGTCCCTGTCTTTACCAATCCATGCTCAGCCTTGTCACTTGTATTGTCTACTCATGAGTTTTGATTTTGACATCTGGTCAAGATTAAAGAAGTCTACTCTGTCCTCACATAAGAGACTTCTCTATAGTTGAAAGCAGTAAACAGGGCTCCTTGACGCTCTCCTTCCTTTACCTCACAATTCCTCGATCTGTTCACTGAATGCTTCCTATTTCTAGGCCTGCTACTGGCTCTCAGGACTAGTTTAACAATTTCCCCCTTTGAATTTCAAAGCCTCCCAGTGTTCATCCTCCAGATGGTGTCAGCCCAGGGCCAGTATAGCAGGGCAATTACATTCCTTGATAAGGCCATTACAGTCCCAGTAATGTAGCCACCACACTGCATTGGTTCAATCACAGAACAATTGGAAAGAGGAGAGAGAAGAAGGGGAAAAATCCAAAAGCTAGATCCTAAAAAAATTCTCATCTATAAACTTTAAGCGTTTGAGTATAGCACTCCACAAGCTACCCATCCAAGGGAGCGTGGAGCCAATTTGCTAGAATGGAGACACTGTCAGCAGAATGGAATCCACATTGTTCCGACTTATCTATGAACTATTAATCTTCCATCAAGTGTTTCAGTGACTGAAGATTGGGAATAATGGCAAAAAAAGGAACTACACAGCAAAGGGCTTAGACAGGAAGTGGAATTTACATGGGTGGGGTACTAACCAAGTTAGCTCTGTCAACTTGACACACCTTAGGTTTCCTGGGAAGGAATTCTCAATTGAGAGATTGTTCAAATCAAACTGGTCTATGAGCTTGACTGCCAGACCTTATCTTTATTGTTGATTGATAGGAGAGGCTTTAGCCCTCTGTGGATAACATCATTTCCCATGCAGGTTGTCTTGGGTTGGTTAAGAAATCTAACTAAGCATGAGCTAAATGAGCCAGGAAATAACACCCCTTCATGGTTTCTGCTTCAGGCTCCTTCTTGTGTTTCCACCCTGACTCTCTTCAGTGATAGACTGTGACATGTAAGCTGAAATAAACCCTCTTCTCTCCTGGATTGCTTTTAGTTAGAATGTTTTATAACAGCCATAGAGAAGAAACTAGAATAAATACATCCCACTTGGGAAAAGATTTTGGTTCCCAGAGATAAACTGCGATCAGAAGCGAACCTCACCTCATCGCCATCTGATGAGTCCATTTACATTCCAGGCTGTGGATTGAAGCTGAGCCTTACATGACTTTGATCACAAAAACATGGGCTCCCAGAGCACAGTGGCCATGTTGGATTCCTCTCTGCTGCTGGCACAGGGCCCAGATTGTGAAAGCATACATTTGTTTCTTAGTCAGCCCAATTACAGACATCTCTCTCTAAAGAATTCATTTCAAATTCAACTTACATATATTAAATACTCATTATCTGAGCTGGGTATGTAGGTGGAGTGACTTTACATATGGTTTATTACATAAATATGTTTGGGGTGTTGTTGTAATAGGGTAACGTGGGCTGTGGAATGGAAAAGAAATACTGATTGCTATTCAGAAAGGGTCACTTGACTCCAGAGGGATAGAGGGCTGATGTCCAATAAGGAAGGGACTAAGTAAATACCAGCAAACTCCAGGAATGGTCTCCTTCTGCCTGGTCCTGTGGATAGTGATTGAAAAGGATCATTTTCTTTCAAATTTTTCCCAGAAGCATCGATCATGTGGGTTGAGCCTGCATGGGAAACAGACTAAATCCTATAGGCAAGAATGGAAGAGGCTAAAAGAACTGTGGAGGAGGGGGAGAGATGTCTGATTTTTGTGGCACACAAACCAATAGCCCTTCTCTAATGCAAGCAGTTTGCACCCATAAAGTCCTTTGCTTCTCAACTTTGTATGTAGACCATTTCATCTTAGACCATCAAATCAACTATCTCAATGGGCAACAGGCAATTTCCTTGACTTTTCTAATCTATAATCATCAAAATCTAAACACAAAATAATGGAAGAGCAGACATTACCCAGTGAACCTCCCAACAAAAAGAGAAGACATTCTGAGTTCTACCAAGGCTGTGGGAAGATGTCTACCTCATAGTTTCTTTTACTCTGGCGTCATTTTGAAGAGCCACCTCACACTGGCTTAGTCAGCCTATTCCCAGCTTACTTTTTTTCTTTCCCCTTTCCTCTTAAGAAATGAATAAAAGCAACAGAAATCACTTTCATTTAACCAACCCTGGGATGGCAGAACTCAACAGATCACTGCAAATATGATAAATAAGGACTCAGAGAGCCCATAACGGAAGGAACATCTAAGGCTCCAGTCTGACTCAGAGATTAGCTGAGCCATGCATGAATCATTTGGGGGTTGTTTATCTTAATTTGTAGTTTGTTTATATGGATGTTACTTGGGTTTTCATATTTACTTTCTAGAGTTTAAAGTTAAAGGACCCCTTTATGTTCTCTTCCTTGATTACAGAGAGACCAGAGGAAGATGAAGGTAGAATTGACTGGCTTCTGTTTTTTTTCTTTCAATACCCTGACAGTGGAACCAACAAAGTACTACACCCATCCCACCAGTTCTCAGAAAAATGACAGTTTAGGTACTGTGTCTAGGGTAGTGAAAAGAAATAACTGTATCATGGTGAAGTAGGTAAAACATACCCAGTAGTGGATTTCCCAACATCCTTGCAAGAAAGGGGGAGCCATAGTGGACTAGGTGGTGGCCTTCATGAGCACCACTTAGACTCGTAGCTGATGCTGTATCTCCTTGAGCTTTTTACCAGTTCAGACTGAAAGAACACTCTCCAAAGTGGTCTGCCATGAGAAACACCTTGGAGTCTAACTCTCAATGCGGTGTCTTATGCCCGAGAATATTATGATCTGGAAGGTCTGAGTTCTGAGCTTTGAAAATTAAAAAAAAAAAGAAAGAAAACTTCTAGGAAGTGTGGGAACCCCTGAGGTGAGCTGTCTACTATTTTTAGAAGCAATCCAGAAACCTCACCATTTGATGATGAGATCCATTCCAGACTCGAACAATTAATACAGACAAAGGTACTATGTGAAGCTGAGTTACCTGCTTCAGAGCTTATAAGCAGGAAACCCATTTATGCTCAGAGGGATAGCATGTCTACCTATAGGATTGTTCTGCCTGAACAGTGACATCATGCAGGGACCTCGGGAGCAATCTGCATTCCTCTTAAGGGTACAGACTTTGTCTTTACACCTTTCCTTCATGGATATTTCTGGATGGGTCAGAGACAACCTTTTACTGGGCCTCCAGGCTCACAAGCCAGTTATATGTAGGAGTAATTACTAGAATCCCCCTTGGGGTCTAATGGGGTCACTGACAGGGGACTGTTTCCAGAAAAAAGTTGAGATTTGTCATAATCTCAGCAACATTCCCCATAGCTTCCCTTTTTATCACTTCTGTGTGGCTACTACACAACATGATTCTCAATGACAGAGGACCCCTATGCTTTCTTCCTTGATTACAGAGAGACTAGAGCAGTGACCTCTCATACCAGCTATGTCTGGGTAGCTGATCTGATTTTTTTTTCCTCAATGAACCCTTGCATAAGTTCTAGGAGAGAAAACAGTGAGGCCAAAAATGATCCAAATCCAAAGGCTCCAAGACTCTCAGTGGGTCTGATGTTCGAACCCAGATCTCACCACTTGCATTAGCTAGGCCACTTGTCACTGTAGGTGAACAAAAAACATCTTATGGGAAGAATTTGTCTTGGCTCACAGTTCGGATGGACACAGTCAATCATGGTGGAAAAGGTATAGGGGCTTGGTCCATGACACCACCCAAGAAGCAGAGAGAGTGGAAGGCCAATGTTCATCATTTAGGTTTTTTTCCCTACTTTTCACTCTTTACAGGGCCCCAGCTTAAAGAGTGGTGCCACTTACACTCAGTAGGTCTCCCCTCTTCAGTTAGACCTCTCCAAAAACATCCATACAGACTATGTCTTATAATGCCTCATTTTCTAAACCAATCATGTTTTCAATTGAAAGTAACCATCATACTAGCAAGGAGCTAGTGCTGGAGAGCCAGATGGGCAGGAGGGTGGACATAGATCCATCTTTTGCTATTGGCAGGGTTAAGGGAAGGGTACAGTCGTGAGGGTGGGACACGGTGGGAAAGCATGGAGTATTGGGAATGTTTCGTAGCCACTGAAGGGAGCCTGAGAAAACAAGAGTTCATGGCCTCTTGCTCTCAGAATACTCGGTAGAGGCTCTCAATCACCAGCTCTACTGTCTCCAGCAGCCAGGCTCCCCTAGTTTTGGCTTATCCCGTGGGAAGACAGGTGACACCACAAAGGAAGCCTTGCTTCATCCAGGCTCTACTGTACAGCAGCAATTTAATAGTGCCTTGCAAAATTGATAGATTGTTATTCTCAACATAAACTCTGTTTTATTCCTGAGAGGATTTTATTACCTCTCACGAATGAGTTTGATATTGGAGAGATTAAATTAGAGCAGTTATAAAAAGGAGGAGGAACTGAAAAAGGAAAGAAAGAAAAAAATCTATGAGTAGGTGGGAAGGGCTACCATGAACACCTGGTACTACTTTGTGTGAGAGAAGCAAACCCATCCTCACTGACTCATTACAGTATCAGCTGATGTTGCTCTTGATGGCAAGTTACACCCAGACGAGCTACAAGCCTGGAGTGAGAAGAACCAGGCCTGGAAGCCAGATGAAGGTTACACTGTGTGGAAACCCATCCTGGATGGCAGCTTTGTCTGCATCACTTCTCTAGAGCACACAGTTCATTCCAATCTGCTGATGGTGGCCGTTCACCAGGGATAAATTCTCATGAGTCATTGATGGACCTGACTGGCCACATCTTGCACCCCCAAGCCCCTTATATCCATATGGATCTGTCTAGAGCTTCAAAGAAGAGTTACTAGTGTGCTTCACTGTCTTCAAGACATCAACAATAGCAAAATCAACTCCTTGTATCCCCATAGAAGAAGAAAGATATTCGGGTTCACTGACCCCTGTCCTAATGGAACTTTGATAGTATTGGGGGGGGGCAGGTTCCCAGATATATTTAACATGTTAAAAAGTGAACCATTGTTGTGTCTGATGTCTCAGGCCTACAGTCTCAGCAACTTCAGAATTTGAGGCAGGAGATTACAAGTTCAAAGCCAGCCTGGCAACTTAGTGAAAGTCTATCTCAAAATAGAAATTATAAAAGCAAAAGAAATAAGGAGATAACTCAGTGGTAAAATACATAAGGCCCTAAGTTCAAATGTCAGGACTAAAAACCCAAACCAAACAACACAAAGAAGTGACCTCTTGAGAGACCAGGAAACCAAAAGAAACAAGTTACCACATACACTGTTCATAGAAATGTAATTAGTGGAAGATTTCTAGGAGAAAAATGCCAAAATTCTTAATACTTGACGAAGATCTTAGGCCAGCAATTCAATGTATGCTAATGGAAATGACGTGGGGAGTGAGTTAAAATGTACGTTCCAGAATATTCTAAAATAAAACATATTGATTCTAATGGGAAAAATAATGGAGAGTTTAAGGAGGAAGTTAGCTAAATGAAAGAGTTCATGTACACAATCAGAGTAAGGAATGAGGCTGAAGGTCAGTAGCGCATGACTCAGGTCATCATGGTATAGCTCTACTGAAAAGAGAACCCTAGGTGTCACTACGGAGGGGCAGATGGATGATGTATGTAAAAATATGCAAAGAAAAACAGGAGTATGGGAGAGGCTGTGTTCTCGGAAGTAAAGTGTAGGTGCTTTTTCATCAGAAGCTGGGGAACAACTTTCTAATTATTAATTTTCTCCAGTAACTACGTTGCTTTTGATCAGACGGACTTTTCTGTGATCACTTGACCAAAGTGGCCTATGTAACTTAAAGTATCAATGGCCATGCTTTGGAGGACCAAAGGCACCTCCCCCTAGCTTCCTTACAGGGAACTGCCCTCTCACAGAATTAAGAACTGATTATTGTCTATCCATCTTTGCAGGAGGGTTACCTGTGGCTAACAATCAGTTCAAAGGACCAGACCCCAGAAATCCTGACTGGTCCAAGACTCAACTATCAGGATCAACTGATTGTATCTCATTCAAGTTCCTCAGCCCCAGCCAAGGACTGAACGTGTGCTCTTCTCCCTGTGCCCGGGCTCTTGACTGAGCCTGGCACACAGTAGGTGTTCATGTACGCCCCTTGGATTGACACAGTTTTGTCTGCTGTGTTTCTATTGGGAAAATCTTTGACAGACTCTCATCCCCAAAGATGTCTTCAGAAAGATGTTTCGTAGGCATGCCACGTCATAAAACATTCCTGGGGCAAGCCTGGCCAGCTTTGTGTTTTCCGAGAGGAATGGAAAAGATGAGGCAATTATCTAGAGAGTTCAGGTAAAATGTCACCTTTCTTGTGAATCTCCTTTCCAGTCTAAATCCCATTCTATTTCTAAGAAAAGCATTTTCCTATTTCTGGTATATTTTTCTCAATTCCTGCTTCGTTTTTTTTAAGAGGTTCATTCGATTAGAATTAAGCAGCGTACTTGGGGATGTGCGTACCTTCTGCCATTTCTTGGAGGAATATTTTACCATGAAAAATGGGTTTTAATAACAGAATGTTAAGAAAGATGACACTGGGATGATTTAGCAACATATATATTGTGACATATTAAATCGTAGACAGTTTGGCTGAGACCGAGCCTTAAATGAAACATTCAATATCAGCGTCAGCACACAGCCAAAGTAACAGCGAAAAAACAAAAGCACAGAAACATCCATATGTCACTGGGATCACTCCCCAGCCCTCCCATCAGCTCTCCTCAGAAATGGCTCTGCAGTGGGTTGATGCCTAGCTGCGGAGCAGTGGACTGAAAAAGTGGTTAATTAATGAAAAACTTAAAATTCAGCAATGAAATTACCTTGCACGGTGACTGACAAAGGCGGTGGGTATAAATAATTCAGTCTCCCTCACAGTTGATTGAACAGAGCGCTTTTTCTCTTTTGTCAACAGCATAGAGACATTTTCCCCTCTCCACTACATTCTGTGGAGGCTACAAGTGTCACTGCCCAAGAGACAGTGGCTGGGGAAAGGAGAAGGGAAAAGAAAAAAATCAAATCGAGACCTGCACAAAGCGAGGAATTCCTCGTGGGTAGCGTCCTTTGGGGCGGGGGAGGGGCGTATTACGCCAAGTGTCAGTTGTGAGAGGCATTGCTCAGTGGTCTCTGGGTGTGCTACAGATGCTCTGCAGGAAAGAGCCAGGTTGCAAACAGTCTCCCAGAAGTGCGTCTCTTTACAGTGATCTCACAGCCTCTGAGGGAAGGAAGACTTCCTGTAGGTGGGTGGGACGCAGGTTAGGAAAGAAGATGGAGGAGTGGGTAAGACTCGACTCTAAAGGATGCGCTCAGTGATCACTCTCATCTGTACGCTGGCTTGTTGGTTATCCTCTCAGTGGGGCTCGGTGGGAAAAGCAATCACGAGGCAGTGATGTGACCCTCGTGTGGCATCTGTTTTGAGGGCCTGCAGCTCGAACCTCACATTCATGCTGGATCCCTGCAGTTCTTCTCATGGAGAGGAAAAGAGTTCTACATTTTTCTGGCTCCGTACAGCCGCTCTTTCCATCCGAGGAAGACCGAGTTCTCAGGGATGTCACCATTGTGAATCCCAGCAAGTCCTGTAGTCACCGTCTGTTTAGCTAAGCCTCTATGTGTCTTACATGCCTTGATCGTTTCTGTTAACCTTAGAGAATCAAACAACCTACTCTGTAGCTACAGTGGAAGCAATGGCTGCCTCCCACTGAGCTGTTGGAGAGCCACACAAGTTCCTTTGATTAGGATTAAGTCCCCTATTACCATCTCTCTCACCTAGTAGCTGTCTTACTTTGGTAAGTCATCTACTCACCTAAGTCTACTTTCCTGTCTATAAAATAAACCACTGCTAAAATATACCATGGTGGTACACACTTTATAATACACAGACCCTGGTGCAGGATGCCATTCATTGTACATGTTTAGTAAATATGACTTTCTTTCCCTTTCTCCCTTAAATAGGAGAGAGAAGATGGGAGGAGGGAAAGGGAGAGCGATATGGAGAAGAGGGGGAGGAAGAGAGGAGGGAGAGCAGAGACAGACAAATCAAAGAGGGGGGAGATCTACAGGTAAGGATGTAGAGGTACTAGAATGCTGGCCGAGTCCCTCCAGGATCATTCAGACAGGGGCACAAAGGGCTCCAGGGGAATGAACACCTAAGCACTAACTTCTCACATGGTGATAATCCTTTCCACACGCAGTCTTTGAGGGGAGCTTTTGGAAGGCCCTAGAAGCATAAGTTACAACCTTAGCCTCCTATCCAGGAGGCTCAGTTGGTAGAGTTGCATATATGCGGCCTTGCGTTTGATCCCTAACACTGCAACAACCATAGCAAAAATGACCCTGGACCTGACAGAATCACCCCATCTAATTGGGATAGCCCGAGACTGTTGCCACCGTTAGCCAATCTCCTTAATGCTGGAGGCTCTGGATAGAATTTATCCTTCATTACTCCAGGAGGCTGCTTAGAATTATTTATTTCTCATTACGCTCTCAAGGGCATGCTAAGAACTGCACAATTAAACTCCTGATATTAAAGGAAAAACTATTAAAACCTCGGACTCCAACAGATTCTGCAGAGAAAAAGAAGGCAAACAACCAGGAGTGATCAATACTCAAGATAACGCACAGGCACTAAGCCTGCAGGATGCTGTAGGCAGAGACTTGATGCACACACATGATGTCACCATTGAATAGGAAGCTGGTTTAGTCTTTAGAAATTCTTCCCCAGGGGAGCTTGGTAACTTTGCTCAGATGTCCAAGAGTGTGGGAATTCGGTGAGCCTTTTACATGAGGAGAAGAAAAGAGATTCTAAGAGTATGTAAGCCAAGGTGCCACGCAGTGAGAAAGACCCTCAGACCAAATGCGTTCTAAGACTCAGCCCTTGGAGAAATCTGTTCTAGAACTTGGGAGACTCCAGCTCAAGGCAAAGGCTCATCGTCGCCTCTGTTAGCTACAGTTAGCCTCTTTTGGACTCTGTCCTTTCAGCAGTAGGACTGGCTGTGCAGGGAGGCTACAGATGGAGCAGAGTTCCTAGCTAAAGCTTCCCCTGGGCAGAGAGTGGATACTGAGCATTATAGGGGTCTGTTCTGCTGGGTGCCTATTCAGAGAGGTCTCACCCATAAATAAAAAACAAATCAAATAACACAAAACGTTATTTACCTGATTCTGAACAAGAGGGAAGCAATACTAATCTCTCCGCAGCCTTTTGAGTCAGAGACAGGAAACATAAAATCTTTTCAAATAAGTATAACAAAATAATAAAAATCTTCTGTTTACAGTATGGATGGATGATCACAGAGCAGAGACACAGGGGGAGGAGAAGAGAATGGAAGGGGAAGAGGCTACTGGGGGAATGACAAGGAGGAATGAGGGACCAGAGAAGGAGCCTCTGGGCTCAGAGGAGAAGAGCAGCCCCTTCCTGTAGGGGTCCCCTTCCCTGACAAACATTTGCATGAACAATGGAGCCAGAAGCAAAGCCTCAGACACACAGAGGAGGCTCAGCCACACACAGAGCCTTATAAACAAGAATACCTGCCCATGCAGGCACATCTCTCCAAAGACCAAGCTGTCCTTACCAGACTAAGCCCATCCTGTTGTCATAACACGCAGGACATCTCTCTCTCTCTCTCTCTCTCTCTCTCTCTCTCTCTCTCTCTCTCTCTCTCTCTCTCTCCTCTCTCATTTTCAGAGATAGGAAAAAACCCAAAAGAAGACTCCAAGTCATGTAAAAATGTGGATTTAACGGCTACTATCTGCCAATGAAATTCTACTAGAACACATACCCATTCACAAGCATGTCATTGAGAGATGCTTTTATGTTTCCTCAGCAAAGATGAGTTGTGACAGGAAGTGCAGGGCCTCAAACACCTCTCCTATTTACTATCCAGCCCTTTCCTGAAACACTGACCTGCAGTCTAGACATAGAAGAATAAAGCAGCAAACAAAACCTCAGCTGTCATGACCAGATTTGGTGAAAGGAGAGAGACACACAAATAAAAAGTAAGCAAACAATAGAGAAAGAGAAGAAGCAGAAAGAATAGGCCCAGTGGCCGAGCCAGGGCAGTGAGTAAGGACGAGGCTGACACTGGAGCAGCGCCTGGGAACTTCCTAGGAGGGAGCCATGGGTATACAGAGGGAATAATTTCACGCGGGGTGAACACCAAGTACACATACCCGCAGGAACGAGAGTCCGTGGCTGATACCTCCCATTTGAAACTTTTCCTTACAGTGTGCATTGCTGTTGGAGCATGGCCGGCCAGCTCTTACGTCTGTAGGGTGCGCTGGGTGGGAGTACCTATCTCACGACAGTTAGAGCTGAGTCTTGATGCCTCAAGATCTGTGTTTGCATGCTAGCTGTTCCAGAAGCCCTACTCTCCTGTTGCAGCCTCCTGAACCTAAAACCCCTTCCTTGTACATTCTTTTTTCTCACACTTTCCCCAGAGGTGAACAAGATCTCAAATGTGCATGCTCCTTTGAAACTGATCCATGCTTAAGGGGTTGAGTGTCATTACATTGGGTGCCCCCCTTCCCACCTGCGCTGCTGTTCTTTGCTTTGAATCTGAAGTATCTGTGGGTTAATGGCCGTTTATCTCGAATTGCCTGGGACAGCTTTGATTTCATATGGTTGGTCCTACTGGCCCTATAAACCACTGCCATGTCCCAGGAAGTCTCATATTTCCACTCCTAAACTCCATCTCCCTGACAACTTCTTGGCAGGACTTGTTTATGAAGATTTGGTGAGGCAAGTCGGACCTCTGGTCATGGGGACTGAAATGGGTAAAAACTGTAAACTTCTCAGACACAGTGCTTCCTGCAGGGTAGTGCTTTCTATAGGTTTGTTCTTGGGTTGGGCATGTGACCCTAGACTCTTCTTAGCTGCTGCCTTCTGGGTCTTGGGGAGGGGATTCTTAGATCTGTCTTTGCTATGCTGGAGACACGCTGGCCATGCGCTCACACATTCCCTTCAAGAAAGGATGCCTTCAAGATGCAGGGGAGCTGGGTGAAGCCTTGATGCTTGAGAGATGCCTGCCAGAAAGTGACACGTGAGTACCAAGGGTTTTCATTATTAATTCTTGTTCCACTGCAACTTCAGAGTGTTCCGGCGCATGCCCGTGGCACTGCAGGCTTCCACAGGGGTCTTCTTCCTCCTGCAGATCCCCTCGTGCAGTCTCCCCCCCTCCCCCGACAATTTCTGATGGGCTAAACTGGGTTGGCTGATGGACTCTGATGCATGACATGACTACTTTGAGTGAAAATTTTCATAGGATTCAAGACGAATTGATCGTGGGTCAGTTTAAGGTAAATGGGAGGGAGATAAGCATCCTTGAAAAGACTTCAGTTATGGAAAAAATATTTCTTAAGAACATGGAATCTGGGCAGTCAGGAGAGTGAGAGAGCTTCCTGTCTGAGGGCCTGAGTTTGGATCTCCAGAATTCAAGTGTCTTAGGTAGGGTTTCTATGGTTGCAATGAAACACTGTGACCGAAAAGTGAATTGGGGAGGAAAGAGTTTATTTGGCTTACACTTCCATATTGTTATTCATCATCAAAGGAAGTCAGGACTTGAACCCAACCAGGGCAGGGACTTGGAGACAAGAGCTGATGAAAAGGCTATGAAGGAGTGCTGCTTACCGCGTTGCTTTCCCTAGCTTGTTCAGCCTGCTTTATTATAGAACCCAGAACCACCAGGCGAGGGACCCATAATGGACGGGACCCTCCTTCATCAATCAATAATTATGAAAATGCCTTTCAGCCAGATCCCATGGATGCATTTTCTCAATTGAGGTTACCTCCTTTCAGATCACTCTAGTTTGTGTTTCAAGTTGATATAGGACTACATGCAACTGATGGGGGTGGCCAGGTTGGGGGCATCTCCAGAATGAGACAGAGACCTGGGATCAGGGAGGTACCCAAGAATCAATGGTAGTGACCTTAGCTGTGACTCAAAGCATTGAGCATACGGGACCCTAAGAGGCCATCTCCTGAAGCCAGGCAAGAACCCTAGCGGAGCAATAGAGACACCAACCTACCTACAAAAGTTTTGACCCAAAATTTTCCCATCTACAAGAAATGTAGGGACGAAGGATAGATCAGAGACTAAGAGAATGACCAACAACAACTGACCCACTTGAGACCCATCTCACGGGCAAGCACCAATCCCTGACATTATTAATGATACTCTGTTGTGCTTGCAGACAGGAGCCTAGTATGGCTGTCCTCTGAGAGGCTCCACTCAGCCCCTGACTCAGATGGGTACACACACTCACAGCAAAACAGTAGATGGAGCTTGGGGACTATTATGGAAAGGTAGGAGGAAGGATTGTGGGCCCCAAAGAGGATAGGAACTCCACAGTCAACTAACCTGGACCCCCTAGTCTCTGAGAGTCTGTACCGCCAACCAATGAACATACACAGGCTGGACCTAGGTCTCCCCGTACATATGTCGAAGATGTACAGCTTGGTCTTCATGTGGGTCCTGGACAACTGGAGCAGGGACTATCCCAAAAGCTGTGGCCTGTATGTAAGATACGTTCTTCTAGCTGGGCTGACTTGTCTGGCCTTGGTGGGAGAGGATCCACCTAGCCCTGCAGAGACTTGATGCAGGGTTGGGAGATACCCAAGGGGGACCCCACCAACTCAGGGGAGAGGGGGATGGGGGATGGGGGATGGGAGGAAGGATTGTGGGAGGGAGGGACAGGGATGGGGCAGTGAGTGGGATGTAAAGTGAGTGCGGAGGCACTTTGTGTGCTCCCAGAGATGGAGAGAAGGGAGGCAGGAGCTCTCATGTCATGAGCTACCCTCACCCCACCTGCGAAGTTCCAGGCCAATAAAGACTGGTTCCAATAATATGTAGAACGCACCTGACAAATGGTGCTCAGAAACGCCCTATGACCTCTGCCAGTGTGCCAGGAACTAGAATATCCTCCATGAGTGAACACGTATACATGCATACATAAAAAGTATGTAGTAAAATAAATGGTTTTTAAAACTGCCCAAATAAAGCTTTTTATTGTTGCACAGTCTAATCAACACCTCTTGCCTACAGTCTTATTTTATGGCAATCTGTGAATGTTTTAACCTGGTTTTTTATCAGTCTCTTGTCTCCTTTGTCATCTAAGTAGGACCTACGCCTATTACGAGAGCATCTGAGAGGTCTCCATCTCCCATAGCACCCCCAGGCCCCTTCTGACCACGTGTAAAGGGTTGCTGCGGCTCCGTGACATTTTAATTTGCTAGGATGAGACAGAATGTGAGCGGGCAGACTCAGGTCTCTGCATTTATTTTGCTTGGGGGAAATTAGTGCTGGCTCAAGAGCACACCCACTGTATACACCGATGAAAAAACACAATTCAACTTGTGTTGGCAGCTTTAGGAGAGCAGGGCAGCCATTTGTTAAGTGCGGGGTAATTCGGCGCCTGTTTTTGCAGAGAAGCAGCGCCGAATCCCCAGGTTGGCAATTTTTTGCCAGTAGATAAGTGAGTTCCCAGCCCTTTGCAAACTTTCTGGGAAGACAATTGCTCCTTTGCAGTGTTGGGGCAAGGGATGGTGTTTATGTTGGCCACGCCTGCTAGGTTCACCAAATATGTAACAGCATCCTCACATATGTTGAGGGCTCCTCCCAACAGGTCCATAATTAGAAGAAGCCTTGTGGAGAGACATACATAGATATCCAGAGTGGTGCAGGTTGGGGGTGGGGGTGGGGTGTTTTTTCTTGAGAATTTCCTGTACACTTGGCTGGCTTGACTTGCCTGTGGGCTTCTTCTGCCTGTCCTACACCTAAGCAGAATGGATGAGAGTTTCGGGTAACAGAAGGAAGCATTTCTGTTTCACCTTTAGAGGAGGAAATGGTGGTGGGTGCAGAGTCAGGGGCTGAGGCTGGCTAACTTGCTTTTCAAAGCTGCATGAACTGTAATAGGGGCTTATTTTAGAGACTGGTGGATGGGTGACAAGGAGAAATATGTGCTGGAAATCACATTCTCTAAGAACCATAACAAATTACCCAAGTCATAGTGTGCTTTGCCCAAACTCACATACCCTATAGGGCCCCAAAAGAGCAGGAGCCAAATCTCAACTCTCTCCCCGCGACCCTTCCTGGCCAGCTAGCCCTCGATGGTACAGATCCTTCCATTTCTCTTCCTCTGCTTCCTCCCTGAAAACACACAGTAGACATCCCATCCCCCAACCACACACAAGCCTGGCTGCTCCGCACATCAACGGCCACTTGCCAATTTAGTGAGGCCAAGGGCTTGTGTGCTCAGCTGAAGCTGTGTTGGCGTTTGTGCCTCCCTGTTGAGATTGCGTGTCTGCCTGCCAAGTGCCCTCGGTGAGCCACCTGTTGATTGCTGATGCACTAAACAGCTTCTCCTAACAGGTGGTGCAGGGACATTTTAGTTCCCTGTTGCCCATATGGGTTGCCCCCTTCTGGGATCCCAAGGTTTTATCTGTGATCCTGAAGGAAGTAGTATTGGAAGTTTGTGTTAAATTCCAGTTGTGTTTGTGTTTGGGCATCAGACTCACCTGAGATCTCAGTGAATGGTTTCCCCCACCCCAGGAGTCCTCCAGTAGTTTATTTGTGAATAAATAAAGACAGCACTCCAGATGAGCTTACAGCAGAGGGTCCTTGCCATGGTCCTGGAATGCCCTGTTGTGGCACCCAGGAGTCACTTTACAAACTACACATTCTTGCTTTCCTCCAGCGTGACAAAAGTCAGCAACATGGCCCCAGTCCGATGTTAGAAACGTGTCCCATTGCTTTAAACAGCACAGATATCAGCAGTGGATGCACAGGGGTGTGCGGAGCCTGCTGAGTCCACATGGATATCAGTGGAATCATGGACTCAACAGGGACCATGACAGTGAAGGATTAGTGACAAGAAAGAAAGGAGACGAGGTCTGGTCCGAGGGGATGCTGCTGCTACATGCTTCGCAGCTCATCACAGGGCCCTGCTTCCAGCATGAAATCCCATGGCTCTGAAGCAGCTTCTCAACTTGCTTCCCCGGGGCCTGGAACTCACCCGGGAGCAGATCACATGCTTGGCGAGTCTCTGCCCTACTTCTCATGCGGAGTGAACTGTCAGGTGGTGTGTCTTTTCTAGCTGTCTCAACAGCCTAAACCACATCTCATGGCAACCAGGACTTCTCTTTTGGTGGGAGAGGGCCTGCCGTCCTTGAATGGGAGGTAAACTGGGAGAAAGGAGGCACATGGCAGATCAGGGTGTTGCCTCTGACTGCGCTGGGCTCTTTGTCATGGATGAAAAGCCTCAGGGAGATTCTTACCTTCTGAGTTCAATGAAGGGTCACATGGGTTTGTGCTAAACGGTGTCACGTCAGACACCAGGATCCAGGATATTATTAGACTCACAAACTACCGGAGAGGGTTTTGGAGAAGGGTCTTGGAGACCAGAATTGTCCAATGTGACCAATTCTTTATTCCACTGGGATACAGGGCTCCCATGAAGCAAAGCAAGAATTGCCACAAAAGCCAATGGGTGCTTGATTCCAGGCCCTCATTCCACTCAGAGATGTCTCTGTCTTCCTGACAGAGGATCTTTGCCAACACTCTTGCCTTTAAATTGTTGAATCTATGGCCAGATTATTGTTAGCAATTTCTTCTGCTTTGGAATTCTCTACCTTTAAAAATACCTCCTCTTGCACCTAGGAATATATTTCATGTCAACCTGCCATGCAAAAATCAGTATCTTCCTCCCTTCCTATCCAACACTCTTTGAGTGTCTTCAAGATCCCTGTGACTTCTTTATTTTGATCTTCATAGAGTCAACCCCCTTGCTCACATGGAAATGACATAAAATAGATGACATCCAGCCAGATGTCGATGATCATGTGTACTTTCAAACCCCAGCAGCCTGCCACCATACCCTCCCTGGTCATGATACCCTCCCTGGCCGCCATCCCATCCCTGGTGGGCTCTCATGTATTGTTGGTAGTTATTTCTTTTCCTCTCTGCCCCACAAGTGAACTCAGCCTCTGTGAACTAGCCTGGGGCTTCTATAGAGTACCCATCATGCATCAGTCTAGAAAAATCACTGTTCATAAAAGCAACTCATGAGCCCAAGAAGCAGATGCTCTGAGGTCCCGAGCCTCCTGTGAGTGGAGTCTGTGTTGCAGCTGATGAAGGGGGTTCCTGGCTTTGGAAGCTGGCTATGTAAAGGAAAGGTTACCAGACCCCCCCCCCAGCAAAGACTATGGCTTTGACCAAGTTAGTTAGGCACATGGATATAGTACTCCCAGAGAGAGCATAATTTTAGGAGTCAACAGCTTCATGTTCTTCACCCACCACAGCCCAGACTCATTGTAGGAAAGCCATGATTCACTCCGAAGCTCCAGAACAGTATTAAATTACTTGTCTATTACTGTGTGATTTATGCTGGGTTGGGCTGAGAGGTCCCTGCCCTGCTTTCTCCTCCTCACCCCACCCACCCGGGTTTCAACCACTGCCCAAACACGCACAGTCCTTATAACAGGGAAATTGGCTCTGAGACCCAGAACGGTGGCCTTTTCTCCCCGCTCACTCTAGATCTCCACCCCCACCCACCTTTTATTTATTTTTCTTTCTTTTTTCTTTTTTTCCTAACATTTGATTTTATGCATACGTCCAGAGGATTCTTATATTAAGCCATGGGAAAAAATTCAATTTGTTTTTCTTTTTATTATTATTAAAGTCCAACTGCTGCCCTGCCAGTCCAATCCATTTATCTCACTGAGGGTGGATTGCTCATGTCAAGCCGTGATTAGCGTACACTACCTCCGTAACAGCCTGCTGATTATCCCAACATCTGAAAAGCTGCCTTTTGTAAATTACATTGCAACTAATGAAGCCCAGATGCATCCTCTTCACTGTCCTCTCTCACGCAGTCTCTTGCTGGCTCTCTGTCACGTACAGGAGCCAAACCGCAAGGCCAGTGCTGGCATCTGAATGTCATCATTACCAAAGCCTAGGGCTACAGTCTCAGCTACTGCAAAGGCTTCCTCTCACGCTGTGACTGCATAAACATCAGAGCTGCAGACACCCCCTCTCATCTGATATGCCTTCCCCCAAAGTTTTATTGAGAGTCAGATTAGAGCTCCATTATTACAGGGAGCACAGAAAATTCGGTTTCCAGCCCACATTTTAATTTGGGATAATATGGAAGATAAAGAACATGTGGTCCCTATCGGGTAGGTACAAGGGCTGTGATTTTCAAATTACACCAAACAGATGTGGAGGGGAAGGTGGCCATCCATATGACAGTTTAGTTCAGCTTGAACAAAGACAGTCCCTGATGCAATTTGAGGCTATTTACACTGCCCAGTCATGAGGACTCAAAGATGCTGAGCAGGAAGCTTATGCCAGGGCTCAGTAGTGACCAGGTCTGGTAATGGCCAGTTTTGCCAACTGATGGTTTATGGGCCCTTTCTGACATGGTATTCTCATGTCTCCTGAAGAAAGAAAGAAGTGCCACAGGGATGGATCAGTATTGGGGAAGACATGGTGTCTGTCTCTTTTGCCAATTTTTTCCCAATATGTCTCTTCTACATATGTCATTAATAACATGATGGACCAAAGCCCATGACAACCCTTCAAAAGAAAAGATAACCTGTAGCTCCATCACCAAGAGAACATTCTGCTATGCCCACTTCCCTGTTAGACTCCACTCCCCGTTCTCCATGTTGGTGCACTGGAAAAGGGAGATCTGGGGAACAGAAGGATGGCCTGCCTAGTGCACCTTGAGGCAATGCTTGTGGCTTGTGGTTAGAGAAATGGGAATCCCCACTTGTCCCAAGACCCAAGTCCCTAAGAAAGGACCTCAGTTAAGCAGGACAGTGAGGGAGGAGTGAGAGAGAGCCCGTGCTTCCTCTTTCTCTCCAAACTTAGAACAATTCCTGAAAAGGACTGGACCTTTGACTGTGCTGAGTTTATTTTTAAATTTTGATTATTTTATAAATGGATTAAATGTCCATACTGCCTCAATTCCTTATAGGCTAGAAAGAGTCAAGACAGAAAGAGGAGTGGCTATGGGTAATATATGGTGGATCCAAAACAAAGCTTTCTGCATAGACCACTCTCTCTCCCACCCACATGTGCAGGTTCAGGTTGGACGTTCACTCAACATGAGCTTTATGGGTCTTCACTAGGTAAGGCACAAGTTCTGTGCCAATGTGGGCATCTCTCCCATTAGTCCCCAGCTTTGCCCTGTTTTCCCCCTTTCTGGGAGAGAAGAACCTTATAGGCAGAGCCACATCTGGAGGAGAGAAGAGGATGTGTACCTGAGAGTCTTAGAAGTAGAACAGCTCAGGGAAACAGCCTCCTCGCTGAAGCAATCACAGAGGAAGGACTGTTAGGTAGACTCTGGCAACTCTAGTCCAGATCCTGAAAGAGCAAACATTACACTTCCAAGGTTGTTTTATTGTTGTTTGCCTTTTGTTGTTGTTTTCCCAAATTCAAAAAAAAATGCTCTGTATTTCACTATTGGAGCCTGTGGAGAGTGTGAGGCAGGAATTCATGAGTCTGGTTCCTAGGAACTAAAATTGGCTCCTTGGATGTGATAGATTGCCCAGACACCCCATCCTGGACGCTCTCGCCTGTCCTGTAACTGCTAGGCTTCTGAAGGGCATTTGCAAATTAAAGGGTCACTGTAGTGCCTCGGCGCATCTTGTTAGTTTCTAGAGACTTTTTTTTTTCCTATACACATAATTCTGTCAAACATAATTTTCCCAAATCTGGCATCAAGATCTTCTTCCAAGACATGGTTATACATTTTTTCCAGAGAGAGAGAGAGAGAGAGAGAGAGAGAGAGAGAGAGAGAGAGAGAGAGAGAGAGGTGGGGAAAGGAGGGAGGGAGGAAAAGAGGGAGAGGGTAAAGGGGGAGATGGAAGTAGAGGGGGAGGGGAGGAGGAGGGAGAGCAAGAGGGATAAGGACACTAAGTCAGAGGAGACTTGTATTTCTTTCCAGTGTCACTGCATAAAGAAATAAGGCTGAATTTAAGCCCAGAGAAAGCATTTTGTACTCCTCTTTGCTTCTGTCTCCCTAATCCTTCCTGTTGCTGTGAAGAAACACCACAAGAGACCTTTGAGAGAAAGGGTATAGTCTAACTCCTAGGTCAAAGGTGGCAGCGGCAGCAGCGGCGGCAGGGAGGTCTCAGTGGCTAGTCACAGAGTCTACAGTTATGAGCAGATCATGGGGGATGATAGGCCCTGCTCACTTTCTCCTGTTCTGTAGCCCAGGAACCTGGAATACCTTGGTAGCCCTCACAGTTAAGATGGATCTTCCCGCCTAACTTAACCTAATGAAGACAATCCCTCCCAGCATGGCCAGAGCCTTGGCTCTTAGGCGATTTGGAGACTGTCAAGTGGACACTTGATGTGAACCATCATGGTTTCCAACTGTTACCTATATATCAAAACATGAATAAACATTGGCATTATCATTTATCTTATGCATCTGTCTGTATGTGTGTGTACATGTGTTCAACCTGCATGTGTTCATACATGTTTGGAGGGCAGAGGTCAGTCACAAGTGCCCTTCCATGGGTACTATTTGTCTCTCTTTTTTTAGGGGGATCTTCACTGGCCTAGAGCTTGCCTTGTGAGACTGGCTAACAAATGAGCCCCAGGAGTCTGCTTGCCTATGTGCCCTCGGTCCTGGAGTTTCAAGCACATACTGCTATGGTTTTTTCTTGTGGTGGTTTGTTTGTTTGGTTGGTTGGTTGGTTTTGTTTGGTTTGGTTTTTTTTTTTTTTACCTTGGCACTGTAGACTTAACTCAGTACCTCATGCTTTGTACTGCAAGCACTTTACAGACCACGTTTTCTCTATGGTGCAAATACCATGTATCATAATTACAAAGACTTCCTTTCCTGTACTGATTCTGTTTAGAAAAAGAAAGTAATTCTATATAGACAGGAGGTAAGTTGCCCAAGGCTATTTGTGGTCAGTGGGAGCTCTTGACCCGGCTCCATTAATTCAAGAAAATTTCCAGTGACCTTTCTGTCTCTCAAATAGAGGCCAGTCAAAGCAGAGCCCTCCCCACCAAGAACACAGGTCAGATATATCTTTAATCTATCATTAACCTTTTTTTATTCCATTAAATTAAAAAGACACCCAAATCTCTATGTTTTGCTTTTCCATGGTCCAATCACCACAAGGAGCTTGGCTGCCTTTCTCTGCGAAAACCCTATCCTGGGAGCAGCTCTCTGGTGGCTTCTGTGGTCATGTATGGAAGAGCAGTCCTTTGTTTATTATGCAATGTCTCTCAACACTGAACTTGTAAAATCAGATACCCCTTTTATAGCAAATGTGGCTGCTATCAGGCTAAAAGGCTGTACATGCCTCTGGGGTGCTGTACAGCCTCCAGCTGAAATCTCATTATCTGCCTAAATTTGTTTACTAAATAAATGAGACAACCTATTTATTTATTATGTAGATTTAATTAGATGTTGATTTATTTCCATGTCTATCAACACTCACCATCCTCTCTAACTCAGTATCCAAGCTGGCCTCTCTAACTATAGCATGACACAATAAGAAATTAGCTTCTGTCTTCACGGATCTGAGTATCAGTGGGCAGAATGCTAAGGGCAAAGCCAGATGGACTGTGGTGAGAATTGTGGAAGTTCAAAGGAGAAAGAACAAAACTCCTCAAACTCTGAAAAAAAAAAGCCCTCTACCAAGTCTAAGCTTAAGCCACAGGAAAATGAATCTCTGTGCACCATCCCTCAGTCAAATCTACCAAAAATGAAATATAAGAGGAATAGTATAACAGAGGGAAAAACTGGGCATGGTGGGAATGCTTGTAATCCTAGTACTCAGGAGACAGAAGAAAGAGGAAGTCAGAGCTAGCTAGCATGATCTACACAGTGAGTTCCAGGCCAGCTAGGGTTGCATAGCAAGACTCTATCAAATAGAGAGGAGTTGGGGAAAAGGGATGTGGGAGGGAGGAAAGGCAGAATGGAGACTAAGGATAAAGAGGAGGAAGAGGATGGTGTGTGTGTGTGTGTGTGTGTGTGTGTGTGTGTGTGTGTGAGAGAGAGAGAGAGAGAGAGAGAGAGAGAGAGAGAACAAGTAAGCAAGCAAATAGACATCATAGTAAGTCTAAGTACAGACACTCCATGAGATATCTCATCTTTTATTGCTTGTTAAGTGTTACTCCATTTTCTGTCTATTGTTTTCCTGTTTATAAGGACTGAACCTCTCGAGGTGTTGTGCACACTAGACAAGCACCCCTACCATGGAACTGAATCCTCAGTCCTACTAATTTAAGAGACTAGATTTACTTGTGAATTTTTTCCGAAGTAAAATCTGAGAAAAAGTGGTGGTTGGCTTATTTGTATTTCAACAGAACCTTGCAAAAATATTGGTCAAGATTTTATATTCAGACAAACCTGGGTTAAACACCATTAGAGTTGGAAGCATCAGCTCTGGCTTCTGGAGAGCTGTAGTGCATGTGCTCCCACTAAGTGGCCACAGAAAGCAGTTGATAATTATGGGTCCTCAGAATAAATTCTAGAAGAGTGGATTTTAGGGCTAGGGGTGCAGCTTATTGAGAGAATGCTTGCCTAGAAGGGCTGGTTTCCCTGCCCTAGAGGCCACCTTAGACATAGCTGGACAATCAGATTAATTTTCTGATTAGCCCTTAACATGGCAACAACAACCCACATGTATGGACCACTGTAAGCAACACCACCTAAACTTCTGTAGCCCTGTGCTATAAAGGGCCAGGTCTCTTCAAGCACTGATGTTACTTACTGGTCATAGTTTCAGAGCACACATATTTTAAAGCAATGGATTTGATTTTGCTATAGATACATTGTGAATTTTGTAACTGAAAGCATTCCATGGTCTCTGTATGCCATGAGGAAAACTTACAGCCAAGAATATAACTTTGTCTATCAGCTGCATCGTAGTGTGTGACATGGTTTAGGGTACTTAGAAGCCATAGTAGTTCTAGCTTAGCCATGTTTTCTCCTCTAGATTTTCGAAGAATCTTTATTTTACTCAATTATTCACATTTTTAATATTAAATTTTTAATATGCATGAACATATAACTTTAAATGTTTAGAAACAGGCTGGGAGATTTGGCTCAGCAGCTATAGGTGCGTGCTGCTAAGCAGAACAACACAACTTAGATCCCTGGGACCTAATCGGTAGAAAGAGAGGACGGACTCCTGCAAGCTGTCCTCTGACCTCCGCCTGCATGCTGTGGTGTGTGTGTACATACATGTGCACGCACACATGCTCACACATAAATAAATACAATATTTTAATGTTTAAATATCATTCCTTTATTTATTTTTGAGATAAGGTCTCATGTGTTCCAGGCTCGAATTTGCTATGAGCTGAGGATGACACTGAATTTCTGATCCTCCTGCCTCTGCTTCCCAAGTTCTAAGATCACCATACCCAAAATATTCAGTGCTGTGAATGAAAACCAGGATATTGTGTACCCTAGGAAGGCACCGTACCAATATAACTACATCTCTAGCCACTAGTTCATTGTAAATGATGGGGTAAAGAAAGAAAACCAAGAATCAATTGTGATTTCAGCACTTGGAAATGAATAGTAACAAATAGTAACAAAATAGGAATACCTATGACTATTTTATAGCAATTGTTTTTGCAAAATTGAAATTAAAAGTGTGAGAAAGTTTGTTTCACATTTCTTTAAATGTATTTAAAATGTTTAATTGTGTGCATGTGCCTGTATGTAGGTATGTGCATGTGAGCGCATGTGCTCATGCAGGCTAGAGAGGGCATGAGAACGGACCCATTGGAGCTGAAATTACAGGCAATTGTGAGCCTCCCAGTATCCTGAGAACTGAACTTGGGTCCTCTGAGAATAATTTTAGCTCCTAATCTCAAACCATCTCTCTGGTCCCTTGTTTCATATTGATGTACCCCCCACCAATAGACTCATGAGCACTTTTCTGATATCATTTTATATATTTGCATTTTAACTGGGGGCTTGCAGTACATTTCCAAGTTCTTTTTTCCTGCTTGTTTTGGGTTATTTTGCTATTAGCAATATTATTGTTAAAAATAGTCCCTAAATTTACATTTAGCTTCTAATCATTATCTTAGAATAAATTTCTAGGAGTCAGTCAGTTGGCATCAGAAATGCTCTGGGGCTTTCCGTGGGCATTCCATGAGTCTTGCAGCAGAAGTAGTTTGCCTGTTTTATTTGCATCCTCAATGGATTTATTGTGTTATCATTAAAATACTGATAATTTTGTAGCTGAAAATGGGTTGTTTTGTAATTAGCAGTTTTGGTGACCAGCCATCCCAATGACTTTCCATCCCCTGTCAATGCCTTTGATGTTTTTCTTCTTTGAATTGTTGCTTTCTATCAGTGGCCGTTTTTCTTTGGGAGGGATTAATGCCTTTTTCTTATTTACTTGAAGCTTTTTATGTGAATTCAACTACATCAATTATTTTTCTATTAGTTTTGAGAAATACATTTGTGTTTCTATTATGTTATAATTTCTGGATCACAGGATTTTAATCCTTATATAAACCATCTCAATAGATTTGTTCAGTTTAAGTCTTATCTACATCTGAGGATAACTATCTGCATACACATTTCAGAACTGCTTCGGTCTTTTAGATTTAACTATGTAAATTCAGCTAAAATCCATAATTGATCTTGGTGGGTCTAGGCATTTGTCAAAGGCTCAGGACATGAACTCAAAATGACACATTAATTTTCACTACATCCTCTGGGCCAGTGTATTTTTCTCTAGCCCCAGAAACAGAACCATTTGCAGCATTTGTTAGATTGGGTTTCTTTGGAAGTCAGGCAACAACCTGAGTGAAACTGGAAGACGTGTCCCCACTGTTACCACCTAAAAATTGTACATCCTTTTAAGATCTAAGGCCAGTGTCCAGACTCAAACAAATAAGCAAAAAAAGCAGAGGACAGAGAATTAAAATCCTTAAGTTGTCCACAAAGTTTAGAATAACAATTTTGCAAGACTTTTGGTGAGTTCCAGACTCAATAGGGAACTGGAAGAGTCTTAGACTGAGGAGGCCCATAAATGAGGTAGGTGCACCCAAGATGGCGGGACCTGGCTCACTTCTGTCCAAGCACTGTTTTCCACTGTTGCTTTACCCATCCTGACAGCTTTGTCTTATTTGCAATCTTTCTCTACAGGTGTTTGGTTAAATTATATCCCAGGAAAACTGAAGTAGCTGTAACTAAGGGAATGGGGTAGAATTTTTCTATGTCTCAGCCCTGGACACAGACACCACGTTCCCGGCCTTCCAGTGTAGCAAGCAGATCAATGGGTTCTGGCTGTGGCCTGATGTATGTTACACCTGTCTTCCATAACTGATTTCAGACTGGTGCTTATTTTTCAGCACAACTCAAAGCATTGATTTCACAATGAAGGATAAAGCCAAGATGATATGGAACCTGCTTTTCTGAGCAATCACTCCTCCTTGCGCTCCTATAAAAGTAAATCATGTATCTAATAGATTGTGACATCTCCTCCTCCTCCTCCTCCTCCTTCTCCTCCTCCTCCTCCTCTTCTTCCTCCTCCTCCTCTTCTGTTGTACTGAGGTCTACCTCTCTGCTGGGGTGCCCAGGGGCCTACTGCATGCCAATGGGAGAAAATATCAAGAATAGGGGTCTTGGTCTATATTTCCCCTCAGAGCATTTATGCATCAGGCAGGAAAGGGAAGGCAGAGTGCAAGATAAACAGGATCTGGCAGGTTGGGAGCCAGTGCTGAGAATACTGGAGGGGCTGGAGGAAAGAAAGCCTTCTGCAAGAGTATTAGGTGTGGCTCTTTAAGAAGAAGGCATGTTCCATGTAGATCATTAATGAAGCAACTTTATTCGAAGTGAACTAGGGATTATATCCCTCTTGGGAGGAAGAAATACTCATTGGCTAAAGGCTCAAAGCTATCTAGATAGCTCATTAACATGGAGAAAACTCCAGGTGTTATGGGTGTTATGCTATGTGACTGAGTACCCATGGTCCTCAGAGGGGTGTTGTGGTTCCGTGTTCCAGAGCAGGTACAAAAACAGATAGGGAGTGCCTCCTCTGTCTTTCTCAAATCTATGAGATTCCTGGGATTTGAGCTCACTCATCCTTATCAGTTCTTATGCCTGTCTGGTAGCCAGGTCTCACATGCCCTACATCTTCCTTTTCCTCCTCTTCCTCTTCCTCCTCCTCTTCTTACACAGACGAAGAAGTTAGAGAAGGCTCTGGAAACTATTTCTTTTTTCAGTTGAGGCACAAGCTCAGCCATGAATTCTCTGGCCTTGCACAGCAAACAAACAATATTAATGGCTTGGTTTTCTGAAAACGCAGAACTGTCAGAAGCTCCATTTCTTCTTTTGACATCTTTCATTCCCAATCTTCCATACAAATAACTAAACTGAATGATGGCGTCACTTTGGCCAACTTCCAAAACAAAGCTGAGAGATTCTGTCTATGTTGTGGCCAATACTTTTTCATGTGCTAAAAATAAAAGATTCTAAAGAGTTTATTCTTTCCACAGCAGAAATTTGTAGCAATATCAAAGTATTGATAAGATGGAGGGTGTAGGACAGAGGAAAGACTAGGAAGGCAGAGATAAGCTCAACAGTGTATGAAGAGGTTTATCATCTCTGGATCCGGCCCTTTCTCCATCATTAGCCTAAGAGATGCAGTGAATGAATCCAGTCGTATTTGGACCAACGCATTCGCTGGCATTAGGACTGCTCACACTAAAGATGCTAAGAGGGACACACTCTCTGCGCACGGATCCCCATTTGCTGTCAGAAAGCTATCAACCAGGACAGTAAGTTGCACCATTGTCCTGGTCATTCAGGTTGAAGATGAAGAAGGATCGAAGTAAATTGAGTCCCAAGCTATCCCAGAAGCTGGCGATCCTCCCCTGGAAAGGACCAGATAGCAAATATTTTGGGCCTTGCAGACCAGATGGCCTGTTTGAACTGCTCAACTCAGCTGTTGCGGGGAACGTGGCCACAGACAATATTAAACCAATGAGCTTGGCCGAGTGCCAACGGAATTTCATAGGCACAGGAATTTGAGTCCATGTAATTTCCACTTGTCACAAAGCATCTCTTTCCTTTTGATTTCGCCTCAGTCGTTGAAAGTGTCAAAGCCAGTCTTAACCCACGAGTCGGCTTGGACTGCAGGTTGTTGCTGCCATGATCCAGCTCCTTCATGGACACACTAGGTGCTGAGACGTGGCCTGGTAGGTATTTTTCTGTGTAGTATTGAGCTTTATTCACATTTATAAGCTACAGAAGACTGGGCTCTCTCACTGTAACAATGCTTATTCACCGTCACTAGCATTCTGATGAACTTTCTGGCAGTCAGAGACAGGGTCTGCTTCCAGATGACCTTGGGCATCCCAGGCAGGACAACCATCCTGATGTCCCGGAGCTGCCCGATGGGAGAAGGTCGTCACGTTGGGATAACAAGATTCGTAGGTTTGGTTAAGTCACAGCTTTGCCACACAGGCCTCTAGATGTTCCAAGGGTTGGCTATCCCTGACATACTACATTGACTTGGACTCTATTCATGACCCAGACAGCAGCACATCCTCATCTGATGGGTGGCAGAATGTATGTTTAAGATGTCACTGCCCAGATCAAAGGGTCTGATCACCATGAAGTATGTTCGTGTACTAGAACGGGCCCCTAGGGAGCAGGCAGCCTTCCTCCAGGTACAAGCACTTTGGGAGAATAGGAAACAAAGAGCAAAGTGCCCTTTAGTAAGCTTGTCAACCTGCCAGTCTGAAAGGGCTTTGGGGGTCATCATGTTAAAAGCACCTTGTATGGGGAATAAGACATAATTGAACACATCACAGGAAAGTCACCCCTGGAATGTCACCTGCCTAGCTTGTCACCAAAAGAGCTTTTTATTTTATTTGCCAACAATTTCATAATCTATAGGACAATGGTAGCTAGAGCGGAGGATTCTGACCTGGAGGCATTTTAATAACAAATACATTCTTAATCATAAAATAATCAGATTATCTTGAATACAACACTACCAGTAGTTTTATTAAATGTTAACCCCTCAAAGATCAATCACCAATTTTAATTGTACTAATTAGTCAACAACATTCACTCTGCCTCATGGCCAGTTCCAGGGTTCTTTTTCACTTGAACATTTTCAAAGGTTTTTGTTTTGTTTTTCGTTTTTTTATCCAAACTCAATTTCATGCTCAATTAACAAATACTTTTTTTGACCAACCTTGTCAAACTCCTAAAAGTTCTACTAGCCCATCTGTGTATTTCTTTGTAAAATCCAGTTCTAGTAAGAACCTTGATCATCTACCTTGTTGAAATCCTTTCCCCCTAAATATGATCAAGTTGGGATCTTGCCCTTCCTCATCTACTGTCCCCATATGATATCCGCTGGCCCTGGTGTGGCTTAAAGCACCAAAAAAAAAAAAAAAAAAAAAAAGCAGATGGTTCAGCCAGAACCCCATATACTCTGATGTTTAGCAATATAAAGAGGAAATTCACAATATTATACCCACTGACCTGCTTCAAAGATATCTACACTACACCCAACTATGCTATATTTGTGTGCTAGCACAACTTTTCTCTCTCACACTGCAAAATACCACTGCAGCAGTCTCTGTTCTTGTCTTTAATTAAAAATCCACCCCACTATGCTTGAACAAGATGTTAATAATTTTATATAATTTATATGACACATTAGCCCCCAAATATAAACAAAATTCCAAAGTAATGTAAAATCAGATCACTGATCAAGGTCCTTGGAGTTACTTACTCTGACATACTAAATTCTTTAATCTTTAGTGATTTTTTTTTAAATATCACTAGTAAGTTCACGTAGTTAACACTTGAACTTGGGACCTCAAAGGCACTGGCTTAGCAATGCATCTCGGCAGTTGGCTTGGATGGCACACAGTGGTAATCTCCAGAAGGAATTCAGAAGAATCAGGTGGGAGGGCTGGAGCGGGGCAAGTGAGAGCAACCGCCTCCTCAATTACGCTTCCAAGCTGTGAAACATTAATGTTGATGGCTAGAAAGAGCGAAGAATTTAAAACACCAGAGGCACCCAGGTGAAGGCTGGGCTCTGCCGGAATGCAAGGAGATGATAATAAAATCCCAGCACTCCAAAACAATACCACAGAGACTGTGCTGGACGGTGCTTCAGACGTTTCTTACTAAAGGTCAGAGAGAAGAGGGAGCTGGGGACCTGAGAAAGAGAAGAGTGGAAGAGAGACAAAGAACAGAGAGAGGGAGACACACACACACACACACACACACACACACACACACACACTAGTCTTCAACCAGTGTATCACAAGGGGAATTTATTTTGAAGGTAAGGTCTTTGCAGATGTGATTTAGAGTTATTTAGACATAAATGAAAAACAGAATATCTATAAGAAATAGAAGACTAGATTGGAGTCACATCAACCTATGTAAGAAGGCATATGAAAGAGGCAGAAGTTGGGGTTCTGCTGTCCCAACCCAAGGGCTCCAAGGATCACTGAAAGTAGAAGTGTCAAGAAAAGACTCTGCACCAGGATTTCCAGGGGAAGTGTGCTGTTATTCACCTTCACCTTGGAGTCATGGCCTCTAGAACCAGGAGATGATCCTTTCTGTTTGTGGTAGCCAGTTTGTGGTACTTGATGGTGGCAGCCCTTAGAAACTAGAAATGCCTTTCTGTAACACATATAGGTGAGAGGGCTATGAATTGGTACTCAGATGTGTGACCAAATTGACTGATAGGTTACTTTACCTCTGCACTTGGTTTTACATTTGGAGTGGAGGCTTTCGATGAAGCAACGGGGAAATTTGGTCTGCGAAGGGTAATGGGGTGTTTGGAAAAGTAATCGACTGTGTCAGAATGTCAGAGTAGACCCAGAAAGGAAGATGGATGCGGAGGATATCAGCTAAGGCCAAGCCACTGCTGATAGCCAGGATGAGAATCAAACAGTGGAATAGCCTGGGATTTCTTGCCCTGGAAGAGTTTCCCTAAGCGGTGTGGGGATGTTCTTTATCTGAAGGCCAGTCATCCCTGTTTCTCCAGCCACTGTCTGCCTCTCTTGCTTTTCAGAAAGGACATGTGGACCTACAAGAGCTCCATCACCTGGGCAGAGCAGAAACCACACCTGTCTGAGAAGGAGCTGAGAGCTGTGCGCTTTGGGAGAGAGAGTAGACACCTAGTCAACATTCTCATTAAAGGAAAGAAAACCAAAAACTGAATGACGGGAAAAGATGGCGCTGGGCTAACTGGCAAGAAGCCAGAGCTCAGATGTAAGAACTAGCAAGTTCAACATCCAGGATGGTGGTTTTCTCTTTCCAGTTCCTCTCATGCATCATGTGACTTTGACAAGATATTTCACTCTCAAAACCAGATTCTGGGCCATGTAGCAAAAGGCCTGGTGGTTGGGCAGGACCAGCTTGCAGAGTAGACTTAGAAGCTTGACAACTTGTTAAGTGTAACCTTCTATCAAGATTAAAATATTTGTACTTAAATAAAATCTATGTTTCTTATGAGGAGTGATTGGATCTTCGGAGACGTGAAGCGATTGATGTCTGCAGATTCTGGACAGCTTTGCTCTTAAGCTGGAGTGCTACCAGTTCTTCCTGGGTAAGGTCAGAGGGGGATACATCCCATAATACCTGAGCATACTCCCACAACAAAGAATTATCCATCTTAAACCACCAACAGTTCTAAAGTTGAAAAGTTCTGAATTAAATCTGTTATATGCCCTGAAACAAAGGCAATAAAATAATTCAAACTCATAGGTTACAGCATCATTATTTTCTAGTATCCGTCTGTATTTGGAGGTTGATACTTGGTTTCAGAGCATCATATGTATAGAATCTGTCTTGTGGAAATGCTATAGAACTGTGTGAACTATGTATGCCTTCCCAACTCCACATTCAGCAAAGCCATGTCAAGAGCTTAAAGGTGGTCATAGGAGGATTACCTTGGAAAAGGGCAAACAGTATAAATAAGGCTTTCTTTACGTGTTACAAACTTAGTCGTTAAACTTTCCTTTTGGGGATATGGGATAGAGTGTCTCTACAGGAGTGTGTGATTTGCCATCTTTTACTTCTCTTGGGGAAATGCAGGATGAACCTGGTGTTTCTTTGAACATAAACAGGGGATAAAGCCAAAGAAGCTTGGAAAAATGAAATCCCTGCTAATATATATATATATAAAAAGAGGGTACAAAATGAATAGGGTATTTACAAGTAGTAATTATAAATAAAAGAGAAGCCATGCATCTAAATCTATTTTTTAAAGTACTCAAACATCTGGATGGAAAATTAGTCCTTCACCCAGATGTCTGTTCTTTGTGATGCCAAGTAGATGAATACTTGAATATTTAGGTTATATGAAGCATAATAGCTCAGTATCAGATGATTTTTCAGTTTTCACTTTGGGCTCAGATATTTGAAAACAATTCCACTTTTGCTAAAGCAGCGCTTGGTCTTAGAGGGATCTAAGCGGGAAGCCAGGTCAATATGGCGGCTACCCTGTGTGAATTTGCTTACTTGTCATCTATAGAACAGGAAATCCCTCTGGGGTGCAGAAAAGGATCCACCACGTGGGGTAAAGGGGGAGAGGGAAAGCAGAGAAGACAGAGAGGAAGAGAGACAAACTCAGACGAGAGAACAATGGTCAACCTTTAACTACTTCGGTGGAATAAATCTGAAGAGACAAAGTAGCAGCTGAGAAGGTTAAGCACAGGAAGTGTTTTCTGGAGTCGAGTGAGCTCTAGGCTGGAAGGGAGAGAGACAGGAGAGGATGTAGGGGATGAGGGTGAAGAAGGTTGGGGGCTGTGAGCCTAGTGTCCTGCAGAAGGCAGGCAAGCATGGAGAGTCAGCCCCATCCCACTTCTCCATCCCTGGTCTACCAAGAACAATCTGATTAGCCTCATTCTGAAAAGTAACATTTAAAATTGGTGTCTTAGGAACAAACCAAACCTAGAAAGCATGATCCAAAATCACAAGGTGGCATTGCCATGAGCTGGTGTTTCTATTTTCTTTTTAGCATTGTTTTGTATTTAAAAATAGTCTACACACAGGAGCTAATTTACAATGGAGAGGAACAAAAGGGTGGTTTCTTTCTTTAAAAAAAAATTACCAACTATTTTTAGATTTGTATGTACGTGTGGCCTGAATGAATTTATGTGTACCAGATGCATAGGGGTGTCAATGAAAGTCAGAGGGTCTCAGATCTCCTGGGTCTAGAATTATAGGCAGCTGTAAGCCACTTGATGAGGGTGCTGGAACCAAACCCAGATCCTCTGAAGGGCAGTAAGTGCCAATAACTGCTGAGCCATCCACCAATCCATCAGAATATATATATATATATATATATATATATATATATATATATATAGAGAGAGAGAGAGAGAGAGAGAGAGAGAAAGAGAGAGAGAGAAAGTTAGAACCCAGGACTGAGACAGAAGATGGTAAATGTAAGTATAGGGTCAGCATGGGCTACAATCTGAGACACTATTTTGAAAACAAAAATTTAAAAAATCAAAAAAGGAAACCAACACCAGCAAGCATAACACATATGCACACACACACACACACACACACACACACCCCACATATCAACATACACTCACATACCATACCAACACATACTACAGACACAGAAATAGATATACCACAAACACCACACACACCAACACACACACTACAGGCACACAAACAGGTATACAGGCATACACACATACTACACACACTACACACACCACACACACCAGCACACACACTACAGACACATAAACAGGTATTCCACACACATACACACCACACACATACATACACATATGCATCACACACACACATACCATACACATGACACATGACACATATAACACACATATAATACACATGCACTTCACACACACACTACATACATACACACCAACACACACAATACACACACACACAGAGTACATACATACCATACACATATACTACACTCACACCACACACAGCACACATATACACACACATACACACACCATACATTCACAGGCATACACATATACACCATACATATACCATAAACCGCACACACACAGACAAAGAGAGAGAGAGAGCGAGAGAGAGAGAGAGAGAGAGAGAGAGAGAGAGAGAGAGAGTCCTTCCTTCCTCAAGGCATGATCTGAAATGATCACCCCCAAGTCGAGCCCAGCACCCTTGCTATAGCAGTCCGGGCTGTTACTGGCTTCTGCTGGTTTGTTTTGGTTTTGTTCTCTGGTTGCATCGACACTCTGTCTGGCTATCGATGTTTCAGACACTTAGAGATTCGGCCTCACGTCTGATTGGACACCTCAGAGAAGAGCAATTTAGCCCTGCAAATCTCAGTGTTCTCTGCCTCAGCTCTCGGATCCAACAGCAGCTTGGCAGGGCTTAGACTCAAAATGAAACCGCGATTGGTTGCTCACTTTGTACTGGGATTTCAGAATGCTATTTTTACTTCTGTTACTTCTGAAATCTGATCTTAGTATTAACTGTCTAACTCTATCCAAATCCCCAGTATGGCAATGTCTATAGTTTTGACTCAATGCAACAAATGATTTCATTTATTTATAAGACAGATATATATTTAATGTCTAGTATTCCAGGCATAATACTGTGTATATGACATAAAGAAAACATTTTAAAAGGCAACATTTCTACTCAAATAGCATTATGCTGGATACATACATTTCTACAAAAATTCACAGTACTGGAATTGCTTATCCTGGAGTTAGATGACCAAAACCTCTTCAATAATTCTCTCTCTCTCTCTCTCTCTCTCTCTCTCTCTCTCTCTCTCTCTCTCCCTCTCTCCCTCCCTCCTTCCCTCCCTCTCATACAAATGATAATGATGAAAACCAAAGCTTCTGTATTTCTAGCACAGTTCCTCAATTATCCCCCAAAGACAATAAACACCTTTTTAAAAGTACTAGACTTATATACAAAAACAATAAAAATTAATTCAGTAGATTGTATTTATGTATTGGTATTTATATATTGGTGTGAGTGTGTGTGTGTGTGTGTGTGTGTGTGTGTGTGTGTCTATTTAACAATAAAAATCCAAGAAAAATGAGGCCATCAATTTGAGAGTGGGTAGGGATAGGAGAGGTTGAGGGGAGGGTGCATGGGAGGGCCGGAAGGGAGAAAGGGGAGACATGACGCAATCTCGTTAAGGACTAATTAAAAATCTATTTAAAACAAAAGTATACAATGTTTTTAAAAGAGAAAGGTACTAGAGCACATTTCAACAGTGCCTTGTCTGTCAATGGCCATCAATGATTTCCTTTAGCTAGGTTCAGTGACTTCTCTCAGCCTTCTTCCTGTTGATCTTGGAGCTGGGACTCCCGCTCCTTGGGTGTAAGTCACATAGTGCAGAGTGGGCACTTGTTAAATGCTATTTCCTACTGCAGTTCCCAATTGCACACGGCTGTGACTTTCCTCTTGGCTGCTCTTCTGTTGGACCTTTCTGCTGCGTTTGTTCTTACCCTAACCTCCACAGAAGTTCTGTTTGCGGCCCTGTGGACTCCTCCCTAAATTCCCATTAATTAGCACTTCTAGCTGACTCTCTGAACTTGAGGACTGGCTCTACAGCCGATGTTTAAATATCATCATTTCCACATCTTGTATGTTCAGTAGCCTATAGGCTACTAAAATATTTTGCTCTTACCTTTACATAATATATCAAAGCAATTTAGCGTTTCTGTCCCCAAGAGATCTTTCTTTACATGAAAATGTTCTCAGCAGTAGAGAGAACTTTGAAGACTTAAGAACAAGAGGACAGAGTTATTTGGCTCTCTGGAGCCTAACTTCTTGAGTTCTTTGTATACATTGGATATTAGCCCTCTGATGGATGTAGGGTTGGTGAAGATCTTTTCCCAATTTGTTGGTTGCTGTTTTGTCCTTTGGACAGTGTCCTTTGCCTTACAGAAATTTTGTAATTTTATGAGGTCCCATTTGTCAATTCTTGATCTTAGAGCATAAGCTATTGGTGTTCTGTTCCGGAACTTTCCCCCTATGTTCATGTCCTCAAGGGTCTTCCCCAGTTTCTTTTCTATTAGTTTCAGTGTGTCTGGTTTTATGTGGAGGTCCTTGATCCACTTGGAGTTGAGCTTAGTACAAGGAGATAAGAATGGATCAATTTGCATTCTTCTGCATGCTGACCTCCAGTTGAACCAGCACCATTTGTTGAAAAGGCTATCTTTTTTCCACTGGATGGTTTTAGCTCTTGTCAAAGATCAAGTGACCATAGGTGTGTGGGTTCATTTACAGAGCTAAACAAAGAATTTTCACCTGAAGAATTTCGAATGGCCGAGAAGCACCTTAAGAAATGTTCAACATCATTAATCATTAGGGAAATGCAAATCAAAACAACCCTGAGATTTCACCTCACACCAGTCAGAATGACTAAGATTAAAAACTCAGGAGACAGCAGGTGTTGCCAAGGATGTGGAGAAAAAGGAACACTCCTCCACTGCTGGTGGGATTGAAAGCTGGTACAATCACTCTGGAAATCAGTCTGGAGGTTCCTCAGAAAACTGGGCATGACACTTCCAGAGGACCCTGTTATACCACTCCTGGGCATATACCCAAAGGATTTCCTGGCATGCAAAAAGGACACATGCTCCACTATGTTCATAGCAGCTTTATTTATAATAGCCAGAAACTGAAAAGAACCAAGATGTCCCTCAATGAAAGAATGGATACAAAAAGTGTGGTATATTTATACAATGGAATACTACTCAGCAATTAAAAACAATGAATTCATGAAATTTTTAGGCAAATGTTTGGAACTGGAAAATATCATCCTAAGTGAGGTAACTCATTCACAAAAGAACATACATGGAATGCAGTCACTGATAAGTGGATATTAATTATCCCAGAAGCTCTGAATACTGAAGACACAATTAACATATCAAATGATTCCCAAGAAGAAGGAAGAAGGGGCCCTTGGTCCTGGAAAGGCTTGATCCAGCATTGTAAGGGAGTACCAGGACAGAGAAATGGGAGGAGGGTGATTGGGGAATGGGCGGAGGGAAGAGGGCTTATGGGACTTATGGGGAAGGGGGAATCGGGAAAGGGGAAAGCATTTGGAATGTAAACAAAGAATGTAGAAAGAAAAAAAAGAATAAGAGGACAGCAAAGACCCACAGAAAAAGGAACGAGGACTCTGAGGCAGGTTAGGGATGTGTGGCCCTATTCCAAAACCCACTGGGGAACAGTGACTGAAGGGGACCGGCTGTATCTGGAACAATCTCTGAGAAAACTGACTCATGGGGAGTTCGTTGGTGGAAGGGAGCGGCCATCTGCCATCTGTGCTGCTCGGTGAGGAGCCCTGAGAACACGTGGGACCCTTCGGGAACTGGGTCACATGCGTGATGCTATGTGCTGTATTAGGTCACGCTTTATAATGCAGTCCACAATGTGGATCTTCCTTCATCTCTCTCTGTGCAGGGGCCTGGGGCAAAGGAGCCTCGTCTGGCACCAAGTTCCTTTCCAGAGAGAACGTTCCAGTCTGGAGTTTTGTGTCTTTAGTTTGTATTGCTATGGGACAGTCATCACCCATATTTCATAACACCACCTACTTCAAAATGGACCCAGGAAGGAGGTAGCAAGGCAATTCAACATTTCTGTCCCCAAGAGAGCTTTCTTTCCATAAAGTGTTCTGGCAGCGGAAAGAGCCTGAAGGCTTGGGGACAAAGGCACACAGGGAAACGACACCACGAAGAACAAGAGGGAACAGTGGGGATAGACATGCTCAAAGTCTGTGATGTAAATGTGTGACAGTGTCACAACAAAGCTCTTATTTGTGTAATTAATATACTCAAATACAAAAGTTGGCAAATGTACACAATCTATGCAAAATATGCTTAAAAACTATTTTCAGCCATCACACTAGCAAAAGTATTGGGACTGTTATTTGGGCCTATTGTGTGAGCAAGGCTTGTTACAACGGATTAGAATGATTTAATCAAAGAGACAACATAGACTAGTTCAGAAGGCACAGAAAGAGGTGCGTCCTGATGCTAAAGACAAAATATGCAGGGTAGTCGTGATGAACACCCGCACCCCGACTATCTTTGTATGACAGAAACTGCATGTGACACTAGAGAGACAGAAAGGGTGGGAACACAACCCTCCCCATGCAACACAGTGCAGGGAAAGCTTTAAGAGAACTTAAATAAAGCCAACAGGCAAGGTAGAAATACCATAGCCCCAGTGGTGGCAAAAAGTGCCACAAAGTTTAATACGTATTTGTTCACTGAAACTTCCCAAGTATTTATAAAGTGAAAATGCAACAAACAGCATTTCTTTATAGGGGCACAATGATTTTTCTTTTAAAAAATAACTATTTCATGCTAAATAGGAAATAAAAATAAAGCCTTCTTTCCTGTGTGACTAAAAAGCCCCATTGCTACATAGGAAAAGGAATTAGAAAGTTAAACCATGAAGTGTCTATTAAACAACAAACACTACATATCAGGCACCAGTGGCTATAATTAAAGCAATAATCAAAGGGAAATACACAATGTTATATATTTATATCTTCTTCTTTGAAGATTTTTGTTTCATTTGATTTGTGTTGAGCTGAAAATGAGGTTTTCAAGTCTCCCATTTCCTTTAAACTTGTCTCTACTGCTGATTAGAATTGTAAATTTAAATATAATAAAATTAGAGCTAATTTAAAAAATATATAACTCGCCAGTGAATTTACTGTGAATATCCTGGTGGCGGAGTCAAGAATGAAATTTGAGGAATAAAGCTCGGCTTGACATAGACATAATTTTGTTACGGTATCCCACAGAAAAACAATGCAGTTTGTTAATGGGATTATAATGGTTCATTATTATTAATAAAATGTAAGTATCGTGAACCGTTAGAAGAAAACGGACATAAGAAATACTGCCCATTCCAAGATTGGGGAGGGGCAGTCAGCGTGCTGGCTGAAGACCACAGAGTGTCTGTGGGGAGCTGTGAGTTTGGTTTAAAGTGTTGAGTGGGGAAGAGGACGGAGGGAGATGGCATTCCAGTCCCCTGATGGGCAGCAGCAGAGGCAGCAATGGCGCTAGAGGACAGGGAGACTGGACAGCCTCACAAATCTACACAGCCACTGTCAACAGGATGGCAAGGCGGAGAGCTTCCCAGCTCACTACCTCGGGCATGTGAAAGAAAACCACTCAAGTAAGAATGAGTGCCCACCAGCCCAATTTGACATGGAGTCTTTCCATCTGCCATGGAGTCCTCAGAAATACCCTCCCCACACCCCTCCCACCCCCACCCCCCACCCCACCCCACCCCCGCCCCGACAAAGCTAGCTTCCCCTTTCTTGGGTCACATAACCAACAGAATAATACATTCCTTAATTCCTAACAAGGAAAGTGACTCATACAGATTTTGCATTAGGGTTAAAAAAGAAAATCTGGCAGCCAAGATGTTTCAACTGGTCCTGAAGGTCCAATGAGTAATTCTGTCGTTACAGGAAGATGTGGCTTCCAGACAGACAGGGAACTTCCCAGTGATTTAAATACGAGTTTAAATACATGCTGCGGCTCTCTGGCATTGTACTTTATCAAAACTTTGAAAGCCTGTGGAGGACCCGGTTTTTCCACCCTACACTGGAGGCATAGGAGGGTTGAGGGGCACAGAGATGGGAAGGGGAGAGCTTCGTGACGGTGCAGAGGAGTGTGTGGCATGAGGTCTGTCAGGGGAGAGAGCCGGCCACGCTCGGGGTTTGCCTGCTACTCTAGCTGCCCATCCTACTGAGAAGACAGAGTCATGGTGGACGTCTAAAAAGTGAACACGGAGGCTCTCATGTGCTATCCCTCAGCCGCAAGCTTCCTAGAGGTTTCAAATCTGTAACCATTTTACGACTGAGAAATTTTTACTTGATTCCAGGTACTTTAAATAGGTATCCAAGTCAAACATTTACTGATGACAGATCATGAGCAAAATTCAAAATGGTTCTTTCTCTGCAATTTTATATCATTCTCCCCTTCTCTTTACCTACTGGAAATTTTTTAACAGAAGTTCTTTGGTGCATATATAGTTTACTATTTACTAAAGTTTAAACCAAATTTGTTTACTAATGAGATGGATATGATTATTTTATGTAAAGAGTTAAATGTTGGCTGAATATTTAGTACAGCAGGTACTTCAATGTTTTTTTAGAATTAACCAATATTTTGATTTCACTCATCAATGCTAAGAACACTGATTCACATAACTGTGCTGTACAAAATGGCAGAAGTTTGTTTAGGGCCATTTCAGAAACTGTGAGAAACTTTATCCTAATCCTAAGCCAAAATTCATTGAGGAATTCTGTTTTCGTGATATGAAAGTCGGCAATTCAAATAGCAATTTCAAAAATCAAACATTCTAACACTGTGCAATCCAATGATATACTAATTTGATATTTACATACTGGGAGATGATGGTAGGAACATATTGGAAGTCTTTGTTTTCTGTAATTAAACCAGCATGTTTCTCTAAGAACAGAAAGCTTTGTACAATAAAAACTTTGCATTTCATCCATACAGTGAATCTGAGCCAAGGTGTCTCAGACAGCAGGTGTAGATGCTGTGCAGTGTGAAGACACGCCCGGAGCAAAATGTGCATGTTGTGAGTTCAAGACCAAGGTCAGCCGTGAAGTCGCCTGCTAAAACGGGCCTGTAGGGCCAGAAGCATCAGCCTCCTTTATATGCAGTTACCTTGGAATATAGTTTTGGTCGTTGTATATTGAGAAACATTTTACTTGTGCCAATGTTTTCACGACTAGTATATTTCCTACGGGGCCTGCAAGCCAGTTTGAGACACTGGAGACAAATGTATCTATCTGGGGAACAACCGAATCTATCTCGAAAACAAGGGGTAACGTCAAGGTCTTGCATGATCTCATAGCAAATTGTTTTCATCCTAACACCTTTTATTAGTGATGCCTGGAGAGCTGCTGGTGTAACATAAATTATGTTGCTAAACTGTCATGTACCGTTGAAGCTCACTGCGAGTGAACACCGGAGCGAGAAGGGCTCTCCTATGCCGGACTCCAACGTATTTACTTCAGGCGTCTTCCAGGATGCTCCGCCCCTTCCCCAATCCCTGGTCTTGGGGAAGGCTGGCCCCCTGGCTCTATAGCAGTGAGAAAGGATCAGCAGAGTTACGCTATTAAAAACATTGTGCCCTTGAGAAGGGTGAGAGGAAAAAACTATTTCCAACAGATTGTTTACCCTGTGGTAGAACAAGGCAGTAGGGACCGGAAGTTCATCTACGCTGAGAACACCCTGCCTGGAGACTACCAGGAGCTCCTGTATGACTGTCAGCTGGCTTCCCAGCCATTCCTGCTGGGTGTCACAGACACACCAATTTGATGTTACTTTTCTCTGTTTTCAATTAGGCTACTCCTCAGTCTCTTTGATGTTGTAAGCACTTGATGTGATGACCTATCACAGTCTATCTGCTACTTTGTATGCTTTGACATTTGTTTGCTACATACTTAATAAACCCACCCACTCGAGGCTGAAACTGTGGCTATCTCATATCCTTCTTCTGGTAGAACACAGGGCTTCCTCATTTCATAAAGGAGGAAGGGGACAACAAATGAGTACACAGGGCCCTGGTTTTCAAAGTGCATGATACAGGGAGGTTGGAGAGACGGCTCGGTAGGTAAGAACTCTCACTGGCTGCTGGCGATAGTTTCACAATTTGACACAAGCCAGAAGGATCTGGAAAGAGGGAACCTCAAGTGAGTAAATGCCCCTACAAGGTTCTTCTGTAGGCAAGTCTGCAGTGTATTTTCTTAAGTAGTGATTGATGTGTGAAGGCCCCGCCCATTGTGGGTGGTGCCACCACTCAGCAGGTGGTCCTGGGCTGAGCAAGCCTGGAAGGAGTGCTCCTCCACTGTCTCTGCATCACTTCCTACCTCCAGGTTCCTGCTTTGAGTTCCTGCTCTGACTCCCTTGGATGATGGACTATAAGCTGTAATAAGAAATAAACCGTCCTCCCAAGTTGCTTTTCGTTGTGGTGCTTTACCACAGCAATAGAAAAGCTAATCAAGACACTGACCTGCCAGAGGACCTGAGTTCAGTTCTCAGCACCCATGCAGCCCCTAAAGAGAGTCTGTAACTCCAATTCCAGAGGATCCAGTGCCCTCTTCTGGCCTCCATGGGTAGTGCATGCACACGGTACACAGACTTAACATGCAGGTTAAAGACCCACACATATAAACATCTTATATTAAAATTGCATGGGACTCGGTAAAAATGGTGAACTAGAAAACTATATGCAGTCAGATTCCAAATAAAGGATTGCTACATGTATGTATAATGATATGTATAGAGAAAAGAGCAGAAGAAAATATTCCAAAATAGTAATTATGATTGGAAGCCATTGGATTGGATTATGAATACTATTTTCTTAGCTTATAAGACTATGTATCTGATAAATATTCTGTAAGAGGCATAAATTGCTCTTACACCTGAGACAAAACACTTTAAGTATAGAATTTGTATTATTAAAAAATAAACATTTTACTTTACAAAGTACTTTCAACTACCTTCTCATTCCTTATTTCAAAATAATATGAATGCCTCAAAATACATAGACAATAACTGTAGAAAATCACAGACCAAGAAAAAAATGCCCCTACCTTAAAGTGACAGTGTTCAGGCACTTAAGCTGTATGGTGTGGAACACCGTAAAAATATATAGCTGTGTCATCAATAGACAAGTCACCCTCAGAGGTAGCTGGAGTCGGGCTGGCTTTACAACGACTACAAAGAAAATCTGACAATAAAATTACCTTAAATATCTGACTCTGCAAAAAAGATACTATCCCCTGTCCTAGAGGAGCGCTATGTAATTGAAAAGCCTGTGGCATAACTAGTACATCTTCAGTGTGAGGGACAGGCCCCCGATGCGATAAAACAAGGCAGAAAGCACTTAAGCACATTTTTAATGTCGCAAAGTCAATGGCTGCTGGGAGTGGGATGGTGACTCTCACTTGTTAACACATTTTAAGTTGATAAAACCCAAAAACCCCAGTAGGAGATGTAGAGTTGTAATTAGGGTAGCACTGGGGCTGGGCGGCATTGAGGGGGCTTTTAAACAAAGTTGCTGAGTGTAAAGAAGGATGATGTGACCAGAGCATCATCCACAAGCCTTATAGCAACATGTAGGTTCTCAGGGACCTGCCGGGATGGGGAGAATCCCATTTGAACTTGGATTTGAACATTCTGTTCATTATATAACAAGCTGAGCATAAACTGATGCTTCAATTTTTTTTTACCCCTAACACCGGGTAGGATAAAAAAAGATTTAAGTGTAGTGTGAGTGAACAAACACACACTCATAATCGGAGGCAAGAAAGACACACCTCAAGACTGAAATGGGGATTCTTTACATTTCCAAACATGACCCAAAAGGGAGCCCAGTGTGGATGTGGTGGCTTGAATATGCTTGCTCATAGAGGGTGGCAGTATTCGGCAGTGTGGCCTTGTTGGAGAAAGTGTGTCACTGTGAGGGTGGGCCTTGAGATCTCCTATGCTCATGCTTCCACTGCCCTCTATGGAAGACAGTCTCCTCCTGGTTGCCTGCAGGCCAAGATGTAGATAGAAGTCTCGGCTCCTCTAGCCCCGAGTCTGCCTGCATGCCGCCATGTTTGCCACCACGATGATAATGGACTGAACCTCTAAAACTGCAAGCTAGTCCCAACTGAATGTTCGCCTTTATAACAGTTGCCTTGGTGATGGTGTCTCTTCACAGCAATGGAACCCTTACTGAGAAAGTGGGCAAGAGAGCCAATGTTTTCTGCTTGAGTTGGACTCAGATCAACCTCACAAAACTGGGAGGTGAGTGATCGTGTTAGGGTTTCTATTGCTGTGACAAACACACACACACACACACACACACACACACACACACAAAACCACCATAATCCAAAGCAACTTGGGGAGGAAAGAATTTCTTTGACTTACACATCACTGTAAGAAGTCAGGACAGGAATTCAAGCAAGGCAGGAATCTGCAGGCAGGAGCTGATGCAGAGGCCATGGACCGGTACTGCTTACTGGTTTGCTCCCCATGGCTTGCCCAGCCTTTCTTATAGAACCCAGGGCCACCAGCCCAAGGACGGCACTACCTACAATGAGCTGGACACTCCAGCACTAATTACCAATTAATAAAATGCCCTATAGACTTGTCTACAGCTCAGTCTTATAGAGGCATTTTCTTAGTTGAGGTCCCCTCCTCTCAGGTGACTTTTAGCTTCTATCAAGTAGACATAAAATAGCTAGCAAGCCATATTCATGGATGATGGACAAAGCATGAGATCTATCTAGTGATGTATGTGATGTTGAGCTCATGTGACTAAGCAATGACACAAGATACCAAATCCCACTGAAAGGACAAAGCTTGCAACCACATCATCCCTCCAAAGATAGGCCAAGGTAGTGTCAACAGAGGCCTGGATACCACCAAGATGGTAGTCTTCGCACTACCAATGGGGAAAGGTAAATACTAACCTAGCTACAAACTACTCTTAGATATATGACTGTGACCCACCAGATGCACTGGTACACAAGTGGTCCAAAGCTTATTGGAAGAACCAAGCAATATCTGATTTGAGTTAGGGCCAACTCCAACACGTGACTAAACACAGCGTGGCTGATGCTCATATAAACTCAGAGACTGTGGCAGAATGCATGGCCTGCACAGGTCTACAGCAGAGGGCATCCTAGCACTGAAAGGTGACAAAGTGGAACACGCCCACCCCAACCCAGAAGCAATCTCTAATTAATAGCCACTTTCAAATGAAAAAATTAGTTTTCTCCAAGGGAGTCTTCCTGGAGAAATAACCACTCTTAAGGGTAGCCCCATGCCCAGCAGTAGACAGCCAACACAAAATGATCTCAGCAGCATCTTTGGAGGATCTTGGTCTCATAACACTAAGCCAGGGCATTGGTTTTAAACCTCATATATATCAGAGCTTTCAATTTTGTGTTTTTATGACATTTCCTCGTGTACAAATGTGTGGGTCTGCATCTACATGTGTTTCTTATGATTTTCCTTTAGCTCTTTTTCTTGTTGAGATATTTTGTCTTTTTCCATTTTGTTCGTTTTTATCTCATCTTCTTTTATTTTTATTCCCTGGATGCCTGCTTGTTTTCTAAGGAGAGACAGAAGGGGAAGTGGGACAAGTGAGAGGAGGAGGAACCACAATCAGCATATATTATATGGAAAAACTTTATTTTCAGCAAAGAAAACAATAAAAAGAAGCTTGGCAGATGGGGGAGGAGAGGAGCTTTCAAACTCTTCAAGCTTGTATGGGAGAGAGACACCACAGGGCAGAGTACACAGAATTCCCGGGGGAAACAGGTAACGGAAGAACCAGAAGCAGGCTAGCATAAATATGGTTTTAAAATGCCTTCCGTTTCTGCTCTCCCCCCTCTCTCCCTCTCCCCATCTCTGTCTCTGTCTCTCTCTGTCTCTGTCTCTCTCTCTCTCTCTCTCTCTCTCTCTCTCTCTCTCTGTGTGTCTGTGTGTGTGTGTGTGTGTGTGTGTGTGTGTGTGTGTGTTATAAATGCATTTGTTACATGCATGATGCCATGTGTGGGAGCAGGTACATATATAAATCTGTGTGTTTGTGAAGACACAGCTCCCGATTCTGTCTAGTACAGCCCTCAGGTAGCTACAGTTTTGTTCTTTGCTACCAAGGGCTAGGATTATAGGCAGCTACATGCCTGCTAGACTGACTCAAGGAGGCTATGTAGACACAAGGTTGATCTGTCTGTCTGTCTCATACACATACAGAGAGAGAGAGAGAGAGAGAGAGAGAGAGAGAGAGAGAGAGAGAAGGAGGAGGAGGAGGAGGAGGAGGAGGAGGAGGAGGAGGAGGAGGAGGTAACTTGACACAAGGAAAAGAATTGAGAGTTATGGACAGAACATTGGTAGCTGCCAAAAAGTTATCACCCAGGGTATTTGAAAACAAAGTCTGTTGATAGAAGACATTTAACCACTGTTTTTTGTTGTTTTTTTTTTTTAAGGCTGAGGCTAAAAATATAGCAAGAGAAACTAATGAAAGAAAGACTGAAGCATGCTAGGAGATGGACAGGAAGATTCAGCACTTGGAAGCTGGCAGCTGCCCATGTCTCAAGAATTGCCGGTCTCATCGTGGGGATGGTCCTGAGAGCCCAGGGGGGATTTGGGCTGTGCTGAACATCGTGGGAGCTGGAGAGAGGATGAGATAATGTCACTGGAGAGACCAGAGCACTGTAAGATCTGGGGTAGCAAACACACCACAAATTGGAATAAATAGAGCAGAAGAGGTATGGACAGGCTCAGGCTGTATATTTAGAAACAGGCAGCTTAGCCTGCAGGACTAGAAAAGGGCTCAGTATCTCTATTTAGGGCTTAATGGACAATTTCTTAACCGCTAAACCCAGCGGGATATCTGTCTAGGTGGAGAGGAGAGGACTGTAGGGGTCACCAACTATATTGGGTTAAAGGTTTCAGGATTGGGTTTGTGGCTTATTCTGTAATTCCTTTCTGGAGCTCAAATTCACCATAAAATAGCTCAAAATACCCAGAATCGTATTTGCACAGAGCTTTGCCTGTATGTAGAGAATTTGCTCTCTGGATACCCAGTCTAAAAGTCGTCTCAAATTGGAGCTTTGCAGACCGCTTCTGTGTACAGTATGAACACCTGGAGAATCAAAAGTTGGAGTCTGGTGCTTCACTTTAGGAATCTTTACTGACTACTTCAGAAATGGGGTACCAGCTACAGTTCCAATCTCTGTTTAATGGCTTGATCCTGGTGTCTCAGTTTCCCGTGAAACATGACAGCCCCTCTACCTTTCTGTTAGGGTATTGATGGGCACCAAAGGCTTTGACTCTATTGACTGTGGTATGGTAACTGGCGAGCCCAGGTGCAGCCAGCGGAAGCAGGTATGCTATGCAACCTAGCTTCTCTTATGTTTTTTGGTTGTGAGCCTAGCCTTTAACGGTGGAGCCACCTCTCCGGCCCGCAGCCTGGCTTCTCATGACTGTTTATATTGGTGGCATGTCAAGAGGCCCTGTGGGGTTTTCTTAATGTGGGGTCCTGCTAGAGGGCATCGGGCAGAGGTTTACGGTGCTCACTCAGCTTCTGAGTGTTCCACAGGAGAGCTGTGACCTATGAGAAGAGAGCCCCTTCAATGCTGGAGAGCAGGCAGGAAAGTCGTATGATTGGTAAGGGAGCCCATTAGTAGCGTGAATGCTGGGGTTTGGAGTGACTCAGACACACTGGGCAGAGTCTAAAAGGGAGGGCCAGAACTTGGCCTGTCTCCTCTCTAGCCCAGAGGCGGAGGCTTCCTGTCCAGAAGGATTGAACTGGAAGCCAGTTTAAGCTGGGTAGGGCCTGGAGTATTGCAGGGCTGCCTCAGGGAATGCATGGAGGTAGGGAGGCATGGAAACAGCTTGGCTCAGCATCCCGAAGACATAAGTGCCTCGGGGTAAAATGCTGATTTACTGGCGAGGCAAAGGGCTGCCACCTATGAGTTCATGTCGCTAATTGCCTATGGCTCCGCTGAGGTAACAGAAAACTCAACAACTTTAATAAAAACTACTTAAGGTTTTTTTTTAATTTTCAAGTTATTCTGCTATCAGAATAACATTAATAATAATAATAGTAGTAATAATAATATAATATAAAATAATAATAATAATAATAATAATAATAAGAAGAAGAAGAAGAAGAAGAAGAAGAAGAAAATGGCTTGAGTTTTCTTGACGATCACTGCTGCTCAGGGAGATGGGGTAGTCATGATCATGCCCATAGTATATTTCCCTCAGCCAGACCGAAGATCTGACCATGGACCCTACAGAGACAGACTTGAAGAGACAGTGTTCACGGTGTCACAAAGGACTCAGCCTGTAGAAATCCCAGGTATCATCAAGACCAATGAGCTTTTTGTACCCTTCTAATCCAAGCCCTCAGAGATGCTGAAGCAGAAGGATTAAAAGCTTGAGGTTCTCCTGGGGCTATATAGAGACTTTTCCTATAAGTAAATAAACAATTTCCCATATTTAAAACAGATGTATGAGGTAGATCATGGTGGTATACACTTGTGATTATAGCAAGGTGTGTGACTGGGATTATAAAACACAGTGAGTGTGCATCTGGGGCCCAGGCTACATCAAGTCCAGTCCCATGACGTCCAGGTTTGCTACATAATGAGACTCTCTACCTTCCTTCCATGGGAAAGAGCAACAATTCTAGAGAGCAGGGCCATGATCTGTCTGTGAAAATACAGAATGATACTAAGGAAGGAAGGGGAACATGTGCATTCCTGAGTGGAACAGCATCCGTGCTCTACTGTAGATGGAGCAGATCTCTCTTCCTCCATCAGGCTGGGTACCATGACGACTCCGGAAACATCCCAGAGCACCGCCCACAAGACTGTGGAGAAGGGGAACCCACTGTGGGTGGAGCGATCTGCGTTTATGATACCGCTCTGCCCGGGGCTCTTCCTGTGTTTGCTGACACGTCCCTGGATCCCTTCTCCCACTGAATTGCAATGTGCTCAATTCAAACATCTTTTCCTTGTTATATTTCTCAACCACACTCTTTCTTTTGCCTTCTGTGCGATTCCTGGCTATATGGAAGCTGTGCAAATGATTTATGTCCATTTCTTTCAAAAGTGCCACATAGCTAGAATGTGTTCATCATGGTCGCCTGCATCTCCCGAACAGCACAGTGGTTGGCAAACCGTAGTCTCTGCGCTAACGCTGCTCTTCTGCCGGGTTCTCTAAGGACCTAGACTTGAACATGGCTTCTCGATATTTTCAAATGGTTGGAAAAAAAATAAATCAAAAGACTGTTTTATGACATGTGAAAATTGTATGAAATTCAGATCTCAGTGTTCATAAATAAAGTTTTATTGGCTTATAGCTGTTCATTTATGTATCATCTACTGTGGTGCCTTCCTGTTGCCATGGTAAAAATGAGCAGTTATGACTGAGCAAAGGGCAGAGAAGGGTCATCTGGAGGTTCACAGATGTGTCAAGGATTAAACACAGATCTTTTAAACTCCCGCAGGAATGTTCGTTACTTGTTGAATTCCTCCAAAATGGCAAAAGAAAAATGACTGTAAAAAAATCATGACCCGGAATCTAACCTGATCCCACATACCCATAGTAGTTTCTCTAGATATCCTTGCAAGGTAAATATCCCAAGGACCCAAGATAAAAGATGCTTTGTTAAAAGCCTCTTTGTACACCTCCCTTAACACTTTAAGGGGTAAAAGCATTCCAGCTGAAAGAGTCCAATATGCCCTCTCTAGTCCCCAGTTGAATTTGTTTTTTATTCTGTGACAAAATGAGACAACCTCAGGCGCTGTGGATCCTGGTGTCACATGGCTCCGCTCTTGGTCCCTGCTTTTGTTCATGCTCACATTCCCAGCATGGGAACAAAGCCAGGGACCCAAGGTGACAATTGTCCCTGGATTAGCCTGCCTTGCCTGGCTTACCCTGCTCCCGCCAGAGCAGCTCTAAGATGAAAATACCTGTTCATTCAACTCTCTTACAATTCAGTGACTCCTCCCTTCGGTCACTGCTGTTGGGGTATTCTGACAGATTTTACTTTGACCAATAAATACATGGAATGGGCCCGAGAATCAGTCGGATGGAGCAGGGTGGGAGTAGGAAACTAAGGAGAAAATAATCTCCAGTCCAAACAAAACAGCCATGCTTGAACTGATAGTCTTAATCTCATAAACAGTCAAGAGCCTTCAGTTGTTATGAACTGGACTTTCTGTATTGCTTCAAAACCTACACCCCCACCTCCAGCCCCACCACCCCAACGTGCTGGAGCTTGACAGTGGGCTGTGAGGGAGATGAGTAGATTTACATGAGGCCATGGTAGGGGGGTGGAGGGTTGGGGGGTGGAGGTAGGGGCAAGCAACCCTGGAAAGAAATGGGAATCTAGTTGAATCATCCTGGGTCTCGGACCTCCTCAATATGTTTGAAACTTCTTAAGTGTGTATGAACACGCTCCTAATGAGAAAGTAAACACAGCACCAGCCTCTGTCTGGGAACTCCCTGGGAATTACAGTGGGCACTCCTTGTGGGTAGAAGTGGATCCAACTGAAAGAAAATGAGCTCATCTCCTGAGACCGTTCAGTAGTTGTGATAGAGACCTGCCATGCCTGAACTATTTGCAATCTGGCCTTTAACGAAAAATCCACCAATCCCTCATCTAGTTCATTGTTTGCTGCTTTGTATGTCTGTGACACTCCCCCAGGTATGTTGGAAGCGATTCCTCACAGCAACCCCCCCTGTTAGAAACCCACAGAGCTCCACGGTCTCCTCCAAGGCCCACAGCACTGCATATGCTCAGCTTCCTTTAGCTCAGCGTCTCTCCAGTTCTCTTGACCCCATCAGCATTCCGTGGAGTGCAAGGAGCACACTGGGCGAAACACCAATCCTGTGGCTTATTACTGTTCTTTGAATTGATTTTCTTTCTGTTTTTTTTCTAAGCCTGTAGACAAACCTTGTTTAGATTTTCCAGCCCAGTGACAGCTTTGCTCATGACATCTGAGAAAAGAGTCATGGCTTTCCTCTTAGGCCCTGGTGGTGGGGAGGAACACAGCCTCCCTTGTAAGGAGGTAGTCACAGTAGGAGTTGGGGAGCACTCTCATGGGGAGCACTCTTGGTAGGAAAAGGCGATGCCTCTAGTATCATCTGACTGTTGCTTTTTAATTGGACCATCTGTGCATGTCTAAAAACATTAGGCCCATCTTAAAAAAAAAAACAGGACCCAACTCCTGGAACCCCACCACATCTAACTTCCACCCATCTCATGTCTCTGGTGACACTTAGAATTCCTCTGAAGTGTCATCTATATCCATTTCCCACATCTCCCACTTGTGACTGCCTCTTGAATCCTCTCTAATCCTGTCTTCTCTTCCACTACCCTCTCGAAGCTATCTTCTGTCAATATCACTATGACCACCAGGAACTAAGTCCAACACTCACAGCTCAGAGTTTGTTGTACTTCAAGTGTCTGCAGCACTCTACAGAGCTCATTTCCTCTTCCCCCAGATGCCTTTCCCCTGGCTTCTAGGCTACCCTGTCCCTGGGCTCTCCTCCTGGACCCTTCTGCTGGCCTCCCTCACTGCCTCTTGTTACTGACATCACGAACATCCATTAAAACTGGAAAACACATACATTGTTTTTAAAGAGATATATGACTATGTAGCTCGGTATGGCCTTGAACTCGTGACCTTCCTCCAACTTCATATATTCTGGAATTACAAATATGCCTCACCTTGTTTCTCCTAAGATGCTTGTTCCTAAACTGTCAACACTCTCTCACCTGAGGCCTGATCTTAGAGGAGTCTTTCCTTCAGCCATCATAACCCTAGCGTGAATGGAATCTTGCACATCTCTCTACACTACAATTGCTAAGAAGTGGGTGTTTGGGGAGTTTTCAAGGTATCCTAATATCTACTGGCTGCATCTTCTGTAGCGGCATTTCTAGTTTTTAATACCCATACTTTCTCTGGGTGAACAGTTCTATTTCAGCCACTCTTGGTGGAACCCAGTCCAAATCACTATAAACGTTTTCCATGTTGAGCAAATATCATTGCACAACAGCAAGCAGAGAGTGCAGGGCCCACAGATGACGGAGGTTATAGCAATGGATCCTTAGAGCTTCATTCCCTCTCTCCTCTATTACCAAAGTGAATAATCCTTAGAGCACAGAACCCTGAACGTGAATGGCATCTTAAATATCATTTCATCCCATCATTTTGTATCAATGCATCGGCCCCTAAGATACCTGTGACAGAGAGGTCACCTTCAGTGAGCCCCTTTATGTTTTCTCATGCACTATTATACCAAAACTAGCCTCCCTCGATGCTCTACACCAAAGCCCTGGTTTTTCCGGGACACGTTTTCTGAGTTATTTCCATTTTGCCTTTACTTGTCAGGTCTGCAAATATGCCTATGCATGTAGGAGGCAGATTTATTCTGTGTATTCATGTTGTCTGCGATACCAGCATAACTTCAGTGCCTATTACAGTAAACATAGGATAGTAAACCACGGCTGTTGAGTCCACGGCTGTGATGGGCATCCGAAGCACATGGCCATCACCAGGGTATGGATGGGGAAACCAGGGCCTGTGGGTGTCAGATGACACCGATGGCACCTTGGACAAATGACTGGAGGCTGCTTGTCCTTGGCCCTGACTTGGTCGCCCTAATGTGTTGCACACTCCAGAAAAAAAAGCTATTACACTAACGACTCCAAAAACATTAGAATTCCCATTATTGAGAAAGATGTATTTTCATTTAAAGGGTTCCATTCTCCTTAGATGAGTTCTACTTTCTGCTTTCTTTTCATTTGAACCCTGTGTTTATTATTTCCACTCCATTGCTGGTCTGATAAAGCTAAAATTTCACTCACACCAGCCAGCCAGCTGGCTTCCAGGCAGTGGGGGACAGAAGCATTTGGCCGGCTGCGGATAAAGCTTGCTCTCCCATTTGGTCAGCAAACTGTATTTAAACTGACAAGAGCATAGCTCTACAAAAATAAGATCTATTAATTGTCCTGTAGAAGAAAAAGGTCATTGGGCAAATGCTGCCCTGTATCTCATTTCACAGGCAGAGTCTGGGCATCAACATCAAATCATCTCTCTGTAACTAGATTCTGACTCTCAACAATAATTAAAAAAATGACTCTGGATAAAAATCATACTGTAGTTCTGCTTGTGAATTTTGTTACTTGAATATATTTCACGTATTTGAAGTCAGCCTGGTATTGCTGACGCTGTATTTTCTCCAGGACCCTGCTGAAAAATTTATTTGAGGTGTCTGGGATCATTAATTGATTCTTCCATATTCCCTTTGGACTCTATACCTCGGGCTCTAGCTCCTAAGGTCGAATGCAACTTTCCTTAATGTGACTCCTGCAGGTGAGAGACAAGGAGAGGCTGCCCATCAGAGCTAGTGCAATTCAGAGGAAGCCTTCTAGGAGAAGGGTAGGGCTTCAGAGGGATGGCTCCAAGGAGCTCCAAGGTCAGAATGACAGGAATAGAGGGGAGAGAAAGTTGAAGGCAATATATCAGAGAAGGGGGTCACCTAAGTTCCCTAGCTCTCTAGAAAGGGCATGGCCAGAACCTGCAATGCTGACCTTTGGCAGGTGGAAGCATATCTGATAAGCAAACATTTATTGTTTATGTGTTATGTGCCCGTCAGAAAGTAAACATTTTCATACATGTGTAGGCTCATGCTTCCCAGAACTCAGAAGCAGAGGCAGGAGGATAGTGAGTTTAAGGCCAGCCTGGGTTATACAGCAAGACTCTGTCTCATGACCTTTGAGCTGAGTAGAGCTTTAGTTAACTGGTTTCTTATTTGCTCCTGTGTTTGCTGTTAGCACTTTGAATAGATGGTTATGCCTCCCCCTGAAGAAGGTGGAGTTTGGATAGATGTATAAACAACAGACAGCCTAACAGAGTCTTCAACTCTAGTATCAGTGCTGGCTGCCAGACAAGGATACTTGTTTGAAACCATGAGACCCAGGAGCAGCAGAGTGGGGCGTAACATCAAGGTGGATACTAGGAAGCATGCTTCCTCCTTGCCATGATTGGATGTATGCCACAGGCTCGAGTCTTAAACATGGCTCTCGGTTGGTGGGACTCTTAGTGGAGCTTTGCTGGAGAAATACAGTCACCCGGGCTTTGAGAGTTTATAGCATTGCCCCACTTCTCATTCAAGGTCTCTATTTCCTGTGTGAGGTTAAGATGTGATCTCTCGGCTTCCTGCTCCCCCTGTGCATTTCTTTACAAGCACCTGAACCTCTTGAACCTTAGGCCAAGGTAAACTCTCCTATAAGTTGCTCTTGGTCATGATGCTCCATCACAGCAACAGAAGAGAAACACTTCTCATTTCCTCACCCTCAAGATGGGAGAGGAAATTCCTCTTCCTTCTGTTCAATACCTTTATGCCCATAAGGTACCTTTATGGCCGTTTCCTCCTGAAAATGACACTATGACTTACCATACGTAATGGCAGCACTGCCTTTAAAAACGAAGGCAGTTTTCAAGTTAAGCGTTTACTCACATGCTCTGTATCTGCCCCCTTCATCTATCACCCTGAGTCTGTGAATGGGTGGTCTCACCCTTATCTGGGTAATCAGTACAGACCTTGGGAAGGTTCATTCCGCTCAGATCCCCTGCCCTGGCTCATCTTGGTGGCTGTGTTCACATTTCAAGGTTCCACACTAAAGGCAGACATAGAGCTACGACTGAAACACGGGCAATACCACTTTGGTTCCCTGATTCAGAATTAGATCATGGATCCAGCTGATGGGGAACCACCCTTATCCATACGTGAACTCTCCCTGTGATCATCCTCCTGCCAACCCTACCTCCAGAGTTCCCAGCCCCTACCTGAACCCCTCCTTTTACCGCAGTCTAAACGGTCTAGATTTCTCTACTGTGGGGTTGTCTGTGAGAGCAATGCTTCCTGATTCCCATTGGGGAATGGATGGGGCAATGAAAGTGGGAAACAGAGGCACATGGGGCTCAGCAAGGGGCTGAACTTGATGTCAGCAAGGAGGAAGATGCGACATAAAGAAGCAAATGCCTTCCTAGCGGGCATCGTTGCTGTGGATGTGTTCTATGCTACATATTTCCTCTGCAGGCCAGCGGACCTTGGAGGGAAAGGAATCAGAAGAAACAGCAAGCCTAGAGAACAAGACCTCCTTCCCTGCTGGCGCACACAGAGAGTGGGTGGCCTGAGCTTGAGTGGGGGTGTAGTTACCAACCAGGATCTTCAGACAGGGCAGAGCTGACGGCGAAGGAGTGAATTCTCCTCCTCTTGACATGTCCAGACCTATGCTAACTGTTTAGTCAAATGTGTTCTTTCGTGACTGTGGTCAGCAGTAGTTTTCTGTAAATGAACCCAAAAAACTTTAATAACCCAAATTATTTTTTTGAATGCCTGAGCCACAAGGAGGCCTGGAGTTAAACACAGTGCTCAAAAGCAATAATAAATTTATCCCAGATGCCTGGCATTTCTCATCCCCTCCTCCTTTTAATTAGTTCTGGCTGCCTTTCCATTTTTAATTGTCCAGGTTTATTTGAGATTTAACATAATAAACTACCTCAATCCCTTTCACATTTCTCCTCAAGAAATCAAATTAGCTAACATGTTCAGTTGCTGACACTTCCTTTCAAGGCATAAACTTTTCTTTGGGGGAAATAAAGGAGCTTTGAAAAACAGAAGTGTAAATGAAAACACAGTTCCCTGGCTCGGGCACTCCTCCTTGTAGGCGCCAGTTGACACATAATCTTCAGCCGGGGCACGTGTCACACCGGTACACAAGTAGCTGACACTGTGATAACGCCACCACTAAGAACATAACATTTTCCATGAGTGGAGATGTTGAACACTGAACAGAGTACCCAGGAGTTCAGTGATTTTCCACCATAAATAAACAGCATTTTTTTAAACCACAAAATGAATTTGTACTGTCCGAGCACAATGGCTTCGGATCCTGCCCAATGTGATTATCTTGATTGATTTACTCCTGCCCTGCGGTAACCTGGTTACTTAGCTTTGCAGATCTGGCTGGACTTGCTTTTCCCTCTGGCTAAGTAGAGACAGATCTACTTCTAGCAAGTCAGGCAAATAGTAAGCACTACCTTTCCAAGACTAATGTAACAGGAGCCACTGTTCCCCTCCTGACTCCATCTTGTTGCAACTACAATTGATGGAGTCCAGGAAGCCCAGCACGGCAACTGATTTATAGGCGCTGATAATGAGGATCTAGGGGCAGAGTCATTGTCCTTACTCTCCTGTGACTTGTCCTCTACAACTCTACTTGTTCTCTTGGGCCACCACGCCCTCAGGTATTTGCTGCCTATGGCTGGTTCCTTCCAAGCTCTCTTGGTCATGCCTGTGACAGCAGATTCCAGTGGCTGCCCGCACGAATCAGCTCTGTCTCTCCTTCCCCCTAGGCAGTTCTGTTTGCTCAATAGGAGAATCCCCCATCCCTCGACACTAAACACTAAACTGCTACTCTATTCCTGGTGCCCAGCACAATGGCAGCTATCAGTAAAGGCTTCATAACTATTCCTTTCACTCTTGATTCTCCAGCCCTGTGCCTTCCTTACAGGCTCACCTAGCTCCGCTCTTGCCTTCTGGGTTCTCCTCTTCATGGCCAGAAAAGCAGGTTCTACCTCGCACAAATGATCTAGAGACTGAGCAACATTCTCTTCTTCTTTTTTTTATTTTTATTTTCTATATTCTATGTTTACATTCCAAAGGCTTTTCCCTTTCCCAGTTCCTCCCCACCATACGTCCCATAATTCCTCTCCCCCCCAACTATTCCCCAATCATTCCCCCTCCCCCCACGGTTTCTCTGTTCTGGGTCTACAAAACTGGATCCAATCTTTACAGGCCCAGGGTCCTCTCCTTTCTTCTTCTTGGGAATCATTTGACTTGCTAATTGTGCCTTGAGTATTTAGGGCTTCTGGGCTCATTAATATCCACTTATCGGTGATTGCATTTCATGTGTATTCTTTTGTGATTGGGTTAACTCACTCAGGATGATATTTTCCAGATCTAACCATTTAGCTACAAATTGCATGAATTCATTATTTTTAATTGCTGAGTAGTATTCCATTGTATAAATATACCACAGTTTCTGTATCCATTCCTCCTTTGAGGGATATTTGGGCTCTTCTTGTGTTCAGTCATTCGTCAGGTTCCTCTGAGCCCAGGCAGGTTCCATCCTCCATTTTGTTCCCCACAAGCAAAAAGCCTATTAAGATGATTCTCCTAGAACACTCTACTTCCAATATTTGTATCCAGTATCAAACACCTCACCATCTCTACCCACCCTGCCTTTAGCAAGACTCCTAGGAGGTCAGGTGATCTAGAATTCCCCTCTCCCCTGCAATGGTCTCTTGGCAATTTTCCATCCACAGATAGCCTCTAACTCTACAATTCAATTCATTATTATTATGGTTGATAATTATTTTAGTTAGAACTCTTCTTTCACCTTATAATTACTATTGTCATCAACACCCTGTATCTTGTCACTGTTTCTAATCCTCACTCTACCTCTTTCTAGACCAGGAAGCTTCTTAACATCAGGGGTTAGGTCTTGTTTATATTTGTACTGTTATTTCTGTTTATCATGGCCAGGGCACACAGTACTCTCAGTTCCTATGCTGTTGACTGTGAGTCAGATGAAGGACATGCAGCAAGCCCGGGTGTGTGCTGAAGGTTTGAAGGGCATCACCAGGCAGCTTATTTTAACATAGGTCTCTAAGCAGTACTTGAACTGCAACAATATCTTTGGCATTTTACCTTAGGAAGTCAATGTAATTAGTAGTAATAAAGATAAGGCATACACTTTCAAATCCTTTGGCATTTAGGAACACAAAGTTTCATGTAGTGTATAGAGCATCCCCTATGCAAAAGAGCCACTATTAAATGACTTCTGCTTGATAATACTTCCTTAGACTGAGATAAAGAGACGTAGACAATAATGCAAACATCATGGAGTCACAGCCTAGTATATTATATCTCAAGATAGTGTGGCCAGAAAGAAGGGACATGGGTGTTCTGAGGCAGGAGAGATTGAATTCCTATTTGGAATTCCTACGAGGTTTGTTGTAGGGGTTGACACTTGAGTTGGAACCTGAAGATTGCTAGAATCTTCTTTTGGGATCAGGGGAGCAGCCTAGTATGGGGGCAGGCATCAGTTAATAAGGAGAGAAGAGGAAAAGAATTGTTGCTCCTTTTGCTTGCCTATCTAGTAATTAAATTGAACTTTTGGACATTCATGGTGCTCACACTGTCATGAAGGAGGTTGTATAATTCAGGCAACAAGGATGTGAATATAAGGTGAGGAAATTGTGTGACCCTCTTCTTCCTGCCTGTATGGGCCATTCTTGTCATGCGCCTTCTCTTCACATAAACTTCTCTGTGAGAAGAGCAAGTCCTCATGAGGTGCCTATGCTATAGGAATAGGTCAGGCTTCGGAACCATGAGACCTTGCGATCATACCCATGTCTAACATCTGCATGGCTAAGGCCCTGAGAAAGAGCAAAAATCTTTGCTCAGTTTCCCATTATATCACATTGAAATCAGCCTTCTTACAACATAAGATGGTGTAATGGTTACATCTCAAAGTGCACATCTCAATGTTTAGCACCCATGGGACCCTCGGTGTTTGCAGAGGATCTCCTTGACCAAATATAAGTCCGATTTAGCGTTCTCTTCTTGACTTTTGCCTGCATGCCAGGTTTAGCTTGTCTAGCCCAACTGGGTTAAGTTAGCAAGAATCTCCTTATGCTTAACTATCCATTCTCTCTTTTACTTATAGACCCTCAGTAGTCCTTGGGTTTTTGTTTTATTTCTCTATTTGTTGTTTGCCTTTTTCATCTTTTTTTTTAAGTAGAAATGGAATTTTTATCCCAGTGACAAACTGACTATGTAATCATTACCTGTATATTTCCTCCCTTCCAAGTTTTAAAGATGGCGGTATGTGTTTCTGGTTTCTGGTTGCAACAGATTCATGTTCATAGTCATGTGACAATTATTCTTTATGGATTCCACAGTTGGGCTAGAGAGAGTTCTAATTATGTGGTGAATCCATATCAGGATGGCGCTCTGGGCTCCAGTGGGGAGGCAGGGTTGCAAGATCTACCTCAGCACTTAACTTAATACCTTACCTTGGGGTCAACATGGCGAACTGCAAGGTGGGATTGAGCCAGAGCAGAGAAGCTCCTCAGCTCTTGATCAACATTCTACCCATTTCCAAGCAATCAAATCAGCCTTCACAGAGGGAGAGACCTTATTCTGGGAAACTGAAGTTTCTGATCTAAGGTCAACCACAAAATCAAATCCAGAAACAATTACAGCAGTGCTTTAAGAACTGGAGTTCAGCTTCAAAGTCTCACCTTTTCCTTCTTCTCCCCCACGGCCCTGAAACAATTGGCCCTTACCCTGTGACAAACAAGGTTAGTCTTAGATGAGTATAATGCAATTTTAATTTAAGACCTAAGACTCAGTGATCCTTTCAAGTTGTCAACAGTTTGTCATACATCAATTTGTTTTGTTGAAAAGTCAAGGTAAGAGGGCCCGAGCTCTGCCATCTACTTCCACTTCCATTTATGTGCGCGTGCATGCACACACACACACACACACACACACACACACACACAGACTTATAGAGGCCACAAGACTATCTTGATTCTTGTTCCTCAAGTGCCATCTTCCTTGTTTTTAGAGTCAGGGTCTCTCGTATGACCTGGGGACATCAATTAGGTGAAGCTGGGTGGCCATAAAGCCCCAAGGGATCTCCTATCTCCGCTTCCACAGAACAGGAATTAGAAGCAAAGGATACCATCCCTGGCTTTTTCATATGGATTCTGGGGAGTGAATGCATGCCCCATGCTTCCATGCCATGACCCCAGCACCCTCTACTGTCTTTCAGTGTTACTTTATCTCTGAGCCTACTTAACATGATGGAGGAAGATGATCTCCTTTCCACCCCAGAGCAGACTTTCCCCAACTTGATAGTCATCTTAACCTCTCAGAGCTTGTAGACACACTCTGTGTTCCCCTTCTTGTCTTCCCATCAGCTGCCTTTTCTGAGTTGGTTCTCTATGGAATTGGTTGTTTCTACCTGTGAGGTGTTAGTTGCTTAGAAAATATAACACCCAAAAATAGGTGTTTGGATCTATATTAAGAAATCAATTCCAAATTTGTGGATATTAGCACTTAGAGGTTAAGTTTTTAGGTTTTCCGAAAGTCAACTGACCTATAGTAATAACAAGCATGATAACAAGGAGGCTCTGTGGCCTGGGATACTGTGGTGGGAGTTTGTCTAATGAGTGTGCTGGGCTTGGCCTGAGGCCTTTCTGCATCTCACCTACTGTGTGGCCTTGAAACGCCTTCACTCCCACCTCAGCCTCTCAATGTAGATTAGTGGCAGATGTTACACCTCTGGAGGCCACACCCACAACATCGAGGCATCATCATGGCTGATTCAGAGGCTCCAAGATCTTTCTGGCATTGTGAAAGGCTACTTCCATGCCAGCTGACATTTTATACAGTTGTCTGTGTCCAAAACTTTCCCTTTCAGGACAGTGTACAACCAGTTAGGGGTCCACCCTTCCCTGTATCTTAACAAATTATATTTGTAATCTCTCTCTTATGACTAAGAACACATTCTAAGTTCCTGGGGGTTAGGATTTCACAGTAAATATGCTCTCTCTCTCTCTCTCTCTCTCTCTCTCTCTCTCTCTCTCTCTCTCTCTCTGTGTGTGTGTGTGTGTGTGTGTGTGTGTGTACACGCGCATGTGTGTGTGTTGTATAACCCAACCTGTAGCAGTCTTGGAGAGCTGAACAAGGCCTTCGTCAGAGCACCTAAATATTAAGCGAGGTTCTGACACCAAGTGTAGCACTATGTGTCCACATTTCATTTTCTGGTATTAGACTTCTCCTTGCCTCTCACTTTGAGATCCAGAGGTCCTCATTTAAACTCCAAGAGCCACGGCTTCATCATGGAACGGAACCGGATCCACATGTTTGCGAAGCCTTTTCAACATCTCACACGGAGGTACAATGTCTCAACTGTGAGATAACAATCCCCAAGCCTCAGCACAAAGAGTTTATATAAATTTAGAGTGGTCTTCAAATATTATCTCATTAATCCTCGCAAATCCCCAGTGAAGAAGTATCGTCAAAGAGCAAACTGACAGTTGTGCTATAATCTGGTCAAGTGAAAGAACAATATCTCAGACGAGATAATAGCACACACATCCGCCACGAGGGAAGGCTGACAGGCAAAGCGAGAGAGAGTGGGAAACAAATAGAAATTTTTATCTCAGGTGTCTTTGAAATAGGGGTTGAGAATGAGGCTCTGGCTGCCATCCGGGGCTTCTTAAAGGCAGGAGGGAGATTTACAAGCAGGCTGGCTGGAAACACATGCATCATTCATGCCTTCTAATTTTTCATGCATAAATGTTTGAGTTGATATTTAAGATCTAGGAAATCTGCTGGGAAGGAATTATAATGTTTTCCGGAGGTGAAGGGAGGAAAAAAAAATAAAAAAAGAAAGAAGGCACCATCGTAGGTGAATTTTTTTTCCCCTACCTAGACAGCTGAAAAGATAGAAGTTCTTGTTTGTCAGAACAAAAGAGGTAAATATGCTTGATGGGTGTGGTCACCCCTCATCCACTGTCTGAGCATCATCCAGGGACAGCTGAGGATGAAATAGAGCCATCATGGGACACTAATCATGCTATGTGCCAGTGATAAGACCAGATGGATAAAGGAAGCAATCTCAGGTTAGAAGCCAATTCACATGTGACCTTGCTTGAAGGTTCTTTGCCATAATAAACTTTGGGAGGCCAAAGGGGGCATTTCCTAGCCAGCCTTGGGTAACCCCTTAATCTGCTAGCCTTGTACCTGAAAATGCACCTTTGGAGAGCATCCAGGTGGCATGGCTATCTATCCCTGAGTGACAATATCTAAAACTCACATGCTCCTGGGAAGTGAGGGTCAGACCCCTTAACCATCAGCCCCATTACTGCGGATGCCTTTCCCTCACCCCTTTCTCCAGGGCATCTTGGGGTGGTTTAGAGAGAAATTTGGCTGGATAGGGCTTCAAAAGTTGGGTGTGAAAGGAAAAGGTAGAGGAGCAAAAAAGAGGGGAGTCGAGAGGTTGGGGGACACTGAAGACTTGCCTCATCATGCTGCCAGGCAAACAGCTGAACCTCATTTGGATGCATGCTGGAGCAATAGCTATGCAAACCTGCAACACGCTTGGTAAATGTGCCCACGTACAGTCAGAAACTCCTTCGTAAGACTCTGCTGAGGCTTATTTTTAGTAAACCAACCACCCACCCACCCACCAACCAACCAACCAACCAACCAATCAAGTAATCAACCAACCAATAAATGGCAACCTTTACAGTCATTGACTTTGCAGCTAGCACGACTGTACCCTCAGTAGCATGCTCCTCATGCAAGTGTGAGGACTTGAGCTCTATCCCCAGCACCATTTACAAAGCTAGGTGTGGTGCTTGGAACATGAAGACTGGATGCCCGAACCTCAATGGCCAGCCAATTTAACCCTAAAAAAGGAGCCCTGTACCAGTGAGAGACCGTGTCTCATAAAGCAGCATGTACAGCACCGGAGGAAGAGCATGTGAAGCCTGAGGCTTGTCATCTGGTCTCCATATAACATGCACATATGTGTAGGTTCACCTGTGCATGTGCATGCACACACACAAACACATACATGCACATACATACACACACAGAGACACATGCATGCACACGCACACACATAGAGTCACACAAAGATACACACATATGTACACTGTACATTCATGTACATACAGACACACGTACACACTTCCCACGCATATAAGTATGCACATATGAAACAATTTAAAAATGATTCTAACTTGTAAAGAACCCCAATGTTGTGCGACCTACCCTGGCCTCTATTCCCAACATCCCTTTAAATCTGCCTAAATATTGCCTGTCTTAGTTAGGATCTTAAGGCTATGATAAAACAATGGGAACTCAGGGAAGAGCTTATGATATTTCCAACGAACAGTCAGTCCATCTGGGCAGGAACTGAAGCAGAGCAGGAACCTGGAGCCCAGAACCGATGCAGAGGCCAGAAAGCAACCGTGCTTAGTGGCTTGCTCAGCCTGTTTCCTTACAGCATCAAGGACCACTGCCCAGGAGTCGTATTGCTCACCGTGAGCTGGGCCTGCCCACATTCATCACCAATCGAGAAAATACCTCTCAGCTTGCCCCAAAGGCTGGTCTGGTAGAATAATTTTCTCAGTTGAGGTCCCCTCTTCCAAAATGACTCTAGTTTGTGCCACGTTGACCTAAAACTTATCAGTACATGTTCCTACTAATGTGTCCCCTGCCCTGCCCTTAGCCCTGACAGGCACCATCTCCCCCTCAGTCTTCCAAATGTTCTGTTCTGTCACTGTGGTGCAAACCTCTACCCCCCACTCCACACTACTCAGCCACCTGCCCCCTTCATCCAGCACCAAACTTGCCCCTTCCAGGAAGCCTTCCTAGACCTCCATGATGGATTATTGGCCCTCTCCTGTGCACGAAAGGCAGCTTAGAACTATTCGTTTCTGGTGTCTTGCTCTGAAGTACAGGCAGACCACGTGACTGTCCCCAGCATGCTGGAAGCAGTGAACACGTTTACTGTTGAGGGGCAATTCTTTTACCTGCTGAAAGCTGGTAATTCAAAAATCAAACAAACCAAAAACAAACAAACAAACAAACAAACAAACACACTAACAAACACAAAAACAAAAGAACTCAGTTCTTTCAAGAGGAAACTGAGGCACACAACATGTCCTGCTTTGTAATACAAACATAAATTCACTCAAGGTGCTTAGAATGTCATTTGGCAAGACACATTAGAAGTATTGGGAGCAGTCACTTTAGAAGCTTTGACTCCATTATTCCTCTTCTGGGAATCTATCCTAAACAAGGTCACATGATCTTTTTTTATTGGATATATTCTTTATTTATATTTCATTTCCCTTTTCCTGGCTCCCTGCCCCCCAAAGGCCCCATATGCCCTTTTCCCTCCTCCTGTTCCCCCATGCTCCCCTTTCCACTTCCCTGTTCTGGTATTCCCTTACACTGATGCATTGAGCCTTTCCAGATCCAAGGTCCACTCCTTCCTTCCTCTCGGACATCATTTGGTATGTGGATTGTGTCTTGGGTGTTCCAGGATTCTAGGCTAATATCCACTTATCAGTGAGTGCATACCATGGGTATTCTTTTGAGACTGGGTTACCTCACTTAGTATGATGTTCTCCTGTTCCATCCATTTGTCGAAGAATTTCATGAATTCATTGCTAAGGTCACACGATCTTGACGATTGTGTGAATAGAGTGTTGCTTAAAATAAAAATGGCCAGGACATACTCAAATGTCCACTAAAGAGTTATGAAAACTTGTGGATGTGAAAGAGACTTATGATAAAACATAATTAAATTAAAAGGATTTTAAAATATATATGGGATAAGTATAAGTGCATAAAATAAAAAAATGAACAGATGTTAAATATATGTATGAAGGCACATTTAATAATTTACATAATTTTTCTAAATTTTGGAAGTTTTTATTTTTTTAAATATACACATGTGCAGCATATGTATCTCTCTCTCTCTCTCTCTCTCTCTCTCTCTCTGTGTGTGTGTGTGTGTGTGTGTGTGTGTGTGTGTCTGTGTCTGTGTGTGTGTCTGTCTGTGAATATGAACCTGTGCAAGTTGCCCATAGTGTCCAGAGGAAGGCTCCTGATTGCCCTGGCGTTTGAGTTCCAGCTGGTTGGAAAGCCCCTGAGGAGGGTTCTAGGTGTGAACTCAGGTCCTAGGGAAGAACAGCAAGCATCGCTGAGCCATCTCCCCGTACCCTTCTCTAAGTCCTTGAAATATTTTCAGTCTAGTCTTATACTTTCCAGGATGGTTTCAAACTCGAGGCCTCAAGTTACCCTCCTGCCTTGGCCTCCAAAGTAGTCGGGATTAAACTGTATGCCTGGCTTGAGTCATTTACATCTGAACTCACAGCCTAGGCAGTGGGTCCTCTAGTATCTCCATCTTGTAGATGATGAAGTAGAGGCACAGAAAGGCTAAGTCAGGTGCCCTAATTCACACAGCTATTAAGTGATGAGGACTGGATCCGAACCCAAGAAAAACTCACTTCTTATCACTGTATTAGCAACATTCAAGAGTTTGGAAGAAAATAGAATCAAGTGCTATTGCTTTTTAAGGCTATAAAAGTATAAGTGGATTTCTTTTTATATATTTAAATTTTTCTATAAGTGGCCTTATGCTGGCTTTACAACACACATTTTAATAACAATTTCAAAATTGTAATCATATACACATCTTCAGCTGTTTCTTGCTAAGCATGTTTACCACAGCAGTTGAGTTACATATTCTGGAACGATCTTCAAAGACAGTGTTTAAATCCTAAGTTACCTGATGCACTCATAGGCACATAAAACTAAAATTGTATTTCTGTTCATGTAGTTTCTCCTTTTCAATGATGTGTATTGACAGCAATGCGCAGGATATGGGATTTGATGTTTATTCTCAATGAGATTCTCCACAGAAAGATACCAGTCCACCACTCAGAAAACAAACAAACAAACAAAACCCCAAACACAAACAAATCAAAAAGCAAAATACCCTCCTATATCAGCGTTTCATTCTATGAAATATGATTGCTGCAGGGTGGAGCGTTGGGGTTGTGCTGTGAAGAAAAAAGGGAGCATGCTGCAGGCCCCGCCTCTGCTCAGAACACCCCACTACTGTTGCTGGTAGGAAGGACCCCATCCGCAGCTTGGACTGTGGACTGTGTTCTGTAGCTATTCTTCTTACAACGGAAACTCCTTACTGGAGGGGAAAGCATGGGAGAGGAGAACCAGAAAAACCCAGGAAGCTAAGCAAACCCCCAAGGCTCGGGGAGCTTAGAAAGCCACGGGACTCAAAGTGTGCCTCCACCAACGCCAGAGAAGTAATAAGCAATTATGGGAGAGGGGAGACTTTTCAGAGGACCAGCCTGGGAGCTGGGGAGGGAGTTTCAGGGCGTATTCTTGAGTTTTTGCCCATGGAATAGTGGGTGGGATGGGCTACCCAGTGGCCTACTGCTTTTAAGCCACCCAGCTCCTGTAAGCCAACCCTCCCCAAATCCTGTGACTAACCCCAGCATGCTCACTGGTTCACTAAACTGGCTGTGGATGGAATCATTTCTTTGGTATGTCTTCAGTAACCTGTCTGGGCTGAGTAGACATCTATCTGTTCATCTATCTCCAAGAAAAGCCGTACGGCGGGAGAATGTCTGGGCGGCAGCTGAGGGGGAGTCTGGTGGTGTCTTTATGAGGTACAAGGAAAGGTATCCTTAACCTTGTGCTGAGTTAATTGAATTTGAAGTCTCTGTAAACTAAAGCCATGCCCTCGCCAATCCCCTGGGCTCTCATTTAACAAGTTTTGATGCTCCAGAGGAGGTGCACTCCAGCAGCCATGAGAGAAATCTTAGGAATGCAGGAGGACCACCCCTGCAGCCTTCCTCAGGCCTGGGGACAGAAGGGCAGCACGTGGCTGGGAGGGAGAAGGACGGTGCTGCAGTCGCTTTGGCTCCAAACTTAAAGACTCTCTTACCCTGTGTGATCCGAGTCCCTACCCAGAAGAGCATGAATGAAGGCAACCATCCAAGTGATGGTTACTGGGGAAACCCTGACAGTGGCCAGGCCTGGTTGGTGCTAGATGACATTTTAGAAGTCTCCATGCTAGTGGAGGACACACAATTCATGCCCAGAGTGATGGTAATGGAAAAGGGTGTATAATCCTCTGTTAGCATGAGTGGGAAGGGTAGGAGGAAGGCTGCGCAGAATGAGAGGCACAAAGAGGGTATTGAGTCTACACTGGTGCTTGTGTAGTATTAGTAGACACAGGGAATGAAGAGACTCTAGCCATCCCCAGCATGGCAAACATAGCTCTGGCAGACCTTCCCCTTCCCCTATTCCCTCTGCCTTGATAAAAACCATTAGATTACATTCTTAAAGCTGACCACCAAGGTCTAGTCCCTCATTTGGCCACTTCCTCCTCCTCCTCCTCCTCCTCCTCCTCCTTCTCTTCCTCCTCTTCCTCCTCCTCCTTCTTCTCCTCCTCCTCCTGGAGTTGATTACCAAGGTCCAGCTATCGAAGAAATCTAGCAATCTAGAGATTCCTTATGGCTACCCTAATTAACCTGGCCAATCAAAATTAAAACACCTCATTCTGACAGGAGGTTTCCCCTTTTACCTTTATAAACTGCCACTTGGTTGGGGGCCATGTCTGCCTCCTCTCTATGCATAGGCAGTCCTTCGTCCCAGAGGACAAACACCCCTCCCCCTCCCCCTTATTCTCTTCCTCTTCTCTCTCATCCTCTCTCTCCTGCCTTTTCTCTTATCCCCTGCCCTTTGTCCCTCCGGGGCAAACAAATCTGCTTAGTGCTGAGAACTTGGTCTTGGGGTGTCTTGTAGGGATACAGGTTTCTTCAAGAACGAGCATCTGGGCTAGAGGTGTAGTCGGTAGAGTACTTCCTGCCGAGCATGCAGGAAGATCTGGCTTTGACCCTCAGCATCATGACAAATAAACGCCTATGGTGGTATATGCCTATAAGGCCAGCACTTGGGCCATCAAGCCCTAGAGGCAGGGCGATCACGAGTTCAACATCATCCTACACTATGTGGCAAGCTTGAGGCCAGTCTGGCCTATAGAAGAGCCTGTCCCAAAGCAAAGAGATGAAAAACCCAAACAATGAAGACAGAAGCTTAAACAAAAGAAAAAAACCCAGCATCTATACATGGTATTGCACTAGACAGCTTCCACTATTTTCTTAATTTTATAAATAAGAAAATTAAAGATTATCTAACTAAAGAAGGGCTATACTCGAACTTACAAATTAATCTTCCTTAACTTCCAAACCCTACATACAACAAGGAGGAAGGACGGAAAGCCTTGTAACGGGTTGAAACAATGTTTGACCATGTACCAAGTTCCTCGCCTGCACGCTTCCCTGGAGTCTCTCAATAGCCTGCAAAGCAGCAATTATCATTACTTCAATTTCACAGATCAGAAAACTGATAACCATGGACTATGAGAGACAAATAAGTTAGTAAGTGGCTAAAGAAACCATGAATGCTCTTTTCTGAGGGTTCGGCCCATGGCAGCTGCCTTCCCTGGATATCAGCCACTTATCCTGATTGCTACTGCCAGGAAAGACCAGGACCAGACTCTTGGAGGCCCACTAGGGTTTGAGATTCCTCTCCTGTGCTCTGGAGAGGAGGCGTGGGAGTTTTTGTGTGCTATCTAAGGGGGGCTGGTATGGGTATGCATGAGGGAGCTAGGGTCTGGCTGGAGGAGGTTTTAAGAACCCCTAAGGCTACATCAAGGCAGGGGAAGGCATTTCCTGCCACAAGAATGCCTATTACAGTGGCTGCATGGGTCTCTGGGAGCTGTAGAGTCTAGACGGAAGGTTTCTGCATCGCCACATTCCCAGGTTAAAGCCCTGACCCCCTGGTATCATGATGTTTGGAGATGAGACCCTTGAGAAGTCACTGAGTTTAAGATGAGGTTAGAGGGTGGGTACCCCAGAAAAAACCAGCATCCTCATAAAGAAAGAAATCGACCCACAAGGGACCAAGGAGAACTGAGTTATCTGCAATCCAGGATGAACCTTCAACAGGGACCCAAAGATCTGTGTGTTGGACCTCTCAGCTCCCAGAAGCCTGCCGAGCTGTTGTTTATAGCATTTGTCTCTGGTGTTTTGCCATAGCAGCCTAAGCAGAGAGCCTACTCACTTCGCTGTTCATGCTGCCTTCTCCGTCTCTTCAGAGACAATCCAAAGGCGGAGCGTCACAGGAAAAATAAAGCCCCTCTCCTTTCTTCCTCGACTGCCAGACACCCCTGCATCCCCTAATGATGCGGAATACCAGGTACCACCAGATCCGCGGCTCAGCAGAGCTACATACGGCCTCCACTGGGTAAGAAGCTCTCCGCTTGGAAGGCAGCAGCCTTGTCCACATCTCCACGGTTTCTCTTTTGTGAAAGAGTTCTCCCTTGCCCAATTATAATAGAAAACTCTCCTCTGTTCTCCAGCCCTGGCCGACCCTGCACAGTCCACCAGTGAGGGCATCAAAATCGAGAAGATTCGCCTGCCTGTCATTGCCTCCTCCCCCTGACCCCTGAAATGCACCACTCACCATGGATGCTGCAAACCGCTACATCAGATAGCTACTAGCCCATTTCTACACCCTCACGGAGCACACGGGGATGATTGTTGTATTTCTTGTGAACAGCAGTGGGTCCGGGAATTGAGATGCTCTGATCTGTCCAACTTTAGTCTCTGCCTGCTTTACTGCTAAGTTCCTCACAGAAGGGTGCGAAAGAGGAGCAGGACTCCTCCCCTCCACCCCCACCCCCACCTTGAACCTCACTCCCATCTCCACCATCCCCTCTCCCAAGCCTTTGCTGTACCAGAAAGTGTCCCGGGACTGTTCTGTAAGAGACGGAAGTAGCATGATGAAAGCTTTGAGTTCTTTGACTCAAATATGAACTGAACTGTCATCTGGGCTTTGAGTCTGGGGCGGCATAATAAGCGTTAAACAATTCATCTTCCTGTCTGAAGGCAGAAAGCAATTTACTCATTACCATTTAAGCAAGCAGAGAGCTTGTGTGTCTAAGGACAGAAAAGTTTAGCGTGCCCCACATTCGATGACACTGCTAAAGGCCCAACTTGAAAGGAACTGCTGGAGAGGAGGAGGGGGCGAAGAGAGCCTGGGAGCACCAGACCTTGATTTGGCTTGGGAAACGTCATTAATTCTCTTTTACAATCCAGCCGAGGAATCAACCACACTCATTTTGAGAAGTCTTTAGATGACGAATTGGTAAATTCAATAAAGCTTGATCTTATTCTTTAGATCTTGTTCGGTCCCCAAACAGCTATGTGTAAAGTTAAATGCATGTGCTAAGCTACAATCTTTTCCCTTTGACTTCCATTATGATCTCACAGATACATTTCCTTGAGACTCTGAAATACAATAAAAGCACTATTTAGGCTTCTTATGATTCTCAGCAAGTGTTTTACCTTTGTCAACACGCAATCATGAGCATTAAATCCTCCCACACACCCACAAGTAAAATTTACAAATTCTCTCCATCATCCTCGCACATCCAGAACGAATCGCACAAACTCGCCATTAGAACATGGTATACAGCTAATTTTCATTTTAGTGTGGTTTTTCTTGAGTCTGTGGGACTTGGGGACTGAGTGTATAAGCAGCCACAGTTACCAGGAGACTGCTTTAGTATTCCAGCTGAATTTAGGAGCAGGAGGGACGATATGGAGAAGATGCGGTTTGGTAGGGGGAGAAAAAAATCCAGTAGTTTCATCTCAGATATACTGACCTCTATCCTTGCTGCATGATGTATACTGTGTAGTAGTCTAAGGAGACCGGCACCACTTAGTTCTATTTTAAAACGTAGTGGCATCCTGTTTAAAATGCTTGAGTCAGGAAATATGTCTTGCTATCTTAATAATTAAAGCCAAATCTTTGGCAGAAACTGGATTGCACAAACTGTTTGAAATAGTCCAGATAGAATGCAAACATTTCAATTCAAATAAATCTCAGACTAAGTAAACTGTACAGGAGAAGCTACTGAAAAACCAAACCAAAAAATTATCTGCAGAACATAGAACATAATGAAGAGTTACACAGCACAGATTTTCTATGGCAAAAACTGTGACTTTTTTTTTTGTCCCAAGCACAGGGACAAGTCATTCTTCCTAATGTAGAGAAGACATAAAGACCTGTGTGAGCTTTCTTCTCAGTGTGGTCAAAACACATATATAAGAACAACTTGAAGGTAAAAGAATGTACTTGTTATTACTGTTAAAATTTGTAACAATTGTGTATTGTATCTGTCTCTGTCTCAACCGTGTGTGTGTGTGTATGTGTGTGTATGTGTGTGTGTGTGTGTGTGTGTGTGTGTGTGTGTCCTGCACATGAGGTGATTTTCTCAAGGTAGCTCTTTCATTCTATCACGTGGGTCTGGGGGATGGAACTTAAGCAGTCAGCCTTGGTGATAAGTGCCTTTAGCCTCTGAGCGATGACTCAGGAGGAATTGATTTTGCTCATAGTTTTAGAGCATTCAGTTCCCAGTTTAGCAGCTCCATGTGAGAGGCAGAGCATGTGGTGGTGGAGGCATATTGTAGGACAGTCTCTAGCTCATGGAGGACAGGAAACAAAGAAAGGAGACATGCCTGGTGACCAAGTATAATCTTCAAGGGTATATTCCCTAGCTGAATTCCCCAGCTACAGTCTCTACTACCTCCCGAAACAGAGCCACCAGTTGGGAGTTAAGCACTGGGCACCATGAGCCTGCAGGGGAGTCATGCTCATGTTCAAGCTGTGATGGAACAGAGGTGAAAATGTAATCCAAGATTGCCACCCAAGTGCTTAGACGGAAGGCTGCTCACTTTCTCTGATGAGATGCAAGGTGCCCTTGCAGAAGGCATCCATTGCCCCATCTGACTATGTCACTGCCAAAGCAATGGCACCCCAGTTAGGCATGGGCTTTCTGGAAGCGTTCCTCCTCCACACACGCCTCAGAATGCCTACAAAGCTCTGTATGCAAAGACAACCTTCAGGGATGCTGCACATTCAGTACGATTAACATCGAAGCTCTGTAACTTACACAGCATCCCTCTGTCTAAATGCTAGAGAAGTTCAGACGCCAAGAGGGGAAAACGACACAAGTAGAAACGTGTTTCTGAGCACAGGTGTTCCTTCGGGTGGCTCATGTGAGAGCGGACAGACAGGCAATGGCCTACCTCGGGTTCATTTGCTTGAATGTTTCTTAGAATGGGGCACACAATTTTCTCGCAGAGTCCTTGGACTTTCCTGTAGGGTGTTTAAAGCTGAGGCTCAGGGGAGAGTCTCATCCTGAATACTCTTCAATTGCTCTTGCAATTTTTTTCTCTTACCTTAAGTACAACTTCCAAGAAACCACCACACCAAGTATTTTCTGTGCACTTAGTGAACGGCTCTCCGTCCTTTAATAATGACAATGGCAGTAATAATGACTGAGTTGCTAGGCCCTTGGTTCGGTTTTTTACATACGCCATCCTGGTTAGTTCTGACAACCTTCCATACTGGATATTATCATTACTCCTATCTTACAGATGCAGGCATTAGTCATACTAGAGTAAAAAGAAAATCAATGCATGTTGGTTTGGCTCCACATCCATAGTTTAATCATTAAACTACTAGGTAAGATACTGACTCTCTAGGGGTTGCCTTTACAGACCAAGCCCTATGAAATGATGGGTATGCCCCAGAAGTAGTAGACTACCGATCGGACAGTTACAAGTCTACTCCTTACCCTTGCCTTTCATTTCCCATGAAAGTGTTTCAATGGAGACACTATTTGATATCCCTTTGTGTGTGTTGTCTTCTGAAGGTACCCCCAGAACCACTGGAGTCTTGACAGAACTTGACTGCACATCAGCCACAACATTAAAATGTCGGGAATTGATATTGGACAGGGTGAGGTGAGACACTTGGTAGATGCCCAGGGAGCTTGATAAATGGTTGGTGAGGTCTTACTCCCTTTCAGCTTCTTCCAAAGCCATTGAGAGAAAAATACAAGTTTCTCCTCCGTGCTAAGAAAGAAGAGGGTGAGGAAATAGATAAAAAGGTGAACATTGGGATACTTTGGTATCCCAACAGAAATTTGTGTGTGTGTGTGCGCGCGCGCGCGTGTGCGTGTGCGTGTGCGTGTGCGTGTGCGTGTGTGTGTGTGTGTGTGTGTGTGTGTGTGTGTGTAAAGGACTGTCTCTAAGTCCATATTACATAGTACCACTTACTCATATACAGTTTTTCTCAAAGGCAAGATGTATGAGTTCTGGTGTCATTCTGGCCAAGAGTCAAAGGCCACTTCTAATTTTTCCATAGATGTGTTTAGATATAACATGTATAACAATTGATTTATAATTCTTTGCATCACAAAAGTAAAAATATCTAGAAATGTAAATATGTGAGATATTCAAATAAAGCTAATTTAGTGAATTCTCATAAAAGAAATCTATACATCTTTAATAAAATTGTAAGCTAGCACCAGTCTGACAGTTCAACATGCAACTGTGAGGTTCGTCAAGAATGTGCCCATTCATGATGCCATAGGTTTTCTTCCTCAAGATTCCTTAGAGAAAACGCTTCATGGGCACGTGTCATTCTGCAAGGGGCAATTTGGAGTGTGTCTATGTTGAGAAGGATGCTGTTTAAGTAAAAATTTGACAAATCAAAGGAAATGCTGGTCTTTATCATCACAGTAAAGAGGAGCTGTGCTCAAATTCTAAACCGTCCAGGGCAAAGATGACAACTCTGAGGTGCCACATAGCTTGGCTGACCTATACAGATTCATGAGTAAGAAAGGAGGCGGGTCCCAGGTTCATCTCCCCCAGGACAGCTCTTTCTGGTGTCGGTGGGAAAGGTTGGGGATAAAGAATTCGTGCTAGAACCTACAGAGCTGGTAGGTGTCCAATTTGTAACTGTGATAAATTAGCTAGTATCTTTTTAAAAAAAATGTTTTTAATGCATTAAGCAGTATCTTCTCCATGTAATAAAGAGTCGTGTAGCAAATGAAATGGGCATGACAGCTTTCTGAAGGTACAAGAAGGCAGTTATGCACTGAACTTCAAGGTGAGCCTGTCTTCCCATCTTGAGAATTAATATTGGATCAAGGGATGTAGCTCTCAAGGTCCTGGGTTATCTGGTCCTGTCCCCCACTCTGCCTTAGTTTCCCCTCTTCTGATCCACATCCCATCCACTGCAGTACCATCCCCAACCCCATGAGAACCAGGGATTGTACATTACTGTGCTCCTCTGGCTCATATCTCAGAAATGCATCATTTGATTATGGCAACCTCGGGAGGCAGAAGACAGAAGAAGAATCCTCATCCAGTTGAGAAATGAAAACCAAGTGCTTTGCACAGACTCCACGCAGGAACAAGTACTTAGTATTTGTACAAATATCAATGTACTTGGTACTTAGACAGTACTTAGACTTACAGAAAGCTTTTGCAGGACTCTAGCCAGATTGGTGAGCTCCAGGAGAGCTGAGATTCCTCTAGCTATCTGCATACAGCTTTGCCCAGAGTTTGAAAACAACAAAAGGAAGCAATGTTATGCTGAACCTATGAGAGGTGAGAGCGAGCCACGTTTCCAAAGGGTCGAGGGTGTACTAGTGCTGCAGACTGAATAGGTGTCCACCCCTCAAATTCATCTGCTGAATTCCTTAAACCACAATGGAATATTTGGAACCATGGCTTTTAGGAAGTAATTAAGGAAGACAAAAGGAAAGGATTCAGAGAGGCTAAACCACCCCTACACCATTGACAGGATTCTGAGAGACTAACCAGCCCCCAACATCAATGGCACGATTCAGAGAGCCTAACGCATTCCCACAGCATTGGGAGAAATGCAGAAATAGCACAGTCATTCTAGAAAACAGTTCTTAGAAACCTAAACATCCAGTTAAGCAGAAGACTTGGCAACTGCCCATCTGAGACTCTGTCCCAGAGAACTGAAGATAAGTTCATATAAAACCTTGTACGTGAGTGTTTAGAACAGTTCTAGTCATAACAACCCCAATCTGGAAACCTGGCTTGCTTCAGCAAGTGGATGATTAAGCAGGCTGGGGCACCCGTATACCAGGGGATATTATTACTCAGCAGTAAAAGAAAGAAACCATTGGTGTAGAAGGGAAAGCTGGGAGGATCTACAGAGAATTTGTGGGGAATGGAAAGAGGCAGACCTCAAACGTTATTTATGTAGAGTCCATTCTTAAAATTATATTTAAAAAAGTATATATAACAGAGTTAGTTAGAGAACAGAGTGGTGATTTCAATGGAGACCAGGCAGGGATGAGGTTGGAGAGAGGTAGATGCGAATGTAATAGGGGCTCCCTGAGGTACTAAGAATGTTGTATATCTTAATTCTGCTGCAGTAATATTACTCTTGAGGTTTTCAAGATACTAGTATTGACGGAAACTAGTGAAAGAAACCTGGCATCTGCGATGTTATTTGGTGTGCGAATCTATAAATCAATAAAATTATATTTTGTTGCCAAAAAGCTTAAGGTGGGAATTAAATCTCACGTTGGATAGTGAAAGAAACTTGGAAAGTAAATGGTGGGTGCGTGCCAGTGAACTGAGCAGTGTAGCAGTGTGCTACGCTGAGCTCTGTGGACATCTGTGGAATTCACTCTGTATTGACTGACGCCTGGAGCTTCATAGTCATAGGGTTCTGCTGTCCTGTCAGCACTGATGGGAAGCAGAGCCTGAGAGTGGGTGACTTCTAAGATGACAATGTCTTAGCTATTATGAAGTTTAAATGACACCATGCTCCAAAGGGCTCAGAACGTGGCCATACCCCGACATATACCAGGCTTCAGGGATTAGTGGTTTGAATTAGACTGTTCCCCATAGTCTTGGGCATTTGAATACTTGTCCCTGGTTGGTGGCACTGCTTGGGGAGATTTGGGTGGTGCCATCATGCTGGAGGAAGCACATCGTCAGAAGTCGTCTTTGAGATTAAAAAGCCTGGCTTGTTTCCAGTTTGCCCCTCCCCTCACCCTACCCCATGCATTGTGCTCCTATTTGAATATATGAGCTTCTGACAAGCTCCTGTCACCAGGCCTGCTATTTGCTGTCATGGTGGACTCTTCTATCTCTCTGGAACTGTACACTCAAATAAAGTCTCCTTTGAGTGGCCTTGATCATGGTATTTTATCACAGTGACAGTAAAGGGACTAAAGCAGTATCCACCTTCCCATCTCATCATCTCAGAAGGATGCTTGGGCAGTAACTTCTATTTTGCTTGTGGTGACAGGGATAAGCATATGCAGGAAAGTGTACCTTCCAGAGGATACGGATGTGCCTATAACCAGGAAGGGAGACACGTGTGCTCTAGCGGAGGTCCTGTGTCTCCTGCCTGCCTCCAACTTCTCTATCTTATCAGAGGAGCATCCTCTGTCTTTCCAGTCTCTAGTGGGCTATAGAACTGGCACAGCGTCAGCCCAATGGGCTGTCAGAAGATTCGGATCGAACTCTGGCATTACCTCTCATTAGCAAATGACCCCAGGCAAGTCTCTGCTCAAGTCTTGCATTTCCTATATATAAAATACAAATCCCACTTCATGGGGTAGCTATGGAAATTAAATTGGCCTCTGTGAGGCATATATGTACCATCTGTCACAGACCACATATGGAGTCCTACCTGCTCCTACATCCCTTTGAGACACAGATGAATGCCAGCTTCTTAAGTCAGGGTTTCCATGGACACCCAAGGTGAGTTGAAAAATATCTGTATAAAAGTATAGTTTTGCCTACAGAAACACTGTAATTCTGACCTCATAACAGACAACCACACCTTGGGGGAGGATTCTGCCATGCAGAATCGAGTACCAATTACTGAGTTCCTCTACTGAGCCATCTGCAGGGAAGAGTCAGTCTGTAAACAGAGGATACTCGCTCAGACTCCGGGCCTCTCAGGATAGATTCAGCAAGCGACAGGAACAAATTCCCTTCCACATGCAGTTCTAGAAGGATCCTTGTCCTGCCAAGCCTCACGTGTCTGTGTGTGCTCAGGAACACTCTTGCCAACCAAGCTCTCTCTCCCCTCGCTCCTTCTGACCAGTGCAGCCACAGAAAGGAACCCCCACACTCTAAAGAGAATGTGTCAGGGAGCTTCATGAATGTATTTCTTTCATATATCCTCCTGCTACATTTCACGGAGGACCTGTGAAGGCTTTATAAGACTCGGTCCTCTCAAATAGGAAGCTGTAAATAATGTAACAAATCAAGACCAGAGAAAATAAAATATTGAGGATAGAAAATGAAGACCAGGAAAAAGTAATATCGCCAGGAGTATGAGCCGCGGGCTTCAATAGTTACAGGGATGAGCTAAGAATGTGGCTCTGAGCTCCTTGGAAGTCAGAAGTGAGAGAGAAAAGTCACCCATGAACTCAGCAAGCATGAGAAAGAGAGACTAACCCACCCCCACAAAGCCCCTCTGGATATTTGCAACTAAAGAGGACATTTCCTAGGGTGCCTTTACATAGGAGACATGATGTAGTAAATAGCGTCATTAACAAAATCTCCTCATTTTTTAAGGTGTTTCTCAGCCATCCGCATTTCTTCAGGTGAAAAGTCTTTGTTTAGCTCTGTACCCCATTTTTGGATAGGGTTATTTGGTTTTCTGGGGTCTAACTTCTTGAGTTCTTTGTATACATAGGATATTAGCCCTCTGTCAGATGTGGGGTTGGTGAAGATCTTTTCCCAATTTGCTGGTTGCCGGTTTGTCCTTTTGACAGTGTCTTTTGCCTTACAGAAACTTTGTAATTTTATGAGGTCCCATTTGTCTATTCTTGATCTTAGAGCAAAAGGTATTGGTGTTCTGTTCAGGAATTTTTCCCCTGAGCCAATGTCCTCATTAGAGAAATGCAAATCAAAACAACCCTGAGATTTCACCTCACACCAGTCAGAATGGCTAAGATTAAAAACTCAGAAGACATCAGGTGTTGGCGAGGATGTGGATAAAGAGGAATACTCCTCCACTGCTGGTGGAACTGCAAGCTGGTACAACCACTCTGGAAATCAGTCTGGCAGTTCCTCAGAAAACTGGACACGATACTTCCGGAGGACCCAGCCATACCACTCCTGGGAATATACCCAGAAGATTCCCCAGCATGCAATAAGGATACATGCTCCACTATGTTCATAGCAGCCTTATTTATAATAGCCAGAAGCTGGAAAGAACCCAGATGTCCCTCAACGGAGGAATGGATACAAAAAATGTGGTATATATACACAATGGAATACTATTTAGCCATTAGAAACAATGAATTCATGAAATTCTTAGAGAAAGAAATGGATGGAGCTGGAGAACATCATACTAAGTGAGGTAACCCAGTCTCAAAAGAATACCCATGGTATGCAGTCACTGATAAGTGGATATTAGCCTAGAATCTTGGGACACCAAAGACACAATTCACATACCAAACAATGTCTGACAAGAAGAAAGGAATGGACACTGGTGCTGGAAAGGATCAAAGCATCAGTGTAGGGGAATACCAGAACAGAGAAGTGGGATGAGGGAGCAGGGGGAGGGAAAAGGGCATGTGGGACCTTAGGGGGGGTGGGGAACCAAAAAAAGGGAAATGAAATGTAAATATAGAATATATCCAATAAAAATTTTTTTTGATTAAAAAAAAAAAAGAAAGTTAAAAAAACAAAAAACAAAAAACAAAAACCAACAAAACAACAAAATCTCCTCAAAGGTATAGGGCTGGGTTTTGCTCTTGCATCCTTAGAGACCTAGAGTTCACAACTTATTCTAGGAAATGAGGATCAGATATATACACTAGGACTGGATTAGGCGATAGATGGTCTATTAACTACTCACAATTACTCCAAACATGCTTGGGGGTGGTGAGGAAGCTGTATCGGCAGAAGAGAAAGCTTAGCCCCTAACTCCAGGACCTAGCCTTCTTGGTTCTCTCTCATATTCCTGTTTTGCTGCCTGGAGCAATCTTAAATCCATTTCCGCAACATACCACTAAGCTTCTATGGGCCACATACAGGTTAGACAATGAGCAATTAGCTTTGCAAGCAGTCCTGTTTTGGGAAGGGGAGCATCATTAGTGGAGGGAGAGAACTATCCAGGAGGCATTACTTGCCTCTGGTGTAGACACTGCTATCCTCCAGGAAGTGCCAGCTGTTACCAAAGGGATTGTCAGGAAGTGCTGAGTTAGTCTTGAGGTCAAGGAAGGCTCCCTAAGAAGTTGAAATTGAAACTGATGTCTGGAAGAGGAAGAGGGAGGAGGAGGAGGAGGAGGAGGAGGAGGAGGAGGAGGAGGAGGAGGAAGAAGAAGAAGAAGAAGAAGAAGAAGAAGAAGAAGAAGAAGAAAAGGAGATGGAGGGGAAAGAGGAGGAGGAGGGTAAGGAGGATGGAGGAGGAGGAGGAGGAGGAGGAGGAGGAGGAGGAGGAGGAGGAGAAACAATCTTATAAAACAGGTAGAAAATCATGTTCAGCTCTTCCAGGTGAGTGAGGTCAGAACCTCACAGAAGCAGGAGATGTTGGAACATTCTAGAAACTAAAAACTGTATAGTAAGGCCAAGAAAAGTGGTTGAGAATGAAGAAAGGCACAGTCGAGCACCCCAGTGTCCTGGTAAGCCTTGCTAAAATATTGATTATTTTTTCCTAAAAGCAAAAGAAGTGGTTTACAAGTTTTAAGTCAAACAATTACAATGTTTCCCCAAAAGAAGGAAAGTCTGGAAACGAGAAGAAAGGGAGACAGGTAGGACTAGCATCAGGCAATTTGGGTGCAAGGTTCTTAAAGAAACTTAAATGACTCTCAGGTCAGTACCAGAAAAGTAAACAAAACAAACAAACCCTAAACACTGGATGCTTCAGGCCACCCAATGGGCCTGTGAGTTGAGCACAGTTAGTAGACACACTGTGAATTCTATCTGCAGCATGCACTAGCCCCTGGGAAAGGCAGGGCCCTGAGACAGACACTAATAACAATGCAAAGTCACTCATGCTTTTATTGTTCAATTAGAATGAGTCCACTCATGTTGGTAATAATAATAATGATGTGTTTGAATAACATAATTGCTTAATAGCCATTCCTTACCACTCCCACCACCACCCCCTACCACAGGAGGGAATGATAATAATCTACAGCATTCATCACTGTAAAAGAGGCAGAAACAATTGGTTTTCTGTGCTAGTAGCTTTTAAAAAATAAATTATACACAAGACTGGGTATTTCTGAGACTTTAAAGGGGAATTTCATGCCAGTTAGCAAAATGCACAAAAGTTATTCTTTCAGGAAAAACATTCTCAACCAACAGGATCTTCCCTGGTGGAATTCAAGTGGCTTCTGGGCATTCCTTTCGACATTGCCTAGTCGGGGATCTGGCGAATATGTGGTCACAAAACCCAAGTGCATAGCAGATTGCTTTAAAAACCACCTATGGGGTGGAGAAGTGCCTCAGTGGTGAAGAGTACTTGCTCCTCTTGCAGAGGACTTAGCAGAGGACTTAGGTTTGGTTCCAAGTACCCACACAGGGTAGTTCACAATTGTCCATAACTCTAGTTCGGGAGGTTCCATTGTGTCTTTTTCTCTTTACAGGCACCCATATGCATATGTGTCTACAATACATGGGGGGGAGGGGCACAATCATGGATGTACACACACACACACACACACACACACACACACACACAAAGTAAAAGTGAAAATTTACCTAATGGGGGCCCTGTCTGACTCTGAGGTCTGGGTCACAGCTCTGGTGACTATTGGTCAGCCAGAGCTGTGACCCACAGCCTTGAAGGGACATCCATGTTCCTTCTGTCTCTAAATGTTCAGCACTGTGTTGAGCAGCGTGGGCTTTTTTAAGAGCTGCTCCACCATGCAGAATCTCACGCTGCAGGACTCCCCGGAAGGTCTGTGCACACATCAAATGTGTGAGCCACGGTAGTCTGGGATGCTGCCTTTCACACACAGCCTTGGCTTCCCTTGGCTCAGGAAAATGACCATGTGGGAAAGCACCCAACTTTCTGAAAGTCTCCCTGAAACTTGCTGGCTGAGCCTAGGATGCAGTCCTGTTGTCCTTTATCAACAGCGACACAATGCCTCTCCCACAGCCATAAATAAGTTCTGAGCAGAGAAGCTGAATCAGCAAAGGTAAATCAAGTCCGGCATTGTGCTGGTGCATGCATCTATGGGGAGATAAACAAAAAAGCGAGCACTGGAGTCTGCATATTTCTTTTAAATATATAAGTAGTAGGTAATCAGAGGTTGACGCCACATCTGGATCTGCATACATTTTAGGAAGATTATATATCCTCCCTGTTTTCTTCTTATTTTCCATTTTTCTTCTTCTAGGAATAGAGCCCAAGGTCTCACAAATGCCAGGCAAATGCTCTACCACAAAGCCATAGCCCCCAGGTCCAAGGCTTCCTCCTTAACTTCCCAGGTCCTTCTCGTCCTGGATCATCTTCTGCAGCGTCTTTCCATCATCTTCCATCATCATCCAGCATCTTTCCATGCCTTTACTTCTACTCCCCAAAGCAAAACAAAACAAAGAAAAAAACCATACAAAAACAACAAAATGTACTGTAATGGGTAACTTTTGAATCATTCTTTCCCTCTGCTTATATCCATTCAATTTGCCTGCTATTTTTTGTAAAGTTCATTTAGTCATTCAGCTAATTACTATTTAAGGAATATTTGTGTAGCATCGACAACCCAAGTGTCACAAAAAGAGATGTTAAACAGAACCTTTATCTTTCTTCTTGGAGTTCATAGTTTAGTTTGGATTTAGTCTTCAGGAAAAACAACCCTAACTGAAGGGAAGTAGTGCATTCTCAAACACATACATGATGGGAAAGCCCATGAGAAGAATCTGTGCGTGGTGCTGGGGATTGAGCCACAGGCTTCGGGCATGCTAGGCAGGCTTTCTCCTGCCCAGGGCACACTCCTCTTTATTTTGAGACAGTTACTACAAGAGCGCGCCATCGCGTCCATGTGCATCATGCTTAGGGGGTCATCTTGCTTAGGTGGTGAGCACCTGACAGACAGAGCTCTCAACCCAGCTTCAAGATAATCTTTTCTGATGGGAAGTTAATGAAGGTTTCTTTATGGTCACACATAGTAAGTTGAATGGCACTGGAAAGTGAAAATAAAAATATTATTATGTGTTCAATTTTCCAGGGCTGACCCTGAAAGAAAAGGTGCATTAGTACCAATGATGCAGTGTGTGCAAACACTAAGTGGTCACTGTGCAGAGGGTATTTTTACATCTACACATGGCACGATAGACTTCAGTAGCCCTTGCATGTATGTATGTATGTATGTATGTATGTATGTATACACACACACATATAATTGGAAGATTATGGAGGATCCTAAATTAAAGGCTAAGGAATCTGATCTGTACTCAGTATTAAGTAGGAACTACCAAGATTGTCCTCAATGAGGAAGTGATACAACTGAGTCTGAGCTGGCCAATGAAATCGCTGGTAAAAACGTGCTGACACTGAGACTCAAGGGAACCAGAGTCCATCAGTTGTTTTTCTCTTGCTGTGGCCAAATACCTGGCAAGAAGCAGCTTAAAGGAGAAATGGTGAGTTTGGGCTCATAGCATGTGAGCACATACAGTCCATCATGGCGGAAGGCCAGGTGGTTGCAGTGGCTTTCAGCAGAAAGGCTGCTTGCCCATGTCTGAACAGGTCTGAAAGTCAAGAAATGCTGGTGCTCAGCTGATTCTCTCTTTGTTTCCTTTTCCATTTAATCCAGGACTCTGGCCTATAGGATGGCTCTGCCTGAGTCCCCTGCTCTGTTGATCCTCTCTAGACAGACCTGGAGGTGTCTTCTGGGTGATTTTATACTCAGGCAAACTGACTATGAAGATTAACCATTAACAGGGTCCATTCTCAACAGCCTTGCAGAGGGCAGTGAGAACCTGGACCAAGAATGGTACTGAGGGAGAAAAGATGTGTAGAACGGAGGCCACAGTGACAAACGAGATTACACGATACCAGTGATTGTCAGGGAAGAGAAAGAATAACAGTGATGCTCCGTTCTTAAATCAGGACCCCTGGGAAGTCAGTGGTCATCCAAGAACTGGGAAACATTTCACAGTAGAGGTAGGATATACAATTTGGGCATCTTCATACTAAGATGTCAAGAGAAATTAAGGAGGAACTGTCTCAGTAGCGAACTGGAAATAGACACTTAGAACTTGGTTGAGGCATTGATTTGGGGAGTGATCAGTCTAAAGACAAGGAAGGTAAGGATAAAACAGAGCAAAATACCAGCTCATGTAAGCAAGGAGAAAGAGGAAGAAGAAGGACCCCAAGGAATACAGTTGTGTGCTATGACAACAATACGGCCGGATGGAAGATTACTTGTCGTCTCTACCCTACCCCATCCCATAGCGGCTTCCTTCCGTCTCGTTCAGGAATATCCCTGAAGCCTTAACTGTTCAAAATGGGTTTAAAGATGCTGCCAAGGCACTGGCAAGAAGACAGTCTGATTGCTCAGGGAGCTGGACTCTGCTCTGGGCTGTCTGATAACTCTACTGAGACTGGATAGCCAACTCCACAACTCTGAGTTTGTACCCAAGGTGGAGAAGAAGCGATTGCAAGACAGGCAGTCTGACTCCATAGGTCTGCCTATTCTCACACAGAAGACAGAGACGAGGAAGACTGAGCGTCACACCCTTCCCATTCCCCCGCCAGGCCAGAATGTCTCGATGCCAGAGGGATGCTGGCCATTCCACACCTGGGCCACCCATTGAACCTGTTCTGCCCACTCCTTTGACAAAGATAATTTCAGGCTCCCGGTGGCTTTTTATTTCTTTTCATGCCAAATTATAAACTTGAATAGTAGTAAGAATAGCTCTCCAGCATCAGCTGTATCCCACTCATTTACTCTCATTCTCTGCCATGGTTAGCAAAATTGCCACCTTCAATATTAAGGACTACAATTTTAAACGCTTATATATAATGATTCGAAAAATAAATATACAGGGAACTTGTCCTACCTAAGGAATCTTGAATTCATGTCATATTTGATCAATTCTTTTCATTGGGGAAAACACACACACACACACACACACACACACACACACACACACTCACTCACTCCTTATCACCATGATTTGATTCAGTATTGGAGTCTTAGAGTCATTCAAGACAGTAAAGACTCCTAGAGAGAAATGTCCTTTTGACCTGATGCCATTCATTGCTGTGGTTCTGTCTTATGGCTTGGGCCCTCTTCTCTGAGGAGGTCTCGGGTCAGGAGGACAGGAGGTGGAGAGCCATGGGGATGAAATCTAGGTTTCTTTTTACTCCTCCACGCTGCTTCTGGCTTCTCCTGTCGTTTCAGAAATTTGGAGGCATGGTTTACAACAGTGTGCCTTTGTAAGAGGAGAACAGATCCCATATATTTCTTTCAAATTAAAGGTATTTATTTTCTACTCCCCGGGAAAAGTAGAGCCTTCACTATTTGTGTAGGAATCCGATTGTTAGCCATTATGTTTCTGGGTAATTCAGGTTCATACCCTTAGCAACCAGATATGCTCACAGTTTGACACAGGGGAAAGACTAACAAAAGCCTCATATTCTATTTTCTAAAAGCACTTACTCAAAAGGTAAAATTTTAATAGCAATTCTTGCAAAGACCATTCCTAAGTAAAGAGAGAAAGTGTGTTCGGAAACCCATTTGTTATGACCTCCTCGGTCTACTTGACCCACTCCCTCAAGAGTATCTGGTGAGTGCTTGGTGAGTCTGGATTTAGGCTTCACCAGTTTTGAAGTTCAGGGCTCAGACCACGTCTGGTGCTGGTTTTCCATGGGGCAGTCTCAAGGTCTGGGAGGCTTTGGGATATCTCAAGGCCAAAATTGCCAGGGAAGACCCACATCCAACCTTTGGGCATGAAGAACTGAAGGAGCTGGGCTCTGCCCACTGTACTCTGGTTTGTAATATTTTCTGCTACCACCAGGTGGTGGTAGATATGTAAGTGCATCCATGGGAAAGGTAGGGCTATCAAAGTATAAAGAAGGTTTAGATTGGGGAAATTACCAAAGCAAACTCTATTTAATGAGACTCTGGAAACTTTAATTAAATAGGATCAATATTGCACATGGAGCAAAAACAAAAATACAGATAGAAATTAGATGTCTTTCCTGTAGGGAAAAGCCTCTCTCCTCTCTCTTCTTTCCTCTCTTCTCCCTCTCCTCTCTCCCCTCTCTCTCCTTTCTCTTCTCTCTCTTCTCTCTCTTCTCTCTCTTCTCTCCACTCTCTCCTCTCTCCTCTCTTTTCTTCTCGTCTCCTCTTGTCTTTCCTCTCCTCTCCTCTCCTCCCCTCCCCGGTCTCCCTCTCCCCCTCCCTTCTCTTTCCCTCTCTCCCTCCCTCTCCCTCCCTCCTTCCCCTCCCCTCTGCCAAATTTCAGATTTCAAATACCTATGTGGTATCAGTTCCTCAAAAAGAATAGAATCTGCCCAATTAAAATCATAGCAAATACTCAAAATTTTAGAGCTACATGGTGGCATTAGGGGAGTCTTAGCTCAAATCCTCCCACTTTGTAAAGGAGGACAGTGACTTGGAAGAAGCTGTGTGGTTTACAGCGGCATCAGTGGGGCGATGACTGGACCAGAACCCAGCAGCTCTGGCTTCCTTCCCTCATCTGCCTTCTGTCTCAGCTGCTTTTGTGAGCATCTTCTGCATTTAGCCATGACTACTGGTGGCTCCCCTGTCACTCTTTCCAGAACACAGAACTCCTGTTTTTCTTCTCCAACAATTCCATTCTCTCTCTCTCTCTCTCTCTCTCTCTCTCTCTCTCTCTCCTCTCTCTCCCCCCCTCTCTCCCCTTGTATGTTCGTCTTCCCAGCTTCATGTTGAAGCTCACTGCAGCTCAGCCCTTGGAACCCACTCCTCTTGCCAGCTGTGGTCGCTTCCTTAGAAATCACAGCTAGGTGCTTTGATTTAGCCAGCGTCTCCCCAGGGGCAGCTTCACTGTCGAGTTAGTCTTCAGCTAAGACCACTCCTCTGACCTCTAGACCTTTCATACATCTTTATTTGGACACTGCTAAGGAGTGTGTGTCTCACATGTTCTAAGTAAAAAAAAAAATCTAAATTTTTTATCTCCTCAAAGAAACCTAATATACCTGTAGTTAGTCCTAAACTCAACCATTGCAACCCTAACCTTTCAGATCAAAATCCTTGGTGTCACCGTGTATTCTCTCTCCCTCCTCCCTCCCTCCCTTTCTCTTTCTCTCCCTCCCTCTCTCCCTCCCTCCCTCCCTCCCTCCTCCCTCCCTCCCTTTCTCTTTCTCTCCCTCCCTCCCTCCATCCCTCCCTCCCTCCCTCCCACCTCCCTCCCTCCCTTTCTCTTTCCCTCCCTCCCTCTCTCCCTCTCTCCCTCTATCCCTCCCTCCCTCCATCCCTCCCTCTCTCCTTCCCTCTCTCCCTCCCTCCCTCCCTCTATCCCTCCCTCTGACATCTTCTATCTCTTGTACTGTACATCCAAATCACTGGCTCTGTCTCGAGTCTGATTACTTCTTACCACCTAGCATCTGACTCACTGCCTTTCATTTCTAGCTTAATCTCTTGAAAGTGCCTCCTAAATGTCTAAGTCTCAGGTTGCATCACACTATCATCTGACAGCTAAAAGGGTCTTTTAAAAACTTGAATCAAACAGAAGTCATTTGCTTCCATTTCTCTAACAGAACAAGCAACAGGCCTTGCAGTCTTCCCCAAGGCGTCCCGGGCCTTCCTATCCACCGTGTTCTGATTACCTTACTGTGCTCTAGTCACATTGCCTTTCTTACTGTTTCTGGAATATTCTAGGCAATTTGCCTTCGTACTTTCTGTGCCCTCTGCCTGGATGTTCTTCCCCAAGAAGGGGGTATATCCTACCAGCTCAACTTCTTCAGAGCTGCTCAAATGTCACCCCCACACAGGCTTGAATGGACCATCTCTTTAAAGCCACACCCACCTCTCCTGCCTTGCTTTCTGGTTCTAATACTAACTTGTCCCCAGAACAGTGTATACTTTATGTATTTATTCTTCTTTATCTTTCTACAAACATGTAAATCCCAGGACCATGGGGATTGATACTTGTTCTTCTCATTGATGTGTCTCCTGTGTAAAAGGCAGTCCTCAAACAGCTGTGCTGAACAGGTAGCTGGTGGATGGATGGATGGTTGGATGGATGGAGGGAGGGAGGGAGGGAGGGATGGACAGACAAATGGATGGATGGACAGACAGATGGATGGATGGCATTAATTCATATTTTCTTTATTGTGGCTCACTTGGCAAAGCCAGTTTCTAAAATCACTGCAATAACAATACAATAAATGCTGGCAACTCATCCTGACAATGAACCTCTACCATCACCTCTGTATCTGGGTCCCGCTCTCATGCCCCCCTTCATAAATAGTCCCTCTCTACTTCCATGTCTTATATTTGTCTTTAAATAGAGATCTTATATATAAGAGAATACACATCACCTTCTTTCTGGCTTATTTTGCTTGACATGATGATCCCTGTCCACCCCCCTGCTTTTCCTGCAAATGGCATAATTTTATTTTTCTTTCTGATAAATGAGATTCAGTCTGTACATGTACCACATTCTCATCATCTGTTCATCTGAGGATGGGTATCTAGTGATGTAATAACTCAGCTACGGTAGACACGTGAGACATGCGAGTGTGCCTGCATCCCTCTGTTCCATTGGCTTAGATCCCCCAGGGACATACCCAAAGCTGATCGTAGGGTAATATTGTTTTAATTTCATAATATTTTGTCATAGTTATTGTGCTCTTAATATTTTTTCTCAAATTTAGCTTGTATGTCTATACTAAAATTGAATTTAAGGACTCTAAGCCATGACTATCATCAAAAATGTTGAGGATTAAATTCATCTGTAATTGTGCTTCTCTCTGTGGGAGAACACTAGCCTAGAGAGAAAGCTTCCAGCTCCTCTATGCAGATTATTCAAATCTCTCCAGGAATATGGAACATCCAAAGATTCCCCTCATTCTGGTCACACCTCCCAGAGGACAGCTGTGTAATACAGTTCCCTTTGCCTGAAATGCCCAACGCAATTAAGTTTACTCTTTTTATTTTTAATTTTTATTCAACTGTTCCTCATATGTAATATTAAACAATGTCTTTAATTATTCCTCAGACGTTTTATTCAGTATGTTTTGTTTATATCTATCCCCCTGTCTCTTCCCAGATACTCCCCTCACTTACTAAACCACCAACTTCATCTCCCCATTTCCCCCAAAAGAAATTCAGTGGAGTTTGTGTGGAGCCTGCCTCAGAGTGTGATCCTTGTATCAAATGTCACTCCATTGAAGGAAACTGATTTCCCCTTGCTGAGAAGCTAACAGGCTCTTGGTTAGTGGTGGGCACCCGTGCCCGCTTCCCCTCCTCCATGCTGGGAATTTGGTTTGCATGGGTCCGACCTGTGTTGTCACAATCTCTGTGAGGCCATAGCCCATCTGCCTTACTGTGTCCAGAGAATGTTTCTGTGATATCATCCACCGCCTCTGCTTCTCACAGATTTTCTACCCACTCTTCTGTAGTGATCCTGAGCCTTGAGGAAATCCCTTTTAGGGCTGAGCATTTCAAAAAGATGGAAATAGGATGTAGTGTCCCCTTGTATGTTTAAGCTTCAGTAGGCTTACCAGCTGTGTAACAGAAAATAAGTGCCCCTCCCTTCTGATTCCCATCCCCCTGAGAAAACACTTTCATGTTTTAATAGTGGTAAACACCAAGTTTTATTATTTTAGCCAAATTTAAGTCCACAGCTCTGTGCCACGAAGGGTACCTACTCTGTTATGAAGTAGCTATTACTACCTTCCATATTAACTGCCCAGACTGAAACTATCCACACTAAACACCCTCTCGCTCTCAACCCCAGTACCTGATGGCCACTATTCTAGTTCTGTGTAGTTACATTGGGTATAGAACTTAAGTTGTAAGTCATGAATGCATCTAACAGCCAGCTTCCAGATATGCTAAGACAGACAGTGCTTTCTAATATTTGCTTGTGAGCTATATATTTTTCTCTGAAAGATATATAATCTCTTATTCTCTGGTGTTCCACAATTTTGCAATTATGTCTTATTACTTACATCTTCCTTATTTTATAATAAAATTTTTCTTGACAATTTCTGAGATCACCTTGTGTATGTATACATGTGCAAAGTTTATTTCTCTGTATTCAGACATTGCCAAATGTCTAGTGAATTTTTGGGGTTATCCAAGTTTATATAAGATTGAAATAAATTAAATGTTGAAACCAGTTTGGGGATGGAGATTGTTACCTTATAAACTGCACAGATGGGTTATTGGGAAAGGGCATAACTATTATAAGAAGCTTTTCTCATGCTAACATTAATATATCTCTCTTAAAGCTTCCTAGTTTCTATAAGGAATAATATTATTTCCTTCCTTGGTAGAAAACAGGAGCCTAACTCTCACTTTTCTGTGGCCTGGGGCAAAAAGAAATTGTGAGAATCCCACCGGTCTTTCTTGACTTCCCAGTGCTCAATATTCTGCACACCCACCTCCTCACTCTGCCTTTCTCCTCGACTCAACTCTCATATTCTATTTTGAATCCCTCTACTCTTTCCCTCAGTAAATCTACTGCTCCCCTGTGGTTCCTCATGGCCCGCGATTCTTCCTTGTAAGCCCACATTTTATATGTAGCATCCTGATTTTTTTTTCATGAACTCCTTATTCTTAGCTCTCATCTATGCACAAAACTGAGACCCTCTGTAAATCAACAAGGAAGATGTGTTAGCTTCTTATTGTGGTGGTAAAATATCCAAGATAAACTATGTAAAGGAGGAAAGCTTTGTGACTGGCTTGTGGCTCTGAAGTTTTAGACCTGGGTCACCCGCTTCTGCTGCTTCCAGACACACCTGATCATGAAAAAAGAATGAAATGGAGCAAAGAGGCTCTGCTTGTGGGATAGGAGGGAGGGGGAGAGAAGAGGGGGAAGGGAGAGAGGAGATGGAGGGAGGAGGGGAAGGAGGAGGAGAAACAAGGCAAGAGGAAAGAAACAGAAGGGATGGGCGGGATCAAGACCTAGCTAGGAACAAATTACATTTCCCCAAAGGCATACTCCTACCTCACAGGGTACAGCTTCCTCCAACTAGACACGCCCCCTAGAATGTTTATAACACCCTAAAACTGCCATGACCCAGGGAGCAGATTTTCAAAACATCAACTTTGAGAAGACATGTAATCCAAACTCTAACAGAGAAAAAGGTTAGAGTTTGTTCAAACTGTGCTTTCTGGAGACTCTGACTAGAAGATACCAAATAAGAAATTATAAGATGATAGTTGAGACTGAAGCAGGCCTTCAAGTGATCATACATAATGGAGATACTCCACGGATACAAGCAAAGGTGGACCAACCATATGGGGGGAGGTTAGCACCTACATGGCTAGTTATTATAATTGGAATATGAGGGCAGGGGCTTTGTAGGTATATGGGTGCGTCACCAGAAATTGACTTAGTCATCCTTTTTGGTGGCGTGTTGCCTTCTTTCTTAATCTTGTTGGGCACAATTCTCTAAGTATGTTGGGCACAATGCTCCAAATAGGGCTTTCAGGTTTCTGTGTATTTTGGTATCGGGATATGTCTGGCTCACTTACAGGCTTACATCTAGTGACAGTAACCATGCACAATGAGGTCTCCAAGCTAACAGGACTTAAATGTCTGCTACCCCCTCAGGCTCTTCGGATGATGACTCAACCAAAGGGGAAATGGGAAGTGGAGCTTTGCACCCCCTCCCCTCTGACTCCAGTGCATTGCAATAGGGCTACTTTTAATGTGCTTAGCAACAATTAGCTCTTGAAGCTGCAACAGCTGCACAATGCTGATGCTCTCCAGATGCAGCAAACGAATTAAATCATGCGATAATTCAATTGGAAAATGGGTGCAATTATAGAGAATGCAGAATCTGCTAGCCGCCTCATGGTGACTTGGAGTTCTTAAACAACAGTTGTGTGGGCTGCTCGGGGAGTTGGTGGCCCACTCCAAAACTGATTTGGGTGTTTTCAGGAACCTCTGTCCCACTTCTGGGAATAGTGGTATATTAGTTACTTACTGTTGCTGCAATAAAATAGCATGATCAACAGCAACTTACAGAAGAGTTTGTTCTAGTACAGTTCCAGAGGGATAAGAATCCATTGTGTCTGTGGAGGTGTGGTGGCAGGCAGCCAGGGCAGGATGCTGAGAGATCACATTTATAACCCCAAGCATGTATCAGAAATCAGGGAAAATCGGTAAACCCCCAAGCCTCTTCCTAGCGATGAGCTTCCTCCAGCAAGGCTGTACATCCTCATAATATCCCCCAAAGAACATCAACTGGGAAGCAAGTGTTCAAATACCTGAGTCCTTGGAGGACATTTCTCATTCAAACCACCACAGATGACATCACACAGCCCTGTACTCAGTTAAAAGATAACTGGATGTCACCTAAGACAACAGCAAGGACAAAGTTCCCCGTATAACTTCCTGACTTTACCCATCTGAATCACTTCTTGGTTAGGCAACATTTGTCATTTGACTATTGCTGGCTCAACCACATGGTAACATCAACCATAAGCACAAGAAACAAGATGGACTAACCTTGAACACAAGCACAAGATGGAGTTCCTAAGACTACCGGGTGACTGAGAGAATCATAAAATAGTAGACTTAAGCATTTTATTTTAACTACAAAACTCCAGCATGGGTATTACACACCAACGTTTTGATTTAGGGCCAAGTGCAAGGCTCATGTCCCTTGCACGTCTGTCACTTTTCTTATATTTACCATGATCTTGGTGCATTTATGATTTCCAGCTGGAGCTTATGTAAAGGGAACTACAAACCTAAAGTAGTGATTTTGAAATCATTTTCAATGGAGTCTTCTTGAGGGTCTGTGAGATTTCCTTCTCCGGCTCTGACTTTCACAGCCAACTCATATCCTATCAAGGGCTTGTGTGTATACATGCTACTCTGCAGTAACATCCACACTGGAGGACAGGTCATCTGTGTCCTGGATATTTTGTATTGACAGCCTACAGAGCTGTTCTCAGGTGACCTTGCCTCATCCAGTGGTAACTTCTCTTTTAATGCTTTAACTTTCTCGAATCTTCCCAAAGCATTCAACTGGATTTTCAGAGAAATCATAGCTCTCATCTTGCTTTGCAATTGGATTTTGTAATTACCACGAATATTTTTTAGAATAAATACCAGGGACTCCCGGGAAGCTAGGATCGCAAGCGTCAGCAGCGGCAGCATGTGCAATGTGCTACAGTGTGCCTGTTGACCTCCAGAGCACAGGCTGTTGTAGACATCAATCAAGATGCTTTATAAAGAACCAGCTAATGCAATGACTTGGTAAAGCAAAGGTTAATTAAGAGAGCATCCAGTGTCCTATAAATTTAGTGGTGTTCTTAAATGAATTTGTATTTTATCTGCTATTATATGTATGCCTAGAAATTATAACACCTAGAGGAATCACAGATCTTTGTCACCCACAGATTAATTTTGAGTTTCCTTATTGTAGCTCCCCCATGCATGAGGCATGGTCAGGCTGGGAACTCCTGGCTTAGGCTTTTAGGCCCATAGTAAAGTGCAACAATGACTGAGGTTTGCTAATGAAGTGGTAAGAAGTTCTATTCATACGATTTAAAGATAGAGGAGGGACAATTGGGAGGGTCCCCTGTGAGCCACACTCTTCCCTAACAAAAGGTCTTGGACATGTTGAAATCCACAAGACACACAAATACTTAAGAAGGCCATCACCTTTAACCCGTTGGGACTCTTTCTACTTCTTACTTGGGCAGTTATTGAGTCTCACATCTTGTCTTTTAATTTGACCTAATAGTCAACTTTGAGACTTCTTGAAGGAAAATGGCCTAGAGTCAGACTTTAGCTTGAATCATGATGGTACATCTAGCTTACCTAGTTTAAACATTCGCTAGATAGATAATTGTGTTTTGTCTATAAATAGGTCCTGGTCATAAGTGACTCATGAAAGTGGTAAAATGATTCAATATCCCAGATTCTCTCAAAGGGTCAGACATGGATAGGTTCTTGATAAACAGTTGGCAAATACAAAGCTATCTAAAATTTTATCAGAACATAAAATCCCTGGGAACAATATAAGGTTGAGAAACAGATGGTGCAAAATGAAAATAAAAAAGGAGTAAGAGAAAGAATAGTAACAACAATAGGTAAGATTTTATAGTTGAAGCACATCTGTGCTTAGAATATCACTAGCATCTTCTAATAGTCCTCTGAAATACACTGAGTAGCTTTTTTTCAAGAGGGAGGAAACTGAGGCTCACAAATTAGGACTTGGCTTAGATGACAGAGATGCATTAGACACAATGTGTCTGTCTTTCAACCCAGTACTTTGTTTATGAGCCACATAATATTTGCTTCTGTCTTTACTATCTTATGAACTCTTCAATAGTTCCCATATTCTAGAAAGCTACTTTTGGTCCGTGGAGGAATGAGATGAGTCATCAGAGGTCTAGGAAGATGCTTTGAGTCCTGACTGTGCCAAAATAAAAAATGTTTTAAAGTAAAACAAGAATGGAAGGAGTCCATGAAGAAGACAGCTGGGGCCATGAGCTTGATGTGTGGAAGAGCACCTGAGTTCTGACCGTAGACATTGCCCATGAGGCTAGGAGCTAGAGAAAGGTAACACTGTAAGTCCCATGTTGTTTAACAGTGGACAGAACACTACAGGAAGTGGTATGTTTTGAAGATGAAAATTTCAAAGGTCTAATGTAACATTCCGGGCATATTAAATGACATTATTTCCATATCCTTCTTGAGTAATCAATCACACCATAGCAGATTAAGAGTTCTTATTTTTAGCCCTATTAGCTACAGAATGATAATGAAAATTGATTATAGTCAGATTCTATCCTTAAGACATTGTCAGTAAATGAACTGAAATGCCCCAGAATCAATCCATTTAAAAAATATACTAGAGGTTGAAAAAAAGAGGGGCTTCATCAATTACTCTGACATCTGTTAATAAAGAAAGGATGATGAACTGGCTGCTCCATCACGGCCAGCTCACTGTGGGCTAAGGAAACAAGCCCCTTTGTTCCATCCACAAGAGAACTCTTTAACAAGCTGAGTGGATCTGAGCTGCCAAAGACCAGTTATTGGCTTCCAGGAACAGAAATCGGAGAAATGCACAAAAATAACTATCAGGAGGACGCAAACACCACCAATAAAAAAGCCATATCATTCTCTCATTTACAAATCTCCAAGATCTACATGGATCCTGGTGACACCAAGATCCCACAGTTCCCTGTAGATGGAAACTTGCCAGTGGCTGGATGCTACAGAAATGCCTGTGGACTGTAAATGGCTGCCAGAATAAACTAGGACTCCAGAGAAGCTTGGAACTACATGTTTTTGAAGACCTGATTGCAAGGTGAAAGCTTTATGATTTAGGGACAATCACAATATGCAGCTCAATAGAGTGATGAAAGACAGGCTTCTTATGGGAGCTTCCCCAAGCCACCTACTTTGGCACTAAGAAGGATATTGATGGTAGTTTCTAATGAGCTCACATATTTCCAATGACATCTTCCTGTGAAGATTCCACGGAACTCGTTAAGTGCTTGAGGCCTCAGATTAAACCCAAGCTGAGACCAGGTTGTGCTAGAAAGACTCCTTAGTGGGCACACAAGGTAAGAGGATCACCCTCTGGTCCTCAGCCTCACGGACTCCATCACCCTGAGGAGGAGCTACAAAGACTCGACTTATTTTATAGATAAAGTAGTAGGGATAAATAAGCCAAAAGATGTTTGATAACGCATCAAGGAATCATATTATTATATATTTGCCTATAATTATATGTAACACATATAAGTATATGTGTATTCATGTGCTTATATGCATTACATACGTTTTAAATGTATATATACAAATGTGTGTGTGTGTGTGTGTGTGTGTGTGTGTGTGTGTGTGTGTTTGTGTGTGTTTTAAAGTGTGTCACTTGAACTGAAAATACTCCTCAAAAGAGCCACGGACTATCAAAAGTCCAAGTAACAGGCATGAGAAGTCTTTGCACAAGTTGTTGGTTTGGGCTGTTGAAGTGACTCCAAAACAACATAGGCTATTGCTATTGTCCTTGGTTGCTTCTCAGAGAGGTTAAAGGTAAGTCCCTATTGTTGAAAACACCTCACATAGAACCTGGAGGATTCGACTGAAAACCTCCTTCCTTCAGTCCAGTTTTCACAGTACCGGAAGGTTCTGTGTCATCTGCTTATCTAGTTGTGACACCTATGAACCACAATAATGACCAGCATAGCAAGGTACCCCTAAAGGTACAATAGTGACACCCACATTTTGGTGGTAACCAACAGTGTCCAATTAGCCTCAACAGGAGTGGAAATAAGCATCTGGCATTAACAACATAACTAACTGCCTGAAACTAACGAAACCATGGGTCTTAGAGGAGAACCTACTATTACTATCTTACTATAGAACTATAATATTTAACGGCATTGTAAAATTTATCATTATATATACCTATTAAATATAGCTTTCGCCCTGGCCATAGAATCTTCTCTTTGAAGCAAAAAAAAATTACAATTACAGGAACTCACAATTGGTCATAATACAAAAATCAACTGGTCACGGAGAGCCAGTCCCACTGAACGGATCTAAAACACAACTCCTGTACCCAAGGCTCAGGAACATTACAGAAGAGGTGATGGTACAATCGTAAGAGCCAGAGGAACGGGAAATCTACTGTGAGATTAGATGGTCTCCTAGAGATGACAGGGAAAATACACCCATTATTTGGCAGCCATGTTATTGAGGTGCCATGGGTGTATTTTCCCTGCCAACAATGCCAAGAGATATGCAACTTGGAAGAAGAACATTGCCAAAGAATTACAGATAATTAATGACTATTGAAAGAAGAGAGCTGGTGTCACCCAGGGATGAGCCTCCTAACTGGCCTTCACTACAAAGTGGGCAACCCTAAAATCATACACACATAATAAACAAAATAAAATGGATCCAGCAGATTGTATTCATATAACCTTCCATATGTGAATATACATAATGTATGTGACAATAATAATCAAAGAAAAAGTGACTATCACTTTGAAAAGGAGTGAGGGGAGATGTGGCAGGGGTTGGAGGGAGGGGACATGGGAAGGGCTGGAGGGAGGAAAGGGAGCAGAAAGGGATGCAATTATGCTTTAAAACTTAAATGTAAATTGGCAAAGACTGCTTTCAAACAGTTGTAAAGTTTTAAATGTATTTTTTAGAGCAAAAGCGGTAAAGTGTAGAGATTCGGTAGCCTGCTCTAAAGCATCGCGTTTAAGCTAAAGCTCAGATTTCTCAATACTCCATGCATTTGCCTGTGTCCTGACCTATGCTAATGTGCTAGTGAGGACCACTGCCATGGCAGTTAATGCCCTCTCTCTCCTCTCTCTCTCTCTCTCTCTCTCTCTCTCTCTCTCTGTGTGTGTACACATATGTAACATACATGGTGTCTATTTCACCTACCCCTCACTTTCTCTTTCTCACTAAGCAACTCCACAACAGCTTTACAGAGGACTAGAACATCAGTTGGACAGCTACAGCTTAAAGGAGATCTGTGAGATTACACTGGGGATGAGCCAATGTGCAGGTGCTTTAAAACCCAGTGCCTCTTCCCCCTCCATCCACGTGCTGGTGGATTTAAGATAATCAATAGGCAATTGGCTAGGCCCCAAATGATAAAGTAGCAACAGTGCTAATGTGAAAGGAAATGAAGACAATGGAATATATAAACTGGATGATAATATGGCAGAGCAAAGGACAATTAGGGTTGTATCAGAGAAGGTAGTTTATTTCGAGCTGAAAGTTATGGTCACAGTATGTGTGTGTGTGTGTGTGTGTGTGTGTGTGTGTGTGTGTGTGTGTGTGTGAACACGTGCGCATGTTCACGTGTGCATATGCACACTTGCATATGTGTGTGCTAGCCATAGAAGTCTTCCTCAACATGTTTCTACATTACATTCTGAGATGGGATCTATCTCTGGACCTGGAGTTCACTGATTTGTATAGACTGGCTGGCCAGCAAGCTCTTCTGCCTCCAGGCCTCTAGAGACCTGGGATAGTCACATGTGTGAACATGTGTAGCTTTTTGCATAGGTTCTTTATGTTTGAACATGTGTTTTACCATGACTACGTATGATGCTTTCATTAGCTTCCTAGACCTTATGTGGGAAACAGGTAAGATCATTGTGGATTCCAGAACCATGCTATGAAACAGATGTGCCTACGTGAAGCAGACCAGAGCTAGACTTAAAATAGAAAAGCACCATCCATAGGCACGGAGATGAACAAGCTAGGGAAGTTGGGAGTAGAGTCATGGGGTAGACATGGCAGTTTTCTTTCCAATAAATGCCTGGGCCATGAACACAAAACAGTTCTTCTGCCAACCAACATAAGACAAAGTGGTGGGTGTGTAAGTAGGTATATTTGAAAGTCATTTCAGAAAGAGACATTACAGAAAAGATGAAGAATGTCAGGGGAAGAGAGAAAGTCTTCCCGGGGAGACAATGAAAGATGACAAGTTAGGTCACAGTGGCTGAAAAGGAGACAATGATTGGTTGTCTGACTCTCTGGCCATGATGGGCCTGTAACTAATGAGGCTGTTCTGGTTACAAAGGAAGCATTCAGCCCGCTAATGAAAAACTCTTTGGCAACTGGTGTTAGGGAAGGAAAACACAAACCAGCAGCTCATTATTAGTTCCACAGCAAGTTAATTAATTTTTGCCAGTCACTTCAGGTCAGTCGCTGGGCTGAGCATCTGTCTCGGTCAGCTAAACAGCTGGAGGGATGACCGGTGTCTCTGTAGGCCATAAGCATATCCTATTCTGGGAACAGCAAAGGAGGCCAACTACAAAGCTGTATAGGAAAAAAACTAAAAGAATGAGTTTCCAGAACATTTTGCTCTTCTCTTGTCCACTGTGCAAGCCAGGATAAAAGACAGGAATTTTACTACAACAACAACAGCAAAAAAAGATGCGATTGTTTCAAAGTAGCATGCCTCTGCTTCTGTGCAGGAAGAGCAGAGCGGACAGTTACTGGGAGCAATGCATTGCAGATGTGGTCAAGTCCTAGACTAGGCGCATACAGCTATCTATTTCATTGACCATCTCAGAGCTCTTGTAGGATTGCCTAACCTCTCTGGGCTCACATGAATTTCCCACCTCTGCAAAAATGTGCCCATTTGAGATTCTTTGTACTATTGGGAAATTTCAGTCACTAAATATGTCATTCTGTGTTCCAGTTAGAATCTGGAATGTTCTCAAAGGTCCATGTTTGGTTTCTAGCTGGGCATTACTGAAAGGTATAGAAACCTTAGCAGGTGGGGCTAGTGGGTCAGCTCAAGGGAACTGTGGGATACCCCTCAACACACACACATTCTAGCCATAAGGTGAATGGTTTTGTTCAACCACTCCCTATCAGCTGCCCCACCCCAGACCCAATCAAGGACTGAAACTCTCCAAAGTGTGACCACTAATAAACCTTATGTCTCTATAAGCTGATGTGTCTCAACTATTTAAAATAGTGACAAGGGCTCTCTTTGGAGAAATACAAGCATTTGCCAGATATTGTTGTATAATCCTTTCAGAAAGACTACAGTGGCCTGGTACAGTTCTTGTTGAAAGATGAGAAATTTAAATCCAAAAATGTGCTTGAATAAAATACACATGTAGTTGACCTGGTCTTAAAGAATAATAGCCCTTTATAAAGATAGGCATTATATACAAGTTGAGTGGGGACCATTTGTTTAGCATACATATTAGTGCTGGTATATTTACTTTCTAGGGTAGATTAAGTGATACAAATTTTCCTAATTACCCGGGGTACATAATGCATAATGCACATAAGTAATATTTATTACATGGTCACCCCTGGAATAGGCCAAGATAAAGAAGTTCATAAACTACCCGTAAACTTGAACCATATGTTTAATCCTCTTTTTGGGCCACTTTTATGGTTTTGTTTGGCTGTTGTGGTTTGTTAATATTTTTTGTATATTATTCAGAATTATAGAAGTTTTCAAGAAATTAAATTGGAGGAACAGTTCATTATATCAAGTCACTTACAAATGTTTCTGGTCCTTTAGAATAGCCTCTCCTTTCTCTTCAGAGCTCGACAAGAAACAGTGAAGTTGAAAATGGAGTTTGAATGCCTAGCCACAACTCGTGATTGCGTGTTTCCTGTTCCCTCCTCCCCCAGAGCTCACGCTCACTGTGGATCCTGATGTTAGTCGTTAACAGTGATTGGGACGCTCAAAAACCCGCGCACACAAGAGAATTAGTGGCTGATGGGAACAATGTTGCTTAATGAAATAAATGTGGCATTTATAGACAGCTTTTCAGATCTATGGCAAATCAGGAGGTGAGGCTCCCAGCAAGCAAGAATCAACCACTGACATCCCTGCTCCCAGGAGGAGTGGGCTCCTCTGCCTAGGAAAAGTGGGCTATGAGATAGGATAGTGGAAGGCTCCATGGTGAGCCTTCCACTATGACTCTGAACTGCCAAGAACCTGAACACACTGTTTATGAGCAACGCCTAAGGGGTTAGTGGACTGGAGAGAACTCAAGCCCTGTGTTATAGATCAAGAGCTGACATTCACAGAAAGGCAGGGAACCAGCTAGTTTCTTATAGATGACACCAGATCTCAGATATTAAACAAATCAGCAAAGGGTCCTACCTGTCCATCCTGTAAGCCAGCCCATCTGTTATGGCTTGAATATGAAGTTCATCTCATAGGTTCATGTTTTCAATACTGGCTTTCCAGCTTGCCATGCTATTTTAAAGGCTGCTGAGCCTTTTGAAGGTGGGCTCTTGCTGATCAGAGTGGTTCACTAGGAAAGCACCTCTGAAGGTAATATCCTTCATACCATTCTGTGCTTTCCATACTACTACTACACACGCTTGCTGTTGGGGACTGAACCACTATTGCTGGCTGCCTTCCTTACAGTGATGAACTGAAATCTCCCTGAAATTTTGTACCTCATTAATCCCTACCAAGTTGGCAGCACATATGAAATGAAGACCTCATTTTTACATTATTAGTATATGAAGGGATTTCTGGGGATCCACTCCAGAACACTTAGATGGGAAATGTACTAGTTTTAACACATGCATATATATGTATTGTGTAAATTTTTTTTGGGAGCTTTGGCTCCATTACAGAAAATGCTAACAGAATCACCATAACAGCCTTATAGACACCCTTCCTACCCCTAATTTCTCTTCCTTTCTGTCGCAGGGCTGTTCTTTTCTGCCTTTCCTTGGGGCCTCTTCTTACTGTATCCTTTGTTCCACTTCTCCATCAATGTGGTTTTTTCTTACACATCTTTTTATTGTTGCTATTATAGGAAGAATCCATCTTCTAACATATTGGAAAAGCCTTCAAACTGTTTATCAAGTGGACCATTTAAGCTTTGGAAAAATGAAGATGTAGAGAATTTGCCCCGGATGCTCTCCACTGGGGCCTGAGACCCAACCCGGGCTCTGCCCATAGATTCCCAGTTACAGGCAGAGTAATTATACACTGGCCTAGAAGATGCAGTGCAGGGTGAGCTGGGTGGATTTGCAGATTAGCCATTAATGGAGATGAAGAAGAGATTGGAGCCTGTGTCCAATGTGCTCAGTTTCTTCCAGGGAGCTGCAAACAAATATCCAAGAAGAGAAACCAAGAAAAGTGACGACCCTGGAGAAGGGTCCGCTTCTCTTCTGGGAGCTGCTCTCGTGATGAGCCATCTCAGAGATCTGGACTAACTCTGGAGGCCAGCTCTCGGGTCAGAGCTTGACTTGTCTTCCCCTTTCCTCACCAAAGACGAGGAGCAGGAGAGGTAGGGTGAGAAAGACAAAGATGCAGGAGAAAACAGCAGCGAAAAAAACCAAAACAAAACAAAATAAAAACAAATAAAGACAAGTATCAGGAGGCCAGAGAAGAAAGGTTTGCCAGGAGTACACCAAAGTGCCCTTTCTTCCTTTGAGGACTTCTGGGATTCCACTGTTTCCATGTTACATGTCTCCTCCTGAAAGACAATGCCCAGCCCCTCCGCACACCTTACTCAAGGCAGATAAGAAGATCATATAATACTGCTCTCCTGGAAACTGATGCTCACCCCATTTCTCCTTTTGTTGACTTCTCCCATGAAATATGCATGTTGGGTGGTTTCCTGGGTAATCAGAAACTCTTACCTGCCCTCTACTCTTCTCTGGCTCCTTGCAAGAGTCAGGCTATAAGATGGAAGAAAATGATGTTTATTGCTTGCTAAATATTTTTCCAGGAATTTTGTATAGTTGAGGCAATAAGCGCTTGCTGAGCAAGTGTGCCGCCCTGGACGGTAGAGATAGGAGGGTCCCTGGGGTTTGCCGGCTAGACACTCAAGATGAATTTTTTTTTTTTTGGTGAGTTGTAGATTCAAGGGGACACCCTGATTCAAAAACTAAGGTAGAGAGAGATAAGAGATACCCAGCATTGGCCTCTGGCCCTCACATGTGTGCTCACAGATACACACACACACACACACACACACAATCTCTCTCTCTCTCTCTCTCTCTCTCTCTCTCTCTCTCTCTCTCTCTCTCTCTCTCTCCCCTCTGTGTGTGTTTCTCTGTCTCTTGTGTTCTCTAGCTCTCACACATTCTATGTGTGTGTCTGTCTGTCTGTCTTTTCCTCTCTTTCTCTCTCTTTCTCTCTCTCCCCCCTCTCTCTCTCTCTCTCTCTCTCTCTCTCTCTCTCTCTCTCTCTCTCTGTGTGTGTGTGTGTGTGTGTGTGTGTGTGTGTGTCTGTCTTTGTTTCCCTCTCTTTCTCCTCCTGTATGCTATTATTATTCCTGTTTCACAGAGGAAAAAAATCTAAGAACTTGAGGAATATCTTGACAAGATCATTCAACTGCAGGGAGTCGGTTGAGATGGAACTGATTTTATTCTTCAGCGCATCAAGCTACCCCTCCTGCTTATTCTTTCCCCCTAGTTAGAAGCACGTTAATAAGCAGAGGATAAGGAGATTGAGGCAATGTAATTTTGTGCTGATTCTGTGATTGGCATACCCCCAGCATCTGACATTGACTGGTTCATTACATTTTCATTGAATGAATAAATACATGTTTCCACTTCTATGATTGGGATAAGAATAGTTTATGACGGTATTGTGAGGACACATGAGTGTGAAATTACTTTGGATTCTAACAAGGAGATGAATAACGATTGTTTGGGTCTTGCAGTGCTTGACTGTGGGTTGGCAGGTATTAATCATTTAACCTTCACAGGATTAATTATTTAATCTTCACAAATTTAAAAGGGAAGACTCCATTTACATTGCACAGATAAGAGACTGTTTTTACAAAGGTCACACACTGAGTATATACAGAGGCAAGATATGAATTCAGGCAGTCTGACTGCATGGGTCTTCACAGCCCATGTGTATTCCATTCATATACTATTGAACCTAGAAAGCAGAAAACTTGAGGTCCAACAGTGGTCAGCACAAGGAATATTCCTTACTGTTGAAGTCTTCCATATGTGAGTGAAAACTTTTGATACCTCTTCACTACAAATGTAACTTAAGAGTCAACTAGTGGCTGATTCCATAACCTTTTAATGCCTAAAAGATAAGTTTGAACTTCTACTTCTATATCTCAAGGAAGCCTAAAATTCCCATTTAGATTTTTTTCTATAGTTTCTTTGTCTTCACCAGACAGTGGATTGTCTCACGTGTGTCAATTTCATGTATGTTTCATGCAATCTGATGAAGAAGTGAAATTTGACCATCCCTCCCAGGTCCACCATAAAGCCTACTTAGGCAAAGCAATCTGTGTGATTAATAAAGGAACTTTGGGAAGTGGGAGAAAGAATAGAGTAGTTTAGAATAGAGAAATAGAAACAATATCAGTGGTTTTTGTCCTGTATTTACAACCATCTCTACAGGAAGCAATATCAAAGATGACTTCACTGGTTCTCTCTCCTTTGCCTCTCATCATTTCCGTGCATGCTTACACACATACACACATACATATGTGTGTACACACCCATGATTTCAGCTCTGTTATACACCCCAAACAATCCATTCAAAGTTATTTTCCAAATAAAGATAATTCTCTCCAGAGAGGGCAGTTTTGTGTCCACTTTTCTGATTCATTTTAACCTTTTTAGTTGTATTCATTACCTTTCTTATTGCTGTTACAAAATACGTAAAAAAATGCAACTTAAGGGGAAAAGGATTTATTTGGGATCATACTTTAAGAAGGTAAGGTTCTTCATGGTAGAGAAGCAGGTGAATCCAGCTGGGGCAGCAAGGACATAAGAAGACAGTAGATTACATCTCAGTAATGGCCAAGAATCAGAGAGCTGGGGAAGGCAGCAGGGCTGGTCTACAACCATAGTCTCCACCCTTTTGCCCCAGGTCTGTCAAGTAGGCTTCCCTCATATCCAAAAGATTCTATAATGTTCTGGGATGGCCCCCACCAGGTAAGGACCAACTGTTCAAACACGTGAGCCTGTGGGGGCATGTTTGACATTCAAATTACACATTTGTGTTTTCAATGATGCTACCTGGAAGATGCACTGGGTCTTTCACTGCTGTCTATCCATCCATGCCAAGAAGCGTCCAAAGCGTCCAGTTGATGGACTAACTTTGTTTGGGGATTGACAAGAAGCCAGAGATCCAGTTGCATCACTTAGATGACTATGGAACTAATACTCCCTCCACCGAGCACACTGCATACAGCACCAAATCCTCATAAACCTATCGTCATCTACCACTGTACTTCCTTAAAAGGCAATTCATAAATCAGAACAGACTAAACCATGGCCTTAATTTCCCATTGAAGCTCCTAATACTCTTCTTACTGAACAGCTATAAAACATGACTCCAAAATGGCCTAGTGATTATGTCCTGGGGACACTGAAAAAAAAGTTTAAGTAAAAAACAATGTCTTGATTGTGCTGACAGAAAATTCTTTCATGTTTTTTATTATTATTATTGATAATGCTCTTATTAATCATTGCAGGTGAGTCAGGGTATACACAGTCAATCAAGGAATCAAAGGAAGAGTCAGGAAGGAAATTCTAGTTCAAAGATGATTGCTCTTGCTTTCTCCATGTCTTCTTTTCATTGTCCTCCCTCATACCCAACCCCCACATTCTCTCTCACCTTCACCCAAGAAAGGGTAATAGCATTGACACACGCCCGAGACACATGCAGTTTCCTTCAGTTGAGCTTAATCTCATGGGCATCGCTTCAAGAGGACCAGATTCTGTTTGGGGTGACTCACAGTGTGTTACATATCTAAGGCACAATGACTATCTTCCTGCCACAGGCAGTGAATCAGGCAGCACCTCCTCCCAGTTTTTACTCTCCTTTGCTCAATGCTTAAAAGAAAACTTCAAAATCAAACATCTAATTTTGGGCAATGGAGCTTGTGAAAATTTCAACTTTGTTCTGCACTACAACACAGCCAAACAGTTTGTAGGTCTAGTCTGCCACCCATTATGCTTAAGGTTAGATGTTTGCAATGCTTCTCTGTAGTAATTGAAGACACATTTGGCTTCATTCTGAAACCACCCTGACCTCTGGATAAAGCCTTCTTCATGATGGTGAAACATAATCCAATGAGAAGGAAGAAGGGAAGACAGTCCTATTTGTAGGAAAACCCTGCATTCATTTCTTGATCTCTGATTTATTACTTTCTGAGCGGAACATCTTTCCCAATTCTTCCCCATGTAAAACCTCTCAGGATGCTTCCCCCATAATCCTCTGCCTATGTTGCTAGTTTCCCCCAAGAGCCAGGAGAAGTAACATTGGTTGCAGCCTGATGATATCACACATCTACAAGCAGAGGTGGCAATGGTGATGGTCTCACAAGGTTCAGTTCGCCAGTGTATGTTTCCTAGGGATTATTAAATTGGTCCAACTTCTCAACCTGCTGCTAGCTGCTACTGGCTTCCCTTCCTTCGATGACAGTGTTACTGAATACCCATTTGCCTGTTTTGCACAGTTAGGCTCATATGGATTCTCTTTTCTTTAGCCATAAAACTGGCTTCTATCTGACCCACTTCTATCTGAAACTGGGTTTTGTCCTCATCTGTCACCTGAGTAGCCTCTTCCCTGGCCTCCGTTTCCCTTTGATTCTTCCTCCATCATAGTCAGAGTTCTCCCAGTAGAACAAGAGCCACCTGAAATGTCTGTCCTCTCATCATCTACCTGATAAACTTGGAATTCCTTTATATGGCTCTGTCCATCTTCACCACAGCTGGTCCCCCCATCATCGGCAGTGGCAGAATAATGGTGGACGAGTGGGTAAGGGTGCTCAGCATGGTGCTATATCAGAGACAGCCCCCACTTTGCCCTCATGTCTTTCAGGACTAATATATCCACTGTTATATCATCCAGAACTTGCAGCTCATTAACACAGATTAGAACGTGTTTGAGGCTTTCCACTAGCTTCCGCGCTCTAAGATCCCCTCTTGTTTCCCATTCTACTAAAACGTTCTGCCTATCAGTTGAGTCCCTGATAAAGTAGCATTTCCCCTTTGCAGCTTCAGGAGCTCCCGACTCTCTTAAACTCTCTGTCCTCTCATCTATTCCTTTGAACCTTCTCTGCTTTCCCACAGAACATTCACTCAAGTGTGACCACAGCAATGACCACTGCCAGCTTCAACACACTTGCTACTCTAAAGCACAAACCATCTTTTAGGGTTTATAGACTTATGATATCCATCACATATACTTTGGGCCATGGTGGATAGTGAAGAGTCGAATGCAGCATAGTGTGTGTCTCTGAGGTGCCAGGTGGTTCCTATATATTGGGGTTGCAAGGAGACCCCATACAGCTGATACCGAATAAGAGCATGCTGATAAGAATAAGCTTTGGGACTGAAAATATTATCGCTCCTCCATCACCAAGAACAGAGCTGAGCCATTTGGTACAGAGTGCACAACAGGGCTTCTTTCTGGGACCCAGAATGAGGCTCTACCTGGACTGAAAGCTACAGGGACTGCCGGCTTCCAGAGGCTTCTTTTCATTAAAGAGCTCAGATAAGACATACTATGAATTTCACTCACGTAAGAGCAGCCTATTTCTCTTCCTGAAAAGTAATGAAATAATTAAATAGAACTGACCCCTGACTCAAGGCTCGCCATCCCACCTCTCCCCGCAGCTCCTCCCCTTCTGCAGCTCTGCCACTATGTGAGGTTCAGGCAACAGTGCTCATCTCTGGGCCATTTTCAATTAATTTCCTGAGTAAAATTTCATGAGACACTATCAAACCTTTTGCTAAAATCAAGATATATTACATCTACTCTATTCCCTTAGTCTACTAATCAAAAAAGCAATCAACTTTGTCTGGCATGATTTGTTCTTTTAAAACCCATAATGCTTATTGTTCATAATTCCATTATCCTAGATAGTATTTTTTTCCTCTTAATATTTGTTCCACTATATTAGCAGGGATTGAATTACTAGATGATTTCTAGGATCGCTTTTTTTTTTTTTGCCCCTCACTGCTTTGCAAATTTGCTACCTAATTGGAAACTATCAACAAGATGATATTTCCCTATTCTGCTGAATTGCAGAAGACCAAGAAAGGGACTTCCAGGTCTCTTGGTCAATTCCTGTTTCTTCTCAAGGCACAGGTGACCTTTCTGAACTGTTTGGAATCTCTGCCCAATATTCAATGTTTCCCACATGGAGGATTCGAACATCTTGCCAACTGTATCAGTGATTTGTGACCCTGTGCTCAGGTTATTCTGGGGGGAAATAAAATATAGTGGGGAAGGCATAGATAGGGCTGAGTTCAAATACCGGCCATTTGCTCCTTCTCTGAGTTTAAGGTATTTTGTCTTAATGGAGAATAACTAAGATATTTTAAATATCAAGATGTTTTAAATGTTGCATTATTTTTCCTTCGTTTTTAATCACAGAAGAAAGATGGGAGAAACTCTAACTGTGCAAAAAATACATATCCCTCCAGGCTCTTCAACCTGAACTCTACTCTCAGAAGTAAGGCAAACCATTAGATACATGTTCCCAGGATATTTTATAAACTTAAATAATATACATAAGCCAAAATGGGCTATAAGATGCATACTGTTTTACAATGTATACTTTTCACTTGGAGAAGCACATACATCCTTATGTTAAAAGTGTTTGTGAAGAAGATGGGGGCCTGAGGAAGAGAGAAGGCAGGAGAGAAGAGGAGAGGGTAATGGGGAAGATGCAAATAAACAGGAACATGGTTGAAGGAAATGGTATACATGTATGGAAATGTAACAACAAAACCCACCATCCTGTATGGTGGGCATTGGCTAACATTCATTTAATCATCCTAAAATGTGGATGCATTCATGCATGTGTGTATGTGTGTGTAAATGTGGAAATGTGCATAAGGAACGGTTCATTTAATCTTCCCTATGAATTTGCACACATGCATACATGTATGCGTGTGTGTTTGTGTATGCAAATGTGGGAATGAGACACAGCATGAGGAAGTCAGAGATCTCTATCTTCACCTTTGACCTTTGGAGAAATAGTTTCTTGTTCACTGCTGTGTGAGCTCAGCTAGCTGATCTGTGAGCTTCTGGGTATCTCCTGCCTCTATTTCCCATATTAGTACAGGGGCTTGAATTTCAAATGTGCATCTCCATGCCCGGCTTTATGTGGGCTCTGGGGATATGAACTCAGGTCTTTGGGCTTGAACAGCAAGCACTTTATCCATAGAATCATCTCCCTGGGTTTCATGTGTTTAATTATCAAATTTTGTGTGATCCGTTATTTTTATAATCAAGTGCATCTCAGAGATAAATCCTAATTAATTTGGCCAGTTCCCTGTTGACAGATATTTAAAGAAGTTACATGTTTGTCTGGATTTCAAGTAACACGGATAATGAACTATTAATGTAATAGTGTTTAAGCCATTAGGGAAAATCGAGAGGGAGAGCAGAAATTCGGAGACCAAGAGGATTGCCTGCTGAGGTAGGATGCTTCCCATGCCTCCTCTGCACAATCACCCCGTACCAGGAGCAGGGTGGGGAGGGGATGCTGAGGGGGGGCCACATCTCTCCTCACTTTTAAGATGACCAGGGAGGCCTCTTTCATTCCGTCCATGGGAAGTCCACCTGTGAAATGTTTTAATCCTGCTTGGCCACTTCAAGATATGGCGGTCTGTGAACAAGGAGGCGTCTGTCCTGAGTGTCCTCAAGGCCACTTCTCCACCTGCTGTGCAGCTCCTGTTGTTTATTCACGCAGTGTGCAACACCTCTGAGTACAATATCACTGTCATCTAGCAAGACTTTACTGCACAGCAGACATGGGGCTGAAGCAAGCTCCCGCACAGCACATTATCTTAATTCTGATTAAATCCTTTTGAAGTAAGTGGTATAAATCTCATTTTTAAATTAGGGTTTTAGTCTTATTATTGAAATGTAAGAGTTATTTATAATCTGTAAACAGTTCTTTTATTATGATACATGGTTTGCAAATATTTTCGCCTAGTTGTTTTCATGTTCTTAACAGGGTCCTTTGAAGCATGGAAAATTTGACTCAGATAAAATATAATTTATTAATTCTTTAATGATTCTAGGTCTAGTGCTATATCTAATAGCTTTTGCTAACTCAAAGCCACAAAAATTTTATGTCATTAACCTAGAAAGCTTAGAGTTTTAAGTCCTGCATTTGGACCTGTAGTCCATGTTAATTTCCATGTGTGATGGGAGGTAATGGTCAGGCCTTTGTATTGATTGGTATGTGAATTTCCAACACCCACCACCATTTGTACTAAGAACATCTTTTCCCTACCCTGGTGACCTTGCTACAAATCTTCTGGCCATAAGATAAGGATTGCTTTTCTCATTCTCAATCCCATTCCGTTGGTAGTTACTATTGCTTATCTGCTGTCTTCATTATGTTTGTGTGTATTTATATACATGCAAACAAATATACACACATGTATATGTTCTTGATACTATATCTCTATCTCTATATATCTAATATATATATACATCTATATCCTACTATATATACACAACTCTATGTGTATATTATTTTACCATAAATTCCTCCAGTTTTTTCCTTTTTAATGTTATGTCTACTTTAGAGCCTATGCACTTCTACATACATTTAAGCCACAAAATGAATACAAAGGACTATTGGAGTTTTGATTATAAAATCAATTATAAATCAATTTAGAGAGAAGAGCAATAGCAACTACTGATTTTTTCCATTTTTAAAAAAAAACTTAAAAATTATTTTATTTCATATGTATGGGTGTTTTGACCACATGTATGTTTAGGAACTGACACATCTGACTAACTTCTTGTTTTTTCCTTCCTGTGCTGATTAACTACAGGAGACTTTTCATTTTGACTCAGAACTTTCTCACTGAAGACCTTTCCATTCGTTCTTATAAAAGTGTATATTAGTCAACTTCTCAGTTCTTAGTTACTGTTGATAACTGACTTACAATTTACTTCAATCCCTAAACAGTTTAGTTGTTCTTTTAACATATTTACAATATCTAATTTTAAGTCTTTGTGTTTCTAACTCAGTAAACAAGGTTATTCAAAGCTATTTCTATTGGTTTCTTGAACAATGTCTTTCTGTGTCTTTTGATGTATTCTAGGTTTGGGTAAAATTTTGGTATTTTAGACACTCTAGTGCAGCAACTTCAGAGTCTGCTTTTCACTTTAAGGATTGTTGTGGGTTGTCATGCTTTCTCTTTGTCTTTATTGTTGTTGCTTAGCAACTCTGAACAAGCTATATCTATGAGCTCCCTTTCTTGCAATGCATCTTTGTGAATTCTTTGTCATGTGCTTGATTCTTTCTTAAGCTCCTTACGGCTTCTCCTTTTGCAGTTGGTGGTCTATAAACATTGAGGCAGAGACCATACTTAAATACTAAACACCAGTCCAACTGTGTGCAGGCAAGGGACAGTACCCCATGCCAAGGCTGGGAAGGGCTTCCAAGTCTTTTCCACATTCACAAAACCCTATGGTTAGCTTGGAAGCTGTGGTTAACTTGGCCTTTGTCCCACACCTACTGAGAATATACAAAACTTCTCTGCAAAGTCCATGACCAGAACTTGTGACTTGCAAATGCCTTTCCCTCCTCTGTATGCTTCACCCCCTGCTGTGACTCATCTTCAGCTCAGACCCTGCTTAGCACCTAAACCCCAGATCTCTGTGCCCATTCAAATCAAATGAGCTCCTTCTCCTTGAGACTGCTGATTCTCCTTATTTGCTCTGGTGGTTGTCTGTGTTGATGGAGTTCAGTGGGCAAGAGGGGCACCAGGTTATCACCCTATCGACTCTGAGTGCTCTTACCTGGACACCAACATTTTTAAAGCATGCATGCATCTCGGAGTACTTTACATCTGATCAATTTTTAGAAGACTGAAATGGTTGTTTTCATTGATTTTTTGACCAGACTTATAGTTGATTTGGGGAGAGAGAATTTTCCAATCTCTTTATTTGGCCATTGCTGGAAGGTCTATGCAGCTTTATCCCTCCGATAAGTACATGAGGTATTTTATTTGAATCATTTATTTTTCACTTTCACGGGATTCTAGAATTAGCTATACTCTCTCATCAATTTAGGCAACTAAGCCTGTTTTTCTGGTGAGAAATGTTTCCTTAATATACCTTTCTTTGTAGGCCACACAAAGGGCAAAGTCTGAATTTGCCATTATTATCTAGCGAAGCCCACTTAGACTGTGTGACAGCCAATCCTCATCTGCCTCCAGATTTGTAAATGGGAAGAATGCTTTAGGCTTTGCAAGGATGGCAAAGAAAGAATGGGCATACGTCGTGAGTCCTTGCACTGGGTGGCATTCATCTAGGAGAGGTGTCTTTTCCTCTGTTCTCCAACTAAAGAAAGCAAGATGGTCTGTCTGTCTGTTTTTCCTAATCCACACAAGTGTCTCACACCTAGTTGTGTGTCTGAACCTCTGGTTCCCATTCCCTCACTTCTCTTCAAACATCTCTTGATGTTCCTGCTACAGTACAGATAGTTTACCTAGAGAAGATCCAACACAATTGCACCAGGGCTCTTTATCAGTCTCAAGCTCACGGGGCAGGAGTGCAGAGAGAATATCAACTGATAGCAATGAGAAAAGAACGGAGCATCATATGAAGGCCAAATGATTTTGTTGACTTCTATCTAAAACACTGAGGCTACGGCCTTCCCCAAGAAGTAGTAATCACTCTCATGGCTCATTCTTTATACTACCCTCGGTGATCTTCATCGAAGTTGGACTTCAGGGTGCCCAGTGCAGCATAATCTGTGGTGTGCACTTAGACATGGGAGAGACAGCAGTGGCCATGCTGAACTCCACTCTGCATTCTGCAAGGACACACTGCTAAAGCATGGAAGCTTTTAGGATGTAGACATCTCATGGTAATGAATGAAGAGATAAAGAAAAATTACAATAATGGGAAGGGTGCAACTAATCTAAGAAATTATATGTAATAATACTTTATATTAATGTGTCAATATTAGCAATGAGAGGCTCCAACAGAGGCACATAGTATTGACATAGAAGTGAATTTAATGTTTGTCTACTATATTGCAAGGACGACATACAGCCAGAAGACTATCATCAAAATGAGTCCCTTACAGTAATTCCTTATTCCCAGATACTTCAATTATCTCTTCCACTGCCTTATGGTATAGAGGACTGACCTCAGCAGAGAGGGGGAAATTGCCCCAAAGCACAAGGGGCAGGTTAAGATCATTGAGAACAGAGACACAGGATGTGGTCCCATGACATATGCCTGCACACATACCAACAGTTTCATTAATAAGTTAAGAAATGACACTCAACTAATGCACTTTGATGAAGCATGAATCCAAGTTGGTGCTAAGAATCTTAAGGAAGGAAGCAGAAAGAACCAGCATAGACTGTCATCATTTGAACAGGAAAATTCTAGGCTCTAATCAGTACACTTTATAGGCAGTGACAGACACTGAGATCTGTTTGTGTGCCTAAGTTTATATGAAGTGCACATGTGAAGGCGGGCACACATACACATATACCCACTTGTGCATAGAGACCAGAAATCTACATCAAATATCTTTCTCTATAGCTCTACACACACACCCCTTTTTTGAGACCAGTCGCTCACTGAACCTAGAGCTAAGTTAGTTGGCTGACCAGGAAACTCTAGGAATCCCCCTGCCTCTACCTCTACAGTGGTGGGACTAAAAGCATGGACCACCACTCACAGCAGTTTTACACAGGTCCTAAAGATCAGACTCAGGTCCCCATGCTTGCATGAGAAGCTCTTTGCTGACCAAGCTACCTTCTGATTGGCTGTCCTTTCTTTAGAACCTGCTGCAGCTCCACTTCTAAAAAGAGTCTTGCTTTCTCTAGATGGAGAAATTAGAAAAAGATAACTCTCCTGGATGAAAGCCACCTAGGGCCAATACTCATGAACGGTTGCTATTGCAGGTGCAGGTCCATTCTTAGCACATTCTTTGCTATATCCATAAAGTTGTGAGTGTATGAATGCCCATAGACAATGTTTCATATGGACACCTGGACTGATTGAGCCTCTTGCTTTATTGTGCACAATTCTCACCCAGGGAAGAACATTACTAAGAGCTTCAGGCTGCTGAGGTCGGAATAACTCTTATCAGGTTAGCCCACATGTTATTCTCCTGTGCCGTTTTCCTGTTTACAGAATGGTCTCTTGCACATTATTTTGATTGATTTTTCTAACAAGTCAGAAAGGAGACCCAAAGAGATAAAATGACCCCAGATCTCTCTTCGACTAGCACTGAACCAGTCTTTCCTCTGTCTTGAATGAGGAAAGATTATCTCTCCGCTCTAAGTAGAATTACACCATAGTCATCCCATCCAGGAGGATTTTATTTCACTCTTTCCTGCAAGGTCTTGGCTTTCCTTCACATCTCTTCAGGCATGAATTTGGAGTGGTTCATGGCTTTTCTTAAACAGAGCTCATATTTCTTTAGGATGTATCTTATCTGAACCACTTGATATATAGAAACCAGTGAGGCTAAAAATTTCAGATAACATTAATAAAAGTTCCGTTATAAGAGGAAGTGGGAATATAAGAGATAGCTCCATTGACTTTTATAGATCATCTGGTTCCACCCTCAAAATTCACCAACTAAAGAGCTAAGCTGGTCTGCCGCTCCTGTTTGTCCATGGTGTCCCTTCCATATTTAAAAGGCCAGGAGTGCTGTGAACAGCCTAACTGGTCACAGTGACCTCACACTGCCTGGCGGCTAGATGGCATACGGGAGTGCACACACCTGCACCAACCAAAAACAAGCAAAGGAAACGGACAAACACTCCATCACAATGCAGTTTAAGGTCCAACTGCCATCCACTGCAGGTTAAAATGTATTGAATATCTGTTTCATACTGAGCCTTGAGCTAATCTCTTGAGATGTAACAAGAGAAAACCAGTTACCTCTGAAGTTTACCATGCAACCTCGGTTTACCAGCACATATGTTAGGATGATGCCTATTGTGCTGTGCTGTATGAGAATCAAGGTTGATGATAGATGGACAAGCATGTTGCAATCTGTAGCTCTTGGTTGTTTCATTTGGTCTAGGACCTGGCACTAACTCCCAGGGCCAATTGGCAGCTTACTAAAGGCTTAGTGTGTCTGTGTGTATGTGTGTGTGTGTGTGTGTGTGTGTGTGTGTGTGTGTGCATATATTTGCCTATCACTCCTGTAGTAAGCACTGTATTGTCATCCTTTTCCAGGCTCCCCAGTCAGAAGGAGCTCACCAGGCTAGCTTGGCTGCTGGAAGACTCCTCTTTGCTCCTCTAAGGTGCTGCATTAGAGAAACACATCCCCGAGTCCCAAGAGTAGGCAGAGGCACAGGATGTTCAGATTCTAGAAACCAGCCAACATGGAGGCTGTCGTATCTCTCTCCCAGCTGGTGGGATTTCTGTGCCTGCGGGGTTTGTGCTGTATTCAGTTGTCATCATATTGGAAATGCATAACCCTTATCTTAAAGGGGTAAAAGGAGCTTCCATCATCTAATCTACTTTTTTTACCTTATAGACGAAGAACCTGAGCCTGCAGGGATGGCTATCAGTAAAGTGCTTGCCTTACAGTCACGAGGACCTGAGTTCCATAGCCCGAAGTCTCATCAAAACAAAATAAAACAAAACAAAAGAAAACAAAACAAAACATCATCAACAACAGTAAAAATAAGCCAGGCATGATGGAGCACATTTTCAAAAAGCTAGCACTCCCCAGCTGAGGCACGAAGCCCCCTGCAGCTTGCTGACCAGCCGGTCTAGCCTAATCCGGGATCCAAAGGCACAGGGAGATAGCTTGTCTCAGAACAAACCAGAACAGAACAAACAAAAAGAAAGATAACTTGTCTCAAAACAAAATAGAACAGAACAAATGAAAAGGTAGATGATGGAACAATACTGTCAATTTCCTCTGTCATCCATGTACACATAGGCACACACACACACACACACACACACACACACACACCAAAAACAAAACTCAAGACTCAACAGAGGAAAAAAAATACTCCAAATAGCAGCCCTGGGACCACAGCCCAAACCTCTTCCCTCTAACTCCTGCCCCACTTTCCTTACTTCTTACAGCTAGCTCCCCTGCTGCAGTCTGAACATCAAGTGTACCTACAGGCTTGCCTGCTTGAACCAGGACCTCAGTTGACTGCTGCTTTGAGAAATCATGTAACATTCAAGCTGGAAGTGGGGGGCAGGGGTCTCCCTGGAGAAACTGCGTCTCTAGCAGGAGATATTTAAAGGTTCCTATCAGGTAGGTTTCTGTGGCTGTGTTAAAACGCCACACCCAAAAGCAACTTCTAGAAGAAAGAGTTTATGTTGGGTTATAGATCCACTGGAGGAAGCCATAATGACAAGGAAGGCATGGTGACAGGTGACTAAAACACGAAGCTGGCTGTTCATATTTCAGCAGCACACAGGAAGCAGAGAGTGAGCTGGAGATGGGATGAGACCACAAGTCTCTAAGGCCACCCCTAGAAATGTACTTCCTCCAGCAAGGCTCTACATCTTAAGAACTATCTAACTTCCAGGGGTGTGTCTTATTTAAATCACAACAGACTACATCTCAGCACCATTTCTGATGCGCCCCCTCCAGCCCCATCTCACAAGCTTGCTCTCTTATTTATTCTTTAACTCCTGTTCCCTCTCCCTCTTCCTTTTTCCCCTTTTTAGCCAACCAAGACTGAAAACTCATGACAATCTCCTGCAGGCCATTGAAAGGCACTGGGCCTCTTCACTCAAAAATTGTGAGTCAAGATGAATTCTTGCTTTATCTCGGGCATCCTGTTACAATGAAGAGAACCAAAACTACAATATTCCCCCATTGCCCTCTGGACAGACTTATATCGTACCATCAAGAAAGGACGTAAGGTCCAGATGTTCTGAAGCTCCCATCCCAGCTCCAGCTGCTAGACTGGTACCAGGATCACAGTAGGATGAATCACAAATCACAGCCCATTGATGTGAGTGCTCAAGGGTCAGGACCTAAGACTCAAGGTCATCATGGCTCAAGAGATGAGGGGCACATTTCTACAAATAAACCCCAAACACTAATGTGAGTTCCAGAACAGAGGCAAGAGCAAGAGGCTGAGCAAGAGTCTACTAAGTGACATTAGCTTGATAGGGAATCTGGCAAAATGGAAAATTGATCATCCAGAGCCCTTCTGGTGAGGCTGTAGGGAGAAGGCTGAAAATGGCGGGGGAGGATGTCTAGGCCACTTCTGCTTAATTGCTGCAAATTGGCTCCTCAGTGTTCACGAGCCCACTGCTCATTTAGTTTCCCAATTATCTTGGTCTACCCATCAAAGATGAGTTGAGCAGATATCTGGTAGATGTAGGAATGTTCTGGATTTGTGAGTCGATGTTGACTGACAATACACCATACTCTCCACTGACAGAGGTGGGGGGTGGGGGAGCAGCCCACTTAACCATCTGCTTGTCTACCTTTCCCCCGCTGGTGCCATTGTCACTTTAGGATGCTGTGGAATAAAGCAATTAACATCACCTCCTCAAAAGTCTAAGGCAAATTCAGTAGAATACGGTCGTAGTTAGGGTTTCTGTTGCTGTGACACCGTGACCACAGCAACTCTTATAAAGGAAAACATTGAGCTGGGGCTAGCTTACAGTTCAGAGGTTTAGACCATTATCATCATGGCGGGAAGCATGGTAGAGAGCAGGCGCTGGAGAGGGGCTGAGTTCTACATCTGGATCCTTAGGCAGTAGGAAGGAAGAGTGAGCCGCTGGGGGTAGGGCGAGCTTCTGAAACCTCAAAGCCCACCCCTTGTGACACACTTCCTCCAACAGGCCACACCCACTTGAGTAAGGCCACACCTCCCAGTGCCACTCTCTATGATCCTATAGGGGTCACTTTTATTCAAAACACCGCAAATTACCCATCTCCTTGGATCAGAAAGCAGCAATGTGTCAATCGTATTATGAAAGCAATGTAGTACACAGGTTCAAATCTGAGTACTGCCTAGACAGAGCAAAGGAGAGGCACTGCTCACTGAGTCATCTTGAGTAACTTCTACTTGTAGACTGCTCTATTTCCTTACAGAAAACTTTGGTGAGCAAGTATTGTTTTTCCCCTTTACAAAACAATTTCTCTTGTGCCTAGTATTGGACCTATTCTGTTTCATTTTTTAACTTAATAATAGGTTTTGAATACTTCCCTACATTACTAATTACTAAATATGTTTCTTCTTCTTCTTCTTCTTCTTCTTCTTCTTCTTCTTCTTCTTCTTCTTCTTCTTCTTCTCCTTCTCCTTCTCCTTCTCCTTCTCCTTCTCCTTCTCCTTCTCCTTCTCCTTCTCCTTCTCCTTCTTCTTCTTTTTCTCCTTCCTTCCTTCCTTTCTTCCTTCCTTCCTTCCTTCCTTCCTTCCTTCTTCTTCCTTCCTTCCTGCCTTCCTTCTCCTTCTCCTTCTCTTTCTCCTCCTCCTCTTCTTCCTCCTTGCTTGTGTGCACATGTGTGTATAGGATCAGGTGCTCCTGGAGCTGACGTCACAGTACTTTTGAACTGCCTGACATGGGTGCTGAGACGTGAACTCAGGTTCTCTGTAAGAGCAGTACATGCTTCTAACTGCAGAGCTGTGTCTCAAGTCCCATTAAATATATTCATATAGCATAAATGTGACAGCACGACAGTTTAGGCATCCTATATCTAATTTAACTAATTTCTAATTGTTGGGTCCTTAAAATATTTCTACTTTTTCACCCTCATAAGTACTTTCTAGAGGAGCCAATAGGAAATATTTGTTGTAATCCTGTACCTTAGGTCTAAGAGTTACATTGAGTGGAAATACTGTGTAGCTCTAGAGAATTGTTATGCTAATAGCATTCAGTCTAGTTGTTATCTCCTGCCTCCCTCACCTCCACCCCACCTCCTTACTTCCACCACCACCACCACTACCACCACTAAATGCAGAAGCTGAGAAAGAGTCCCTGGTCAGTACCAGAAGGCTACGGGAAGTGAGAGAAAAGAGGGAAACCTGGAGTAAACGGGTTTGGGTTTCTTTAGAACCAAGGAAGGCCCAGAGCAGACAGTAACCATGGCACCAGGGTGAGAGGACCTAGGAAAGCAGGAAGTCTCTCTCCATTGAAACAGGAAAAGTGGCCTTGGTGTGGCTACAATTATACTTCTTTTCATCTTAAAAAGAAACAAAGGAAACCTTGCCAATACTATTCCACAGCTGAGTGTATGTAAAAGATAAATGTACACGCAAGCACATGCTCACAGATGTTTTATATCATGAAGGGGCTGGAAATACAGCAAAGCCTGGAGTCACTGCCCTAAAGTTGGAAAGCACGGGAGACTGAGACAGAAGCCCAGGATGGCAGCTCCGGGAGCTGGAAGCTGTGAAAACTTGCATGGATGGTCCAACACCGTCTGAAGTCAGTGAGAACAAAGGACGTTTTCTGGTCAGATCCCTCCTCTGCAGACCACACATTCTCTCCATTGCGTTTTTCTTTTATTCCAGGTGGCTCCCCACTGCTGACTGTTCCCACTGGTTCAACCCGAGGTCTTTGATAAAGGTTGCTCACACCGAGAAGGTGACATATGTGGTTATCGAATCTCATTAACCAAGTGACCTTAAGGGCAATCTCGGAGCCCTGTGGGTTGTAACTGCTAGACCTGCAGCCTGCACCAGGACATGGCACCATCGGGGCAGGAATGAGCACATTCCCCCTTGGGATAAAGCACCTTGATTCACCAGCCCTAGCTCTTCTCATCTGTCTTGTTGGCAGCCTGTCCCTGTCCACTGGAGACGTCCCCTCCTTTTGTGCTCATGTGAAACTTGCCCTTCAGAAAGAGCAAACATGAACTCCTCGTGTAGGGTTGGATGGCTGAGGGGGTCACTGATGAGGTGCTAATCAATCGGGTAATGGAGGCTGAAGGCAGAGATGATGAGCGTCTCTGGATGAAGGGGACCAGGCAGACTTCTCCACTCTTGGCATGAATTCATAACCAAAGCATCAAGAGTCAGGCCATGCAACACAGAGCAGTTCAGCTCCCTGGCAGGCAAGTGTGGCTGGGCTGTGAGGGGTGGGCGTGGGGCTACATCAGAGACAGGAGATCACTGAGTAGCTCAGGAAGCCAAGAACTTGTAATCCTCCTGTCTCAGTGTCCCAAGAATCTGAGAGTTCAAATATTTACTCCACAGCCTTCTGAGGTTTCTCTGAGGACTTTTCAAACCTTGGGGATAGGGAAATGAATTGAAGGAAAAATTAGAAATTCTGTTACTAACTATAGAGATTTCTGAATCTACCTCACTAGATGCCCTGAAGGTTTGAGAAAGACATGGGGTCTACATGCCAACTTAGATTCGAGAGGAAAACCCCAAGCTCCAATACCTATGAAAGTGAAGGCATTTAGAAACTTCTTTTTCCTTCAGAGATCCTGTCAATGACTTGATGTCCAACTCTTGGCTTCCATATTCAGGAGAGGATCCATTTCTCGATTTGTTCTGTACCAGAATCTTACAAATCTGTTAGAGCAATCATGGGAAGATAACAGGCAAACGGTGTGGGCCGGAAGGCTGAGAGGCTCCCACTCAGTGTGACAGAACTCTGGTTGTGTTCAGACGCATTTGAAGCTTTCCAGGCCTCAGGATGGTGTGGATCAACCATTTGAAAACTAAGCTGTAGAGAGGACTGAGCCATTCAGAGCCAGGCTGACTCACGAAGGCTGCAAACTGACAATTTGGGAAACTAGGCCTAAGTTTCTGTTTCCCAGAAATGAAAATCCAGATACAGGAACCGGTGGTCAGTCAAATACAGTTTTGAGAAAGTCAATTGGAGTATGCCTTGCCACCCTGAAAAGTCCTCAGAGCCCTAGTTGGTCACAAAGGTACTCATACCCCTGGAGTTAGAGCCAACCAATCAAGAGAAAGAAAGATAAAAGTCACCCACTCCTACCCTAACAGGCTTTAGATTAACCCTGCAGAGCACACACCAGGATCAAGATTCCCAAATGAGGAGGCCCCTGCATGCAGGAAATTTTGCTGAATAAATTCTCTTTGCTTTTGCACAGTGTTTGAGTCTTAGTTCTTCCCTCAGCGATTAGCGGACATTTACACTGCCTTTTATGAAAAATAGAAGAATTTCAGTAGTAGCTTCCCTTCTATGCTACAAATAAAACAAAGGTAAATCTTGAGACTCAGAACTCCAGGTAAGACTCCTGTTTAAGCTCACTCTTCATTTTTATGCAGGAAGCTATGGCACAAGGGAGGGGACACCGAGGAATGGTTAATAAGGTGACTTACATGTTTAAGCTGGAGTTCATAACAGAGACCAAAATGAAGAAGAAAAACTATATTCTGTAAGACTGGAAGCAGCTGTGCATTAAGACATGCCCCAGGCATTTAGAGTCTCACAACGCCCCAACCTGATGATTCCTTGAGAGTTTATTAATTTATAAATATTGTGGCCTATCAAAATGATCACTTTTATTATCTTACTGGTCTAAATTGTATGTCCCATATCCTTCTCAGTTACAGGGACCATAAATTAAAGTCATTTAAAATTTATATTCTTAGAGTTCATTACCTGTGATTGTTATTACTTTCCTACCTTTGGCTGGCCCATCTTTATCTCTGACAAGAAATATTGCAACATAATCTAAATACCATCCAACTAATAAATGTTCTGTTAAAAAAAAAGATCAAACCCTAAAGGGCACCCCATTACTCCCTGTCATCAACACTACAAGCGAGCCTCCTCCAACAGCTGAAAATCAGAGACAGTGAAGCCCGGAGTGTTGAGTCTGCAGTGTTGGTCCAGATTGGAAAAGTTATTCAGTCCAAGTACCTTGAAGAGCAGGCGATTTTGCCAGCCTGCCTCAGTAGGGACAGCCCCCACTCTGAGGAATAAGGAAGGATGTAGTGAACTGCCTTGAAAAGTAAAAAGACATCCATGGTTGGAAAAATCTGAGCAGAAATCCCACAGCAAGGGGAGGCGGTGATCCCTGTATTTATTACTGGTCTATGCTGTCTTAGTAGACCCTGATGGCTAATCTTGGCTGTCAACTTGACTACATCTAGAATGACCTAAAACCCAATCCCCTGAGCCCTTCTGTGAGGGATTGTCTTGACTGAATCTTTTGAGGTGGAAAGACCCATCTCGAATCTGGGCCACACGTGCTGGTTACAGTCTATATAAAAGAACATAGAAAAAGAAACTCTCTCTCTCTCTCTCTCTCTCTCTCTCTCTCTCTCTCTCTCTCTCTCTCTCTCTCTCTCTCCTCTCTATTTATTTCTCTTATTCTGTTTGTTTGTTTGTTTGTTTGTTTGTTTTTGCCAGCTTCACTTTTGCTGGTAAGGTCACCTTGGTGCTGAGTCATTCCTCAGTCAGTATGAGAACCTGCTTCTTTGGGATTCCAACATAGACTCTAGGAACCCTTGGGACTCTAGCTGAGACATGCAGTCTCGTGGAATGAACAACTACCAATTCTCAGCCTTTCTGTTGCAAGACAGCCATAGCTAGTCTACCCAGACCATGACCCTCTAACAAATCTCCCCCCTCTCTCTCTCCCTCTCCCTCTCCCTCTCCTTCTTCCTCTCCCTCTCCCTCTCTTCCTTCCTCCCTCCCATCAGTTCTGGTTTTTTAGAAAGCTCTGACTAATAACAGTCTCCTTCACTTGGAACAGGAAACAAGCGTACGTTTCTGGCACTGGGGAAACACCCACACATTCTGCTGCAACATCTGCATGCATAGAAGAGTGAGGTAAAGCAGACAGGTACACGCACAATGGCTTTCATTGTTGTTGCTTGTGTCACAGTCTTTATGGGTGCTGCACGCTGCCACATGGGACGAATGACAGCTTTTTAGAGAGATTGAAATTGACAAACATGTACTTAAAAATGGGTATTCCCATCCTGGCTGAGTCATCTAATGCACACGTCTTTGCATTCCCTGCATGCACTGACCCTTGGGAACAAGCTTCCTAAAAGCCTAAAGGTGTCTGCCATGTGTCACGCTACCGATTTCTCTCCCTCCCCTCAACTCCTTATTAAGTTTCTCATAGCCTTCCATGTGACTCGCCCAAGCCAGAGATCATGCGAAGAGAGACAGGAAAAGAGAAGCAGGTCAGAAGTCAGCAGTGCACAATTTATTGTCACTGTTTAAACCATGTAAAAGGTCTCAACTTCTAGACACACACCATATGACATCACAAAGTCGGTGGAATTTGCCATAGAGTCCAGCTGTAGTGTTCTCTAAATCACTGCATTGTGACCCAGTTAACCCAGGAAATATAACTGTTCTTTAAAAATCTACAGTGATTAAAAAATATGTATTTTAAGAAATTGGTGTCCTTATTAGGATCTCTATTGCCGTGCTAAAACTCAACAACTGAAAGTAATTGGAAAGGAAAGGGTTCATTTCACTGGATACTTTCCTGTCCCTGAAAGAAGTGGAGGCCAGGACTCAAGGCAGAAACCTGGAGGCAGGAACTGAAGCAAAGGCCGTGGAGGGGTGCTGCTCACTGGCTTGCTCCTCATGGCTTGCTCAGCCTGCTTTCTTACAGAACCCAGGGCTGCCCAGGGTGGCAGGGCGCACAGGGCTAAGCACTCCTGCATCAACCACCAATTAAGAAGCTCCACAGGCTTGTTACACACAGGTTCGTCTGGTGGGGGCATTTTATCAATCTAGGTTCCTTCTTCCAAAGTAACTCTAGTCTACATCAAATTGACATAAGACTAGCCAGCCCAGTTGGGTTTTACAATCCAGATATAACCACAGTAGTGGCTACTAATTGGACTCAACCTGGAAGGATGGCCAGTGTCAACAGTACACAGGTGAAGGTGTGGCATATAATCACCTAAGAAATATGCTCAAAATATTTAAGGAATTCCATTGAGGGTCAGGGACAGCTCAGTTGGTAAACTGGTTGTTGCACAATCATGAGACCTTCAATGTGATCATCAGAAAGCCAGGTACAGTGACACACCTATAATCCTAGTGTAGATAGAGGTCGGAGGATCCTGGGGCTTGCTGAGGTTAATGACAGATACTGTTTCAAAAGTGAAGGTGGAAGGGTTCCACCTTTGAGAGATGGCTCAGTGGTTAAGTGTTCCTGCCACTGGTTCTTTTATAGAACCAGAGTTCAGTTCCCAGCACCTACATAAGGCAACTCACAACCACCTGTAACTCCAACTCTAGGAGATTCAACACCCTCTTATGGCTTTTGGGGGAACTGGCACACATATGCATGCATATATGCGCGCACACACACAAAATAAATCAATAAATCTTGAGAAAAAACTAAGTTGTGAGACAACTGGGGAAAGACACTTGATGTCAACTGCTGCTCCCACATACACATGTACACATACACACATGTACACATACACACATACAAATTTAGGAGATTCCCATGAAAATTTAAACTGAAGTGAAAGATTATCTCATCTGCTAGATGGACAAGAATGACAACGGCTGACAATATTAATAATTAGTGAGGATGAAGGTCACAGGCTAGAACAGTCACTCATCACAAGTGGGAGGGTATAAGTCGGTATAACCACTCTGGCAAATAGATTCACATTACCTAATGAAATGGAAGATGCATCCAATATACACCCTAGCAATTCCATCTTTGTTATATGTTACAAAGAGTCTCACACAGGCACACCAAGAGATCTGCAAAAATGCTTACGATAGTGTTAGTGGTGATTATAAAACCCTGGAGATAGCCCAAATATTCAATGACCGAAGAGAGAAGAGAAACTTACTTTTGTGCAATCAATTCAACAGGGCATCAAAACAATAGACCAAAGCCACACGTATCAGAATGAACAGGTCACAGAATGATGGAATGATTCCATTTGTATTAAAAGACTGCAGATAGACTAGATGCTTGGTGTGTAGGTCACACACTTGGGTGGCTAGGCTATAAAGAAAGATAAATGAATGATTAACATACAATACAGCAGTAGTTACTCCCAAGGGTAGAGAGATGTCTGTGGACTAAGTACATATGTTTGTACACACACATACACACACACACACACACACACACACACACATACACACACACACAAGAGGGAAGACAGCATTTAGATTCTTTGGCTTGGTGTAGAGAACTTTAGTGTTGCTTAGATCGTCATCTGTAATTTGTGCATACATATTATATGTTTTGTACATGCCAGATCTCATAATGTAAAATGTTCAAGTTGCTAGGCTGCCTCAGCTCAGATACCTTGACTTGGTGTCTTTAACAGTATATATATATATATATAATTTCTTTATAGACCCCTGTGCACTGCCCAGTAAAGAGCGATTTACTTACACACAAGGCATTAGCATCCAGGCAAGGGCAACTTAAAGCAAGGATCAACCTCAAGCCATCTGAAAATGGGCACAAAAGCTGAAAAGAGAGCTTGGAAGACTATTCAGAGGGGCACAGTGGCTATTGGGCTTTCTGTGGTGATAGGGTTGGAGGATGGTGTATGATACACATCCAAAAGCACCGGGTATTGTGTCACCTCCTTCAGCCCACGTGAGCCCTGCCCCCCGATAGGCTCCGTAAGTGTATGAGTCCTTCTTAAGATCTTGGGTCCAGCACAGGCTGTGATCATAGCTTTTGCTACAGACTGAAACAGGACCTTGTGAAAAGAGCCTGTGCTTGGAACTCACCATGGTAGGTAGGCATCTAGACCTGCACATGAAATCCCATGCTGTGACCTTGGTCCAGTCCCTCCTCTCCTCAGAGTCCTGGCTTTTCCCTCAACTAACTTTGAATCCAAAAGGACAGTGAAGGATGACAAGTCCCACTGACTTGTCTAGTAAATCCATTCCCATTTAAGTTTTCATTTCTTCCTGAAAATCCGAAACCCATGCTGTGAATTTAAGTAACTGCTGGGTTTTCTGTGTCCAAGGAATTGGAAGTCCTGTGGTTTGTCTGGAAGCAGATCAGAAGGCTGCAGCAGGACTTAATGTTTTCACACCTCCCCATAAAAACTCTCCAAATATGTAACCAGTACCACGAGTCAGTGTCTCCTCTTCAGGTCCTAAAATTTTGTCAGGCAATATTCATAAAGAGCTCAGGACCGAGGAAAGCATCGTGCAAAACAAGCGTGCGCCCTGAATATTCATGGAGGAGTCTGAAACACACATTTAACCTGGCTGCACCCACCGCACCTTCCCAGTCAAGATTGGCAGATTCAGCAAATAAAAATGCAGAACACTCTCGAAGTTTTCCATAAGGTTGGACTAGGTTTTGGTGCATGTTCTGAGCATTGCTTGAGACATACGAAAGAGGGAGAGAGAGAGGGAGAGGGAGAGATAGAACTTTTTCAGAAATTCAAATTGAACTGAGTGACTTCTGTTTCGTTTGGCAGTCCCATTCCAGATAGACAAACAGATCAACATGTTAGTCAGTTTTTATACTACCTTAGGAAATCTATGTTAAAGAGTTCTAGAATCATACTTCTATAACCTGGTAAGTGTAATGGGCTGAATTCATCTTCAAATTAGATTCATGTGTTCTGTTATACATGGGTCAAGGGGCCATGGAGAAACAGAGACATTCAAAGCCTATTTTCAAGGAGCCAAGGTTGTGCAGGGCTGGGAAAAGCTCTTCATTTCAAAGGAATTAGGCCTCTAAGTCTTGTCCTGGCCTACACAAGACATGCTCCCTTACCTCTGGGCATCTCATTAGAACGCTCTGCCTCTGGCCCATCCAACAAGTTCATCCTCGAGGCCTCCTCAGAGGGCACACGGCGCCAGGACCAGCTCTGGTTCTCATGGTTGTAGAGGGGAGGAGAATATTCCAGCTCACAGGGGAAGTCAAAGCTGCACTCCAGACCTGCAACGACAGCAAAGAGCAGTGAAACAAGCTGTTCCCCCAGACAGGAGCCCTGCCCTGCACGAGGCCGGCCTCCCCTCATCCCCCATCCCTGCCTGCCCAGGAGAGGCGAGACACAACTCCATCAGTGCTCCAGGCTGCTGAAAGGAAAGAAAATATGTCCATCCCAGAACTCATATTGTAGGACAGTGAGGGCCTGGGCTCGCTGGGGCTTCTGGGAAGGAGGGAGAAGTCTTCACTGTTGGGGTGCACAGCCGTTCTGAGCCGGTCTGCCCCTGGTATTTACCAGCTCTCTGCCTTTAGTTCCCCTCCCTCTTATTCATTGGGAGTGATACAATAAGCCTTAAGAAGTGTGTGTTCAGGAGAAAACGCAGGCAGGCCCTGCCGTGTGCTGTCTGACTGAAGCCCCAGACTGAAGCAAACCGGCATGTTCCCCCAGCGTGCTTTCCACCCCGCTCTCTTCACCTGAACCTCTGCGGTAACAGGGACAACACGGCGAGGGGCCTGGCTCGCTATCTCCTGAGAGAGCAGCCACTGAGGATGGAGTCTCAGAGAGGGCGGGTGGAGGAAGCCTTGCCCTGAGACAAGCCAGTGTGTGGGGGTAACTCCCATCACACAGCCAAACTATCTATGTTAGAGGGGGAAGCCTCAGTTACACTCATTCTGTGCTAAGCAGTGTGTGTTCTTACCTCACGTTCAAGACACTTGGCCTCTCTTTTCTCTCTGTATTCACTGTCTAGCATCTAACATGCCTGAAGTGCTTTGCACAGGGCAGGCTCTCAGAGCATGCCAGTGGCTTCTCAGAGCATGTCCATAAATAGACCTCACTCAGCCACCTGCTTCTTACCCTCCTTACCCACCTGTGAGCTATTAAGAGAGAAAGTTGCTTGTAGAAAGGACAGAGCACTGGGCAAGGACTGTGGGGAACCCAGGCTGGACTGGCCACTTCATTTTCTGTATCAGTAGAACAAAGGGTTTATAAACTAGACGATTCTAGAAGCACCGAGGGAAACTGGCCCTCCACCTTTGTTACTGATTTGCTGGTGACCTTTTAGAAGTCATTTACCCTCTCTGGGCCTCCAATTCCTCAAACAGCAGATCTTGGCCAGATGTTTTCCAAAGTTCTTTCTCCATTTAACTTTGGTAAGATTCCTAAGTCCTTGCTCTTGGAAGGGATATTGCTAATTTCATCAATCAATCTCTGGCCATGCTAATGGGTGCTAGCTCCTAATTAACACTGGTGCTTTTAAACAGCTGCTTCGGAGGCCACTGTTCCCATCTCCAAGATAAGCCTGGTACTGGGAATTTCAGAACAGAGCAGAGAAATGGAGCTGATTCTGGCACAAGCAGCCAGCCGCTGGAAGGTCCTGAAATCATACAGCCAGCTGCTGGAAGGGCCTGTAATCATATCCATGGGCAGCTGGCCCTTCCCAGGAGTAGGACTGAAGTCATTCCCACCGACACAGCCAAACTATCTAAGTTAGAGGGGGAAAAACTCCCAATTACACTTCTATTAAGTATCTTTCTGCTTCTGGGCAATAGAGATTTATGTTTTATGTTTCCCAGTGGCTCTGCAGGAGCTGTATCCTCTGGTTCTAAGGTTAATACTACTTGCCCTTTCATGGTTCAGACAATTCCCTTTAAAATGTGGAGACTGTGGCTTGCTTGTATTGGTACGTCACTTGATGCCTTTGTATCTTATAAGAACTGAAGATGCTTGGCCTGACTCCGAGGGCTGCTGCCATGAGGCTGGGCCTAGTGTGTGTGGCAGAACTGCTTTTGTTGTTTTTGTTGTTGTTGTTGTTGTTGTTGTTGTTGTTAATCTCTCTTTCTCTCCATGTCTCTTGCTCCCTCCCTCTCCCATCTCTCTTGAAAGGGTCTCTCGTATCCCACGTTGGCTTCCAACTTGCCTCTATAACTGAAGAAGACCTGGAACCCTGATCCTCCTGTTCCCGCCTCCTGAGTGCTGTGGTTATAGGTCTATGTCACAGCCCTGTGTTTATGTGGTGCTGGCGAGCAAACCTATGGCTTTGTGCACCCCAAACACAACAGAGTCTCACCCCAGCCCCTTAATCTTCAACACTGGCTTTCTAGGCACTTTGCTTTGGTATCAGAATACCAGGAGAAGGCTGCTACTGTGTTTGGTTCTTTGCAATACCAAAGTTGCCGACAAAATGAACAGCATGGCAATTACTCATGGCTTCAGTAGAGAGGGCCCAAAGTCTCCATCCATATTCGTGAATGTGAAAGAAAGAGAGGGAGGGAGAGAGAGAGCTGCCGCCTACCCAACAGTGACAATTACCGGAGCCTTTTCCCAAAGCTTCAGTCTCCACCACTGTCATCTGTCGCATCTTCTCCAAATAAAGATTTTCTGTTTCAGACAGAGGTGTACTGTGCCTAGTGAGACGCTGCCTGGCAAATGTGTCTGTGTACATGTCAGGCGAACAGACCACAGCCTGAGCACCGTCACCTCTGGGGATGTCTGGCCTCTGGGGAGTGTGGTAAGCCACTGTGTGGGGGTCAAACCCTGCCTAATCCAGCAGGCTACGCAAATGTCCCATCATTCAATGAGTTTGTTTTGAAATTCTTGCTTGGAGGCAGGCCCCCTTTAGCTACCGCAGCTGTACTTCCTGGCTTTAAAATAGGAACGGAGTTAATATTGCTGCTCGTTTGGAGGTGAAACCGAATTGGATTTTTCTACATTCTGATTTAATTTCTTATAAAACATTGAGAAACAGGTTGCCTTTTTTTTTTCTTGCTTCTAAACCACCTTTAATATCTTTAGGCAATAATGTCATTTTCTCTAACAGCATCAGGAAAAACTCAGAAACTTGAGCCTTTTCAAAGGTTCTATATATAGGGTGCTTCTTCAAGACCTCTCTTTTGCCCTTTTCTGACTCAGGACCTATGAGGCAGGAGCTACAACCTCTCACAGAACATGTTTAGAGAGATCAATGGGTTCATCAAAGTGGCTCAGCCTTTCACTGGCCAAGACAGGTCCACACCCAAGGGAAAAGACACCCAGTGCGTGCCCCTCAGGTTATCTGCTAGGGACAAATCTAAGTACATTTTTTCTGTGATTGTTTTTAATCTACAAAGCAACACTGAGAAGTAGGTGGTGTTCTCTCCTCTATAGATGAGGAAACTGAAGCTCATGTCATTTACTTTTACTAAGATGACAACACCCACTCCTAGGGAGAGCCAGGAGACCCCAGGGGGGCGTGGTGTGGATCCAGGGTTTTCCCCTTTCCCCTCCCTACCTTCAGAATCAAAGTCCATGGGCAAAGACCAAATTAAGCAACTTTATCGAATGTGCTGGCTAATTTCAATTGTTGACTTATCACAATAAGCAACAATTGGTGTATAACGAGGCACATCTTTGGGTGTGTCTATGACAGTGATCCCGGAGGGGAGTGCATAAAGAGGAGAGACACGTTTAGTGAGGGCAGCACCATGTACTGGGGTCCTTGACTGAACAGAAAGGAGGAATTCCACAGAGCAGCAGAAATCATTTCTCTCTGTTTCACTACCAAAGCGCAGTGTGACCAGTTACCTCAAGCTCCAGGGGCCACTAAGTCTCTGCTTTCATGATAGACTATATTCCTCCCAAACCATGAGCCCAAGCAAATCTTTCTCTACTTATATTCGAGTTTTTGATCACAGCATAGAGGAAAGTAAGTAGACACTGAAAACGCTGTGGGGCTGGCTGGGGTTTTTTTTGTTGTTGTTGTTTGTTTGTTTTTTGTTTGTTTGTTTTTTGTTTTGACACAAACTCTGTCAACAGTTCACATCTCCAGAGATTTCTACACAGGAGAAAGATCTATTATTCCTCACTCTCAGGGCCCTTTACAGTGACTGTGACCTTCAGAAGGATCCAGAGATCTCAATCTTACTGAATATATCCATTTGTTCTATGAGAAGCTGACCATAAAAAAAAACAACAACCAATTATCATGTGCCAATTAAAACTATAAAAGAAGAAAGGAAGGGAGTTACTATCCCAAACTGCTGAATGAGCAGCTACAATCAATCACTGTTGCCCTATAGTGGACTTTCTTATCAATTCTCTCATGGAAGAAAGATAATGGAATCTTCTAGAAATGATCTGCCCACTGAAAAGAGAACAAAGGTCTATAAAATAAGTCTTTGGTGGGGCACAGTCATGATGGCTCTCGGAGCTGCACACAACGCAGCTGAAGAACCCTGGCAGGCCTGTGTTCTCTAAACCTACAGTGCTGCATTTGAAACAGTAAAGAAAGTGGCATTCTTTCCCTATAGCGTTTGTCATCTCTGGGCCCACAGACTCTCCTGAACCACACCTGCAGCTCCTCCTGGTGCTCCTCCTCTCATAGCCAAACCGATGGATCACTAGCATTGGAAGGGGCTACAGGTATGTGATACTTAAAGTGGCCCTTTTCCCCTCCAGATTCTTAAAGACTCATTAAAGGAGCCTCAAGAAAGTTGTACAATTGGTCAAGAATGACCTCTCTCTCTCTCTCTCTCTCTCTCTCTCTCTCTCTCTCTCTCTCTCTCTCTCTCTGTGTGTGTGTGTGTGTGTGTGTGTGTGTGTGTATGTGTGTGCTGAAACTTACCAAGACAGGGGCCACATTTCAAAACACAAATATACTAACAGTAAACTCAGTGTTTCAGTGTGGAATGCTGTCATGCAGGAAGGAAAGTGTACGACAACTGATCGGCAGTGCTGTAGGATGGATACCTGGGGGGCCGGCTACGACTGCCTACCTGAACGTCTGAACTGAGGGTGGAATTCTGGTCTCTAGCAAGCGTGAAAGTGACAACAGCAAACAGCCATGCCTGAGGCATGTGCCTCAGAAATCAGCAACTGAGGTGGAAATGGAGCCTCCTACCCAAGCCACAAACCAGGAAAAGACACTCAAGGAACCGGGCTCCCGTGATGTCTGTAAGGACACCACAGAATGGCAACAGGGAGACTTGGTGTCTTTAGACACTGGATTTCCCATTGGTTGGGCTTAGAAAATCCATCAGTCCTCCTTTGTATCCAGATGTTCCTGAGGACCCCCAAATGCCCCTTTGTGTCTCCTAAATCTTCAAAATGTTAACCCAGAGAAGTCCTTCACGCTTTCTAAGTCACCTAAATCTAAGTCAAGGCAGGGAACAAGCAACCAATCACCTTTAGTTTTCAAGACATTATCTCAAAATCAGCCATTTTCTACGTGACCTTGGATATATCAGGAGCTTTAAGGAGCAGTTATACCACAAAGTTAAGCAAGTATTGTAGAATTAACAAGAAGAGACAATGTCAAGGTTAAGGGCCCCATGTCACTGACCCTTCTTCTCTGTCAAGAATGTTTCAGAACTCAAGCTAGCAGTTGCCCTAGGACCTTGTCTCTAGAACTAGCTGTCAACAGACTTTAGAAGGTTGCTAATTTGCATCATCAGACCCATCTTAATGCAGATTTCAGTTTATCACAAGGAATAGTCTTTATGTAGTGATCTAGACTCCGACCTGAAGGATGTAGTGGCAGATGGACCGTTTTAGTACTATCTCTCATAGCATATTACAGTTGGTTTGGCCTTTAGTAACAATCCCAGAGCCGGAGACTGCTAGAACATGGAGTAAGTGACATTTGAGATCAAACCCTTCTCTTTCCTTGGACAAACCTGTAGACCTGTGCAAGGGAAAGACATGGAATGGCATGCATGGCACTGGTCAGTGCTTCACACAATACAAAAGGCATTTCCCTCGCCTGGTGAGGGCCTTTGGAACGGCGCATCTCTAGAGAGCACTAAGCTGGAGCTAGGTGAATGTCAGAGCGACTGACCACCAGTTTTCACTTCTCCTGGCTCTATTTGTTGGCCCATTTATCTGGGCTCATTTACTCCATGGCATAGACATCCCAATGTGTTCCTGATAAATCTGCTTCCTTGTATTCCATATGAAACTACACGAGGTGCCAGGCATATGCGGTGATGCTCTTGCCGCTGGCCTTTAGGAACATCTGCATCTCGTGGAAGAGTTCTCTGAGCAGAGCAGGAGAAACTAGCGTTCTCAAGACTGTCAGTCTTTTAGGATTGTGCCCAGCACAAGGAAACTCCCCAGCAGCTGCCAATCTTGGGGCACAAGCCAAGGTCTCATTTCCTCAAGAGATCTGTCAGAACCTCTCCACTGTAGACCCTAAGAGTCACTGAGGGCTTTGGAGTCCATCTGAGATGTAGAAACTGAAGCCAGAAGCTTTCGTGGGGCTTGTTGAAGGATGCATAGTGGGAGGGTTACAGAAATGGAACTAAAATCCTGTGGTTTTTGTTATAATTACTTAAAGCTTTGGGTAACAAACAAACAAAGCAATAACTTATACAATTAGGAAAATCCTCAAAAAAAAAATCCACTGGTGTTTGTTGTTGTTGTTTCTGGAATAAGTTGGCAAAATGACACATTGCTAGGTTTCAAATATCTCCCAATGATCGAATGGCTCAATTCATCTCCAGGAAGGCTTTTAGGGCTCGCTCAAACTAGATGTGCTCTTCTGCCAATAAACTGCTCTTTGGTGGTTGCTGGAAGCTCCCTGCCGGTGAGAAGGTCTGTTCATAGGCCAGAAGCTACAGTGAGAACGGGCTGAGAATACACTGGCCTGGGAGGAAAGGGGAAAGAGCCTCGAGAGTTCCTGGAAAGGCTTCCAGCACCGAAACAATTGGACTTGTGCTTTTAGACAATTCATTTAATCACTTGAGGCTTGGTTTCCTTATCTATGCATAGGGGAGCACATTACATTAAAATATTGTATCTCCTATGACCTCTATGAGCTCATATATGGTAATGAACAAAGGCATGCTCTTTCACTCCTGTATGTGTGTTCATGCACAAGCCCACATACACATGTGTGTGTGTGTATGCACACACATGCATGTCAGTTTGAGTTCATATGAATGCCTAAGATCTATGCTTGAAATAATCCTCAATTTATTTTATACCTTATTCAATGGGGCAGGGTCTATTAAAGTGACCACTGGCAGATATGGCTAATCTCAGCTTTCTGTCTGCCTTCTGTGGCTGGAACTACAGGTGGGCTGTCACAGCCATCTGGCAGTGATATGGGTTCTAGAATCCTAACTCGGGTCCTCACAATCGTGTGCCAAATACTCAACCACTAAGCTATCTGCTCTCTTCGTGGCATCCTTTCTTAGCTACGTGGTAGATGATCTTACCACCTTGACTTCTGTAATGCAGACATAACACTGTCCTTCTTGGGGATGAACTCAGCTGATTAGACTTGCGTGACTCAAGATGTTGGCTACAGCGGGAACCCCTTCCTCTCTCCCTGTTCTATACTGACACCTGTGGGTAAGAGGCTCCAGGGGGTACAGGGAAGCAACACAAGAGTCCTTCAAGGCACATATTCTGCCTTACTTCAAGCTATGCAAATTTAAAACTTATTTTTGCTACTTGCCAGCTATGTATTTCAGGGAAAACTGTTTACTGTCATTGTTCTTGACTCTAGAAAATGGTGATTAGATAGAGACAATGAAGTGGAACTTTCATGAAGAAGCATACATTCGAAAAGCACACACCGGATATATGATGCGCTGATGTGCACACAGTTTGACATTACATAACAGTGGGCATAACTCTGGCTGTGGATAAAGTGGATGCATATCTGCGTGCACACACAAGTGTGTACACGAGCATGTGGAAGCCCAGAGTTAGTGTTGGGAGTCATTTTCCATCATTCTTGAATCAATTCACTGAGACAGTCTCTCAATCAAACTGAGAACTTGCGGTTGTGGCTAGTTTCAGGAGGGTGCAGTGGCCCACAGTAGCACTGGGTGCCCAGTGCTGAGGGCAAGGCTGTGTCAACCTTTGCTTCACTCAGGAGCGTGAGGGGAAGAGTGGTGCAGGAGCTCGTCACTCAATGCTTCCTCTGGAGACCTTAACCGAGATCATGCAACATCGTGCACTCCATTTAATCTGCATAGAGCTCTGTTTTCCTGATCAGGAAATGGAGTGGTGAAATAAACAATTTCAATTGTCTTCTATAACTACCGTGCTAAGACTAATCTCCCCCTTTGGGAAAGTGGCCAAAACAAGTCCACTGACATGGCTCTCACCAGCTGGGCAGTGGGAAGCCGGGAGTTCTTCCTTCCACCCCAGGCTTAGATGATTAAGGACTGCTACTTCCTTTTCCTGGGTAATTTCCTAAAGGGACACTTGGCCCACCAGTCACCTTAAGTATTAATCCACCAGCTGTCATCAATATCTGGCGACTCACTTCATAACACTAAATACCCAACCTGGTCCCTCTCCGCCCCTCACTCCCACCCCACTATTCATTTATCGTGGGGCCCGGGAATTTGAAATCATCCACTTCCTTCCCATCACCCCGTGCCCTGGAATGCATCTGAGAACCAATCACCCAATCCAAGACATCTGTTCTGCTCACAATCAAGTGCAGAGAAGAAGGGCCGTGTCGCCTTCAATCAGTCAATTATATAAACACAGCCTTGGAGGGGGAGGTGTGAGAGTGCACAGAGTGGAGGTGGACAGGCACAGAAAGCTTAATTCTCATTTCTCTCATCTATGGCCATCACGGTGTTTCAATCCACACAATCTATAGGTAGCAAAATGAGACTGTCTGTCCTTCATCTCAGAAAAAAAATATTGTATTGAAAATTTTCAGGCATTCTAAGTTTAACGAGCCCAGTCTCCTCATTTTTAAAAGGGAAACTGAGGCATAAGACAGTCAAGTGACTTGACCAACATAGGATGGTCTTCAGTCTAGAAAAGTTAGAAAGCTGAGGCTTGACCCCAGATTGGACCTCCGGTGATCTTGCAGTTTCTAGGAAGAGTTCCTGGTGCGCTCAGGCTTGCTCCCTGTGAGTGCCGACGTGGGTGGAGTGGCGGGTCTCAGACAGAATATACGAGAGTCCAGAGGATATGCTAAAACCTTAGCAGCCTGGGCCACCAGTCAATATGGCTCTTTGTAATTGAGATGCTTGAGATGAGAACCCTGGGGAATACCTCTGAGCCATGTGGCACCCATGGCAAGAGGAGAAAGCTGGTTATCACAGGAGACCTAAAAAGATGCAACCTGCTTCTCCCTCTTTCTGCTGTGTCTCCGGGGGGCAATGTCTGCTGAGTGTACAAGCAAACCTGAGGCTTGCCCGCTGAAGACCAGGTTGCCCTAGCATGGACTCTACCTGCCATGTACCTGCAGCCAGCTGACGAGATGGGCTTGCCGGTACCCAACTCTTTGCAGACTCAGTACAGACATAAGGAGGCACAAGGAAGCCGGGCAATATGTGCATAGCATCTTGAAGACTGATAAGATCTCCATATACAGTAAAGGAATTATGGGGAAGTTTGCTGAGACTAAGAGAATAAGATTTGGGCTGGACAGGGAACTATCATTGGCTAACAGTGTGTTTGTGTGTGTTTTGAAACCATATTGCATCAGGTAGTATCATGATGAAAGATAGAAATACTTTCAGGCTGTGGGAGGCAAAACTAGACATTCTTGAGTTTTAAACACAAAGCTTCTGGCAGATATATCTATGACACCAAACCCCAGGCTGCTGCTCTCACAGAATGGGGGTCAGAAAGCATTAATGACACACCTGTTCTCTGAGCACATTCAAATCATTCCTTACTATAACCACAATAGCGCTGTCCCTGGGAATCATGAACAGTGACACTTTTTAAGATGTTTAATATTTCTGAGCACCATATACATGGGCTCTGCATCTACATGAGCCCCTTCCTCCCTCTTCCTTGAGCTCCTCTCACTCCTCCCAAATTAATAATCTCTTATTTAATTATTGTTATAAGCATATACATATATGTATGCATATGTGTGTGTGCAAACATGCATATATAATCAATCCATTGAGTCTACTTAACTTTCCTCATATATGTATCTATCTAGGGCTGACTTCTTGGGATTGGGATCTACATAGAATCTCATCTGATTCTCCCTCTCCCAAATGACATGCACTATCTGTATCTCTTTCTCTAGGGGGAAAGGGGACAGAAAGAAAGTAAGACCAAGAGTAAAAGAAAGCAAACTCATAAGAATGTGAGCTGAGATATAAGTGACTCCCCTTTCCCCACTGCCCTCTACTTTGCCTTTGGACAGACGTTGGGGGACCAGTGGGATGACTTCAGAAAGGGTTAAAGTAGACAACATGGAGGTCAAGCAAAGGCCCATGGCCCTCAAGCTTAGATGCTAGTGTGGTGACCTATAATCACTAGATTTGGATGTGCCTGAGGTGGCTCTGAGGCACCTACATTAAGCCTGACAAGAAGCTCAGCTGCAGAAGAAAGCTACTGCTGCACACTGTAGCAGGTCTTGGTGCAACACAAATCCTCTGGACTGACAGACACCCACGATGTCCAGATAATGAGATGGGTAAAGCAATTGCTGGAGCGGATCCATGAGGAATTACGTGGGAATGCAGACAACAAAAGAGCCATAGCCATTCAGAGAGAGGTAAGGTGAGGACTTCTCCAAGAGACAGCCTAGATTTCAATCTCCACTTTGCCACTGTCCTGTGGATAAAACAGTCACCTCTGGGCCTCCCCCTCTTCATCTGAAAGATGAAGCTATTCAGCCAGACAGCTGTGGGCCCCGATGGCTCACAATTCCTATGAATTTCCCACTGATGAAATTATTCTAGTCATCTTTCTAAATGGACTGGCAAAAGTTCTACACAGGAGAGGTCTCTTCTGATGTGTGGGTTTGCATCTGAGGTCACTCCTGACAAAATATTTCATTTTAAGAGGGCTGTCTCTCATGTCCATCAGTCATTTTTCTGCATATGCTTTGGGCACTTACCTTTCTAGGTTGGTTAGAAATGATCTGTATACTATAGCTCAGGTGCCCCAAAGCTGTCAAAATAAAACTCTGCTCCTTGCTCGTGGCTGCAGAATGTAATTCTTAGAGCTTGAGAAGAGGGAAAAAAGACTTCCTACCTTTCCACTGGCCATTTCCTCCAGGATGTCCTGAGCTTACTTCAAATGCAACTTGTCTAAGATGGGCCTCACCATCTGCTCCCTCTCTCTTGATGCCTTGGCCACGCCCTCTTATTACTCAATGTTTCTCTTCTTTTTAGTTAATGGCATCTCTCAACTCAATCATTCAATTTGGTACCCAAGGATAGGCCTCCTTATTATAATCAAACTGTGACCAGACTCTCCCTGATACACCCCTGTCTTAGTTACTGTTCTATTGTTGTAAAGAGACACCATGACCAAGGCAGTTCTAAAAGAATGCATTTAATAGAGGCTTGCTTACAGTCTCAGCGGTTTAGTCCATTATTAGTCATGGCAGGGAACAGGGCAGTAAGCAGGCAGGTGCTGGAGCAGGAGCGGAGAGCTACATCATGATCCATAGACAGCGATACACTGGGCTTGGCATGGGCTTTTGAGACTTCAAAGCCCACTCTCAGCAATACACTTTCTATAACAAGGCCATGCCTCTTAATCCTTCTAATCCTCTTAAATAGTACAAATCTCCAGTGACTAAGCATTCAAATATATGAGTCTATGGGCACCATCTTTATTCAAACCACCACGCCCTCTATCTGTGCTGTCACAGAGAGGCTCAAGTCTAAATCCTTAGCACACTCAGGAGCAGGTATTTCCCTGGCCTTGTCATGCTTCCCCTTCCCAGTTCATCTATACTCCCTATCTCTCTGGTATAGATGACCAAGATGAACTTGGTCTTGCATATGATTTACAGCTGAGTTCTCTTTACACAGAATGACCTCGTCATGGGTCTCTTCAGTTTTCTGGAGTCCAAGGCCTAGAGCTTAGTTGTCCTCATCTCTGAGTTGTCTGCCTCTCTGAGTCCTCTACAGAACTGGGTCTTCTGCCATCGTATCCCAAGGCAATTTGAACACGCCTCCATAGCTGCGCTTCTCACAGGACAAGTCGGGATACCTCTTTCTCTACAGTCCCTTGAAGGAAGGGAAATGACCCCATTTGACCTCATCAGTGACGTTTAGAACATAAGCCAGCAGTAGGTGTTCAAAATGAATCTTTATAATCATTCCCTGTGCTGCTGGAGACACACTAAGGGGGGGGGGGGATGATCTAGGCTACATAAAGGTGCAACAAAAATCCTTGAGAGAAAGATCGAGATTGGAATGAATATTAGGAGCTTCACGTCCAGGGATGGCAGCTGAAACCATGCTAGCAGGACAAGGAATGTGTGGCAATAAGAGATCAGCGAGCCATAGTGATTTCTTATCCTTCCCCCCTCTTTTTCTCTATCTATAACAAGTATTTTCCGTGGGTTTCCTCAGGACCCACCTTTCTCATATTTATTCCAGTTAGTCAATTATTCTCTTTTCTTTTATTCATCCATTTTCCCCTTTCTGCCTCTTGTGCTCGGTGCACCTCTAACATAAAATGTTCATTCATATTTATTCACTGCCTTTATGCATCTTCATTTTAATGGCATATGACTAAGAGGGGCATTTTAAACATACTTCTTCTAAGCCAGCTGCTTTCTATTGGATTTTTGGATTGATTCCATTGGCTCCCAGCAGGTCATGGCCTTGAGGTGACAGATGGTCCATGTTCTTGGGTCTTGTATGACTGCTAGCATTATTGTTCCCTCTGGGACTCAGAGGTTTTGGTGAATGCATCCAGAGGCATTTTGCTTGCCATCTTGCAGATAAAAATACAGATGCAAGCACTAAGCAATAACTTGATTTCTCAGCTCAGTGGAACAGGAATGAGTGAGAAACACAAAAGGCTCTCCTGGTCAGGGCAGAGGAGTCACTAAGGAAGCTTTCAGCCTTGACAATGGTCCATGGGGGAGTCTGGGGGCTGACTTTCAGTGACGCCAGGCTCCTGGAGGCCAGAATGGCTGGCTGTGGGCAGTCATATTAAATATGTGATTCCAGAAATGTGATCAAACTGACTTCCTGCTAGAGCTCCATAGTAACTCCCACAGGGGAGCTGAAGGATCCTTTTGTTATCCATTTTTGATTCTATGTTAGGTTAATATTTTTTGAGAGATAGATTTAATTTACCCAGTCTTTTCAATCAAAGAAACTGATACATTAACAGGTTGAACGGTGGTGGTAGCAGCAGGGAAAGTAATTAAAAAGTCTAATTTTTCTCTCCAAAAAACACCAGCTCTTAAATTAGATAGAGCCCTCTGGTCCCAAAAGAAGTCAAAGTTTCAATAGAACTTTGATTCAAATCCTAACAAAGTCTTCTGTATTCTCAGATGTCTGAAGGAGCATTTCATTTTGCTAGAATCCAAGTGGTGGATTTGGATGGGTGGATGGATGAATGATGGTTTGTATTTAATTTTTAGGAGTGCCATAACAAAGTCCAGCAAACTAGACTCCTATTAAAATAAGAAAATGTTATTTCCCCATGGTCCTGGAGAAAGTTGTCAAGGCCATGTTGCCTCTAAAGCTCTGGAGGAGACTCTGATCCATACCTTTCTTTCAGTTACTATTATTGCCATAATACTTGGTGCTCCACTGAAGTAGAAACTTCTGGTTTCTTTGGAATGTCAATTATGTCAAATGATGTTTTTCTGGGGCACACAGGTGAAAGGATGTTTTGCTAAGGCATAGACATGAAAGAATGTTTTGCTGAAGCAGACATGGGTGAAAGGATATTCTGCTATAGCAGACACGTGAAAGGACACGTGATGTTTAGAAAGTATAAATATGACCCCACAGAAGCTTGAGTGTGTATTCACTTTGCTCTGACTCACTATTCTTTCCTGAAGACACATATGTACTTGTTCACTTTACATTGTGTGGCTGTGCTTTGCTAGTGGTGACTTCATAGACGGACCCCTACCAAAGAACTTCTAGTGAGGGTCCTGCGGCTTTTGCCACTCCTTTGGACTCGTGTCAGTTGGCAAGCCTTGCAGTTTCTTCCGGACTGAACTGCAGTTGCTGATTTCATTTGTTTGTGATGTCTGCCCAAGTGGACTGGACTGTAGCTGCCGGTTCATGCGTGGAGTTCGCTGGTGGACTGGACTGATAACAACAAAGATTGGAATTGCCCCCAAAGGCCTATTTCTAAACAGATCTACTTCACCCATATCCTCATAATCTTTCTTCTCCATGACCTCTGGTGGGTGGTGGGTTAGAAGGAAAGTTGAACCCTTATTAAAGTAGGCTTTGAAAACCTTATGCCTACACTCCAAGGCATACAAGTCATGGCCCCTGTCTCTGAATTCTTAGTCACAGGATGTTTGCTTAATGTATATCTTATGTCTGGTTTCTACTTTCATATGGGATCTGGGCCCAAGGACTCCCTCATATCATCATTTTAACTTGATCATAGCTACAAAAATACTATGTCCAAATAAAGTCTTATTCATAGATATTGAAGCCTTACGACTTGAACATATCTTTTAGGGCAACACAATAAACCCTATAATAAGGCCCACTGTCTAAAATGGGAAACTTATTTAAATAGATGAGATTATTTATAGTGCCAAAGGTCTCTACCCACATGTTTCTGGGAGGTGAATTGCTGAGTGTGCTTGGGATGGTCTCAGTTCAGAGACATCAAATGTTGGTCTACAAATAGCCAAGGTTTTGGACATCAGCCTAATCATTCAGCCCCAACATTGGGTCATTCAGGATGAGTGAATGTTGTCTATGGTTCATCTTTGAAATAACTTTGTGATGTGACAGAACACTACTCAGCAAGAAGTAAGTGACTCTGAGTTTGAATTCATCTATGCTGTCACTTAGGAGCCTTACTAATATCTTTCCCTTTAGCTTAGAGAAAGCAAAAAGAACAGAGACTGTCCTGACAGGAAGGAAGATGTTAACATCTACCACATCCATCCATTGCTCATAGCCATGACCCAGCAGCCGAGCTCAATGTTAAGTGTGTGGGCTTTTCCTCTGCATGTGTGTATATGTGCCTTGAGTGTGCCTGGGGGTGTTGGATCCCCTGGAACTGGAGTCAAGTGATAGTTGTGATTCCCCACTATGGGTGCTGGGTACAGAACCCTAGTCCTCTGCAAGAGTAGTAGTGTTCCTAACCACTGAGCCACTTCTCTGGCCCTGTTTAGTCCTTTCAGGCTCAAAAAAATAGCAAGAAGCACACAATGGCTCTAAAGCCTCCTTAGCCTGCCCTTGTACGCCTGGCTCTCCGACTCCTGCATCTGAGGTCCAACTTTGACGTTTCCTCTGCCTTTCCTGATTAGACACAGAGCCTTTGCCTTGAACCCTGGCTCTCTGCTTGCTCCATATTACTTTAGCATCCCCTGCTTTCAGGCTCTAGCTCTAGATGTGTGTGAGGCCCCTGTACAGATACTCTCGAGTAAAACACAGAAACAATTAGGCATTTTGTCTTGAACCCTCTGATGGTTAGCTCTGATTGTCAACTTGACACAGCCCAGGCAACTCTCACCTTCCGTTGACATTTCTGTAAACATGGACTATAACATAATTTCCATCCATCATAATTTCATAATACCACTTAAATGAGAAAATGCATGAGAGAGGGTTTTGTAAAGTGCCACATGTAAAAAAAAATTGGAAATATCCTTTGTCTTGGTCATCTGGGGAATAATCTCTAATTATTCTGTTCAAAATATTGATCCAGGAGCTCTTCAGTTCATAAGATTCTTGCTTTGAAAGTATGAAGACCCAAAGAAATGCTAGCATGATATAGTTCATGCACATAATGCCAGTGTTAGGGATGTGGAGACAAGAGGAGGATTGGCACGCACTAGCCAAGCAGCCTAGGACAACTGTAGAGCTCCAGACCAATGAGAGAGCCTATCTTAAAGGAGGTAGACAGTTTTCATAAGTACAACACCCAAGGTTGTCCTCTAACACACACACATACACTTGTGCACATAAACACATATATACACATAAACATGCCTACAAAATGATAATAAAATAGCAATCTGATTCCTCAGGTCCAGAGTGGGGAAACATGAGAATTAAAGTTAGGAAGAATATCATCTATTTCTATGGTTCTAGAACCCAAGGAGATCAGACACCATTTTGTACCCTCAGTGGCTGTATTCTTGAAGCATCCAGCAGGACCTGATGGAGGACATTTGTATCCGGGTGCCTACTCAGAGCTCAATCCTTCAGCCAAGCCTATAGCTAAGTTCATAGGCATAAAAGCCAATGATGAAAAGGAAATAAGGGGGGGTGCTTTCTTCATATGCCCCCCTTTAAAACCTTGCCCCACTTTTAAAGTCTTGGAGAGGGACGTGTAGCTCCCAGCTCCCCATGATGAAATTATCTGGCTATCGCCATTCAAGACAGAGGCCAGAGAGAGCTGGAATCTGATACTGAGTGACACTGAAGAGAATATATTTTATACAACATAAAAGGTCCCGACATAAATTAGAAGAAATATTGGGAGCCTTCAAAAAGGTAGGTCAAACTTTTTCCTCAAGCAGATAATTACAGGCTGGGGGTGAGTAAATCTTATTAGCCTCTTTCTACCTCGTCTCTTCTCATAAAACACTAGCAAGAAGAAAGCCACTCTCCATTCAGAGTGGACAGCTTGCCTGAGAGAGAGGATTGGCCTGTGGCTATCAACCATGCATCCATGGTTGGGTTGTTGATGTTGCTTTCATCACTGACACCTGTCCCACCGGGATGGAGCTTAAGCCAATCAACCAATTGTGAAGTTCCACAGGAGGCTGGCCAAGACTCCATGATGTCTCCAAATCTGAAGAACTGCCCCTTCAGGCGGCAATTTACCAGTTAAATTTCTCTGCCCTTGTTTGAGGACTTAAAATTAATGAAGTTGTTAACATTTCTTAAAATGTCTTTCCTGGCAGATGAAAGGTATGGATTTATTACCCATGAGCCTGCTGGCCTTTTTGATTCATCGATGTGTAGGCTGAGCCACACAAAACACTCTTAGGAGATAGGAGTCTGGCCCTAAATCTGCCATTAGCTTTCTTTGTGCTGGGGCTCTGGGAGAGTCCTCAGTATCACTCGGTGGCAATGGGCTCAGCTGCCTGCAGGATTCTTTATCTGGCCTATGTCCTCTGAAAAGTCAGGGCCCAGCCTTATTCATCCTTGAGTTTGTATCAGGTCCAGCATCTGGCATAGGCATAGCCATGGGTAGATACACCAATGTGGACACAGAAATGGAGGTATTGATGGTGATCATGCAGTCTCCACTGTTCCCCCACAACTAAATATGGCAAGAAGATAGAAAAGCTTTGAAAGTATTACTGTACTTCATCAAGGTGAATCCTTTGGATGTGAGCCAACACTTATGACAGAACTTATGCTGACGCTGACACTGTGGTCCAGCACTTAGGCACTAACTGATCAACAAAAAGTGGAAATCATGAGCTTCTGAGCCATGAGGGCAGTTGGAGAGATCTTGATCTATTCTTTTGCCCCAGTTATTCCAGTCTTCCGGTTTACTGGTAAGGCAGGTGGGGCTCAAGGAGAGGAAATGAATTTAACTAGTGCAAGTGGTGAAGAAGTTGGGTCTTACTCCAAAGGCTTTCTGCTGCTGAACAACTTCTGTCAATGTCCTCTATAGGGAACCAATAGTTGCTGTCTGTGACACACGACATAGTCTTTCAGACATTCTACCCTGTGTAAAAGTTGTCATTTAGAGAGAGCCAATGACTTTGAGAGAGAACTCCACATGCTATCTGGAGACCAGTTGTACAAAACATCTGGTTACAAATCATTAACCACACAAAAGACAAGTTTCTGCTTATTTACAGAAACTTTGTCTTATCATAAGATGCTATTCGGTGTCTGGTTTAAGTAAAATCAAGAAGTAATTCTCATCTGGAATCTCCTAAGAACCTCTGAGCCTTCTCTCCCTCTGGAGATACTCAGGAGTGGCAAATAGCATCTCAGCTCAGAGTAGAATCCTAAACTGCTTAAGGGGGTTTTATGCACTTCTTTCTTTCAATTTGAAATGAAAGGTGCCTTTAATCCAAACCAAGACTAACTGTGTAATAAATGAGAGATGGCAGGCTTCTGACTGGAGCTTTTCTACAGCAAGTGGAACATCTCTGTTAGGTGTACTTTAAATAGGTTAAGCCCAAGGGCAGAGACTGAGAAGCAGGAATAGGTAAATATGCCCAGAAGGGCATCTAGAACTCAGCACTGTACTGAGTTCATAAATACTTAATTGAATTAGGTCTGATGAGAGAATTCTATATCAGGAAGCCTTCTGCTTTCATTCATCATACATAAGCCTTTAGCAGTGTCTTCCAGGGAAGGAATAAGATGGGAAGTGAACACAGCATTGTACCCATCCTCAAGGGGATTGCGCCTCCCCGCCCCCCAAAGGTGAAGAAATGAAGGTGCTCCCTGGAAAAGACTCAACTCTCTCCTAAGCCTGATGTTCCAACAGCAGAGCCCCTGCTACTGTGAACTTTCAGGCTGAGCACTGAGAATGAATAATTATATACCTTGTCGATACAAGTTCCTGAGAATTCACAGACCAGCAGCTCACAAGTGGAGCTGTGGCCTCCTGGGGAAACAGAACTCTACGAAAACAATAGCAACTTTATAACTAGTGGGCCCAATCAAGATACTATTAAACCTAGTTTCTGCATCTATACAAACCGGAATTGAACCAGCTCTCTTGACCTCTGAGGCTGTTGCGCAATCAAATGAGCAGAGATTACGTCAGACAACCTGTTTGAGAAGAGAAGTTAGCCAGATATAATGGAGTCACTGAAGGGGTCCTGGAAGACCTCTGCCCTCCCTAATAACAACCCACACTTGGAGATCATGGTCTATAGAAATGCTGAAGGTAAGAGCTTTAAATCCAGAAAACATCAATCAAATACATATAAACACCACATCTAATGAACAGTGAAGGGAGCCAGGCCAGGAAGGCTTGGAGGATGGGAAGTGTGAGCCAGAAAGCCCTTAGCTTTCTCCAGGATTCACAATGCAACAAACACCATCTTAGCTGGAATGGTCCGGTGTACCTGAGTACCCTTGCAGGTCAGAGGGCACAGTAATATGTGTCTTGCTATAGGGGACCGAGGGATTTCTGGAACGCTAGTGATCACAAATTGAGACTCATCTTTCTCAATTAAATGACAGTGAATGTACGTCACAGATAATTGTCAAATATACACTTACCGTATCGACTGCGGTGAGAAAGGAAAGGGAAGGAGTCTTTCATTGTCCAGGTCAGATTCCACAGGAAGTTACCAGGCGGAGAAGGCATTTCTGAGGGTGGCTCCAAGGAACCGTGACCTGGACATGAACAAAGGAGAGAACACTGATTCTTGTGCTTGGGATGGACATTCGAGCTGTCACTCAATACCACCCGAGATGAAAGTTCATAAACGGCTTTCTGGATACTTAAGAGGAAGATGAGCGAGAGGGCCGGGTGGATCTCAGACCTGTGATGTACATTTTCTATCAAGAGGATCCTTGTCTGAGAAGTCTGAATACAGTGAGCAGGTCCGTGCTGAGGCTCTCTGGAAGATGAACTAGAAGCCAGGCAGCTTAATGGCTCAGTCTAATAGCTCCATCCAAAGTCTATTCTGCTGGTAAGAATTTGTGCAACTTTATAGAGAACTTCGATTCATCTCGTTCAAATAATGCCTCTATCCCTACACTCAAGGCTTGTAACTTCATCCGATGTTGTTTGCTTGGGTTATTGCCTTATCAATGAGAGGGTTGAAATTGCACTCAGAAGTTACGAGTACTTGACAATTATGTTATTTTCGGGGAGGAGGAGGAGAGCTACATTATGGGCTTCCCATATCCAAGAGGCTACAGAGCCAGAGAAGACAAATGTTTCTGATTTGCATGAGTGAAAAAAAAAAGGAGGCTGAGAGAAAAGAGCAAAATGGCATTAGTTCTTTATTTAACAGAACCTCAAGTGGGTTTTGTAGTGAAAAGCCATTATTATCTATCTACAAAGCAAATGAGTGCGCTCTGCATGTTCATACCCTGCTCTTCCCTGAAAATCCCCAGATCTATCACTATTCGCTAAGGTTTTACGGTGGGCAAAGCTTTTTATCTGTTAAAGAAGGAAGGGTGTGAGAATTAGCTCTTCAGCAGCTATGGACTGTGTGGTGAGGCTGGGGGAGGGAAGGGGGAAAGAAGGAAGCCAGGATTTCTTCTGCAGTTTCCTTGGTGCAAACCCCTGCTCCATCCTTTAGTCCTGTTATAGGAATGTCACAACCCCAGGAGGCCTTGCAGCCTCTTAGACACCTTCTGGAGCAACAGCAATTCAGGACTATGGACTATCTCCAAAAGCAAGGAGACACAAACAAAAACTCATATTGGGAAGATTGCTCAATCCCCCGAGCGCTGGGCTTGTATGGTGGTCTGAATGTGATGACCGTCCTCTCTCTTCCCTTCAGAATCAACCCCACACCGTGCATGCACTTTGAACATGTCTGCCTAGGGTGCCCATAGCGGTTTTCTGATGCTGCTACATCTCTCCACTTTTTCTATAGGCACCTGTGTAAAGCTGACAATAGGGCCCTATGCTTCTCCAGCTCTAACTGGTAAAAAGTGATTCCTGTCTGAAGGAGAGGCTTTGACTCTTGAGTGCCAAGGAAAGGAGTCTTTACTTTCTTTTCACATCTGGGCTCTAGAAATTAGAAGTGAATTTGGAGCTACATCTTCCTGTAGCATTTCTACAAAATGTCTCAGAAAGTGCATGTTAAGGGCACAGAAGTTATGCAAGCAAGCTCTGGGGAGCATCTATTTCATCGGTGCTGCCTTAGAGAGAGACAATGAGATTCAGACCCGGTAACTCAAGGCTATGTGAGTTTTCTTGGTTAGGGTGAGACATTTTAAAAATCAATAATATGACTGTAGTGAAGACATACTCTGAAACACCAGTACTTGGGATCCTAAGGCAGGAGGGTTATGAACTTGGGGCCAGCACAGGTGACATAGCAAGACTATCTCTAAGACAGAAATATCAATAAATCAGGCTGTGGAGATAGCTCATTCAATAATAACGTACTTGCTACACAAGGATAAGGACCTGAGTTCAATCTCAGGAACCAATATATCCATATATATATATAGAGAGAGAGAGATACACGTGCTTTGCTTGTTTGGGTTTTTGCTTGCTTTGCTTGGTTTGTATGTTTTGAGATAGGGTTTTTGCTATGCAGCCCTGGTTGGACTGGTACTTGCAATGTAGACCAGGCTGGCCTCAAATTTAAAGAAATCTACCAGCATCTGCCTCCTGTATCTGGGATTTAAGGGATAAGCTACTACTCCCAGCCAGTAGCATATGTGTTTAATCCTGACACTGAAGAGACAGAGACAGATGGCTCCCAGGAGCCTTACCTCCTCAGTACAGTGCATACTATCGAGCTTCCTGTTTTGAAAAACAAGGTAGACGAGCCGGGCGTGGTGGCACACGCCTGTAATCCCAGCACTTGGGAGGTAGAGGCAGGCGGATTTCTGAGTTCGAGGCCAGCCTGGTCTACAGAGTGAGTTCCAGGACAGCCAGGACTACACAGAGAAACCCTGTCTCAAAAAACCAAAAAAAAAAAAAAAAAGAAAGAAAAAAAAGAAAAACAAGGTAGACACCTACTGAGGGACAGAGTGGCTGTTCTCTGAGCTCCATATGCATCTTCAACACTTACACATGTACCCGTACACACATGCAGAGAAGCGCGCACGCACACACACACACACACACACACACACACACACACACAAATACAAAATAGAATTCAAAATAGTAATATGGATTAAGGAGACGTGCTCTAGGTATGACTAAATATTTTAAATATATGATTTCATTTACTTCTTACAGTAGTAACCTGTGATTTGTCTCCTCAGTTTAAAGCTAAGTAGATTGAGACATAATGAGGTGAGACATCTTTATTGAAGACTCAGACAGAAGGCAGGGCATCAGAGTGTCAACTGGCCAGGTCAGCCTGATGCTGATGCCCAAACTTATATGGCCACTCCACAGGGGTCCCCACAAACCGTTGGCAAGTAGACATTGGTTCTCTATGATGTCTGCCAGGGCTCCATACGTTGGGTTCAAGATCAGAGGTTACTATCAATCGTGGCCACTGTGTAAAGGGTCTGAGAAGATGACAACCAGGGCTCGGTGGTGAGTGAATATGAGGAAAAGCTGTCTGTACCCTTTTTCCAAGTCATCAGCTCAGCTCACATTTTCATCAGTCTTGAAGAAACACCAAGACTAAGCCATGTTTACAAATGATGTCATTTTTCATAACCTTTTAGGAGTGGTATTTACTTTTTCCTGGATGAGAAGGATCAAGGGGAATGGGTAGAGTTCAGGAAGCACTAATGCCTCTGAGTGGGCAAAGAATGGCAGATGACTTTTTTTTTAACCTAGAAAAGGTCTAGGTAATATATTTAGGTTAAAACATGTATCTGAAAGCATTCAAAATGAAAGTCTCTGACTGATGAGTCATAACCCAACAAGGAGACAAGGAGAGCACTATAGGTTGCCTCTACACACAGAGGTTCACTCATTGCTGTAGTACCACAGTTCCAACACACTGTTGGACATCCTCAGCGCTGGATACTAGAAAGACAATAGGAAGTTTTATACTACCCTTACAGAAACTCCTAAGAACCCTGGGCCCACAGAAGCTCCTAGAACAATAGCTCTCAACCTATAACCCACAACCAATGGGGAGGGGTGCATCAAAGGACACTTTCAAAGGGGTCGCCTAAGGCCATCAGAAAACACAAATATTTACATCATGGTTCACAATACTGGCAAAATCACAGTTATGAAGTAGCAACAAAATTAATTTTATGGTTGGGGGTCACCACAACATGAGGAACTGTATGAAAGGTGTCAGAAAGGCAGAGAACCACTGTATAGAAGGTCCCAGGAAGAGGCGAGTATAGTGATTAGCCAGATGAAGCTAGTGGGGATAGCCAATGAGAAATCAGCAAAAGGACCCTCCATTCCCGGCACTCATGCCTGAAGAAGGGACATCCAAGGAGAACAAAGCCTACACAGTGAACTTGCTTGCCAAAGACATTGGGACAGGAGTAAATGCTAATCATAGCTCATTGAATATGAATCACTTTAGAACACACAGGCTTAAAGTACCCTCACTGCACAGGACAGAGTAAAGGGGTTACTCCCTTCAGAGTCTCTAAGCCTTCATATTTTTGTTCCTGGTGGGAAAGCAACTTTTGGGCATAAAGAAAAACTATGCAATAAAAAGCAAGCCACTTAATGAAGAGAAGTGGGGCGTGAGGGTAGGTGTTAATCCCAAAGGTTTAAGGAGACCCAAATCATCATGGGCAAATTAATTAAGGTAAACAACTAATTAATGGATGCAATTAATTAAAGCATGGCTTTAAAAATTCATGTACAGGGGCTGCCTCCTCCTAAGGTAGGGTTCAAGAGATCAGCGTTGGACATGGGCAAGATTGGGTTTTTATAGCTCAGGAGTTTCTAAATGGGGAGTTTCTAAACGGGGAATTTGTCAGGCAAGTAGGTCGATTACAGGAGCAGCACAACAAAGTAGTCACAACCTTTTAAAGCAAAGGATTGCAAGATGGTCATAACTTTTTGAAACAAAGCCATGGTTACCATTTTCTGAAACAGTCAATACAGAGACATTTGTAGTTAAGATTATAGGTGGGACATAGCCCAGCCTTTGCGAAGCAGAAATTCAAGAAACTCAAAAAACAAGAATGAATTTAGTTTGTCTTTACCGTAAACTTATGATGGAGGTAGGCTAGTTTTTCTTTGGGCTTCTTGTGTAGAAATGTGAACCTGTGGCGAGGACAGGGTCTTGGCAGCACACATTAAACAAAGGTTTATGGTTGGGAAGATGTGAACGAAGCCACTGGCTAAAACAGGATGAGTCGTGGACTCCAGGGAATGAAGAGTGGATAGGAAAGAGAGGAGGGTGGGCAAGAGATGAGCTTTCTGGTACCCAAGGGAGCAGCACTGGTGGCTTAAGGAGGCACATGAAAAGACACACCCCCTGGACTGGGGGATTATTGACTGACTGACAGAAGATGCCCCCCTTCTAAGGATTCCTTGACTCCTCCTTAGGCTCTGCAGGGACCCGGGGCATTGTGAAGATGCTAAGCTCTTGCACTGTTCTCCTTTGCTGTCCACTCCCTCCATGCTGTCCTTAGCTTAGGTTCTGGCTCTGGCTCTCTATAGTCAACCTGGTGCCCACCATCTTGATGGCTTTGCTTCTTTGCTCCTTCGCAGTAGTTTGGAAGCAGCTGGATGTGATGCTGAGGAGGAGGGAAAGAGACTACACAATGAAGCTGATAAATCTCACATTAAATGCACCACCAGGAATGCCCAGGACTGCTTAGAAATCCCACTATATTCCCAGGCCAACCCAAATCATTCTAGCATGGCTATTTCCAGCTTTAGATTTTCAAAGCCTCTCTTTCACTCATCTCTTCCATCAACAGCCTTGTATCCTGGTTCACTGAGGAAACTGAAGAAATTAGAACCTGGGTGCACTACCATGATCCCTATTTGAAGAATTCACTGTTTATCCTCTTCAGTAGTATCAGCCCCTTCTTGGGGTGCTAATATTATTCTCAAGAAGTCAGCTGTTGCAATGGAGCTCCTGGATCCAGCACCAGTGATTTATTCCCTTCACAAAACACCAGGCTGATCTCAACCACAGAAAGCATGCACCATCTTTAGACAGTTCGTCAGCCACTAACAGCATGATGGCTTTCCTCTAAAGCCAAATCTCTTCATGTGTTTGTCCCTCCATTCTCCCTGCTACCTTCTCTAGAATATAGTAAAAAGCAAGACAGTATTGCCTCTGGCCACTGCCAACCTTAATTTTGATCTTACAAACCCTCTGCACAGTATTTGACCCAGATGACACCTCCCTACTTCTTGAACATCCCGTAGTACAGTTGGCCATATAGCCCAGGTTGCTTCTAACATTGGTGGTAGGTCCTGCTCATTTTTCTTAGGGTGGCAGATGCTCCACCCTAAACAGGAAAAATCTCCACTTCTTGCCAGCCCTTGTCTGGGAGATCTTAGAGCTAAACCTTATACTGTGTCACAGTGGTTCTGACCAACTGACAGTGACCAATGACCAAGAAGTTCACGGAATCCCAGAACCTAACTGAGAACTCTTGGCTGATCAATAAAGAGAATGATTTTAAAGAAACTCACAGTGGACTAGATCCACACATTTATTCACATGTACATTTGCACCTTCAAAAACTCAAGAGTTTTTTTGTTTGTTTGTTTGTTTGATTTTTTTTTTGTCCTTAGAGAACCATTCAGTAAATTTCTCTTTGCCTTGTTTAAAAAATAAGCTTAAAAAAATTCTGTGGGATATTTGCCTTCCCTTTTGAGACTTTGTAAGTGTTGAGAAACATGAGTATTCTTTGCTTCCAAACTCACTCCCTGGAAAATCTCCTGTAGTTGCACAGCTTTAAATACCATCTCTATGCCAATGCTACTAGATTTCTATCTCCATGCCCAGTCACTCGTCGAAAAAGCAGAATATATCTGCTGGCCTACATCAGATCTCTGTTTTATTGTCTGTCCATGATAAGCGTTTCAGAAGTAACATGGGCAAACTCAAACTCTTTAAATCTTTTACTTAAACCTGATTTCAGAATCTTAGTCAAATGCTAATGCTCAGCTGCTTGGGCCAAAAGCTGAGAAGCAGTCTCATACTTCCTGTCAATTCATCCACAATTATTGATGGCTCCACTTGAACTGTATGCTTTCTCCCCATCACCTCTCAGCCTGACTACTGCTGTCTATGGCAACCCAGCGGGTTTCCCTGCAATCTGTCCTTCACACATCACTTAGATTGACAATCCACCCCTGGAAGTTTCTTTTCTATTGCCTAGCTTCAAAGGACTCCATATGATCTGACCCCTAGTTCGTGCTCTGATTTCATTTCTAACCATTTTCCCTTCCTCGTGAGCTCAGGCTTATAGGATACCTTGCTGTTCTTCAAATTCATTGGGGGGGGGGGCGCATTCTCATCCTAGGGCTCTGCATGGACCATTCTCTAAGTTCACCTTGAAAACATGTGAAAACATGTGGTCACTCCTTTTGTTCCCTTCTGTATAGTTGTCTACCCTTGTATCTCCTTAGGAAAAGGTTCCCTGGTCACTCTGAGAATCCAAAACTCATAAACCACACTTTCCCTCCTAATCCCATCTATTATGTCTTCTATACCCATGTCAATATATATATATATATTGACTTGTTTTTATAAACTTCTGGAACTAGTCATTACTTCATTACTGTTAGCAGACTTGGCACATAGTAGGTACTCAACAAATAATACTTATCAAATGAATGAAAGAAAGTCCTGGGAGAATATTAGTAACTTTGAAACTGTTTAGATGCAGGGCAGTGGTGGTGCACACCTTTAAACCCAACAGTCGGGAGGCAGAGGCAGGCGGATTTCTGAGTTCAAGGCCAGCCTGGTCTACAGAGTGAGTTCTAGGACAGTCAGAGCTACACAGAGAAACCCTGACTCCAAAAACAAAACAAACAAACAAACAAGAAGAAACTCTTTAGATTAGTCACTCAACTTCAGACTCAGGACATACTTGCAGGAATACCAATTTTCTGAAAATGATAATAAGAATAGGAAATGTTCTAAAATCTCCCAGATTTTCGTAGGGGCAAAATGAGACAACATATGATGGTGACACACTATTTAAATACTGACCATGCCACCCTGTGTGTGAGGGTAGTCAAGTATATGTGCACACCCATGTGTGCTCGAGCACATGTATGTCTGGAGGCCAAGGATATTGCAAGTATCTTCTGTTGCCTTTTACTTGAGACAGGGTCCCTTCATTGAACCTTAAATTCCCCAATTTGCTAGACTATCTGGCTAGCAAGACCACACAGCTAGTGTTACAGAGATATATCACCACACCTAACACTAAAAGAGATGTTTAAACTCAGGTCCCCCAGGCTAGTGTAGCACTTTCCAACTGAGCTGTCTCCCCAGCCCCTTATGTCTTAATGTCTTATGCTTCTATCTCCATTGTAGAGTACAAGTCCCCTTCCAATATGGAGGAGATCTTTTATGGATAAATACAATGTCTGAAAATTAAAGTGCTTGCCTAGAGTACTCTTCTGTTATTCACTAGCTGACTGTTGACTTGGCCAACTGTCAACTATCTTGAATACCCAAATTTCTGCCACTAGGTTGTCTGCATTTCAGATCTTCATTTTTGTGTGTCCTGCAGTGTGTCCATTAATCTAAGCCAATATACATAACACAGTGGATTAATCATATGTGTGTCAATAGAAGTAATAACAAGCTATGCATGTAAGCCAGCTATTTGCAGGACTGCCCTAGGTTCCCTCTGAATCATGTTTTACAAACCCACATCAATAAAATGTAACAAGTGCCTCTATTTGAAGCACTCCTGGAGCGCTTGTGCCATCCTGGTCCACATTTTCCTTATTTATTTTCCTTCCAACAATAAAACAATCACTGACAGCTTGCTGGTTATGCCCCCTCATTTGAAAACACACTTAATAATGCATTATTTTACAATGATTTTGTGTCACACAAGACAAAGTCTAATGTGGTCAAATAAATAGCCCTCTGGATGTCAAACTGTAGTGAGCAGGCAGGGTTCTAGGAAGAGCACAGGACAGGCCTTGTGTGGGGACTGGCAGGAAGGAAAATGGTTTGATATTTACCGAGCTAACCCACACCTGTTCATGGAGAGGAACAGTCTTGGTGAAGTCTCCCAGCCGTAAGAGTTACCGATAATGATGGAGTTTTGCAACAGGCAATGAATTGAGTCTAAAATGCAGAGATGAGATTTTTTTTTTTTTTTAGAGAATGGAAAAGAGGGGATGGCAGATGTACTCTTTATCCTAAAGACAGAGACCTCCCACACCTCTTCTGGGCTGGAAAAAGAGGGGGTTGAGCTAGCTTCTTGCTAACAACCCCTCTGGTTCCTGCACATTTGCCTTTCTATACTCTGAGCTCTCATGTTTTTCTTCCAGCTGGCTCATTCAGAGAAGAGCTATTAGTGTCAGGGGTGGGATCTGAATGGGATGAAACAGCCCTCGCTCCGGCTCACCTTTCACTTACTTCCACTCCTTCCTGCCAGAAACATGTATGCTCTTTCTTAGGAGCGCAAGTCCTAAAGCAAAAATTACTCTCCTAATAGTCTCCTGTACCATTGAAAGTCGGCTCCAACACATGCTTCTTGCCTTTTCCCATGTCCCAAGAGATCCTGTTTATAACTGTGGAGTTCATTCAGTGGTGAAGCACATCTGTTAGCCTGGGAAAGCAGGTACACCTTTCAAGGCACGCCATTAAAAAACACCACAAGGCACAAAGAAAATCACTACGGTGGCCCTTGCTCTCAGAGAGTTAATTACCCCCAAATAATTACTACTGAAAGGTAGATAGAGATACACCAGGAGCGGAATCCTGCACATAAGCACAAATGACTGAAACATGTAAATCTGAAGCCTGACGCTTTCACCATTTTTGGCCTTCATGGTGGTTTGGAGGAGAAGGACCCCCCCCTGTGCTCACTATGTGGTTGCTTGCTCTCCCCAGTTGGTGGAACTGTTTGGGAAGGATTAGGGGCTGGGACAGTGGAGCAGCTGTGTCACTGGGAGTACGTTTAAGGTTCAGAAAGTCTCTCTCTCTCTCTCTCTCTCTCTCTCTCTCTCTCTCCCTCTCTCCCTCTCTTTCTGATACTGCCCAAGTGACCTGTCTGCCTGCTCCCTCGCTCTTCATCACGATGATCATGTGCTCTCACCCCCTTGAACTGTGAGTGCCAATAAAGGTTTTCCATTAGGGGCTGGGGAGATGGCTCCATGGCTAAGAGCACCATCTGCTCTCCCAGAGGTCCCAAGTTCAATTCTAAGCAACCACATGGTCCATCTGTAATGGGATCCAATGCCCTCTTCTGGTGTGTCTGAAGTCAGCTATACTGTACTCATATACATAAAATAAATGAATATTTTTTAAACAGGTTTTTCTTTATAAGCTACATTGGTCATGATCTCTTATTATAGCAATAGACAACTTTTCCATGCCTTTCCCCATTCATAACCTTTCACATATTCTACAACTGTGTTATTAGTCTCTAAGCTTTTGTCCAATCTAATACATACCTAGAATATTTCACCTTTGCCTCCCTATAGGATTGTTCTTTTTCTACTCTATTGTCTTTCATTTTTCTTGCTTTTATTTTTTTCTAAGACAGAATCTTGTTACAGAGCCCAGGCTGGCTTTTTGGGACAGTATATGTGTCACCATCTAGGAAATCTTCTTTTAAATGATCAACCAAATCCATGTCCCTTAAGGTCCCCATCCTACCTCAGCTGGACCCCCATCAAAACAGTTGATCTAGGATTCATCTTGTACCAAGCAAATCTTGAACTTGGTCCTTGCCTGCTTGACCCTTAAGACTGCCCAAGAACAGTCATTTAGACTACTCTTTGAACATGCGGTATCAGCTACCTTGGATGCTTATGACCAATAGTGCATTAACTTTATTCACACATCCTAGCCTTCAGATCTATTGTTCCTGTTGGATTTTATTTTTCTTTTCCTTCCTTTCTTCCTACTTTCCTTCCTTCCTTCCTTTCTTCCTTTCCTTATAAGGCTAGAGAAAAATATTAGGAAAAATTTTCATGGAGGAGGTTGTTTTGTGTCTTGTAGAATAGGTTGGTCAGTGTGAGGGATGAAGTCAGATCAGAGCATAGACCTATTTCATCAGATGAAATACCACATCTATGTAGGCTTCTGGTAATTCACAATTCATGGCCAAAGTCAAATCATGAAGACTGTTGCACTTCATGCACTCTTCCAAATTTATTGCTCTCCTTAGGGATGTCTCCTATGCCACGACATTTTGTCTTAACTAAAGATGAACTCATTGTCCAAGCCAGCTGCTCCTGACCTGCCTGTGAGATGTCTTGTCTTGTTCTTGACAAGCTTGGTCACTACTAATCCTCCCTAACCTGGATTTCAGTAGGTGTAGAAAACTAATTTGTTTAATGACCCAAAGGAACAATAGAGAGTGTACACCTCTCTAGGTGACCTGATTTGCAACACATACTTCCCATGCCCACACTTGTGCCCACATCCCAAGAGCCTCCATTAGCAGGGCACCATGACTGCCTGCTCTCAGTCTCTTTCTGTGGCTTGCTTATACACCACTCTTTATGACATTCACTCCACTGTGATCTCAAACCTATTTTCTCCCCGGAAAATATGTTGACTAGAATAATAATCAAAAGAAAGACTTTGAACTGCCACTAGGCCTTTCATCTTGTGATCTCAGAGAGCTTTACCAGGCACTAAATAATTAATGTCCTGAAAGTGACACAAAGATGGGCCAGCCTGCAAAATCAAGTCCATCAACAAAAGGCCTTTCTCTTTGGGAGCAAGGGAGTAGTTATAGGGATAATCACCCACTGTGAGTCCAGCAGTCTCCAGGGATGTGGACAAGAGGCTATAAACCATTCAAGAACAATTGGCTCTTCTCTTGACCTGTTTTGAGTTTAAAAATGAGAGTTACCAGGGTGACCAATGGGATCATGCAGCAAACACTCTGGGAAGTGCATCGGCCACATTCAAGAAGGGATCTTCAACGTGGAAAAGTGGATAGTAACTGCTTGTACATTTTCTGTGACATTTCCTCCAGTGCCATCCACTCTATGATACTTACAATGACCCTGCTAGTTAACCTCTTTTTAGAGATATAGAGATTAGGGCCCAGAAAATATAACTACCCCATTACAATATTAGTGTATTACTCTTCTTATTGCTGTGAAGAAAAATAAACCTGACAGGAGCAACTTAAGGGAAGAAAGGTTTATCATGGCTCACAAGGCTCCATCATGGTGGGAAGGCATAGGGTTAGGATCATGGGGTGACTGGTCACATTATGTCAATAGGCTGGAATGAGAGAGGGGAGAGGGAGAAAGAGAGGGTGGGGGAGGGAGAAGGATGAAGGAGTGAGAGGAAGAGGGAGAGAGGGGGAGAGGGAAGGAAGAAGGAGGGAGAGGGAGAGGGAGAAGGAGAGGGAGAAGGAGAGGGAGAGATGAATACTAGCACTCAGTCTTGTGCTTGTCCCTTTTTATTGAGTCTTGTACTGGCTAGTTTTGTGTGTCAACTTGACACAGGCTGGAGTTATCATAGGAAAAGGAGCTTCAGTTGGGGAAGTGCCTCCATGAGATCCAGCTGTGGGCATTTTCTCAATTAGTGATCAAGTGGGGGAGGGTCCCTTGTGGGTGGTACCATCTCTGGGCTGGTATTCTTGGGTTCTATAAGAGAGCAGGCTGAGCAAGCCAGGGAAGCAAGCCAGTAAGTAACATCTCTCCATGGCCTCTGCATCAGCTCCTGCTTCCTGACCTGCTTGAGTTCCAGTCCTGACTTCCTTTGGTAATGAACAGCTGTGTGGAAGTGTAAGCTCAATAAACCCTTTCCTCCCCAACTTGCTTCTTGGTCATAATGTTTGTGCAGGAATAGAAACCCTGACTAAGACAAGTCTGGAGCCCAAGCTCATGAGGTGGTGAAGTAGGTCTTTTCTTGCTTAAACCTTTCTGGAAGCACATCCATAGATGTGTACAAATTCAGTAAAATTGACAATGAAGACTAGCCATCGTTTAAAAAAAAAAGGATTTGGATAGAGAACATACTTTCTTTTTTTTTTATTTTCTATATTCTTTGTTTACATTCCAAAGGCTTTTTCCTTTCCTTGCATGAATTCATTATTTTTAATTGCTGGATAGTATTCCATTGTATAAATATACCATATTTTCTGTATTTATTCCTCCGTTGAGGGACATCTGGGTTCTTTCAGCTTCTGGCTATTATAAATAAGGCTGCTATGAACATAGTGGAGCTTGTGTCTATATTGCATGCAGGGGAATCCTCTGGGCATATGCCCAGGAGTGGTATGACAGGTCCTCTGGAAGAGGCATGCCCAATTTTCTGAGGAACCACCAGACTGATTTCCAGAGCAGTTGTACCATCTTGCAATCCCACCAACAATGGAGGAGTGTTCCTCTTTCTCCACATCCTTGCCAGTACCTGTTGTCTCTTGAGTTTTTAATCTTAGCCATTCTGACTGGTGTGAGGTGGAATCTCAGGGTTGTTTTGATTTACATTTCCCTGATGACTAATGATGTTGAACATCTCTTAAGGTGCTTCTCAGCCATCCAAATTTCTTCTGGTGAAAATTCTTTACTTAGCTCTGTACCCCATGTGTTAGTAGGGTTATTTGGTTCTTTGGGATCTAACTTCTTGAGTTCTTTGTATATATTGGATATTAGCCCTCTGTCAGATGTGGGGTTGGTGAAGATCTTTTCCCAATTTGTTGGTTGCCATTTTGTCCTTCTGACAGTGTCTTTTGCCTTACAGAAACTTTGTAATTTTATGAGGTCCCATTTGTCAATTCTTGATTTTAGAGGATAAGCTATTGGTGTTCTGTTCAGGAACTTTACCTCCGGGGCCCATGTCCTCCAGGGTCTTCCCCGTTTCTTTTTTTTTAGTTTCAGTGTGTCTGGTTTTATGTGGAGGTCCTTGATCCACTTGGAGTTGATCTTGGTACGAGGAGATAAGAGTGGGTCAATTCGAATTCTTCTGCATGTTGACCTCCAGTTGAACCAGCACCATTTGTTGAAAAGGCTATCTGTTCTTGGGTTTGTGGACCAGCCAGGTATACCACTCAGCACATGGCAATTCCCTTGGAGAACTGGGACACTGAATTCAATACCTCAGGAGATGGATCAGATTACATCTGATTCCAGTGTTCTCCAAAATGAAGATAGAGTCCTTTAGGTCAGCCAGGAAGGTGACCCAGAAACATACACCTTCGGTCATGGCAGCTGGCCCTTCACAGTCTCAGGCTCACACAGCACTGTTTCCATGGCAACTACCATAAGTTGGATGCCCTGGGCTCTTGAGATGGGCATTGGCTAATCCATTAGGATTCTTAGGGTGAGGGAAGGAAAAGGCACAGAACATTTTCTAGGCGCCCCAAGTCCTTTCTGTCATTCTGCATCATGTACTTTGCACCCATCATGGTTCAGAGAAGAGTCTGTTCAGGAGACCGCAATCGAGATTCTCTCGTGCCCATCCCCCAGGGATCAGAAGCTGAGCTCTCCCAGATCAGCGTGCTAGATAGAAGCCAGGTTTCTGAGAGCAAGGATGCTCCTGCACGATCTCGCGAAGCTGCTTAACCTTTTCTGAAGCTTTGTTTCACTACATATAAAAGGGAACTCATGATTTCCTATCCAACTTTACAGATGCTCTGAGAATTAATGAGACAGCATACACAAAGCCCTCAGGCTCTTCTGAACAAAAGTATACCAGAAATCCTTGTGCTCTTACTAAGGGGCATTGTCATGATGATACATTTTCAAGTAGTCTTCACCTGTATTACTAAAATAAACTTGGCTTGGATTAAAACAGATAGGCCAACAAACTAATTTGCTTTGCCCTTCTCAAATACTCCATCACCCTCTGCTTCCATCCATCTTGTCCTGTGAACAGCAGTGGTCACTGGTACCCTTGACCTCTATTGCAGGGCTCCAGAGTGAGAGTTGGAAGGGACCATAAAGGCAATTTGTCTATGTCTTCCCATCACATGTACAAGGAGGCCGAAGCACGCCGAGGGACACACTTTACCCAAGGTCACCTCACAAGCAAAGAATGAGAAAGCTGATCTCTTTTTCCTCTTTCCCCATTGTGTGCCCCCTTACCCATGGAAATAGCGAAGAAAACAGGAAGGGAAAGAAATAGGGACACATGTGTTTTTGAGCTTTAAAACTTTCAGTGCTTTCCACAATGCTCTGGAGTGAAAAAACAAAATCAAAATCAAAACAAAACTAAACAACTAAAATAAGTGAATGTAAGAAGTAAGTCCCTCTCCCTCCCCCTCCTCTCTCTCTCTCTCTCTCTCTCTCTCTCTCTCTCTCTCTCTCTCTCTCTCTCTCTCTCGGTGTGTGTGTGTGTGTGTGTGTGTGTGTGTGTGTGTGTGTGTGTGTGTGTGTGTGTAGTTGGCACAGACTGTGTCCATGCCAGGCTCCTGTTAAGTGTCTTGCAATTAATGGGTTCTTATTATTCCCATTTTCCAAAGAGGGAAGCAAGAGTCAAACAGACTGAGAACCGTGCCCGAGGCCTAGGAACCAAAGCACATACAGCTGACATGTACTCATTCAATTGCCAGGTCCTGAACAACTCTTAGGTGACTGACTCTGTTCTTGGAATATAAGCTGCCTTTGTGGGCAAAAGCAAATACCACACGTGCCTTGGTTACTCTTCTATTGCTGTGAGGAAAACACCCTGACCAAAGCAACCCAAGGGGCAGCCCATCATGACGTGGAAGTCAGAGCATCAGGAGCTGAGGGAGGTGACTGCACGGTGTTCACAGTCAGGGAGCAGAGACTGGTGAACAGCAATGCTCTCTCTCCTCTCTATTCAGTCTAGGATCCACGTGTGAAATGGCTCTGCCCACATTCGTGATGGGTCTTCCTACCCCTATCTGGCTAATCTAGATATCCCCCCACAAGGATCCTTTCCTACATAATTGTAGGTGCTACCAAGTTGACAACTCAAATCATCACAACCCTCTTGTAGCTTCAGGCGAAGGAGCCCAGAGTGGGGAGAACAGCATCTGGCAGGGAAGGGATGAAGCCTTAAGCATTAGAATAAAGGCAGTCACCCATACTCCTGTGTAGCAGCTTGTGTTCTCATGCTAATTATGGGTAGCAGCTTGTGTTCTCATCTGAATTATGTTACCCAAAAACCTGTTTACAGTGCCCCACTTGTAGGACTAAAGGAAGCCTGTCCCGAGGTGGCTTTGACTTGGTCGATAAGTTACCAGCAGCCAGGGGCTGGGCAGAGGGGGGATTTTAGGATTCCCAGAATGGACAGAGGAAAGAGGAAGAGGGGACTCTGCCATGATGAGGGCATAAGAGACAGACTAGGCTGGAAAGATACAGGAGGGAGAGACAGGTGACATGTAGGTGTAGGGGGAAAGCAGCCCCAGGAGGGGCCTAGCAGGATCCAGGGCAGCAAAGATGAAATACAGATTTAGTAAGTATTAACTCAGGAATATTGGAGGGGGAGAGTGTGTGTTAGCTAAGATTAACCTCCTCCCACTACACGTCTCCAAAGCCTTGTCCTGTATGCTGTGAATGAGAGGATGTGCAGCTCTCTGGATGCAGAAAGGAGAGGACTATGCCTTTATGGTCCCTTCCAACTCTCACTCTGAAGCTCTGCAGTAGGGGTCAAGAGTGCCAGCGACCACGGACAGGATGGAAACTTCAATTTGATTAGGAAGGCTAGGAGACGACACCTGAAAAGTTGACGCTTCTGTAGATGGCTAGAGTGAAGCAGTTCAAGAGGGTAGGTTAGTGTTGGAGGCTGCAGAAGACTGGGGTCTATCCAAACCCCCATATGTCTCAGTCCATAGCATCTATCCCATTCCTCAAGGTTGGTCATACTGCTGTCCAGCCCAGGACCCTTTGGACATCATGTCAACTGTCTTGAATTAAACACAGCAGGAAGACATTGACAGGACACGACTGCCTGTCACATTCTCCTAAGACTTCCAGGTCAGCCAGGAATGACTTGGCAACACTCACCTGTCTTTTTAGCCGACATCTGAGTGTCCTCTGTTTGGCACTATTACCAAGTTTCCCACAGGGAGGGCACATGGAACTCAGGGACCAGACCATTGTGTTGTGCTTGGCTTTGCAACCTGAATTTCCCTCTGGAAAAGAGAAGGGTTGCAGCTTTCCCTGGAACTTAGAGCCATCTGGCTTGCACTAGATCTGGATCTGCAGACTCTCCTCATCACAGAGTGGGCTGACAGTGTAGGAGCCTGGCTTTGACAAGGGCAGTTTATTTTCCCTTCAAGGATTAGGAAATGAAACAAAAGAAGAAGAAGAAGAAAAGAACAAGAAGGAAAATGAGAGTGGAGAAGGCGAGAGAGAGAGCAGGTGAGGGACTAGCAATGCGGAATAGGCAAAGCAAAGTGAAGAGAACTGATCTGAGATTTTTCACTGTTTGGAAGTTACAGAGAGAAAGTTATTCACAGCACCACTGTAAAAAGGCTATAAAATACCTTGGGGAAAACACGAAAGTCACGCTGCCACCATACAGATGAGCACCCTGGAATTAGCTGCCAGAGCAATGTCTGAAGAGAGGAAACTCAATGGCCCTCGTGGTGGCCTCCTCCCTTTCCCCTCCTGGCTCCCGCCCCCATCCAAATAGCCTAGCTCTGCAAGCTGAGGCAGTAATTTGAAGCCAGAGAGTGTGAAGGAATGTCGGAACAGCTATTTGCCTTCACGCAGTACATCTTCAGTGCATCTGTTAGAAATACAATCTAAAATATACTTCAGCTTTGCTATAGAAAGTCTGAAGAAAAAAAGAACAAGAAGAAAAAACACAGGAAGGTCTACAGAAGAAAAAAATACATAGCCACATCTCCAGCTTCCAGGGAGCTGGGTGTTAATATTTTACAATGAAGTTTCAAGACTTGGTTATCTCTCCCTAATAATGTAGCATTCGACTGGGAAGTATGTGAGAAGCCCCTCTCCAACTGTTAGGTCTGTCTACCATGCTGAGAGTAGAAGTCACCCTTCCTGACCACCTAGGGAAGCAGCATCAGTCAGCTTACACCCTGATTTGGATGCTGAAGCCATGGAAACCTGACGTCTTCTCAGCCCCAGGCAAAGACCTGACTTAAAAAAGGTTCTGAGACAACAAGGCTGGCCCTTAGCAGGAAGGGCACTTGGATGTGTATGTAGAGGAAGAAGCAGAAGCCCTGTGGTGTGCTTCCCCAGAACAAGTGGACAGAGGAGTCAGTACCTTCTGCCCTGGTGGTACCTTTCAGAATTCTTAAAGAGAAGATTGGGAAATGTGTTGTGCTGGTTCCTGGCCCTGAATGGCAGGCACAGCACATTGGTCTTATGATTTGGAAAGGATTAAAACACTGGAGCTCCATCTCACTCTCCAAGGAACAACCAATGGGGGTAGATTAGAAATAGAGTCTATGTCAGTGGCCAGTTCAGTGAAGCTCTCAGAGACCCTTCATTCAAAACTTTGGTCTCCATAATAGATTTTACAAGATAAGAAAATACATTCCAACTCGAAGAAGAAGAAGAAGAAGAAGAAGAAGAAGAAGAAGAAGAAGAAGAGGAGGAGGAGGAGGAGGAGGAGGAGGAGGAGGAGGAGGAGGAGGAGGAGGAGGAGGAGGAGGACGGCAGGTTAGTCATTACTTTCCATCCCCTTTTAGATTAACTCATTAAAAAAAAACGATACTGTTGCTACAGCTCACTAGGGCAGACGGAAAATGCCTACTATGAAAATATTTGACCCAAAGCCTTTCAGAATTCTTGGTCTGGCTGGCTCTGCCTCCTTGAATACTGGGGGACTTAATACATCAGATTTATTGTACATCCACTGGCAACCGAAGCTCAGGACTGACCCTGGAACAGTGCTGAGGACCGGAAGCTCTAGACCAAGTGACATGGTCACCAGAAACTAGAGAGAAGTGATAGTCCTCCATCCCTTGGCATCATCTCCAATGACATCTGCAAACAGCCACAGAGATGTTGGTTGTAGAGCATTCTCAGGGCAGGTTTAGAGATTTCAGAAGCTCGGGCCAGGCCGGTGTTATTCTGCTCCGGCCGCCTGCAGATCTGAATGTAGAACTCTTAGCCACCTCTCTAGCGCCATGTCCGCCTGCATGCCGCCATGCTTCCTGCCCTGACAGTGGACTAAACCTCTGAACTGTAAGCCACCCCCAATTAAAATACTTTTCCTTTGTGGAAGTGGCCACGGCCATGGAGTCCCTTCACAGCAATAGAAACCCTAACTAAGACAGTAAACTTTGAGAAATCTCTCTGAAGAGTGCTTTCTAAAATAATGGACTCTTTATCTGCAAGGGGCACTCCACCTCCCTGAGACTTCAGGAGTCTTGCTGTCATTGGAGAGTCTAAGCAGCAGCAGACACAATGGCTGCTGACACCAGGTATAAAAGAAGCTAACCTTTGAGCCTTCGGAATAAATGATTATATTGGATCTACATAGGTCAGACTCAGAGACCTAGGTATATGCAATTTTTAAGAGTCTGGATGGAAAACGAAAATATTTCTTTGAATCCCCTAATATCTGCAATATAGATATATGCAAACCCAAGATTTCCATTTTTATCAGGATAATATCAGTCTAGTCCAAAAGAAGCAGCTGTGACTTCACAGTAAAAGTCTCTGGAGCAGGTGAACGAAACACGAGCTAATTGGACAATACCAGCCAGCTCTGTTGCTTTTTTCTGTGCATAAGAAACTCTTCGGATTCCTAGGGGGGATTGCTGCCACTGACCTGCAGAGCTGCTGTAGGAAAGGAAAGTTATTTCCCTGCTTATTGCTTATATTCTGCAGCAGGACCAGAGAGAAGCTTCCCTTCGCCGGCTGTCATGCACACGGGATAATCCTTGGTATTTGTATAGGATGAATCTAGAGACTTCTGAAATCCCCTCCTTCAGGAGCCCCACTGTAGCATCTCATCACCTCTGTAAAATACATTATCATAATAGGCAGAAAACAACAAATCTCTCGCCATCTAAGTGACTCGCAACCACACCCCAACCTACTAGCATGGCATTTTCAAAGTCCTATCTCAGCAAAATGACAATTTATGGCATTTCGTGTAATTTGGGTTTGCTTGCAGATAGTCAAACGGTAACCATTACATCTGCCACTGCTGAGAACCTGCTGTAGTTAGACTACGAGAAGGGCTAAAGCCAGACACACAATCTGCTTTTCCACCTCTGCTGAGATCACACACTCAGAAACAGGCAGAAGAGGCAGGAAGTGTCAGGCATATCAGACTGTCAGCCTGACTCCCTCACTATCTACACATGGAGGTCTGTCAGCATTGTGGCTTAAGGTCAGTGACAATCACATCCTATTAACTGCAATGCCCTTGAGGTAAAAAAAAATTGAGGAGGGCACAGTGATGAGTTGCTAGTTGTTACAGTGCTAAGGACTTAGTATTTGTGCTCCTCAACTCCAAATCCATTGGCTGAAATCATGGGGCATGTGTACAAATACGTACAAGTAGACATCTCCCATACCAAAGAATAGAAAATGGCCTCTCACTAGGCATAAAATCTGTCAATGCCTAGATCTTAGGCTCCTCAACTTCCAGAAATATTAGAAATAAACTTCTGCTGTTTCTAAGACTCCTGGCCTCCAGTGACTTTTGTAGCACCGAGAACAAACTAAGCTTTGGAAGTCCTAAAGAAGACGACATTGAGTGTTTGACCTTCAAGAACAGATGCAAGTAAGTTGAATACAAAGGACAAAAGAAACAAACAAACAAACAAACAAACAAACAAACCAGAATGTCAAGTGCCTTCCAGAAAGGACAGAGCGAAAGGAAATTTGCTTAGAAAACATATAGAAGGGGCTGACACTAAGGAGAGAGTCACACAATGGGCTCGCAAGGCTCTCACCCTGCAAAGGCTGCCCTGAAGAAGAGAAAACAAGCACCTGCTGATAAGCTGCACTGAATAACAAGTAAAGACAGAACCTGGAAGAATGTGGGACAACTGCATGTCGAATCTCAGATTACCCTATCTGATCTTATAGTGAATGAGCTCAGATATCAGGCTACCAGAACTCAACTCAGGGCTCAGTCATTTACGAGTACCTGTGTGACCTCACATCAGCTACTTAAGCTCTCTGAGCCAATCCTCTCTGCTCATCTTGATGGTGCCATTAGAAAGTGATTAAGGACCACTTAGCACAATGCCTTAGAGTAAATATTCAGCAGGTAACTATCCATATTATTATAATTTGTCATAGTTTCTATGGCAAATAAAGGAAATGTTGGACCAAATCAAGTCCTGGTTGTTAAACAGTCTAAGGTCTAAAATTTCAAGAAAAAATGATGCATTTTCTTCTAGGAGGAAAATGTTTACTTTGCAGGTAATACATGAAAATCTGGCATCCAGAAACACATAGGGATGCACAGGTCCCCTGGGTTAATCAATAACTGGAAAGGCTGGCAGGCTATCTCAGGAAACACTGCAATGGAAGCTTGGACCTCTTACTCTGTGGCCTTCAGATCCTGGCACACCAAAGGCATACCAACAGAGGGGACAGTGACAGACATTTTCAACTGGAATTGTGATACCCACAAAGGAGAGAACATGGCAGGTAGACTGTGATTCTAGGAGCCCATAGGGCATGAACAGATTGTCAAGGGTAGAACTTGGGAATGAAGAAGAATTCAGGGACCCAGATAGGGAACAGAAGAACAAGCAAGAAGACAGGGGCATAGAGCCAACACAGCCCATTTCACAGCCTCTTCCAGATGTAGTCAAGACTCACTGACTCGGTGACTGAATCGGTGATGGTTCCCAGCCTAGATGAGAGGTTCTGTGGATGACTCCATCACCCACTGGAGTCCCGGGCACTCCAGGAGATGGCTCGTGGTTCCAGAGGTAGGAGAACAACCAATTACTTTAGGATTTTTATAATTTTAAAAAGAGATGAGTTTCAGGACTGAGAGACTCATAGATTTAACAGTGCTGTCCAGCAAGGTTCTTAAATGGATAATTAAGCAGGTGGCAGGGGAGTCTGAGAAACAGTGAGCACAGGGAGACAAGACAAGTTTAAGAGGAACAAGGCACAGACTAACAGACCTCAGTCTCTTGATTCTTATTTTTTTCATCTTGCACCCCACTCCCTGTCTGTCACACACAGAGAACTACAAATACCAAATGTTGGAACTCTAGGAATGGCCCACAAACAAAAAATGCAAACACCAAAGTACTTTCCATTGATGAGATTATAAAAAGATATCTACTTTAAATAAATGTAAATTTGAACCATATTTTTAAATAATTATGCTTGACATAATGAGGAGCAGTGAGACTGATCATTTCCTATATTCTCAATAGGAGCATAATTATTATTTTACTAATAATATTTAGCAGCAAGGGTTTACCATATATAAATTTTCATATATGTAGATCATTTTACTTAATTGTCACAGAAATCAGTTGAGATCTTCATTTGGCATATGAAAAGCATACGATTGTAAAAAGTTAGAAATGACCCAGAAATTATGATGTTCATGTGTCTTTTGGGGCAGACAGACGAGCATGACCTAAGAGGAGGCAGCAAGAGATGACAAAGCCATGGAGCTGATCCTGGTTTGGACCTAACCATTTTTCTGTTTAGAATAGCAGTATTCTGCTGGACTGGAAATACAGACAGGTGCATTTTCTGGCAATAGAGAGAGCCTTAAGGGTGCTCATAGTTATGAGTCTGATTGTTTCCTAAGTAAATGTTCTAAAGATGCACACATGTCTATGAACAATTACAGTCATCAGTGGTTTTAAATAATGTTTCTTGGTGGGAAACAAAACCTACCAACAGGTAGGGTACTTAAGAAGCAATGGTAAAAGTAGTTTATTGAAGCTCATTATAAACTATGCTCATAATTAAACTTTACTTGACTTATTTCATGCATGGTTTATAGAACTCATATGGTCTAAAACTGTATTTATCCCTATTTGCACATAAGAAAACCGAGTCACAGAGAAGCGGAGTACCTTGCCTGAGACAGAAGCCATCCCACAGCAGCATCTGAGTTAGAGCCTGTGAGGCTCTCCTCTGGAGCTTTCACTATTAATCACTGTATTTTATATATTTAATTCATTTCCATAATGCCATATTATGGAGCCATTAGAGATAATGTCTTCAAAGACATTTTGATAACATAGAGAAATGTTTACATTATATGCTTGGGAAATTGCCTATGTACTATGATCTCAGTTTTGTAAAAAATATACAAAGAAAATGCCTGGAAGGAAGCACACCAATTAACAGTAATTGTCTTTGAATGGTCTGGTTATGAGTCATTTGTTTTCTTCTTTATACTTTTCTGATTTTTCTAATTTGCTAAAATAAGCATATGTCATTTTCTTTTTGGAAAAAGTCTAGGGTGAAAACAATGTAAGTCATGTTTGTACCAAATTACCCTTATTTTCATCTTGACGGTATATTTTAAAATTTGGCAAAGTAACTAATATTTTAGAGCATAAAGAAGTAAAAACAAAGGAAGAGGTTTAAGGAAAGCTCTAGAATTCTTTATTAACAAGGTAGTGCTTCCTGTATCCCTGTATCAGGTAAATAAAAGACGACAGTGTTTGTGACTTGGAAGGTGGTGGTAGCTGTCCATTCTTGAATTTCTTCCATGGCTCAGTTCTGGTAGAGAGCTTTACATGGTGTTAACTCTTGGCAAACATCTGTATAATGAGTGATCTTATCTTGTTTAATGTCTTCCTTTTTAAAATGACAAGACATGGGAGAAATGCTGAAATCTTCACAAAAATAACACAAAGAAAAGAGTCAAGATTTGAAACTATCCAAGCAATATAGAGCAGGAAATTTAATCCGCCCTAATGTTCCTAAAGGGTCAAGGTTTTGTGTTCCAAACTTCTCTTAAACTTTTTAAAAAATCAATTAAGTTACTGACATAGACTCTGGAAACATCTCAGGGAAATAGGCATGCAAGTGCACAAAGATTCAGCTTCAGTGTTGTTCCCCAGAAACACCAAAGATTAGCCAGAACTGGGTGAGCAGAAGTAGATTCAATGTGTATGGGTCCCGTAAATGTAATACCATCTTTTAAGAGAATATCATAAAAATTTACTGGTGCAGAAACATTTTATAATATACTAAGCTTAAAAAAAAAACAGGGAATAAAACAATATAATGTGTCATCCGAGGTAGTTGAAATATGTATGCTGTTAGCTAGAGACAAATGCACATACGGCATATAGACCAGAAGTCTACGCATCAAAATGTGGGAGTTTGGGTGACTGAGAGTATTTGTATTTTTCCTTATGCACCAATAAATGCAAAGTACTTTTGCAAAACAAATGTTTTCTGTGCAGTCACAGACTGTATAGGGAGTGGGTACTGCAGGTGGGGCTGGCTTTACATTCTCTATAGGAAACAATCAGGGTCTAAATGTCTGATTGCCTCAAGCTCTGTGTAGCTAGTGGTGCAGCAAGGGACCTAAAAAGGTGATGATCATTCCCAGCCTCCATGACTGAACTAGAAGTGAAATCTCCAGACAATGGGCAGCAGGAACCCCTGCGGCTTCACACTCTGCGCGCAATACATGGATAATATTGCTCCCCGATCTTATACTGTTTTGGGAAAAGAATCGACAAGCCAGAGACTCCACAGCACAGCTAGCTGTCGGGAGAGGCATCTGCCATGAACAGGGTTTGCCGAGATAAGAAGATTCTCCTGGGAGCCATTGCCTCCACCATCCTTTCCATCCTGGTGTCTGCTACCACTCTCCACAAATATCTCCCACTAGGAAAGCCTGGATGTTTCTCCAGAATAATGCAGTCCCTCCACAAGGAGACTGGAGTATGGCTTAAGTCAGAGTTAAACCCAAAGGATATAATAGGTCATATCCATCTCCTGATAGGGAAGTACCTGAGCCAAGATAAGGGGGAAAGACAGGCTCAGTGGAGGCACAAAGGGACAAAATGCACGGCTAGTGTGTATGAGAAGGCCGGGGAGCACAGATCATATCAGGAAGCATTTAGAAGGGGGGCGAACACCAGCCACAGACAGACACAAAGATACCTTTGTCTGATGCATTGAATATGCTCATGTCAGGAAGAAAATCCTATTACGTCGTCCTGATGCATGCATTCAACAACCACAACCCAGGCACTCGCTCTGTGTCTATGCTGTAACTAGTTATTCTAACCAGATGCACAAAGCTTAGTGTCACACCAAAGTGGCCCAGCCACCCAGGGCTCGCAGCTGTCATTGGATAAAACAGTCAAATGGATTCTATTGAGAAGTAAATGGAACCTAAGAAATCTGCATGTGGGTTCTTTCCCCCTTGAAGAAACATGCCCATATTATACATATCATTACCTCTCATCATGATACTGTCTTCTACATTTAGGTCTTGATGGCATAATTTAGCTTATGAGCCCACTGGGTGGCTGCTGTCATGTACACAGACATCTCTTCCCCCTGTTGTCACTTCAGAGCTACAGGGTATTGACAGCACAGCCTGTGAAGAAATATCTGTTCGTATTTACAGGAGGTTGTCAGGTTTTGAAGATCAAGAGAACTCAGGGTCACATTGTGATTGTATGGACCTCAGAGGTTTCTGATGTGGGCAACAATTGTTAAATGAAGAATCAAAACTGAAAATGGGGAGTTTAGAAGGTAGACTGACATGTCCACCGTAGAGATCCAATCTATCTGGGCAGCTTCAACTTAAAGCTAAGACTTGGCAGAGGGATCTTGGGCCATTTGTCTTGCCTGGCAACGTAAAGCTTCATGCTTAATGTTTTGGGATTTCGTTTTTTATGAATAAAATTTGTTGACAGGTTCACACATGGCTCTAATCTATACTGACTGCTCTCCCCACCAACTTCATCCCTCTACTATTCTTCCTTCCTCCTCTCATTCCTATAAATCTCTTTCTGATACTTCACACCTGCCCATTTGATTTTGTGATGCAGCTCATTTTCCAGGACCATCTCTGTGACCGTAGGTCTGGGGCTATCCACTGAGCTGAGCAGTGGGTACGTCGTGGAAGATGATGACACTCTTCTGTTAGAATCTATCAATAGCTAATAGGTTGTCAGTGAGGCATGGGCTCTATGAGTCCCTTCTGAATCTGTGGCTGTTGACAAGGTCAGTCTTGAAGGCTCAGGACAGGCAGAGGTGTCTGCAGGGAGTTACTGATTGCAATGGCCATGTCAGTGTAGAGGGTGGTATTCTACAGATTTCACCCTGTCACTATAGTTTTACAATACCCAGAATTCCCACAATGGTGATCTAAATACCTTATTTAGAGCTGATCCCTACACTGTCTCCATTCCCAGGGCTACTCAAGATGCTAAAAATATGGCTATTGCTTTAAGACTCAAAATGGAGCCTATGTTAAAATATTTGAGGATATCTAGTACTGATAACAACATTTAAAAAAAATCAAGGCTAGGGGTATGGCCTAGTTGGTTAAAAAAAAAGTTTGCCTTGCAAAGAGGAGGACCTGTGTTCAATCACTAGACTAGATGTAAAAAGATGCATGCAGTTACTGCACTGGTAATCCCAGTGCCAAGGGGACAGGCATTGCCAGCTCCTCTAGTGCTCATGGGCCAGGCAGCCTAGGCTACTCCACAAGCTTTAAACCAGCCAGAGAGCCTATCTCACACTTCCTAAAAAAATGGCACCCAAGGGTGTCCTCTGCTGACCCCACATGCACATGCACATGCACACAAGTGAGTATACGCTTAAACACACGAGAACACACAAGCACACACAGCAAAGCAGCAATTCTTATGACAACAATTTCTTGTGTGTGCAGAAGAGTAGAAAGTCATGCCGAGATGGTTTATAAGTTTTGATAAACCTAGATTTAAATTTTGATCCTATTATTTACTAGGTATAAAATCAAGGTAGATTATATATTTGAGTCTCAATTTTCTCATCCGTTACAAAATGTGATGAGAAAGACGATTTCTCCTCATAGGATGGTTAAAGACTTCAGGAGATGTGCATGGTAACCGACAGGCACATTCCAGTGGCTGTTTTAAAATGAGCTCACTTCCCACGTTAGAATCCAATAATTGAAGGCAAGCTCAGACCCTCACGCTGCAGCTGCTGATTCATAACATGGCCACAGCATAAGGAACTCTATCAGAGGAGCCAGGCACTGAGGCTGCAGCTAGAGATGTAGACAAAATGTCAAAAACACCTTCCAGCACATGTAATGAAGTTTTAAAAAATGTATTTGGTAATGTCACTTTTATCATTTTTACTGCATTCAATTCAACAAACATTTATTGGATGCCTGCGCCATACATATTCATTCTCTCGTGCAGTAGAACTTCAAAGCACTATTGCGTTTTGATGGGAGGTCAGAGGCTGCCCTCCCTCCTCAGGTCTCTGGGTTTTGACATTGAGAAGTTTTCCGTCTCCAGCTATGCGCAGTTTGCTTGGCCACCGTCCACCACCATGCTAGTACAAAGGAGTAAGACCAGCTTCATGAATTAACAGAAGGTAATTTTTTCCCATCTAGTCAGAGAGCAAACAGGCATTTGATGATAAAAAGAAAAAGAAGAGAGAGAAGAAAGGAGGCCTGGGAGAGGAGGAGCGTGAGTCAGAAAGACAGACAAAAGCACACACAGACCCACAAGGGGCCAGTGAGAGCCAAAGAGGCAAATAGACAGAAAGACGCTGTCTTTTTAATCTTCCTGTTCTCTCATGTTTTAGTCATGAAATTCTTACCTGCTTCACGGGGCTACTGAAATGAGCAAATTAAAAAAACGAGAGAAAATATTAGACCTAAATGGTAATGAATGGTGCCAATATTAGGCGCTAAGTAAAACAGACAAGTTCTATTAACAGAAGTCTATTTGATTTTTAGAAATTCCCATCATCAGGGTGAAGTTTGAGAAGGGAGCATGGCTCAGGATTCAGATGCGACAGCAAGCCATGAAAAGACATGGGGGAAACGTCAGTGCACGGCGCCAAGCGACACACACTCTGATGAAGAGACCACAGTCTGCATGAGTCCGACCATACGCCTCTAGAACAGGGGAAATCATAAAGGTGCCTCAAAGATGACTGGTTGCAGAGATCTGGGGTGGGGGGGTGGGATGGATGGGGAGTCTGTGTGCTACTCTACCAGTGTATCAGCATCATCATACACTTCCCTAAGTCTCCAGAGCATATACTTAAGGTGCGCTGATGTAAAAAATTATAGACTTTGCTTGACAATGATTTGTCAGTATGGTTATCAGTTGTAACAATGTAACAAATGTACCACTCTGGTAAGGGTTGCTGGCGGCAGGAAGGGCTGTGCGCATCTAAAGGAGAGGGGTATATGGGAAACTCCCAAACCTGATGCTCAGTTTTGTTTTGGACCAAGGACTGCTCTGAAAAAAAGCAAGTCCACTGTATTATAATTAAAAATGTACATTTCTATAAACTGTATACAGAAGTTCACCAGTTTATTAATCACCAGTAAGTTAATCACCAACATGTCTACAAAACTTCAGGCCCACTCTGTTTTTCAGTTGAGCTGTTTGTTAAAAGTAAGAAGTCTCTGGTCTTCTTGTGACACCCAGATGCCACAGGAAGCCAACAGGGAACAACTTAGCCCTCTCTTTGGCCTAGAGAATCACACACGGTGGGCCTGCCAAGATAGGTCTGTTGCAGGATTTTCCCTGACCAATTACATTAGTGCCAAGGAAGCCTGTGATTGGACAGGGAAAGGGAGGCTGAGGTAAGTATTGGCATCTTGTAAATTGTGATTTTGTTGATACATAAATCTGATTGGTTAATTAAGCCTTCAGAGTCTTGACTCTACCCAGTAATTAGGTGTTGAGATGGCTGACCGAGGGGTGCGTGGGGCATCGCATGGTAGGGAGAGAAACTCGGGGGCTCCCCACCAGAGAGAAGGCCCAGCAGGAGCCCTGCGGTCCAGCATGGCGAGAGAACTGACTGACCAGCAGAAGCACCAAAGAGTGGTCTAGTCCTACAGAGAGATGGCAGGCTCATTTTATAATATTTCCCACAACACAGGTCTCTTAATCTCTGGGACAAGCAGAAAAGTGTCATCCTGATAGTCTTTGATATACAATTCAAACTAGAGGTATGTAACTAATAGCAGGCAAGGCTTGCAGATACAGGACTTGGGTCTAGATATGGTTTGGAATACGAGGTAGAGAGGGGTGCAATAGAGAGGGGCATTACTCACAGCATGTTCTGGGGCAGAGAGCAGTCGTTTGGTCATCCATAAAACGACCTCACACAACCTTTCAGCAACACAACCCAAAGTCTGCCTGCCATATCACTGAGTGCACTGGCCACTCACAGAAGCCACATTGATCATGGCTTCCCTCCCCCCCCCCCGCAGACTCAGAAACAACCTCCAGCATATGACAGTCTTTGGTTTCATTGCACCTCACCTTAGGCAGGGCCTGAATGAGTATGGATGAACTGAAGAGGGTGGCTTGTTTTGCCAATGGCTGAAGTGAGATCGCTGGGCCCAGACTCAATATGGTGGGTGCCAGGTGTCATCTGTAATCTGACAGTAGTGCTGAAGGGTAAGCATCCTAACTTGCTCCCCACCCCCACTCCCACCTCACCTCTCCCTGCCCCCACAGAAGATAGGAACTAGTAGTGAGAATCACTCCCCCTCTGGTCACCACTAAAATAAGAGCCTGGGATTTCTAGGCTATTTGATCTAGGTTGGCCCCTGGATTCGAATCAGAAGAGGCAGCCAGCCCCAGTTCTGTGACAGGCTGGGTAGGCAAACTACTTCACTACTGCTGGCTCAAATCTCCACATTTCTCATAGAAAGGGATCAATAACCTGCTCACCACAGCCCCTCCTGGTTTTTCCCATCCCCTACATCCATAAGTTAAGTCCTCTACCCAGCCACCTCCCTAAGGACCCAATACTACACACTACTCATCTATTAGCCTGGTATTCTAGTCAGCAGAAGTCAGCAACCACAGTTTGGGGTCCACGTCTTCCAAGAAGGAGGAAACCTTGGGGATGCCAATCCTCTCCATTCTTCCATTCTAGGGTGGAATCAAGAACACTTTCTTTTGCTGTCTTAACTGAGATACCACCCTAGAGGGCTCAGCGCCTCCTTTCCCTATGTTCTAAGACAATTAGATCAGCCTTGAATGAGGCTTTTCCACACTATTGCAGGGTTCACCAAGGGAACAGCTGTACAGCCCATGGATGAAAAGAGTCCTGGGTGTGCTGGCTGCCCTTCAACCAGTGACTCATCACCACAAATCTCTCTTGCACTCTGGCACCATCTCAGCCAAATATCACAGTAATGCCCGAGCTCCAGGCAGTAGAAAGAGAGAAAACCCAATAGCCTTACAATCTAATCCAATCTCAGCAGCCTTAAACAGACCAAGAAAAACAAGCTGTGTTCTTGCTGGGCTCTCAGCATTAACTTTTTCTGACTCTGGGATTTCACAATTTGCCTATCCATGGGTAGGACCGGGGGTGGAGAAGCAAACAATCTATCTTTGCATATTGATATTCCATAAGCTAGCTGAGATCCCTAAAGTCTGTACTGTGTCTAGAAGTTTCCTTTAATGAGAAGAATTTCCTGTTTCATTTAGATGTGTGCCATTGAGCTTGGAAATGAGATTTGCAGAACAATCTCTCTCTGAGGCTGGCTTTTCTTCATCAGAGAAGTCCACCCCAAGACAGCCTATGATGTACCTTGGTGATATGAAATTAAAGAAGAAATGAAGGAGGCAATAGACTTCAAAGGAAAAGCCAGTGCCTCAGCAAAAAAGGGGGAGGTGAGAACATGGATTTGTGGAAGAGCCAGCTTCCCTTCCTACGAGTCATTAGTGAGCCCCCAAGGACCAATTCCTGTTTGACTTGGAACCTGCAGTTTTGACAAAGTCCCTGAACATGACCTCTAAATTGATTTTAAATCCCTCTTCTGAAGAAACTTAAATGATAAAACACACATAAAAACCATTAGACACCCTGCCAAAAACCACCCAACAGATGGGGTCTTAAAGCTCAGCTAATCTGCAACAGGACAGCCTTTGTTTAAACTTAGAACTGCAGGTGTTAAAGGGACACCTAGGACTTCAGGCCCCTACATGGCACAGGTTCTAATGATAACCCTCATGAAAACTACCAAATGAATAGACCGGCGCAGGCTTGTGAGTCTCCAACCAAGCCTGTTTCATCCTTCAGATGGAGGTCTGGAGGCACAAAAGATCTCCCTCTCAAATCAAAGGCATGGATGCATGTCTTCTTTAATCAAAAATGTACAGAGAAGGCTTCCAGAGAACAGTGGATTTCTATACTGTTATATGCAAAAACTAGACTTACAATATGAACTACTGAAATATTTTCCTATGTGAAGGGAAAAGTGGGATGGAGACTGAGGTGCCACATGCTCGTGCTACTCCTTGAAGAGTCCCGATCTGCTACACACTGCTTTAGATCCAAGATGGCTGCCGGAACACCAGTACGACTGCCAAAAGGAACAGAGGCCAGGGTAGTGGCTGCTTTCCATTTTTCCTGTCTTCACAAAAGTCCTAACAGTCCTCCCTCCCCATCCTCCCACCCCCTACTTCCCGTTCCCCAACCCCCATTCCCCACTCCTCCACTCCCCTGCTCCCCCACTCCCTGCTCCTTCTGAGTTACCCCACCAGGTAGGGCTTTTATTGGGGCATGGTGACAGTGTGCTGAGATAGGACTGACAGAGGATTTGAGAGTTTGGGATTGGCTCAAACACTGCGCACTAGCTTATGTGCTTCACAATACACTCTGATTTGCACCCTAATGCTGGTCTCTGGAGTCTGGTTTTTGGGAGTTTGTCATGTGACTCCATCCCTGTTCTGAAGAAACTTAAATGATAAAACACACATAAAAACCATTAGACACCTTGCCAAAAACCACCCAACAGATGGGGTCTTAAAGCTCAGCTAATCTGCAACACGACAGCCTTTGTTTAAACTTAGAACTGCAGGTGTTGGGTCTTACCACCCTCCCGCCGCCCTAGATCCTGTTTCCACACACATTTGTTTTCTATATGGCCTTGAGACAAGCAGGTACCTGGACATCTAATGTCTGAGGGCCACAGGAGTAGAACTACTTGCCTAACACATTGCAAGACATGGTGGGAAGAAGAATATCCCACTACATTGCAGGGCCTTTCCTCATATCTCTACTACTCTGGGCCCAGGGTGGCAGAAGCCACACTATTGTAGGAGTGACACCAAGACAGAGAAGTATTCGAGTTATCTGTTGCTAAGCAGTCAATCACCTCCCTAGTTAGGGCTTACAACAATGAACACATTTATTTAGGTGACAACTAGGCAGCTTTGGCAAAGCTTGGTAAGGACAACTCATCCTGCCACATGTAAGATCTGCTGCCTATCAAGCTGGGGTCTGTAGACAACTGAATGTACTGTCACTTGTGCCCTGATGGTTGGTGGCAGCTATTGGCTGGGACTCTATGTCAGGCTGTGGTTGGGAGTACCTGCATGTGGTGTTTCCACACTGCTCTTGGCCTTATCACAGCATGGTGGGTTCCCAGAATGGGCATACAGAAAGAGAGCCAAGGAGACGTTCACATTTCCAATGCAGACTCAGAAGCCACTCGGAGCCATGTCCACTGAAATCGGCCCTTGGAGAGTGAGTCACCCCAGCAAGGCCACAACCAAGCTGAGGAGAATTAGATTTTCCGTTGAAAAAGATACCAAAGAGACCGCAGACACAACTTTTGAAAACACAATATATGTCACAAAAGTCTTTTACTCAGCATGAGGAGGAAATAGGATCTAGGTTTCCGTCATTCCTGTGCCTTCCCATCTGACAGGTGTATGCTGGATGCTTTGTTGGTGGCATCTTACTTGGAGTTCAGTCCTGACAACACAAGTCATGTTCATATTTTACCATAAGCCCAAATAGTCTGTATACTTCATTAATCAACTTGGAAGTAAGAAAGTAACAACTTTTACCCAACCTGTGGCTCTTCACACCATTCTCTTGGGACATCTTCTACTTCCACAGTGGAGAGCAGGAACAATGTCATTCTTGAAAATGATGATGTCTATAGACGTTTGTATGAGTGGACCCTCTACCCTCCAAGGTAACATTAGGAGAGGCTTCTAGCTAGCTGGTAAGCTCTCCTTAGACAGATAAGAAGAAACCTGAGGCTCTGACCTGAGGAAGAACATTCATGCTGAAGTTGTGTGTACCCCCCTTTGTGAATGGAAGGACCCACAAGATCTTTAACATGGTCTAGGCAAGGCTGAAACATGGCCCCTTAAAGAGTCCTTAAGCATTTGATTAAAGTATGTTTCCCCACCCCTGCCTTGTGTTTGCCTCCTTCGTTGTGTTTCTCCCAGCCTGTAATTAATGTGCCTATTTAGTCTTCTGCTCAAATGTCTGGCCCCTGCTTTAGTATCTGACAGAGAGGTGCTAAACAAGTATCTGTGGTTTGAAGAAAGTCCATAGCAAATGAATGTGGAAATGGTCCAAGACTGGGGAATATTTAGAACTTTTGCTTTTGACCTCAGAATGTTAGAACCATGGGTTCACGTTTGCAGGTCCTACGAGGAAGAATCCCAATGAACATTCTGAAATAATTACTGTGAGCTTGGTGCTTTCCAGCAGGTTGTGGGATCCTCACAATCACCCAGTGGCACAGACACTAGAATTAGTTCCATTTTATAGATGACACATTCTGATAAGACAGACGTATACTAAATGAACCTTAGAACATGTTTTCTACCTATGTGTTTTGTCAACTTGGCACAGCCTAGAGTCACTTGAGAAGGAGTTCTCAATTGAAAGGGTTGCCCAGATCTTATTGACATATGGACATATCTATGAGAGGGTGTTTTTATTATTAATTGGGGTAGGAGGATCCAGCCCACTATGGGCTGACCCCATTCCCTAGGTAGATGGCCCTGGGCTGAACAAGAAAACTAGCTATGTATGACCACCAAGTGAGCCAGCAAATAACATTCCTCTGCGGTTTCTGCTTTCCTCAGTGATGGAGTGGAATGTGAAATATGAAACAAATCCTTTCCTTCACTAAGAGTTTTCAGTCATGGTCTTTGACACAGTGACAGGATGAAGCTAGAACAGCATGCAAAGTTAAGACTCTTTCTTGCTGAGGTCTGTCTGACTCCACAGGCCCCTCTCTCAGCTAACAGAAAATGCTCCTCACTATAGGCTTCTTTAAAGTTTTAACAAAAAATAGATGAAGATCGATTTGAAAGACTTTTTATTGAAAATGAAGATTGTATACTCAAATCTCTGTCAACATAGTCCTTGCATTAAGCTAGTATTTAGACCAGGTCTCTGCATGTTGTGGATAGACACCCAAATTATAGGTGGAGCACTTATGAGCCTCCTGAGTCCAAAATCATCAGAAGAGGAAGAAAAGTGGTACAATAGAATCCAGCTTGGCTTGACTTCTTAAAATAAAGAAATTACTCCATCTGACTCTCTCTCTGAACTCTCAGCTCCCCATCCAGGGACTGGTTTAATGCAGCCTCTCTCTCAGCATCATCACATTCTGCTTGTTGTAACAGCCCAGGTACCTGGAGGCAGACCAGTGAGAAGCCTGATGTGAACCTGGCTCCTCCATACTCTAGGCTTTTAAGCCAGTTTAGAAGAGAAATATCTTGTAAAAGTTTTGATTGCTAGCTTTGAGATATTTGCGATACTCTGGGGCTCTTGTGTTTTTTGTCAGTCTCCTGCGTTAGAATTATACTCTAAGGTTATTTTTACCTGGAGAGAAGCTGAGAATCTTCTTTTACTAGATATTTTCTTTATTTACATTTCAAATGTTATCCCCTTCCTAGTTTCCCCTCCGAAAAATCCCCTAACCAATCTGCCCTCCCCCTGCTCACCAACCCACCCATTCCTGCTTCCCTGACCTGGGGCATTCCCCTATACTGGGGCATCTCCCTTCTCAGGACTAAGGGCCTTTCCTCCTTTTGATGTCCAACAAGGCCATCCTCTGTTACACATGCAGCTGGAGCCATGGGTCCTTCCATGTATACTCTTTGGTTGGTGGTTTTGTCCCTGGAAGCTCTCTGGGTACTAGTTGGTTCAAGTTGTTGTTCATGTATGGGGCTGAAAACCAGATCAGCTCCTTTCTCTACCTCCTCCACTGGGGACCCTGTGCTCAGTTCAGTGGTTGGCTGAGAGCATCTTCCTCTGTATTTGTCATGTACTGGCAGAGCCTCTCAGGAGACAGCTATATCAGGCTCCTGTCAGCAAGCACTTGTTGACATCCACAATAGTGGCTCAGTTTGGTAACTGTATGTGAGATGGATCCCCAGGTGGGGTAGTCTCTGTATGGTCTTTCCTTTAGTCTCTGATCCATACTTTGTCTCTGTATCTCCTCCCACGGGTATTTTGTTCCTCATTCTAAGAAGGACCAGAGTATCCATACTTTGGTCTTCCTTCTTCTTGAGTTTTATTTGGTTTGTGAATAGTATCTTGGGTATTCTGAGATTCTGGGCAAGTATATTTATCAGTGAGTACATACCATGTATGTTCTTTGTAATTGGGTTACCTCACTCAAGATGATATTTTCTAATTCCATCCATTTGCCTAAGAATTTCATGAGTTCATTCCTTTTAATAGTTGAATAGTATCCCATTTTGTAAATGTACCACATTTTCTGTATTCATTCCTCTGTTGAGGGATATCTAGGTTCTGGCTATTATAAATAAGACTGCTATGAACATAGTGGAGCATGTGTCCTTATTACATGTTGGAGAATCTTCTGGGTATATGCCCAGTAGTGGTACAGCAGGGTCTTCCTGCAGTAATATGTCCAGTTTTCTGAGGAACCACCAAACTGATTTCCAGAGTGGTTATACCAGCTTGAAATCCCACCAGCAGTTGAGGAGTGTTCCTCTTTCTCCACATCCTCACCAGCATCTGCTGTCACCTGAGATTTTGATCTTAGCCATTCTTCATGTTATGGTGATCCTAACCATAAAATTATTTTGTTACCACTTCATAACTGCAATTTTGATACTGCTCTGAATCATTGTATAAATATCTGATATGTGATCCCTAAATAAGTTGAGACCCACAGTTTGAGAGCCACTATTTTAGACAATACTCTGTTGATCTTTCCTATACCAGTCTTGTTTTGTAGGGAGAGGGAGCTCTAGTTCATGAGTGCCCAATGATGACTGATTAAAAAAAAAGAAGTCTTCCTAATTTAGAATCAATCTGACCACTTTTTATTATCCTTTGGGAAACTGGAAGGAAAGGGGATTGTTCCCTCTCTGTAATCAGTGCTCCATTCACAGCGTCTTTCACATTAGGATGTAAAAAAATACTTATCTTGGAACAGGTTCTTTTAAGAAAGATTGCTACCATACTTGAACCTAAAAACAAATCTCTTGAACAGTTATCCATAGGTATTAGATATTTAAAAATTCCAATAAATGAACTAAATGTATAAATTATCTCATGTAACTGCACGTGATAGTGTAATCCCAGCACGAGGGAGCTGGAGGCAGGAGGATCCAAAGTGCAAAGCCTGTCTAGCCTACAGCTACATCGTGAGATGAGGGCCAGCCTGGTCTCCAAGAGACCCTGTCTCAGAAGGCAAACTTAAAATACATGCTTGAAGGAAGGAGTTTCTACATACCAATAAAATCAGAAGTGCCCTGCTTCCCAAACCCATGCCAGCCTAGGAGACCAGAAGAGGTATGGTTGGGGTATGCTGTGTGAATTTGTGTCTCTGTCCTTCCTTACCTACCTAAGGCATTTTCTAATTGGCCTCAATAAACATCTGATAGCCAATTACCTGAGCAGGAAGTGGAAGGTGGGACTTACTGGGAGGAAGAAAGGAACTCAGGGAAGAAAAAGAAGGAGGAAAGTCCTTTTCACCAGGAGACATGAATGGAGATGGACATAAATGTGGGCGTGGGAGGTATAGCTAGCTACCTGGCTGGATGGAGCTAGGTGGTCGGGTAAATTTAGATGAGCTGTTTGAGAGTCTGCCCAGCTACGACTTAAGCTCTGAAATATTAAATGGTCTCTAGGTGGTTATTGGGAATTAACTGGTTAAGGAATAATTGTCACTGCATTAACTTCCAGCATCAATTAATAAATATAGAATATTAATGATCTTTTTATATACAGGTATCACTTTACATTTCTTACCAGCTCAATGTCTTGCATGGAGCCTAGCACAACACAAATACTCCATAAATAGTACAAAGAATTTTCAGTAGTGGGAATCTTCTTAGAGACCCCTCAGATCAATTACTTTCTTCTCAGAATATAAAACAGAAGCAAACCATAATAATCAGAAGATAGGTCCAGGTATATGGGATCTGGGATCTGGAGTTCTGTAGGTTCGTTACTTAAACCCCAGACCCAATGCTGTGTCTTTTCATCTATTTTTGCCTAGTTTCTTTGACAGAAGACAAGAGCATATCATAGAATACAATGGTAAACTTTTCATTCTAACCTGGTAAGACTCGAAGAAAAGCTAGATTATTATCAGCTCATACTAAGGTGTAAAGGACTCTCAACAGACCATCATGAAACCCTCATTAAACTAACAAGACAGGAATGAATAATGGGAATCCTGATTGGATGCTTTCCTGAGCTGGGGAAGATCTATACACTAACACGACTGCCCACCTGTCTCCTTTGGGAAAATGAAAGAGAATATGGATGAGTATTTTCAAGGACATTCCTCCTTGTGCAAGTGTGTATGTGTGTGTGTTTGTGTATGTGTGCATGTGTGTGTGATACATGTGTTCATGTATGTACATGCAAATGTGAAGGCCAGAGGTCAATCTCAAGAGTCTTCCTTTTCATTTTATTGTTTAAGATAGTCTCCCACTGAACTTAGAGCCCAATGATCCAGCCAGATTGGCCAGCAAGCTCCAAGAAGCTGACTGCCACTACCTCCCAGGACTAGAATTAGAGGTGTCTACCACTGAACACAGTTTCTTATATGGCTAATAAGATTCCAAAGGCAAGTCTCCAGTCCTGCATGGCCAACAGTTTATTGACTGAGCCATCTTTTCTGTCCTTGGAGTTCTCTTCTTAAAGGGAATGTAAGACCCATTATAAAATATCCACATGGTACCTTCAGTTGACACTCATTTGTGGACCAGCACTTTGGTGTTTTGCAATGAATCTATTACACTGTTAACTACATCCCATGAGAGCTTCAGTAGATCTGAGTCAGGACCCTGGAGACACTGATACTTTTTGAAAGGCCCTTGGTCTATCCTAAAATGACACTTTCTACTTAAGACTGTGTTGAATAAACTATGAATCAACTGCCCACACACAGCAGATGCTTCAGGCATATGGTCCAAAGCAATGCTTCTCAAATGTGAATGTGTATATGACTCACCTAGGGACTATGCCGAAAATGCAGATTCTTATTAAGTCTGGGGGAAGGGCTGGTAGTTTGCCTTTATAACAAGCTTTTAGGTAATGAAGGAACTGGAATAATGAAGTTTATTTCCAAATGTATTCAACATAAGGAGTTCCTTGGAAGCATGATGAACAGGTACAACCTTATGCCATTCAGAGGACATGACAGATGACCTCTGACCCCTTAAAGATAAGACTGAGGAGAGTTTACTCACCTAGGATACACAATCTCTATTATCCCCAAACCTGGATGTAGAAATTGAGGAAAATGAGGTGGACTTTTTGGGTAGACCCCTGCTCCTTTATGTCCCTTCCAGAGATAGAACCAAATGGGTCTAGGGGAGTGAGAGGAGTTAGTAAATCAGGTTATAGGAAAGGCTGGCTAGAAAAAAGGCCTTCAAGATTATAATTTTATGCCTGCTCATACCTCCACTCTATGTATACTCCACTCTCTATATATAACATACACTATATATATTTTCCAGGTATATGCCTTAATGGAGAAGAGGGGACAGCCCATATTGGCCTTGACTCAATGTTAATTAGCAAAGATTATAAGGGTCCCAATTCTGGTCCTCATTCTAGTAGGGGTAGGAACAGCCACTGCAATTGCCATAGGCATCTGAGCCTTGGCTGAGGGATGATCCCAGGATTTATGACCTGAGTTGAAGGAACAAAATGTTGATTATATTTCAAAATAGTTTTTTTTTGGCATGGCTTTGCCAATTTTATCAACAAAAGAGCTGCAAGAGGCAGGAACCCTACTAGGTGACTGTTCAGGGCTCTGAATCTTCCCCCAGAGGCCTCTTAGTTGCTATGCACAGAAAATGAACCTGCTTAGAGAAGCTGGGCCAATGCCTGGTCCAAGTTTGGCTTTCATCAGGTGTTCTTGGGGCGCTGGTCCCTGTTATTCTAAGGTAGGAATCAGAGGTGAGGAAGAGCTTGTGGGAGCTGGCTGCCAGTGCCATAGAGTGCATGCAGGGGTAGCTGCTTTAAGCAGGGGAAGGAAAGAAATAATGGAGGATGATAGATTAAAAAAAAAAGGTGGAAAGAGAAAAAAAGAAAGTGGAAAGGGGAAAAGAGAAGAGAGAGAACACTTCAAAGGAATAGGAAGGAAGGAAGGAAGGAAGGAAGGAAGGAAGGAAGGAAGGAAGGAAGGAAGGAAGGAAACAGGTCTCTGGCTGAACCCCTTACTGACAGCATAGCTAATGCTGTTCACTCTTAACTCTGATCAGGCTAACAATTGCACCCTGCATCCTCAACTTCATGGCCAACTAAATCAAGTAGAGAATAAAATCAGTTAAGTTACTAGTCCTTAGGACCAATTATGCCCCCATAAAACAAAATGAGTTAACAATTTCCCTCACGCCTATAGAACCAGTGGGGAATGTAACCAGTCAAGACAGTGCAGAGGCTCCTCCATCTTGTATCTTTGCTGAGGCCATTTAAGGTTTAAGTAGAATTTGATCTCCTTGATGGGATCTAGTGGGTGGGTGGCATCTAGTGGGTGGGGTTGGATTCAATTGGTGGGGTGGAAGCAAGATTTTTACACAGATACTACATTTCCAAATGATGTTGACCTTGCTCTTGAGAAAGATGCACTTTGACAGTCTGATCTTGGGGATGGGTAATCACTTTGAATTGTCAAAGGAACTATTTATCCCACCTTCATTGTGATGTGCCTTGGGGGTCCAGGGCTGGAAGCTCTTTTAAATCAGTTCCTAGTGCTAAACATCTCCCTCAAAGAACAAACACACCAATAAAAATGGTCTCTTGGTGCAGAATAAATAATAGAGTTAAATAAATATAGCCCCAGGATACTGAAATTCTCCTGAGATTACTAACCAAACAGATGGGGGGGGTAGGCAACAGGCTGTGCCTTGAAGAAATTCTCAGACTCTAATCCAATAAAAGACTTCTTCGCTTGAAAGCTGAGCTGGTGGGAAGGAAGCTCTGAGTTATACTTTGCTTTCTATTGCTGGAATAAAACACCTATTGAAAGCAGTTTGGGAAGGAAATGTCAAGACAGGAGGAACATGGAGGCAAGAACTGAAGCAGAGAGCATGGAGGAGTGCTGCTTGCTGGCTTGCTCCTCCTGGTTTGCTCAGCTTGCTTTTTAATATGGTCCAGGACCATGGCCAAGGGACAGTAGTGCCCACAGTGATCTGGACCCTCCTACATCAGCTAGCAATTAAGAAAAGGTCCCACAGAGACCCCATAGGCCAATCTGATGAAAGCAATTCCCCAATTGAGGTTTCTTTCCCAGGTGATTTATTTGTGTCAAGTTGACAAAAAATAGCCAGCACACTTGGCAGGATTTCACCCAACTTCCCAGTCCCAAAGAAAAGAAGGTCCTGGCTTCTTCCAAGGTCCATAAACATCCCAAGCAGGTGAGCACAGTCTGGATTTAGCCAATGCAAAGAAGTAACAGCCTCCAGGGGCTTTATTAGGAAAGAGCCAACATCAAGCTCTGTACAGAATGCTGAGGGTATGTGGCCCTGACACAGAGACTCAGAAGAAGTTTAATCTAGATTAATCCTACCCACGGCCTCAGTGGTAGTGAGGGCATTGAAAGCCATGACTGCCTGGTGTGTACCTCCCTGCTGCTTCCTTAGTCCCAATAAAGACTATGCATTTTGCTCTTTTCTTCTTTGGCCCATCTGAGTCACTTGAGTACATCAGGTGACTGGTTCCTGTGACAGCTTAGAATCCCAGTCCCCAGGTTCCTGTCTACACAAAGCCTTGCCTTACCAACTCTTATAGTCAATTCTGAGGCCATAACTACTTTTTGGGCAAGGTAGAGGCAGAGTCAGTGCCCTGTTTTGTTTATTTGACACACTTTGCAGTTCAAATATGTAGTTCTATTGTTCAGTCATCAGAGCCATTATTTGGTGACTAAAATATACATAATCTCTACTACCTGTTGGGGATTGGTCCTAATGCTTTAAATTAATCTGGCCCCCAAAATTGGGACTCTGCTAGTCCAAATGCTGAAGGTCCTTGTCCCCAGTTGGTTTTTGATCCATCAATAAAAAGCCAATGGCCAACGTGGCTGGGCAGGTAGACTGAGGTGGGACTTTGAGATATTCGAGGGTTAGAAACTGGGAGAGAGGAAGGAAGCAGAGATAGCCATGATGAGGAAGAAGGACCAAATCTAAAGGCCTGCCAACATGTAAGAATCAGAGAAAGTAGCCACACAGGCCACTTCCCTAGTTGTGTTTGGGGTAGCAGAGATGAAATACAAATTTTAAAAGTTGTTAACACAGGAGTATAGGAGGAGAGTCTTTGCTAGCAGCAGGAAGGATAAGAATCACCCAGCCATTAAGCTAGTCAAGGCATTAAATTTATTTATTAAAATTAACTGATGCGTGTGTGTGTGTGTGTGTGTGTGTGTGTGTGTGTGTGTGTCTTTCATTCATAAATCTAGATAGCTCTTGGGTGGGTGTGCATGTGCAACTGTTTGGAGCACAGAGTACCTACCACAGTCATTAACATTCATTAGACTGGAGTAACATAAATAGTTAGCTCCACTTTAGGGGTAAAGAAAATGTGGCTCTGAAAGCTAAGGTAAGATAGAGCAAAAGTATAAACTGTTGATATGACACTCCATGGTATGATTAAGGGGGAGGTTTTTACTGTAGATATGAGAGACAGAACAGCCAAAGGCATTTGGAAAAGTCCAGAGCAGCGAGAGAGAGTAAACTGAACATGGATGGGGGATGGGGTAGAGAGAAGGGGTTGAGAGGGAGACCAAGAGAAAAACACAGCTAAAATAGCAGGGTTATAATGAGAAGGCAAATTGAGAGAGGGTGGAGACTTGGGAGCCTGTGAGTAGGATGGAGTCTAGGGTAGGGGAAGGGGTGTGAAGAGCCATGGACTTTGAAATATGCAACTGGTACTGGTGTTGCTGAAGGATCCTGGAGACCAGCATGCACATCGGTAAGCTGATAGGCACCACAGATGGCCATTTACCCCTTCTGCCTCTTGAAATTTGGAGAAATAGTTTTAGTTGGACAAAACAGCAACCACTATTTGAAGAGGGGTGTCACTAAGGACCCTTATTCTGTGTGATCTGTTCCTTCACTACCGTGCCAATACTGAGGAATAACCCTGAAGGTAGGAAAGAGACAAACGGGCTTCTAGAGCTAACATCCCAGAGGCATGTGAAGCACACCCAAGGCTGAGACCCTTAAGACTCAGGACTAGTAGAAGGGATGAGGTTACTCCTGGGTGGGTGAAGATCTTCCAGCAGCACTTAACTGGGGGTCTGCAAGAGAAATCAGAATGCTACTCTCTAAGACACACACACCCCTGCCACGAGCGCTTGAGGCCAGTTGGAATGGGGCAGTACGGCCCAGCTTTCTTGATCTTCTTCATCTCCAAAGCAAGTGTCCGTCTCTTGCTTAGGCCATTTCTCCTGTCTACATCCTGCTGATTGTCGGCTAACTCGGAAAAGGCCTTCGATGGTAACTAATATGGTTATGCCCATGGCAGACACATACAGAGGAAAGGAAAAAAACAGGGCGGGAATGTCAGAGTGCACAATAAAACAGAGACCCTCTCGAGTGTTCCCAGCACTGAAGCATTAAAATAAAGCCATTTGACAATTATTTGCCTGGATTGAGAAAGTGGAGTCATTTCAGAGATGCCACTAATCTTAAAAAAAAATAACAAGTGTAATTTGACCCGAGAGAGGAACCAACACACTTGAAGATTTCTCTGCCTTAGGCTCTGCACTTTCATGAGGTATCGACAAAGACCAGAGGGTGAGTTATGGGGGAGGGGCGTGCGTGCGACCACAGTGAGCATTGGCAGAGGCAGAAGGAGCCGGCTAAGTTAAGATCAATGATTTCCTTGATTGCCTGGCTTTCCCCTCTCCTAAGCCTGGTCTCCGGCTACATTTCTATTCCTATCGGCCAGAAAAATAAAGATTGTTTACAGAGCTGAAATAACACCTGCTTGGTTTATCTTATTTTAGAAACAATAAAAGCCAGGGAGTTGGAGGGATTAAGGAGGAAAAAAATCAATTGTGTTCTTTCATGTTGGAAACATTAAAAAATAAGTCACCCTGCTACCTACTCTAAGGCCCAATTTGGCTCTCCATTACCCAGGGCGATTTCCAATTTCTTCCTGTAACTTCCCAAGGTTTAAACTCGATGGAACCATAACTGGGTGCCCTTGACGGACTTCAAGAAAGTTTTTCTGGTTGGTTTCTGAAAATTTCTGTCATTGCTCTGATGCTACACACGCAGAGAGAAATAGAAATGTCCCCTTTGGCGTGAACATGAAAACATAGTCTGAACCCGGCCAAATTACTTTGTGTTTTCGGAAGTGTCTTTCCTCGTGCTGTTGTGTATCATCTCCGTAAGGGAGGCAAGATGTCTTTTAAGCTATCATGTAGGACTTGGTACCGGAACCAACACAAACGGAAACAATGTGCAATAACGGGGCAGCGACTACAAAGGTTGAAGAAGGTGCTTAGTGCCAAAGAACTGATTCCAAAGATCTGCCAGCCCTGCCGCTGTGACGCACATCACAGGGAAGGTGACCAGGCTAGCTCCTTTGCTGATCACCTATCATTTAGAGCAATGGCTCTCAGCAATTAGTAATGATAAACCATGCCCACGGCTACGCAGTGTAACAAACGTCTGAGCTGACTTCCGAAGCTCTTTTCTTGTACCGTGAACTGGGATGGGATGCCTTCACATAGGTGTGAAGCCAACCTGGTCCTCAGATCCAGGCCATGCCTCAGTGAGCAGAGACTAGCTGAGCAGGATAAGGGACACAGCATCCTTTCTCCTCTGGTGGCATCTCCATTCCAAACGAGAGCAGGGGAAGGGCAGGGAAGATTCCAAGGGGACAACTATCGCATGCAAACTACTGGGTCACAGCCTACATCCCTTTGTACTGACTAAAGGCACAATACCAGCGATTCCCCATCTCTGATTATTCATTAGTGGTGAGTAAATACTAAATTTTCCAAAGCAGTCTTCCAAATCCATCTGGAAAAGAAAATCTCTTTTTATGCTAAATACCTTTGCTAACCCATTCATGTTGGCAGCTCTGAGTTATTAGCACTATTATTTGTCAATAAGAAGATTTTTTTCACTGAGTTTGAATGCTTTAAAGCATAATCACTTCTAAACCCATGTAAGAAAAAGTAGTATAGAAGTATAGAATATAAACTCAGGAGATACTGAGTTTCTGCGTGCATGTAGACAGGAAGCCCTCCTCTGTAGGACCTTAGCCCTAGAAGTGTCTGTGACCAGACAATTTTATGAGGTAGAGAAGTGGAGAGCCAGCCTCCAGCAGTCTCCAACAATGGGGATATTTTATCCCAGAAGCTTGTGGCCAACTCCACAGGGTGTATGCTATTTGTTTCCTGTCCCTCTTTGCCCCCAGGGACTCAGCCTTTTCATGTGGTGAGCCCTTTACCCTGCACTCCTGGGATTTGAGTCACTGCAGGTAAGTGGCCCTATAGGAAGATCTATGTAACATCATAAAGTGACTTTGCCAGGAGGCTCCAGTATCAAACACATACATATCCCTTAGCCTTGTGGTTTAAAACAAATCCTAGGACATGCTCTGAGAAGGAAGCTCTGGGGAGAAAATTCCTCCGCGGTCCTCTTTTCCCATAATACCTATTGCGGCAGACTATCAGAAAAGTGGGATTTCAAAGGACACATAGTAAAGAACGCTAGCCTTGAATCTTCCTTCCCCTCAGAACAGATTCTGCCAAGAAGACTGGGTTAGAAAAAGGAGAAAGCAGGAGACAGCCTGATCATTCCTGATTTCTCTGTATGGGACAAGTGAAAAATGTGTTTCCATGTCCTCTCTAATTTCATCTTGTTACTTATGAAGTCGCTTTTGAAACCCCCTCCCCATTCTATATGTGTGGAAATGGAGGGTGAGGAAGGGGAGGTGGCCAATTTGTCTGAGTTTGCACAGGTATATTCATAGCTGATTCAATCTGTGATCTCCTATTGGGCTACAACCATTAGGAATAAAGGGACAAGGAAGGCAGGCGGTGGCCCCTCATAGCAAGCACACACAGAGTCACTGATCCCAATTAACCTTCAGGCCTTTCCTTTCATCCCTTTCCACCAGTGCTAAATATGCTTCAGAATAATACATATGGGTTTCAAAAGTTCATACACGGAGGCTGCTGGTCCAGTCTGCATTAATTGTGCTAACAGACATATCAAGCTAGAACGCCAAGCTTCTACAGTCCTAAGGCGAGCCCCTTAGGATGCCCGGGCTCTGCTCTGCTTCTGGAGCCCCTCTGCTCTTCTGCTCTTTTCTCACTTAGCTATGTTGGTATGGCTTCATGGCTTGGCCTTCCTGATAAATGCCCTCCAGATCCCCAGGAACTGATATTGACTGTCCTCCTCAGACTTTGCATTTTGCCATCCATAAGTGTCTGTTCTAACTGCCCTTCCAGCCCAGCTGGAAACCCTGAGAGCAACAAGGGTCCTATCTCATGTGACCCACTCTGCCTTGGCACATACTTCTCTAATCATGTATTGCTGTCCTCCAACATCCTCCTTAACTGTAAAGTGGGTACCTTATGGAAGTATTTCATTCATTCATTCACTCATTCTGTTTTTTTTTTTTTTATCAGAGCGGTGTAAGCCATTATGCTCAGGATTAAGAGCACAGTATGAAAAGGGTCAATAAGTTGGCACCCAGGCAAACCATAAGCCAGAAGCATAGACACGTTACTTTATAGATATGAGAAAGCTATAAGGATATGAAACAGGAGAGGGAAATATTGAAAACAGGTAGCAAGGATGTTCCCTGCAGAAGACAGCAAGGGAGCTGAGCTCTGTCTGCACAAGGGGGATGAACACCACGGGGCCCTGGGAAGAAGAGTGAGTATAGGCAGATGTGGGTACAAAGGTTTTAGGGCAGGGTCTTGGATCGAGACAGAGGAGGTGGATAGTAATCACAGGAGGTGAAGTCCAGGGTGTAGCCTGGAGGCAGAAGACACAACAACAGTGTCTACTCCTCCCATTCCTCCAAGTGCTGTACACTGTTGTAGCTGTCTTAGAAGACAGCATCATGCTGGTACTGTGGTGGACAGAATTGAGGCTGTTAACATTAACTGTCCACTCAGTTCTGTGAGGGAAGAGCTGGGGTCAGATTCCACAGCTCACACCCCTGTTGACCCAACCATTATATCCTGGAATGTTTTAGTATAAGTATATCCAAAATACTGTGTGGGTATCCTATGTTGTTGTTGTGTGTCTGTGTGTGTGTGTGTGTGTGTGCTTGTGTGGTATGTGTGCAATGTGTATGCAGTGTGCATGTGCATATTGTGTGTGTGCATGCATGTTGTAGGTATACAGCATGTATGTGGTGTGTTCATGGGTATGTGTGTACAGCGTGTGTGAGTATGTCTGTGCAGTGTATCTGTATTCAATGTATGCATGTATATTCAGTGCATGTGTAAGTTATATGTGTGTGCTTGTGTGTGGTGTGTTCATGTGTATGTGTGTACAGTGTGTGTGCAGCAAGTGTGAGTATATCTGTGCAGTGTACATGTATTTGATGTGTGAGTATATATTCAGTGGGTATATGTGTGCAAGTTGTGTGTGTGTGTGTATATATATATGTGTGTGTGTGTGTGTGTGTGTGTGTGTGTGTGTGTGTGTGTGTGTAGCCAGGGAAATTCTTATAAACTATGATGCTGTCATATAGGAGCCTGCAGGGGCTGGCTGTGATGCTAAGGTCTACAGTGATAGAGGAACAGCCACCTACTAGCTTTAGAATCTCTTCACTTTTTTCATAATTCTCCCACCATGGATCCTGGGTGACACTGATCAAGTCTTTTCTGTGACCTGATTTGGCCATGTATCTGGGATAGTGATGTGATTGCCAGGTCTCCATGTTCACAGAATATATCCGAGATGAACAGGATTTGGGCTTCTAGATCAGTTCCTCCCAGCTGCCGTGTTCCGTGTTCCTTTCTGCTTCCTCCTCTTCTGTGTGTTTGAATCCTGGGCTCCTCCACCCTCCACCTGCAGTGCCCTGAGCTCTGGCCATCTTCATTACCTCCCTCCCCGAGTGACACTCTTTCCAGCCTCTCAGTGCCTCTTTCTTTATCTTCTTTTCCTAATTAAAAAGGCTCCAGCCAAAATAAATTCCCACTTCTGTCAGGCCTTCAACTCTTCCAGAGCATCTAAGGCAAAATCCTTCCTCCATTTCTTCTCATGATGCTGCCCAGATTCTCACAGGCAGGGCTCCACCTCTTTATGTGTCATGAACTTTATCCCACAGTTCTTCTTCAGGGATTAAAAGCCAAGTCTCTCTCTCCTTTCTCTTCCTTACTCTCCCTCCCTCCCCACCAACCTCTCTCCTCTCTTCTCCCTCCCCCAATCCCCACACTTTACCTTGAACATAAGGAAGTAATGAAGACACAAGAATATTCACTAAATAAATCCCTGCCAAGAAAGCGGAATTCTTTCATTTCCACCCCATTCTCTCTCCCCATCTAAACTGGCTCCTCCCTGCTCAGCAGTCTCACATCTTCTCTGAAGTTATCCCATTTGAATGCAAGTCTGTTAGATCCTCTTTCTTCATTATTGTACCTTCCCGTTCCTGTAGAATATTCATCATCCTTCACCTAACTCGGGTTTTCTGTCTGCCTTTCCATTTAGCCAATTTGGTGGGTGATTTAGCTAACTGTGGTGCCTGATGTGCAGGAAATGGTGAGCAATAGTCAGACTTCCAAGCTGTGCTGTTAACTGAGACATCCCTCGGTCCTTAGGAATGTCTAGAGAAATGAAAGATCCTCTGGTAAGCGTGGGGATGTATTCGAGTGTGTGTGTGTGGTGTGTGTGTGTGTGTGTGTGTGTGTGTGTGTGTGCATGTGCACATGCATACACGTGCACATGCATACACCCTGAACTCCAGAGAGAGAGAAATGTCATTTTGATTTAGTCTTCTAGGGGCAGGATGCAGTGCAGGAATCTTCCCCTTGACATGCTCTCTGGGGACTTTCCAGTGTCTGGCTGTTTTAAATCAGAAACACACTCTTTTCCTTTGGATAGGTTTCAAAATCATCATAAAAGCTTCTCTCTCTCTCTCTGTCTCTGTCTCTGTCTCTGTCTCTCTCTCTCTCTCTCTCTCTCTCTCTCTCTCTCTCTCCCCCTTCTTTCCCTCCTCCAACCCCTGCCTTTGGGTTACACAATGCTGTAGAATTTGTAGCCAGAGAAACCCCATTAGTGATTGGCACTGTGATGAACGCATCTGAATATTTATTTAACAACACCGCAGATTAATAAGTCACCACTTCCAGAGTCGAAAGCCATTGTCACATTAATTCACTTGTGCACATAAGATGTCCGCTGCTCCTAAGGGTGCAAATAATAGCTTTGCCAATATGAAAGCAAAACATAATTACTCAACAATAAACACACTGTACACTGGTAACAGCTGCTATCAACAGCATGTTTGAAGCCAAAACAAAGGAAGTATTACAGGAATTTTTTTAAGCCCCTGCCTATCATTTTCATGGAGGTGAAAGTTATATTTTTTTGTTGTTGTTTGCTTGCTTCTGTCTCAATAAATGTGATGAGGAACTTTCCTTAGCTACCATTCTGCTCTGGCTTTCAGGCCGGGCAAGATCCTGGCCTCATTCTGTCTAGCCTCAAAGTGGGAGCACAAATTCTAAAGGGTAACTGTGTTGAAGTCTTCAGGATGGGTCTGATCGCTAAGCTTGTGGGGATTTTTATTTCCTTCCCCAATACCAGAGATATAGCTTTGATCTTGATTTACTCCTGATATGATGTTCATTCACATCAACTTCTTCCTGGATGAAGTGAGAAGATACATTTATAAGTCCTGGCTTTCCTACCTGGTACATAGCAAGTGCTTAATAGATATAGGAATCTTTATTTGTTTTCATTAGTTAGGCAACTCGAGTACAGAGTTTTACCAATTCCCACCCTTCCTGGCACATTACAATGGGCTTGTGTCATTCCACAAAACTCCACTCTTTGCTACCTAGGACTGAACTGGCAGCTGGTCTAGAGGAGTGGCTGTTTTGATTTGGAGCTCTGCCACTGTGCCAAAACAGTAACCAAAAGCAGGTTGAAGAACGAAGTCTGTATTTAGCTTACTTGTCTCCATCACAGTTTAGCACTGAGGAAATCCAGGGTAGAGCTCAGGTAGAAGGAGATACAGGAACCACAAAGAGAAGCAGGTTAAGGGCTTACTCTCTATGGCTTAATCAAGCTTGCTTTCTTATAGACTCCACATCTTTTAGGGGGTGTTACCACCCAGTGTGCTGGACCCTCTCACATCAGTCATTAATCAAGAAAATATCTCTGTACCCAAGCATGAGAACAATCTAATGGAGGAAAATGCTCAATTGAAATTCCTTCTTCCCAGGCATGTCTAGGTTTACATCTATTTGACAGAAACTAACCATCATGATGTTGAAGGATATATGCCTTGCCTTACGTATGTTAACTGGCAGTTAACATTCCTTCAACAGACATTACTATAGGATCAGTAGTAATTTTATTCTGAATGGCTGAGTCCAACTGTCCAACCACAAAGACAATGTTACAAATGACTCATCAGCTTACAGTAAGGTCAGATGAGTTACACACATGTACTCTGTCTCCATCTGGGAATTCTGTGTGTGTGTGTGTGTGTGTGTGTGTGTGTGTGTAAGTTTGGGTTTTATTGCTGTGAAGAGACAAGATGGCCAAGGCAATTATTTTCTTTTTAATAAATACATTTTATTAATGTGCCTTTACATTCCACAGTGTAACTATTATTTTTAGTTTTTAAAGATTTATTTTATAAGTTAGTACACTGTTGCTGTCTTCAGACATACCAGAATAAGGTGCCAGATCCGGTTTCAGATGGTTGTGAACCACCATGTGATTGCTGGGAATTGAACTCAGGACCTCTGGAAGAACAGCCAATGCTCTTAATTGCTGAGCCATCCCTCTATCCCAAGGCAACTCTTATAAAGGCCAACATTCAATTGGCGCTGGCTTACAGTTTCAGAGGTTCAGTCCATTATCATCATGGTGGGAAGCATGGCAGCGTGCAGGCTGACCTGGTGCTGGAGGAGTTAAGAGTTCTACATCTTGATCCAAAGGCAGCCAGAAGAAAACTCTCTCCATATTGGACCTCAAAACCAACTCCCACAATGACACACTTACTCCAACAAGACCGTGCCTACTCCAACAAGGCCACACCTCCTAATAATACCACTTCTCAAGGGTCAAGCATATTCAAACCACCACCATATGTGTGCGGGAAGGGGTGGGGGGATGCACTGTGTATTCATGTGTATGTGTATTTGGGCATCAGTGTGTGTTCATCAAGAGTTTGGAGGCCAGAGGTCAACATCAGATGTCTTCTTAATCACTGAATCCATTACTTTTTAGGGGAGTAACTATTACTGAACCCAGAGCTCAGCAATTTGCTAGCTAGTGAGCCCTAGGGATCCTTGTGTTTCTTCCTTCCCAGCCCTGGGATTAACACATGCTATAATGCTGCTATGACCATTTTGTGGAATGGGGGTCAAACTCAGGTCCTCATGTATTTTGCCATCTCCCCAGAGCCTGCATGCCAGAATTTTGTAGAAACTTCTGGCCATTTGCCTCCCCAGATCATCCAGAGCCTCATGATAACCTCAAGGAAATTAACAACTGCCTGTAGCTACAGATTTTCCAGAAATCTTGGGTGAGTCCTCTGCTTCTGCAGTTCTGCCCATGCAGGTTAAGGGATGTGTCCTTCCTTAAGAGTCTTGTTGCAGTGACATTGCAGGATCCATTGACTGCAAGACCAGCATGACCTTTTGGAACGCCTACTTGTCAATAGGAAAGAGAAGACACAGGCTTTGCTCACTGAAAACTCAAGAAGCCAGTGGGACCCCACTCATAAATTCAGGAGGTAGCAATATCCAGATGGTGCAGGTCAGACAGAGGGATGCCATTTAAGTGTTCAGTTTCTCCAGACACTTTGTGATGAAGAACATGTTGTGTGACCCATGGATAAGCCCTCCTATATGAATGGAGGCATCTGGCTACGAATTGACTGTGCCTGGAGAAGCAGGAACTCCTAAAGATTCCCTCTATCCATTCTCAGCAGGATCCAAGGACATCAGTCCCTCGGGGTACACAGAGGGGGTCCTCTTCCTAGAGCAAAGGTCTTTAAAAGCAGACAGGAAGAGGCAGCACTTACAAGCAAAGCTAAGTAGGTGGGAAAAGATTCTCAGTGGTGTTTAAAAGAAAATAGATCTGCTTCCTACCACTTGCTCTTTGCTGGGAATGCGCAGGAGTACTCTGGTATCCACCCATTCCTTAAAGAAACCGCCATGTGGTTCCACTCTGCTCTATATAGATGGGCATAGTCATCTCTGCAAACTGAGTTGTCCTCTGGAGATGAGAGTCACCTTCCTATACAAAGACAGACTTCAGGATGGGGTGAGCAAATCTTTCCCTCTGGGTTGAGATAATGAGTCCAGAAGTTTCAAAGGACTTTACACAGGAGGCAAGGAGAACACAATGTATATTTAGTAGCTAATTTGTATGGTTCATTTAAAAATCAGAAAGCATTCACCTCTACTCAAAAATGGCCCATTCTAGGTTAAATTCTTAATTATTCTGGAAAATGCAAATGAGAAGCTATAAATACTGAGTCGGGGAATAATCACGGTTTGCACAGTGTAAATTCAAGGCAATCGGTAAAGGGGAAAGAAAATCATTTGCCTTTGACATTAGATCCAGCTGTTCTTTGAAGCCAGTTTTCCCTAGTTGAGGATTTTGTATTTGGCTAAAGTGTCTCCAAAACCTTCAGAGTTTAGACAATACTTAATCTGAATGTCTAATAGTTCATTCTTCTTGGATACCATTGAACACTTCCATTAAACCAAAGTTATTATTACCAACATTATGAGGTCTGTCAGATGCAAGCCCATTGTTCAAATAAATTGACCTCCACTACAATTGACCTTAACATTGCTCAACTGTTTGACAGTCAATTATCTCATGATCTCCCTTCAAATGGACCTCATTGCTGAAATAACCAATCCATTATGGAGGGAAGCTATTCTAATAGCTGAGCAGTGTCTTGCTTTCTATAGTCGCCCCATGAGTATATATTGTGGGACAACTTGTAGCCTTCAGTTCATCTGACACGAGAAACACGTTGTGCCAGGCCTTTGTTTCAGGGGAGGGAGGAAGAAAAAACATAATAAAGGACTGGCAGAAACTCAGTTATGGCTGAGATGATGTCAGCCCTTAAAATATACCAGCTCTCGGGCTGGAAAGATGGCTCAGCGGGTAAGAGCACTGACTGCTCTTCCAGAGGTCCTGAGTTCAAATCCCAGCAACCACATGGTGGCTCACAACCATCTATAATGGGATCTGCTGCCCTCTTCTGATGTGTCTGAAGACAGCTACAGTGTACTCACATATAATAAAAATAAATAAATCTTTAAAATTAAAAAAAAGGCTTTAAAAAAAATATACCAGCTCTCGGAAGCATAAACACATCCCACTGTGCCTCTGAACTACAAAACAGAACAGCGTAGGGAGAAGGGCAGGTTTAGCAATGATCTAGAGATAGAGGGTGGAGTAGAGCACTCCATGTCTCTACCTAGCTGTGAGGATTAATGGTAGTGAATGAATAGAATTCTTCTGGAGGAAATGTCTGAGATCAGGTCCTGTGTCCCTACTCTGAAACTGAGTGGCACCGTTACATAGCTCTACTAAAACTTGATTTCTTCATCTACACCATAAGGGTGGTGGATTTCTTTGCATGGGATTGCTATGAAGATTGGATAAAGTGCAAGGTCTTGGTAAAGAATGAACCCCATAGAAGACACCCAAATAGTTTTACCATCACAAATAATAACATTCTCCTTCTCCCCACTTGGAGGACTGGCTTTTCTCTAAGCTTCGTGGGTCCTAGGCATCTTTCTGATTGTATGAAAAGCCAGGCACTGAGAGACATAAGGGCAGGGGTTTCCCCAGGCTTTGAGTAAGGACTAATAAAACAGAAGAGTTAATAAAACTAACAAGTGCTTCATGAATCAGGAAATTAAGTATTCCTTTCCATTAAACCAGGCTCTGCCTTCATGTTTATAGGCTGTTGGACACTCAGTCGCCTCTGGAGAACTGCAGAGCACCCATGTGACACGGAGTTGTCCTTGAGTTGTTCAGTAGAGTGTTGCACAGGTGTCCATCCTTGGTGGGATTCTCAGTTGGGTGTGGCTGGCCATGTCTGAGGTATATAAGGAGGCTTCTTATAGAAATCTTAATGGAAATTTCCAGCTTTGCCTCAGCTCAGCAGTGCCCTATTCCAGGTTCTTACAAGCTGCATCCAGGGCTGCTGAACTAAGTTCCCAATTGATCTTGCTGCTCCTGAACTTTGCTAAGCTCCCACCATAAGCATGTGACTGTCCTTTTCAAGTTAGGACAAAAATTACCTTAGCAATGCAAACCAATTGTAAAGCCTCAAAAGCAGGAGACTGTCGAGATCTAATCTAATCTCACCATCCAGGTTTTTCTCCATGAATTTGTTTAAACACAGTGGTATGCTAGTAGATATTTAATAAGAGATTCTATGTCTTTTTAAAAAAATTCTTAATTTATAATTTTGCCAGTGTCCATGATAAATATTTCTGCTTTGCTAATTTCAGTTAACAGTGTACTGTCACTAAACACGGACTGGGAAAGAAATTCTAAGGCATTAAGAGTTCATGTGAGCTGCCTCAGCCTGCCGCTGTGAGATAAACATATAATTTTAAATGAAACGTGGAAATGCCACATCTAGCTTTATAACCCACTCTTCACAGTCTTTACATGCTGCCACATACATGTCAGAAATACAAAGTTAAATAGCTGGATGGCTTTCCATTCTATCAATGCATAGTTGACTCAATACAATCGTATCAAATACCTCTAATTTCTGAGTGCATAAACAATGCAATGATAGGCATAATTGCAGGGAAATCTCTAGAGAAAACTCAGTCCTTCAAACTGAAGCATCTGGAGTGGATCCCCTTGGGCCATCTACAAAACTCAACTTCTTCATGGAATGCTCAGCACCTCATAGGTTGCTAGGGATCTCACAGACCTGAAAGCTTGGCTTTTAAGATTTCACATGAATCCACTTTCTCTCTTGGCCACTGTCAATCATCCCTAGGTTCCATACAGATCCTGTGTCATACGTTTGGGTGTCATCTCTGATCTCCTGTACTCCCCATTGTCCCCCACTTATTCTTCAAGGCATATGGTGAATAGTGAGTACTGGAGCCTCACAGTACTACACACACACACACACACACACACACACACACACACCTCAGCTGTATAATCCCCAAAATATATGTGACCTACACATACTCAACAGGGTATGAGCCCTCTTGAGAGGAGTTAGCAGCTGAGTCTGCCTCACTTTTCTGTCCAGAGAAACTAGTATGAGTTCCAACAACTGCCTAACTCTCCCTACCTGGCTTCCTCTGCAATATTTACACTCTGTTATGGCATACAAATCTTTCCCCAACAGAAACCATTTCTAGGAGAAAGCTGAGATTTTGCTGTGTCTAAGTGTGGTTCCTATCTTGGAAGAAATTTTAGAAGCCTTCTGGAGGCAATTTTAAAAGCCATGGAATATCTTGTCCTTCAGAAACAGCACTTGGCCCCTGTGGATATAGGCATTTTAACACAAAGAAGGGAAAATTAGCTTTCCTAAATTCAGTGACTCTTCCACTATTAATGACATCAGTGATGTTTAGTTTTATCAACATTCTTTCTACACATGTGAACATGGGAACTACAGCTAGCATTTAATAGAGCTCATGAAATGCTAGGTACCCAATGGGAATTAACATTAAGTTTTCATTTTCCACTTTAATCTCACATGAATCTGATGTAGGATTCACTAATGTTCCTATTATAGAAACCAGGAGTAATCTCAGGCTCAAAGGTGAGGATTAGCTGACTTGATCAAGACCCCATGCCATGTTCATTATTCTATCTCCTGGAACATTGTTGATTCTGACTCAATTATTGAAAGACCAAGGAGGGACAGGAGTACCCAACAGGATAAATGGCAACGCTAAGGTCAAAAAGCTACATAAGGAAACCATCCCAGTTTGCACAGAGCTGGTGTGATTTTAAATAAATTCATCAACATAAGGTAGGAACTCATTAGTCATAGACTAACCAAAATGGTCAGTCACCTCGTAAGGGATTCAATCCCAGGGCTTCCAATATTTTAATAAGCATTCACCATTTTATCCATCTGAAAGATGCAAATTTAAACTACTTTACGATTCTGTCTCACGCGACTTGGCATGACTATCATCAACACAATGAGTGCCGAACATCACGGGGGGAAGGTAGTACACTTACTTACTGCTAAGTAGGTAAACTCGTGCAGCCATTATGGAAATCAGTATGAATGTTTTTCAAACAGCTAAAAATAGGAAGAGTGTATGGCTGAGCTATACTACTCTAGCATATGTCCAAAGCATTCTAAGTCTTATCACAGAGATACTTGCATATCCATGTTTCTTATTGTATTGTTCACCATGGCTAAGATGGAGCCAGCCTAGATGTCCATCAACAGATGAATGGATAAGGACAATGTGCTACCTATACACAATGGAATTTTATTCAGTCATAAAGAACACTGAAATCATGACATTTGCAGGAAATGGCCTGAACTGGAAATTATTATATTAAGTGAAGTAATCCAGACCCACAAAGGCAAATAGCTCACATTTTTTTTCTCATATGCAGAACCTAGATTTAATGTGTATATGTGTATGGAGGGAGTATGAGTCATGAAATTCAACAGAAACCCGTAGTAGAAGAGACACCTTAAGAGAATAGAGTAAAAGGTGGTGATAGAATATATGTGATATGGAGGGAAAAAAGGAGCTAATGGGAGTGGGAAGAGACTGCAGGCTGGGGCTGAAGGTCAGAGAAAAGACGTGAGAAAAGTGGATGGGTAAGAACAAACATACAAAAATACCATAATGAAATCCATTGTTAATATCAAAACTGTTAAAAATGCATAAACATATAAATGATAGAGGTCCTCTGACTTGTAGTACAATATTCTTTCTACCACAAACTGTACCTTCTATCTTCATGGGGTCTTAATAAAAAAATTAAAAATGAAGTCATTAGGATGCATGTGTTCGCTTTCCTGGGCCTGTTGTGCACTAAGCATCTCAGAATCAGTTCAGAGCATCAATCACTCAGGCTCTCAGGAAGAGACAGACCCCAGCTGGAACTGTTCTTTCTAGTACACTCCAGTGATGGAATGGCCAGCTTCCCCTACCTCCTCCCCACCCCTCAGCACACCTGGACTCCTGCCATTCATCTGTAGAATGTTCTCAGAGCCATCTGGCCTTGCATCTCCTGTCCTGTCAACAGGGATGTCAAACAGGCAAGATGAAAGGACATAACTCCAAGAAACAAGGCTCATCTCCTTGCCTCAGTCTGAGGGAAGTCATGATGATCACTCATTAGGTAGCTACAAGGGGAGAAAAAAATGACTTCTTACTGTCCGTTTGTCAGCTGGTGTCTGCAGCACTCTCTGCTATTTCCTGTCTTGCCAAGTGCTTTGGGACAATCCTAGGACTTTCAAATTAAAGTGGATGTAGCTGGAGTATTCCAAGAGGCTTGGGGGAAATTTTCATAGCTTAAAAATCTGATATCAGCGCCTGTGGTTCTTGGGAGGGCCACAGGCATTCCTTTCTGTGATGCTGGCCATCCTTTCTGAGAGGTTGAAAAGAGAAGAATGCACCAAGTTAACTACAGGACTGGGAGGAGGAGGAGTGCTAAAGGACCTCATCTTCAGGTGATGTCTTCACTGTCCTTATGAATCAGGGTACACAGGGACATAGAATTGGACATTGGCCAACTTCAAGAAGAGCCGAGTCCTTTCCAGAAATAATGATGTGTATGCTCTGTCTCTATTTAGGGAATATACTTGGTCTAATTTCCTTATTATGAAGCAAGAAGATACTACAGGAAAAGATGGACACATTGACTACATAAACACTCACTAATGTCTGGGGGCCAGAAACTTCCAAACAAAAGGGAGAAAGGATCACAGTTAGCTGGTGGAAAGGATATGATGAAAGGTCAATCAAATGACTGTGTAGAGATGCTTTTTAATAGCTGGTTAAATTTTTAAATGTGCAAACAGTAAAATAACAGTAAAGTTATCCAATGTCTAAGGAAAAAGAACATAATTCAACCATATTCAAATGCCATTAATTAGTTAATGTTTATATATATAAATATATGGTACCTAACTAGTTAATGGTAGGAATATGTGTGTGTGTGTGTGTGTGTGTGTGTGTGTGTGTGTGTGTTCAGTTTCCCAAGAGCATGTATTACTTTCATAGCCAAGAAACAGCATTTTTATATAAGAGTACAAGGCAGAACACAAAAGGAAGCTTGAGTCTCCTGCCCTTTGACCTCACCCCACCGTTCTTTTCCCACTAGGCTTTAGAAAGGAAGGCTGTGCCCTTCTAGACTATCTCCTCTCTCCCTCCATGTTTCTTTTGCTAATAATGGAAAAGTAATGGAAGCTTATTATAAGCTATCACTTTTTTAATTACTGAGGCACCAAACATCATAACTACCTGTGGAAGTGGGAAGGGGTGGATGAGGGAGCAGGGGGAGGGAAAAGGGCATGTGGGACCTTAGGGGCGTGGGGAACCAAAAAAAAGGAAATGAAATGTAAATATAGAATATATCCAATAAAATTTTTTTGAAAAAAAAAAAAGAATGGGCTGTAAGCAAGAATGATGGATATTTTCTTAACTGATAATTCGATGTGGGTGGTGCCATCCCTGGGCACCTCGGGATCCGGTCCTAGGTTGAACAAGCCATGAGGAGCAAGCCAGTAAGCAGCACCCCTTCATGGCCTCTGCATCAGCTCCTGCCTCCAGGTTCCTGTTTGAGTTCTGTCCTGACTTCCTTCAATGGTGAACAGTGATGTGGAAGTATAAACAACCCTTTACTATTAAGTATAATAAACCCTTTACTACCCAAGTCACTGTTAGCCATGGTATTTCATTACAGGAATAGGAACACTGACTAAGACAACCAACAACAAATGAAGCAGAACTATACTCCTATAGTTCTAACCATGAGCTTGTTGAAGGCCTAGACTGAAACACATCAGTCAATGTTCCCTGGTAGAAATCCATCCCTTCCAGGCCACTGAACTGGCCTTTAGCAATCTTTCCTTCAACACGCTGAGGGCAGAGGAACATGTAAGAGAGCACAAACTAGAACCTGTCAGTCACCACATGCTTTCAGAGTAGGTAGACTTCAGCCATCGCTCCCCAAGAGGCACCGAGGGCACTTGAATCTGTGGGATACAAGCCTTCCTTCTGAGAAGCTCCCTCTCTAGAGAGAGATCAGACAGATTTACAATGAGCCATAAGACATAAAAGAGCTGCCATGAAACAAGCATGTGCTGAGATGCCGTGGGAGGAACAGGGTAATAACACACAAGGACAAAGAGACTGGGAAAGCAGACGGGCCGCAGCCACACTTCGAAAAGTGCGCGGCCATGAATGACGAGGTTGATAACCACTGATCTAAGAGATCTCAGAAAGCTGCGCACTCCACAATAGTTTAGACTTCTCGAAGTGGCGCATTTTCCAAGAACCCTTGAAGTGGACCAGGAATTGACTATGCAGCTGCTAGGAGGGTGGGATGGAAACTGAACAAAACCAAGGAGGCTTGAGCAAGTTCATCCAAGAAACTCCTCCTCACCCCTGGCAGGAGAGAAGAGGTTTGTCTTCTTGCTGCAATGAGAGCAGCAGAGATACCTTGATCTGGGCACCAAGCATAGCCAAAGAGAGAGGACAGGAGGGAACAGTTCTGTCTGTCTCAAATGCCAGCATCCCTGGCCTCCTCCTCTGTTGCATTTCTGAAATGTAACCATCAGGCCTACACCTTCAAGAGTAGAAAGATGGGAAAATCGTCTAGGGCATTTGAACCATTCCAGAGGGAAAAATACTAAAGATACTAATATCACGGCTGTCTATTAAAATAGCCCAGCCATACCCTGCAGTGAAACCCGCATATGGCCATCCCCAGTGGTAAACTCAGAGCCTGAAAACAGCTTTATGATCCACCTCTTAACAGCAGTGACTACAATTCACTGAGACCCAAGGAAAACCACTAACATGAAAGATAAAAATCAAATCATACCAACAGGATAGAAGCAACCTAATAGGAATTATGCAAGGGAAATATTTTATATTCAGAATATATTTAATATCCTGAGAGGCATAAAAGAAGATGCATTGCAATTACACAAACAAGAACTGGATAACAGAAAGAAGAGCGTTAAGATAGCAAAACGGGGCTGGGGAAATTAAGAATATTAGAGTAGAAATGGGGGAAGTCAACAGAGGGTAGAAGATAAAGAGGCAGAAAATGGGCAAGAAAAGATAAGAAAGACACAGTCAACCCAGCATGCGAAAATACTAAAAGTTTCAGAAATCAAAAATACCTACCCACCTCAAAAAATAGTTTCAGAAATTGAAAATCTCTCTCGTACTTTCTCCTTCCGCCCTCCCCCTTCCCCCTCTCCCTCCTTCCTCCACCATTCACTCTATCCCTCATTCCCCTTCCTCCCTTCCTCTTTTCCTCCCTCCCTCCCTCCCGCCAGCACTTCCCTTCACACACAAAGAAAAAGAAACAATATACTCAAGGAAACATCTCTACACTAGAAGACTGGACTCCCAAGATTCAAGGAGTCTACACATCCAGGCCTACCAGCAGGCTCGTAATCCTAGCACTTGGGAGACAGAGGAAGTAGGGTTGCTGAGAGTTTGAGGTAGGCCTGCTCTACATAATATGTAGTCCCGTCAGGGCTCTATAGTGAGCCCCTGTGCCTCCCTCTAAAGGAGGCACATCTGCACAGCAACATTAATAAATAAATGTTAAGGTACGATGACATGAAATTGTAAAACTCAAGGAACAAAGGCACAGTCAGGCTTCCAGGGCGAGGAGTGCAATTCAAGGGTAGAGGGTGTGTAGTCTAGGGCCCTGGGTTCAACCATTAGTGTAAAGAAGTAGACAAGTGATAAAAACAAACAGCCTATTGTAAAGACTGTGCAACTGGACTGGCCGCTCAGCAGCAATGCAAGAACACGAAGCACCTCGGAGCAACCCTTTCAGAAACCCTAAGAGAAATGACCTCCAACTTAGAACTCTAGACCCAAAGCTGCTAACAACGTTGTTAGGAAGGCCAAATAATGGCTTGATCAAGGTGTGTGATGTTTTCTCTCCTCTTTCCTTCCTAGGGAAGCTGAGAATATGCTTTTCCAGGGACTACAGGACACTAAGGAGGGAAGTCTCTCCAGGAGTTAAGACATGGGATGTCCGGGCTGATGTTAACGGGAGGGGCAGGATGCCTGACAGTGAGCTGTCAGTCTATAGGAGCTGGCCCAGGAGAGTTCAGTTCGAACATGAGAAGAGAGAGAGAGAGAGAGAGAGAGAGAGAGAGAGAGAGAGAGAGAGAGAGAGAGAGAGCAGAGGCCTCTGGTACAGGGAGAAGATGCAAAAGACTGGCAGGGAGATGGGGGGCAGAAAGTTGATAAATTCAGATGAAACTAAGCTAATATGAAAGGATATAATGTAATCTAAATGTAAATATAAAACAAAACAAAACACAAAAAACAAACCCAAATCTCCAGAGAGAAGGAAAGATTTTGCATGGAGGGAAAAGTGAGGAGGCTCGGGCGTGAATCTCATTTGCATTGCCATAGAATATAAACACCGAATATTGATTTAAACAAAATTAAACTGTAATTCTATTAGAGGGGAGGAAGGCAGAGGAAAGCATGTCTTGGCAAGTGTGTGAGGTCGGGGCAGTAGAGCATGAGAGAAATTATTCTTCCCCTGTCATAGTGAAGTCACAGCTAATGTTTAAGACCCTACATCACGAACTAGCAATAGAACTGGGGACCTCTGCCTTTAGCATCAACTACAAGAATTAGAAGCAGACTCTATACTCACTCTATACTCTGTAGTAAGAGGAAATGGAGAAGGGCAGTACACTATTGGGGTTTGTTGTTGTTGTTGTTGTTGTTGTTGTTTGTTTGTTTGTTTTTGGTTTTTTGTACCCTTCGTTAGTACAAAAAGACTATTAACTTTTAAAACTATGAGCATCTCTACACTGAGATAGTCCAGGTAAAGGAATTGTAAGTCTTAGCTTTCTGTCTCTTCCCAGCAGCATATGGTCATGCTTCCCTGCCCTGCTCATGCAAAGGCAGAGGCTGCTAACTACCAGGGGAAGATTTGTGGGATTCGGGAAGAGACATGGCTTTCTCAGAATTCCAGGGAAATGGGGCTCCTAATATGCTGCCATTCTTACATGCACCCGATCCATTTCTCTTTTGTCTTGCTTGTTACTATAAAAAAAAAAATACCAGCCAACCCTGATGTCAGATCTAGACTCATTTGCTAGTTATAAACATACGTTAGCAATGAATTAAAAAAAAAAGTTGGTAAAATCAACAAAAGCACTCTGTAGGAATCCATTTGAAGTTTCAAGACACCAGTGCCTTGCTGTCGTTTATGAATGGGACAGCATATGCCTTTTATAATGTGTGGTAAGTGCATAGCTACATTTCTCTTTCCAGAGACCAAGGTTAGACATTCATCAGCTCATTGATGTACCTTTTGCTCAGAGTGAGGAAAATATTGACTACAAACCAAATTGCCCACAGCAATATCCCAGGGTCTATGGTTTTGGAAGTGGCTCCTGTGAGCCCCTCTTTATTCGCTGATACTTTGGAAGAGTCCCTGCCATTCAGGGCAATCTGGATTCTGACATCACATTTAACATCATTGGTAAGTTTTCCTCAGAGACAAAGAGGGACCAAAGAGGGTCCCACATATTCACATATTTCATTTGGACAGACTTTTCGACTACAGAATTAGGTATTATTAACTTAGAAAGTCCCTGTTTTTTCAGAGAAATACAGGGGAAGCACCCCTCCACTGTGAAGAATGGAAATGCATAGCAGCAGGGATGTCTTGATGCATTACGCACTATATGCATTTGGAGAATGAATTTTCTTAGGAAATTCCTCTCCTTTCAAAAAGCATCATTGAAAGGGGACTCCAGTGAGAGAGACTGATTTAGAATCCTGGAGGGGAGCACTGTGATGGGAAGGATCTCTGATGATATCTTCCCAGTGAGGACTACTTGCATGCAGTCTTAGAACTGAGCTGATACCAGGTTTATAGAAACGCGAGGGTGGGGCTGGGGAGGTGGGGCTGTGAGGATAGTGCTTGGTGCACAAGGCCTCGAGTTCAGCCTCCAGCACCCACGTGAAAGTCTAGTGAGGTGGCATGTGCCCATCTCTGTCCTAAGCCCTGAGGGTGAGGAGAGACTGAGTTCAGAGGCAAAATGGCTATCAAGCCAACCTAGCCGAATCAGTGAGCTCCCAGCTCAGTGAGACACTGCCTCAGAATTAAGGTGAGGAGCTCCAAACAAAAACACCCAACATTGGCCTCTGGTACTTATATGTGCCCTTGTAAGCAAGCACACTTGCATGTGGACACACACACACACACACACACACACACACACACCTTGAGAATGTAACCTCATAGGATAATACACAACTAAGAGCTATTCCAAATGGGAAAAATATATCTGAAAGATCAAAATAAGACACCTGTGCTCTGTACCAGAGCCACTGGCAGCTCGGGGCAGTGATGGCCGAGCAGTTCGGCTCTCCACACTGCCGACTGGTTCCTGAAATAGCAGTACGATCTACATCTTTGGTGCTATTTACAAACAGGATGCTTCATTAATGTTCATTAAACATGTACAAATGACTGTCAGCTCACTCTCTGCCCCCTGTTGCTTCGAAGCTCCCTGACTGACACATTTCTGACTGACAGGCATGTTCAACTCTGAGGCAACTTCATGACTCCTCCCAGACCATCTGCATGGGGGTTAAGGAAGACTCAGCAGTGGGCTGAGGTTTGTGGCACTGCCTTCTAGCAATACACGGATCCTCAGCCCACCTCACTGTGCACTAGGCGTTCTGCCACACTTTGCCTCCAAGGGCAGAGATGGCAGCATGCCCATTCTCCTGAGGCTGCAACCTGGATTCCCAAAGGCTAATGCCTGCCGAAGGTCCCAGGGCAGAATCAAAACCAGGAATCACTTCATTGCTTTGGCTTGTGGCCTAACACTCTTTCCACAAAGTGCTGACATTTGGACTCTGAGGTGGGCCAAGGAGGTAAAAATAGAACGCTATGACTCTGAGAGATTCCGCCCAAGGAAATGCAGAAGATGCTGCTCTGCAGACCAGGCAAGGATGAAAGCTAAAGCCATGAATAAATGAAATGCACTATGGGAAAATGGGTGACTCGATTGTACTCCCTGAACGAGCTTTACCAAAGACTCACTGAAAAGCTGACTTCAAAATTCTAGTGTGGGGTTAATTTGATATAAAATTGTATAGTTGAATATTTTATAACCAGGAAAAAAATTTACTTGTGCATGTAATTAACCTGAGAGTTCCTGTCCAATCAGACATATGGATTCTAAAGGAAGAGAAGATAGAGACAAGGAAACCAGATTTGGAATAAAGAAACAATTAAAAATATATAAGGCAACATTATTTATACAAAGTAATGGGTTCACTGTGACAGTTTCACACATGAGCAAAACATATCCTGGCCATTTTTCCTTCCCCTCTCTCCTCCCCAGATCCTCTTCCCTTATTCTGACAACCCCCCTTTTATTTCCTGTTGTTATTTCTAAACTTTTTTATTTTATCATTACAAGTATGAAAGACAAGCTTTGGCTGATGAGAAGATAAACCAAATAAATGATATTTTGTGAAAGGTTATGAAAGGAATCCCAAGTTAGAAGAGGATTTGGATAAGGGGGCCCTTAAAATCTAAACTCACAGGACTTAGTGAACTCATAGGAATCTTTTCTTTTGTCAGCTTTTGTTATTTTGTTATTTTTAAAGTATAAAATTGTGTTTGAGCAAGCAGGTGCCTCTGTGTGTGTGTATATATATGGGGGGTGCGTTTGACGGCTGTGGAGGGTCCCAGAGTATTACAGGTTATTGTGAGGCGCTCAATGTGAGTGCTAGAAACTGAATCTGGGTCTTCTGCAAGAACAGTAGTGCTTTTAACCACCTAGCATTCTTTGCAGTCCTAAGACTTTATTAACTCTTAGAAACCCTTTGGATAAACCACAGACTAGCAGGTCAGGGTAACAGTTCACTGAAGCTGAGTGTTCCTCTGACCTAAACATTTGGCCTGAAGGAAAACAAGTTTGCTGAGCAAAAGCTTTGAAGGGAGCCATGCCTCTATGGGAAGAGCCATGTGCTAAGTGACTGCCTATCACAGGAGACTGAGAAGCTGCACTTCAGAATCTCTCCTCCTAGACAGAAAACTACTGCCCTGCAAAACCATTCCTAATTGCTGGTTTGAATTCCTGATTCTCCGCTAACCCTCCGTATGACCTTTGTAACATAACCCACAGGCTCTGGCAGTAAGAGCAGCTGTCCCGAGCCCATTGCGAGCAGTGCTCTAGTTAGTAAAGCACTTGCTTAGTAGAGATACTGGGGCGGGCCAGGAATCACTTAATGAATATGAAAGCAGCAAATGTGATTCTCTCTCTCTCTCTCTCTCTCTCTTTTTTTTATTGAGAAAGGAGCTGATGAGATAGTTTGGTTGGTAAAGTGTTTGCCAGGCAAGCATGAAGAAGACCTGAGTTCAGCCCCTAAGACCCCATGTCTTGTCAAGCCAAGCATGATAGCCAGCCTGCAGTCCAGGTGCCGGAGAAGCAGAGACAGGGATGCACTCGCCTAACCTGTTTGGCAAGTCCTAAGCCAATGAGCAGGCTTGTCTAGAACAACAGGTGTGGGTGGGAGCTAGAGAGATGGTTATGCAACTAAGAGCACTGGCCATGCTTATAGAAGACACAGGTACTGTTCAGAGCAATCGTGTGGTGACTAACAATCATCCGAACTCCAGTGCCAGAGTATTTGGTACTCTCTCTGGCCTATAGGGCATGAAGTACATCACATGGTACACACATGCACGTGCGCACGTGCACATGTGCACACACACTCACTCACACACAAACATACATACACACACACACACATACACACACACACACACACACACACACACACACACAAATAAAAGAAGTATTGCAAGAACCATAAAAAGGTATGGCAAAACAGTGCCTTGAGATCAGAGGATGTTCCATAAATTCTTGGTCACCTGAAAGTCATCTGTGGTGGCCCAGGGGACTTTTAAGTCTCTTAGGGGCAGCAAGGCAGTGATGACTTATTTTCTGCTTTCCAAGTAGTGATCACACTATTGATGGTATCATAATTCCTTCGTTGAATCTGATATTTGTTGATCACCTGTACCTTTTTAGCTCAGCACAAAGACCCTCCACAAACAACCTGGCATCCATAACTCTGATATATAGCTGGACCTAAGCTTTTAAAGGGCAATAGAATTTTAAGAGAGACTTCTGAAAAGAGGGCTCACAGCCAGTGAGACTAGGTTATGACTAAGCTAGTTCTTTAAACATGGATGAGGAAGATGTTCATTAAAAATTGATTTGAAAGTCAAAACCAGCAACGCTTCTTAAACCCTTTGCTCATTTCCTACAGTCCCAACTCTGACCTGTTGTTGCATAGAAAATAGCCATAGGTGGTAAGGTGAGAATGGCCTTTGGAAAGATTATCCCTCCCTTCCTGTCTCAGCCTCTCTGACCTTCTGTGCATTGTTAGGAAGCCAGTTGCCCTCTCTGACTCTTTAACAAGCACAGTGGTGGTCTGGTTTTATCAAAGCTGAGTTGGGTCTGTTTATCGCCAGTTCTCAGAGGCCGAGATGTAATCAGACTCAGAGTAGGTCCCAGGGGAACCTACTGTTGTCCTCTTGCTAAATGGTCATGCTGTCAAACCGCCTTCTAAATATTTATAGCATAGATTTGTGCTTCAGCCACGGTCAGAGATGCTTCTTATTGCAATAGGTAGTGATTAATGCACAGACTCAAAACTTCAAAGTACTCAGAACTGAGAGTGCTCAGCCCAGACAGGACATCTGTATCAAGCCTCTCCCCAAGGCTCAGGAAACACTGTGCAAGAAGAGAAAGAAAACATGTAAGAACTAGCTCAGTGGTCTGCAACCTTCCTAACGCTGTGACTCTTCAATACATTTCCTCCTGTTATGGTGACCCCTAACCATAAAATAATTTTCATTGCTATTTCATAACTGTGATTTTGCTACTGTTATGAATTTTAATGTAAATGTCTGATGTGTGGCATATCTCATATGCGACCCTCAAAAGCTGCCATCCTCAGGTTGAGAACCGCTGAGCTAGAGGCTGGGGGAGATGCCGTGAGATGCTTTCATCTGGACACTGCATGGCAGTTGCACTCTGGAATTCACAACGCCAAACTATTTAAAAATATGGAGCCAGGTATAGTGGTACATGTCTTTAATCCCAGGCAGACGTCTGTGAGTTGAATACCAGCCTGATCTACAGAGAACATTCCAGCATAGCCAGAGCTACAGAGTGAGGCCCTTTCCTAAAACAACAACAACAAAAAAAAGATAGAATTCTATTATGGATGGTGTTTGGGGGCAACTACCAAAATCCCAGCCATAGCTGAGGAGCTTTTGGAGACTGATGAGGGAAAGACACTTCCCTTAGGCCTGGCTTTCTTTGGTAGATTGCCCATGTCCCAGTGGATGTCCCCAACCCATGAGCAAATGGGTAGTATTAAATACACTCTGGGTGTTTAAAACAATAATAATAATGTAAACTTTAGAAAAGAGAACATGAAGTTGTAAGAAGATGGGTTGAGAGAGCTTAGGGAGAGAATTGGGGAGAGGAGCAGGAGACAGACATGATCAAGATACATGGCATACATGAACAAAATTTTCAAAAACAAATTTATTCATTTTTGAAAAATAGGGTCTTAGCTTACTTATGTTATGATGTGAAAGCAAGGGATATTTTCACGAGCATCAATTACACAGAGGAAGACCTTGCCTTACCAGTGATTAGTAGATAGTATCTCTTGAGTAGGGTCTAAAAACAGAGGTTCTGGTCCCAATCTACCTACAGCTTCCCTGTAACTGGGAGATGGCCTTGGTACTTTTGTAAGAAGGATGGAACCTTAACATTTTTGTCTAGTTTCAAAAATATGCCTCCTTAATCTGTGAGGAAAACACCAGCATGGTAGTCTCCAATTAGACATTTTTATTTGCTGTGGTAAAACAAGGTCAAAGTACTCATGGTGGAGGGGCTAAAATGTCAGTATACTTTTATACTTCTCATATATGTATATATATATATACATATATATGTATGTGTGTGTGTGTATGTGTGTGTGTGTATATATATATATATATATACACACACATATATGTACTGGTTAAAGTTTTATTTATGCCAAGGGTATAGAAATGACCACAGAATTAACTTCTTAGTGACTAGCCTCTCTCAAAATCACCCTCTAACCTAGAAGTGGGTAGTGGGTAACCTTAAGGAGTTTGTGGGCAGCTGGTACTGGCATTGGGTGTAAAGAGAAGTACGTGTTAAGGCAGGTGGCATCTTTGTCCATTCAAGACCTCATCCATGTTCTCTCTCTTGAAAACAATATATTGTTTTGATACTTGCTGGGTAACTTGGTTTTTCTACTGTCTAAAGATTCTAGTCAGGAACACATGGGCCAATTTCTGCCAACTGGCTTTCTTTATCTTCACTAAGGGATCATTCTCCTAGTTCCCTATATATGGTGGTTTGAATGAGAATGGCTTCCTAGACTCCTATATTTGAATAGTTAGTTCCTGTGGTGATTTGAATAAGGTTGTCACCTATAGAGTCATGTGTTTGAGTGTTTGGCCCATGGGAGTGGCACTATTAGGAAGTGTGGCCTTCTTGGTGTAGATCTTGTCTTGTTGGAGGAAGTGTGTCACTGTGGGGTGGGCTTTGAGGTCCTCTAGTGCTCAAGCTCTGCCCAGAATGGAACTGTATCCTCCTAGATACCATTGGCTCAAGATGTAGAACTCTCAGCTCCTCCAGCACCATCTCTGCTGGCACACTGCCATGCTTCCTGCCATGATGATAATGGACTGAACCTCTGAAGGTCTAAACTAGTCCCAATTAAATCTTTTCCTTATAAGAGTTGCTTGGTCATGGTGTTTCTTCACAGCAATAAAACCTTAACTAAGACAGTCCCCACTGGTGGAACTATTTGGGGAGGATTAAAAGGTAAAGGGCCTGTTGGAGGAGGTATATCACTGGGGTAAGCTTTGAGGTTTCAAAAGATTTGCATTATTTCCAGTTAGCCCTTTCAATCTTCTGCTTATGGATAAAGAAATGAGCACTCAGCTGTTCCTACACTCATGTCTTTGTTCTACTATCAAAGACTGTAACTCTTTGAAACCATAAGACCCACTAAATATTCTTTTGTAACTTGGCTTTGACATGGTGTTCTGTCACAGCAACAGAAAAGTAACTAAGACATTATATTTCAGAGGAACAACAACCAAAAGAACACCCAAATGGTCTGCCTTGGTCAAAAAAAACAATGACCAAAAAACAAAACAAAACAAACAAACAAAAAAAAAAACATAGTAGGCTAGCTCTTTTCTCAATACATCTCTAGATCGACTGAAATATGGTTAAAATGCAGATTCTGACTCAGCATTTGAGAAGACTGGGGTCTAAGACAAGTTCCTCCACAATGCACGTCTGTGACCCTTGAGCCATATTGTGAAGAGAGAGACTACACATCCATTCAGACAATACCTCATCCCTGTGAGCTTACCCAACTTGGATACAGGTTGGCCAGGAGTTCCAAACTGTCACCCCAGAGATGATTCGCACAGGACCCTTGCCTTTTGTATTATTCCCACACACCAGCTCAGCTTCCACCTGGTCAAACACTGATGCTTAGATGTGAAAATGTTCTGAATTTCAGGAGGACACCTTGGCCCCAGGAAGAGGTATCACTGAAGAGACTCACAAACACAGTGTGATTACTATAGCAGATCTTCAATAGCTCCAGTCATCTCCCAGTGGATGTCTTCAACAAAGAATTAAAAGCCTAGAAGAAACTCCTTAAAACATTTGCATTCTTGGCACAGGAAAAAGCAAATACATTAGGATGTGCACTGCAGTCCTTGGTGGCAGGAAGCAGGCTAATCACCTCAGGGTGAATCTGATGAGATTGGCGGCAGTGACTTAGCCTTCCTTAAGCATCACTCTGGACTCATATGGGAGGATAAAAGACTAAAAACACTCACAAAGAAATAAAGAATGGCTTATGTGACTAAACTGGGCTTCTGGGAAGGGCCAGCTGGCATAGAGTAAACTTCAGTTCCTTTGCTAGCACTGGAGGTGGAGGCATTTTCTACCACAGAGAGGACAGGATAGCAGAGTGTGGCAGCACTGTGTGTGTTTCTGAGATGCTCAGATTCACAAACCTGCATGCTCATTAGCACATGTGTGCATAAGTGTGCTGAGGTATGAGCAGACAGTAAGAAAGTCAAGCACGCTGTTTGTTTCTTTCTCAAAACAAAACAAAACAAAAACAAAAGCAAAAACCACCACCTGCCACCATTTGCTTAGTATCCTCCCCTTTTATTGCATTTGAAAGGTACCTCAACCACCTCTCCTTGGGCAAGTAGAAAGTAAGAAAGTTGGCTAGCAGGAATTGGCCATATAGATTCTTGACTCTGGAGTCTCTGGGCCGCAGAGGGACCAGAGTACATAGCAACTGGCAAAAATAAACAGCTGGTAAGAGAGAGTATGGAGAGTCGTTCTAAGGACAGACTCTACCTATTTTGACATGAGCTACTCTTCATTCTCCACAAAACCCTGCCAGGTGCCTGTGTCTAGGATGGGTGATGATTTCAACAAACCCTGGTCAGAGAAGAATCTCCCCAAGAAAGCTAGTTCTTGTTTCCGTGAATAACATATCTGTGCTAAAGCATTCAGGGAAGTGCTGTCCTATTGTTATAATAAAGAAGGTTTAATTGCCAAATATTAGGCTTTAAAAACCAATCAAGTGTAGAAGGTAGTTTTAATTAGACAGAAGAATCAGATAAACAGAGTGTAAAAAGCTTCGTGCTTGAACAGCCTGTATCTCACTGTGCTTTCATTCTCTAAGGACAGAAGGTAACAGATTAGGCCTTCGTTAGCCACTTTGGGACAATTCTAAGCAAAAGGAACAAGTGTACTATTTCACTCATATCCAGAAAGCATCTTACATTTAGGGGGCTTTGGGACAACACTCTTTGATCTTAGCAATGCTGAGAACTGAATAACTAGCATCAATTGTGTATCAAGCACCACAGCCCTGAAGACAATGGATATTGACTTTGGATCTCCACAAGCACACTCAGAAACACAGACTGAAGACTATCAATTGACTTGCAGTCAATACTGTCTACACACATTTATCTTGAAAGGGAAAAAATGTTTTAAACATGTCACAGCCATTTCAACTTGGGCATTCAACAACACTCAGAGTCTTGTTTGCTGCCTCATGTGCTACACTGTTCTTTCCTGTCTTTATGGAGCTGAGAGAATCTGGTGACGGAGTGATCATTTCCCTACTCTCCCTTTAACTTAGTCCATTTCCTGAGAGTGTGAAGGTGATAAAGGACTCACTCAAAGCAGCTTACTGTCAAGACAGGAGACCCTCACCTATAAGAATGGCTGAACTACCTCAGGGACCGCCTACTCACTGAGGTATTTTTAGAACTGAACATAGAACAAAACTGAACTTTTCAAGTAAAGTGGAATGCAAAATGCTTAGGGATGGTGTTCAAAGGGCAAAGTTTCTTTAAAAAGACTATTGATCGGGCCTAACTGCAACATGACAGGGCCAAATGGACTCAGGAATGTGTGGAAGGAAGCTAGGTCATGAACAGCAATCTCTAAACTCCCAAAGGAGAGAGAGATCTGAGCAACACCCTCCACTGAACAGCTGGTACAGGTAGTGTTGGGGTAGCAGATGTCACAGGGAAGAGCCCATATTGGTTAAAGAAGGTGATGCAGGTAATGTGTCTCCAAAAATATCCAGCATCTTTTCAGTTGACTGAGCTCTGGTCTTTTCATCATGAGGAGGTCTAAATTCTCATTTTTAAGATCTGTTCTTCCCTTGCTCAGCAAAACATTTTTAGATAACTTCCTGGTTGTTTAAGTATAGTTTGAAAAAGACATGCCCAGGGAACTAAATATCCTAATCAAAGAAGCAACTACCCTGAGCTTCACTCTTACCTCTCGCTCGTCCTTAGAGTAAGTACCTATATTCCTTAACTGCTAGAGGTGAAGGGCCAATGATGGTTCAGGTGGCCCTTCACGTCCATAAGGAGTTCAAGAGGTGGGCAGAAGAGCTTACACACGCTAAAACACACTTACTTATTCTGAGCCTGAGCCTAAGCCTCATCTGAACCTGAGCCTGAGCGTAGGCCGTGGCCTGGTCCTGAGCCTTAGTGACTTATAGCATCTGGCAGGACAGCAGCAGAAGATAATGGCTCATTTTCCATCCCATCCTCTTCTTTACCAGTAGTATCCCCTCCATGAACTGCACCCCACGTGTTAAGTTTTGCACAGGTGGTATATTCCAGAGATGAGTAGAAGCCATTCTCTGGATTCTTCATAGCTTTAGCATGCTGCTTTCCTGTGGACTTTTTCATGTCAGACACAAGGCTCTGGAAGAGGAGCTATGCCAACAATCACTTGACTGATCCTCCAGACACACTGTATTAAAAGCAGATACTCTGAGGTATGGTATATAATCATTACACCATGCAAAACAGTAAGTGTTATCACCCATACACATGGGGTGCTGCATACCTTCTAAGTTATATCACCTATATAGCAAGGTTGCTGCATACTTACTAGAGTAAAAATGATGAGCTGCATTGAGTTCCTGTTCTCTGTCATCCCCCAAACCAGTGACCACAAAACTAAGATTCATAAAAATCTCAGGTCATCATTAGATCTAACACAACCAAGTATCCTGTTCTGCAAATTACAGAACTTATGGAACCAAAAAAAAAGTTTTCTCTAGTCACATTTTTTATGAGCTCTTTCTTGTTTCTTGATCTTGTTCCCACATTACCCACAAAATATATTTCCCTAGTAAGTTTGGTTCTTTGAAATTGCCTGTGATGTATTTTCTTCTTGGCAAGAAGAAAACCTCTACTGGAGGTTGACCAGATGGCCTGCATAGAGGCTTCTAAAGGCCATTCAAGAGCATGAGTCAAAAAAAAAAAAAAAAACAAATTATGAAGTATGTGAGGATTGTCAGATATTAGTAGATATGCTGCATCTCCCATAGCTTTCCTGTTACCTAGAGACAATACATTCTCCATTTCTTTGCCTCAGGGAATAAGTTAGATCAGGAGAAACAAAGTCGTTTAATTCCGAATACAACTTCAACTTCTCAAGAGGTTTGGGATTTGATATATTCTAAAACATGAAGCACTAAAGCTTCTAACATAATTTGGAAGTCAGCACATAAGTTAGCCCCTCTTGTGCTGAGATTAGATAAGGACTCAAATCAGGGAGCCAGAAGAGGTCTAAAGAAAGGGATACTGTATACTCAAGAACCATGGAGTAGGTGTTTGTTTTTTGTTTTTTGTTTGTTTGTTTGTTTGTTTTGTTTTGTTTTTTTTATGAAACTCAGCCCAACTTCATCTCGAAGTTTCTCAAGCTGATTTGCCTTGTGGTTAACACCTGGGCCCCTAAGTTCATACTTTCAGGAACTAAAATAGTGGTTCTCAACCTTCTTAAAGCTGTGGCCTTTTAATACAGTTCTTCATATTGTGGTGACCCCCAATTATACACTTATTTTCATTGCTACTTCAAAACTGTAATTTTGCTACTGTGACCAATTGTAATGTGAATGTATGTATTTTCAGATGGTCTCTCCCCCGTGAAGGGATTGTTCATCCCCCAAAGGGGTTCTGATCCTCAGTTTGAGAACTGTCACACTAGAGGAGTAAAGCATTTTCTTCTCTATTCCCTTCTCTGACCTTTGTGATCCACATCACCCTCATGCCTTCTCTTTGTGTGCCTTCTAGGATGCATTATTCAAATCCAGTTCTAAAAGAATCCTCTACCATATGCACCTATTTTCCTTCCTAGCCTTTGTTCTTCATCTAGAAAGGGAGAACCATTTCATCATTTAAAATACTTTCCAAAAGCCAACTGAAAAGTAAGAACTAATTTCCCATCAGTCATCAAGCAGGGATAGTCTCTGGCTGAAAGGGTTTAAACTGAGCTGGTGACCCCACTAAATGAAAAACTCCTAAGTGACTACTCCCCAGAGCCAAATCATGTGCACACCTGTCTATTACATCCCTTCCAATACCATGCACAGTAGAATTCCTCTTTTCTGATTCTATTCTACCCTCTGTCCTCTGACCTAGGAGGATTTCCTGGTGGGTGAACCACTCTACCATTCATTAATATTACTCAAAATGGGGGTCTATAACATCACTTCTACTTTTGATAGTCAAGGTATTGGACTCCATACCCAGGCTGAATCAAAGAAATCAGAGCCAGTGTAGGGTCTTTTCTGTCACTCAAAAGCAGTGACTTAAAGACAGCCAGCTATATTGCAGGCTCCCTATTTTTTCCTTGCTGTTCTGAAGGATGCGCTTTTCTTTGATGGGCATCATAATCAATAGTTCTTCTCTCCTTTGTGATGGATCACATCAGTCACGACTATGCTAAATTGTCACCTGACATTCGTTTGGATGCTATTCTTCTGGATGGAACACAATTTTCTCTCTCTCTTCAATGGCTGGAATATTGAAAGGGCCTACCTAACAATGCTCAATTATGTGTCAAGTCGCAGCTTTACTATAGGACTAAGAAAAGAGAACATAGCTGCAGCTGGCTCCCAACTCACCACAGACCGACCAAAAGCGAGCACAGTGTCAACCTGTCTCCCAACAAAAGCCCATTTTATTTTTGAGGAATCACATATACACAAAAATTAGATCAAAGGCTCATTCATACTGTACTAGCCGTGCTGAGAAACTATAGAATTTTTTTTAAGTCAGAAAAAAAAAATCAAACTACTCCTAGTCTGATCCAACAATAAGAGAATTTCACTGGAAATCTTAGCTGAGTTGTACTGCCCCTGGAGATGAGCTGCTTTAGTCGTTTTCTCAAAGAGCTTTGAAGTATAAAGTATTCCTGAGGGTTTAAGAAGGAAAGAGTGTTTAAAAAAATCCTCTTTAGGGAGGCTGAGGAATGCAGCACCCCAGTCCTAAGCAGGTTCCCTGGAGATAAATGTCTCTCATGTGGTCACATACAAAGACAGAGTCGTTATATAGAAGGTAAACTGAGCATCTACCAGGGTTCCCAAGGATTCCTCAGTTCTATTCCTGCCTGTGTTAGATGTCAAAATCCTTGTGCTAAGGGTGATATCATCTCATACATAGGGTTTGTATCTGAGATGCTCCAAGGACTATTTTAGCCCTGAGATGAGTAATTCTTAACCTGAGGAGTGGCAGAGAGTAACAAATGACAGAGAAGGACAGACAAATAGAAATACATACACATACACACAGAATGGGGAAGAAAAGGAGGGAGGAAAGGAGAGAAAAATATCTTTAGATACACAACACACACACACACAGAAAATAGGTTAGAGATAATAAAGAATGGAGATAAAAACAATTGCATCATTACTGTCTTAGTAAGGGTTTTACTGCTGTGAACAGACACCATGACCAATGCAAGTTTTATAAAAACAACATTTAATTGGGGTTGCCTTACAGGCTCACAGGTTCAGTCCATTGTCATCAATGCAGAAATATGGCAGCATCCAGGCAGGCATGGTGCAGGAGGAGCTGAGAGCTCTACATCTTCATCTGAAGGCTGCTAGCGGAAGACTGACTTCCAGGCAACTAGGATGAGGCTTTTAAGCCCACACCCACAGTGACACACCTACTCCAACAAGGCCACACCTCCTAATAGTGCCACTCCCTGGGAAAAGCATATACAAACCATCACAGTTACTAATAATGAATAACATCTATAGTTTCCATTTTTCACAGCAGCATGCTGTGTGTACATATCTAATATGCACATCTTTCTGAGATAAGTCTTAATATGTCTATTTTACAGGTAGAGAAGAGAGGCTCAGTGAAACAAATAACCTGCCCATCAACTAATAAGACCCCACACCAGCCTTTCCACCATGTTACCTGGTCTCCTTCTAAGTCTTTCTTCCAATGCTTTCTATAGAACAAAGTTCATCCTAGAGAGCTGTGTGTAACAGAACCAGCATCTTCATCCATCCACAGCTATGAGCATGCTCCTGACACAGAAATACAGGATCAATGTGAACTGCCCTAGTCATTGACACAGAGCAGCATGCTCTAGGATGAATCCTACTGGATGGGAGGGGGCAGTGTAACAAAGAGAGACTTCTAAGTATCAGGAGAGCTAGGCATAGAATTTGGCCACGAATTACCCCCAACCCCAGTGCTATCTGCTGTCTCCCTCCTAGCTCTGCACACAGTCTGGTATTGGTTCAGTCTGGTATTGGTTCCAGGAGTCAGATAACAGTCAGGGTAAAGTTCTGTCCCAGTGGCTTCCCAATCTGACAGAGAGGAGGGAGGAGCATTCTGACAGAGGGTGCCACTGTCTTGCACATTGCAGACACCTAGTCTTTGTTTTAGGAAAGTCAGCTTTAAGAAAGTTGGCGATTAAAAGAAAAATTACCTTTCAGAGGAGACAAGCCGGAACGTGAGTGCAATTGTGAGAGTCTGTTTCATTTTGTCCCAGACTCTACCTGGCCTCTGTTACATAGAAAGCTCCAGAGTACATTTGAAAGATGATTAGATTTACAAAAGATCCATTTGTCTGTAACCTTTCACACTGCCTTGCATTAAGAGAGGAGAGATACATACGTAGGGGCCCATGTGACTGTGAAAAATGTGTAAAACAAGGAGGAAGGCATTCCATCCTGGCCAGGACAAGGCAGTGACCCAGAGAGAAAGCAGACAGGGCTGAAAATCAGGTCTGCTTTAGGAAGACACACTCCCTAAGAGCAGCCTGACCCCATGAGCACCCATACCCCAACCCCAAACCCTACCTGGCCTGCTCTTCAGCCCCTTCTCTGTGGACTCTGAATACTTCCTCCTAGCCCATTGATAATAGAAAGCATGGGGATTTTATCCACCCCTAAGAAAAATGGTTCAGAATTGATAGATTTTCTTCTGCCATCCAGAAAGTTGAAATTAGAGACTTTTCTTATTCGATGTTGATGTGTAAATAGCTTTAGGAAATATTTACCACAGCCATTTCCATGGGTGCATTCACACACACACACACACACACACACACACACACACACACACTGGAAACCAAATGAGACCAGGAATGATTGAGGGTCCTTTTTGTTTTTTGTTTGTTTGTTTTTTGAGGGTCCTTTTTGAATGATGAATGCCACCGATATATATTTCCCTTGACAAACTCCTTTTCATATTTTTTTTGGTAGATTAGTTTCTTCCCCCCACCATCTTCCATTCAATCTTTAATTTCTTTCCCTGGCATTATCTGCACCACATATAAAGCCCTGAAAGGACAAGGGCTCCTCCCTAGCCCTAACATTACTCCCAGCCAACACAAGTGACCATTTCCAATAATGTAAAAATGGAAACCACCTTCTTCCATTTAACTAAAGCTTCTACACAAAACCTAGGATTCTTTTTGTAGAGAGCAGTCCAAAGGCAAGAAAGTGGCACTTGAACAAATAAGTTCTCGAGAGAGGAAATAGCATCCACAACGTTTGATGTTAGGCCAAACTATGTGAAAAGACACAGTCCGAGAGGACTTCCCTGAATGATACAGAGACTGCTCTGGGGTCATCTACTCCATCAACACTCAGAGAGCACTAGTGTGTGTCACACTAAGCTGAGAAATCAGTGTACACAATGGAAAAAACCCACAGTCCCAGATCAGATGGTTCTATTTCCATGTCAGAAATCTGCAACCCAGGTGAAAATTAAATGGCTTTGACTTTACACAGAAATATGATCTGGGGATTTCTCTAGGAACTTTTGAAGGGGAGGGAGAGCAGTAGGAACCCATTCAACAAGGAAGAAAAAATTGATTGCTAATATCTAGTTCTTCCTCATGCTCTATGTCTGGCTCAATCCGACCCAAACAAATAAGATTTTTAGAGAAGTAGGTATCATAGCGATCCATGTGAGAGTGGTTTCCAGTCTTTGAGCTTTGCTTCACTGAGAACGGGACAGCTGGGAACATTTCCTGGCATCCCTCCTGGTCTTCTTGCGGACTTGTGCCTAGGCTGAGGGCTGGCTGTCTCTGCTAGGTTGTGCCACTTCTGTTACTAACCCAACACTACCGAACTGGACTGCTGATATATCCATGAAGTGTTTTGGAGTGGATCAAGCTGCTGCTGCTGCTATCCTGTCTGTGTACTGAACTGCTGATTTCCAGACCACACAGGTGGGAACTGCTCCAAAGAACTATTTCTAAACAGGTCCACTAGGCTAAAAGGGAGGTTAAAGCATTTAAGAACTATCATTTAAGGGGCCTTTGGAAAAAAATTAAAGCAAGACTTAAGAACTAAGGTGTGGTCTGGGTTTCAAAAGATCAATGAGGACTGCCCAGGAAGACAGAGGGAAAGGAATAGTCTATAGAACAGGGACAGCGGGAACTGTTCTCTCTGTGTGTAAGAGTTTATATAGTATTTGGAGCAAGAAGCAAGAAATAATGGTGAAATGTTAGTGAGTCTTGATGACTCACAGTATTTCAGACCCAATGAAAACATAGCCACCAATGAACTTCTGGCACTGTTCTATAGATATAGTAAAGCTCATTAAATCCATATAGAGTTTCTGCCCCTATCAAGTATAGTATAAGGAGCTAGAAAATAGCTCAGCAGTTAAATATTTACTATACAAATATAGGGACATAGTTCTAATCCCCAGAAAGCCATAAGGATGTCAAGTGGGCTCTACCTTGGAAGGTAGAAACAAGTGATTCCCAGGGAAAGCTGACTAACAAGGCTGGTCATATAGGGGACCTCTAAGTTTGACTGAGAGATCATATAAATAAATGAATGAATGAATGAATGAATGAATGAATGAATGAATAAATAAATAAATAGGCAGGAAAGCCATTCAGGAAGATTCTCAACATCAACCTTGATGTATAAACACATGGGTACATATGCACCCACACTTATGTGCACCTACATATATAGGAAAACATGCATATACTCACAACATACATGTTAAAATGTATTGTATGAAAATAATGATTGGGTATAGCATGTAAGAACAGTTGTAGGAATAAAAATACCATTATTTGCTGCAAACTTCTGGTAAGACAGAGTCCCTTGAAAGCGAGGGATCTGCCTGGCTGTATTGTATCTGGTCTTTAACCTGGGCCCTATCTTTAGGGACAGCTAACAGGGATATCTTAGCTCATCCATCTGTATGGATGTGAATCAAGTGGCTAGTGATGAACTCGCTGAGTACCTCCAAGGTGTGTCCTGCTCTGGTCATGCAAAGCAACACCTACTGTGACAACATTCTCCAGAAGAAGGGGAGAATTCCAGAGGAGTCAGGGATGGGAGGTTTAATTTTCTGGTGTACAAATCTGTCTGGACGGATTCCCAACAGCTTATCCCAGGGACTGGGAGTCATACTCACTCCGTTTCCTTTTACATTTTTCTGATTTGTGTGTCCTAAGACTGGGAGAACTTTATAGTTATACAGGAACTTGGGGACTCATGTGTCAAGAGAATCAGAAAGTAGACACGAGCCCAGCTCCAAACAAAAGGTGTAGGAGTGAGTATTCAATGTGAACCCAGGCTAGATCACTTAAAATGGATTTACTGTCAAAAACAATAGAAGCCAAAGAACCAGACTTACTGAGCTGAGAGTCAGGAAAGGCCCCATACTACATAAAAAGTCTACAGCTTAAAACCTAGAGGGTTAAGAAACAGGACCCAAGAAATCCATTATAGATAGACCCAATGTAAAGCTTCAAAAGTAAGTGTTTCCCTTCTCAGATGGAAGACAATCAAGTTTGTGCATGTCCTTTTTGTTATGTTTCCTCTCAACCAATGTTACTTGCTCTGGTTCCACTTTGCATCTAAGGATAAGAGCTATCCTGATTGTTTCTTCCTTCCACTCTCATTTTGGCCAAGTCTGAAGAGTCTAAAGAACAGTCTATACTGGCACAGTGGCTGTATTTATCTATGAATATGTATATTCATGCCCACCAACACTGTCTCTGATGTTTCACTAGCCCAAGGTAATATGAGCTTCATACGTGCAACCATTTATGGAGTACCTACTACGGGTGCCATGATGAACACCTGATTCTGTAATCCTTAGAATGCCAGAGGAAATGATTTCATTTTTTCTTTGACAGGGCTAATACTTCTAAGCATGAGTTTATGGTAGAGAATAAATATTATCTCAAATCCACATTTAAAAAGAAAAAAAGCAACCTGTACAAAACCAATGATCCCACTTAAACCACCAGGAGGCTGTTCTATCTCGAATGGCTAAGTAAGCCTAGCAACTAACTAGGCTGACTTTTTCCAGCTAACTGGCCTGTGATTGGCCATATGGCCTCTTCTTTACAATACCTTTGCTGATAAAATCAAGTACAAAGTGAAGAGATCGGCCCAAATCATCTCCTATACGAAATGTACCAGCTTGGCTAAGACCTGAAGATTCTGAGGCATAAACTACCATGTATGGTAGAGAATGGCTATATAAAGCCGTGGAGAACCACTATGCTGAGGTGATACATGGGCTACTTTTCCTGGGTCAACTGTGGTCTATTTGAAACTTGACCTTGCCTATTTATTAGACCCACCTAAGAAGCCTTTAAAACCATTGATATCCAAGAACTCTGATTAAATCGGTCTGAAGCAAAACCTGGACAATGGTACTTTTAAAGGTTTCTCTAGTAATAAAAACCATGACTTAGAACTTCGGGGTTTAGCATGATTCTCCACCTCAATTCCATGTTTGTTTAATAAGGATGTCAAGCCAGGTGATATATAGGGCCCTGCACAGTCCTAAGATTCCTTGTGAATCCTGAGCCCGTCCCCAGCTGGTAAGCTGCTCTGAAAAGACCACTTTCTCTTTGCATAATTCAATTCCCAAATGCTGCCAAGACGGCTGACCTACCACAGAGGGTTGGTGTGTGGGTTAATGAGATCATATTTGCAAAGTGTTTGGGGGCTCTGGGGAAGGAATCTCTAATATATGCAGCTAAAGAATGATTACAGCAACGTTAATGTCATTTTTTTAAAGAAAAGTAAACTGCAGTTCACAACCCTGCATCTGCCATAATTAGACTATCTTGTGGGGATGGAGAGTGGTGGAGTGGAAAGTAGATTAAAAGCAGGGTTGCTCTTGTTAAGACTAGAAGCCAGGTCAAGTCTTTGAGAGGAATGTCTATGCAATTACTATTGACATGAACTATGAAGGAGGGGATGAGGAACACTAATCACAATAAAACCTTCTCATCCTGAAACACACACCAATAGTCTTCTTCATGCCGTGAGACTTTGCGGTTCTACTTCCATGTTCCATGAAATGGAGGGGAGGAAATTAACTTTACACTCTGTCACAAGGGTAAATAATCATTAGTGGGATTCCATTTCTAAAGCCTTATTATCTATGCTATCTCTGACATGTTGACATTGGGGCAATAGGCATGGTCTTTCCTTTAAAATCCTACACATTAGACCTGCCCTGCATAAAACTGAAGTGATAGCAAATTCAAAGGCCTTGAGTTCAAGAGATATGAATTTGTATCTGGGTGTATCTATTACCTTTGTGACCTCTAAGCAAGTCTCTTCCTTTTACCTTATTTTCCTGTTAGCTAATATGTACGAAGTTCAAATAAAATGCCTAGTATAACCCCATGAACAATTAGTTTCCTTACTCTAGGGAATATATGGATAGTATGAGACATGATCTATCTCCAAGCTACAGTCACCACTGTGTTTGGGGAGGCCAGATCTCTTGCTTTAGTGGTCCATCTGCAATAATCACCCATCCATCCATCCATCCATCCATCCATCCATCCATCCATCTGTCCATCCACCTATCCATTCATTGTTGACTTACATTCAATGACTTTTTATGCTTTGTTCAACATAGTCTTCAAACAGCCCTTCTCATTAGTTATAAGCTATTAATTGAAATTCTAAGCAATATGACTTGTTTCATTTTACAGTTGTCACCAGACACTCAAGGTGCCTGAAAATCACCAAGTGATCCAAAGGTCAGTATTTAGGAATAAGAATTCTGCTCATGACATGGGCTTACAAGTTAGATCCTTGAAGGAGGTTAGGTTTCTGTGCAGGTTTAAATTAATCTGTCCAGCCAAATCATGAAGAGGATTTATCTTTGGAACTTAAAAACTGATTCTCACATTCTTCACCACAGCAGATAGTAAAAAATAATTTTAACCCAAAGCAAATGAAGGGGGTAGGGATTATTTTTTCATCATACAGTAGGTAGTAGATGAAGTTCAAATTCCTAGAAGAGCCTCTAACACCAAACAGATCAGTGGTACTGAGCATAAACCCTAGCAACCCATCTAAGTCTATGTACAAATTTAGGATTGAATACAGGGAGCCTCTCAGTTCACTGGAAAGATAGAATCAATCACTAATTATTGATGGAATAATTATTTGGTTAACTATTTGGGAGAAAGTTCATCTGGAACCTCATTGTCCACAATGAAACTATATGAAATGAAATTAGAAAAGAAAAAGAGAAATAAAAAGTCAACTTCAGTAGAAATGCAAGATGTGCTTCTAGGAAAGACAAAGTTTTAGAAGATTAAAAATCAGTAAGAATGGCCTTTTAAAGGGGGAGGGAAGAAAATTTACCCATGTGAAATGTAAAAATATTATAAAACTTTTAAATTGCAAACATAATAACTAGGGTAGACAGGCTAGACTGTTACTTCTGATATAATCTAGGAAAATACTAAGACTTAGTAGTCAAAAAATGTATGTGGATATAAACAAATTAATATATATATGTATTGTATATGTATAACACACACATATATTTGTATGTTTATTCATACACATACACAAGCACACACATATATCAGTTCTGGCAAGCGTTCAGTGAGATAAGCATTTTGCTACACAGCTAGTGGGAGTATAAATTGTTCTGAGATAGCTTTTCTTTTTAAATCTCTGAAGGAAAATACGGGTAGCCTTTAAAATGTTCCTACCTTTTGACCTAGTAATTTAACTTATTGAAATTCATCCTAGGAAAATGACCTGCTATGTACGTGGAAGCTTTTTGCCACAGTCCTCAAAGGAGAGAAAGAAAAAAAATAGCTTCCCGAATGGCAACTGATAAGCTGTGCACGTCTAGAGGCTGCGTGACAACCTCTGACAAAGACGGTTATTAAAGTTTATGTAGCACTAAGTGAAAAGGTCATTGTAAAGTTTTTATGTGGAATGTATTTTCAACACTGTTTTAAACTCACAAAGTAAAGAGTGATTTAAAGAGAAAAGAAAAGAAAAACCACTAAATCATTAGCCATTATCTTTGGTTGGCAAAATTGTGGGTAATTTTTCTTTTAATGGTTTTAAAAATAATTTGCATCATTTTAACAGCTAGGAGAAGGTTTTCTTGACGGCATACGTGTTTTATGTGTGCAGATGATGCAGGCACGAAAGGAGAGAGAGCAGATGTGCACATGTGTGGAGGTCAAAGGACAAAGTTCAGGAGTTGCCCTCTACCTTGCTTGAGGCAGAGTCTCTCTTGCGGCTCGCCTCTGTGCTGCCTGCTCCAGGCTAACTGACCTAGAAGGGATTACCAGAGCACAGGAGGATCTGTAGGGAGGAGACAGTTCTATTTCTCTGTGGGAGAGCTGGGATTACAGCCTCATCTTTATCTGCACACTTGTTCCAGAGCTGAATTCCAGTTATCAGGCTGGAGGGACACATGTTTTTAACCAGTGGGTCATCTTCCTGACCCCTAACATAGCAACCCTTTATACAAAGTTTATATATTCCAAGGATGCTTTGGAGAGAAATACAATGAAGTTGACAATTGTCTTCAAACTCAGTCATCTTTCTTTCTTCCTGTTCTCTTCTTTCTTAATCTTTATGAAGCCTTGAAGGAAAAAAAAATGAAAGTATCACTTGTAAGCCTGCATTCTCTCTTTTATCTTTAACAGCCAACTGGGAAGACATTCTCTAAACAGAAGATCTAAAGTATTATGCAAGCTGAAAGTAGGTAAATGCTTCACAAAGGCTCTCTGCTGGGGAGGAGCCCCTGGAAAGACCAGTGCTCCTGTGATAAGCATCCAGTCTGGCAGCTGTCTCCCTAACAACAGAAGCACATTTGCTATAGTCTAGTAGGTGACAAGCTGCAGAACCGACCAAGAAATACAGCACGGATTTCCTCCAAGCGTTAGCATCCGATTTCACTCTGGGAGGTGAAATTACTGGAACTGATAAGCCAATATTAAGGGGCCAAAAAAGCTCCTTAAAAATTCCAAAGACCAATTTGAGCCATCAGACCTGCATCCGAACAAGCGGGAAGATGACAATCAGAAAATTATAATAAGAATGAATTGATTTTGTACCTCTTCTCTAGTTTCATTATGATCTCTGACAGGAGAATGGATTCATTTTATGTCATTTTCTCGGGGAGCCTCAGAGAACATTTTCTTTCAGGTCCTGAGCTATGTATGAGCGAAAAGCACAGATGGCCCCATCTGCCTCAGCCCAGCAGAGACTGTGAATAACTCTGAGTTGTTTAAACTTGTTTCTTTTCTCCAAGCAACCTGGCTATTCACCAGCCGCTCATCTTAAGGCCCAGAAAGATTCCCGGGGTGAGGGAGCCCAGACAGTAGGGGAGGACGTTCCTCATAGGAAGCTCTGCTCTGCGGGTGGGGGTGGGGCGCAACGCTTGCTAATTGACTGCAGGGTGAGCTACCTCAGAGTGGCGTTTTGTATAAGAGAATAAACATGCCTAAAATCCTATTTTGTTTTAGGAATACACTCCACACTTTATGTCAAATGGCTTGATGAGAACAATAACAAAATTATGTTTACACATAAAAAGATATACACAGATCTATGAGAAGGAAGAGGAGACAAAGGGGTAGAAGAGGAGGAGGAACACAAAGTCTAACCGAAGGCAGGAAGGCTGGAGAGACGGCTCATCTAGAAGATATACTGTTCCTAAAGAATTTGCTTCCTGTCCCCTACTCCCAGCAGCTCACGACTGGCAGCTCATGATTGCCTATAGCACCAGCTTTAAGGGAACAGGTGCCCTAACCAGGCTCCTAAAGCCACTTGCCCTCACACGCACTTTGGCCCATAGCTTTTAAAATTAAAACGAAAATCTAATGAAAAGAGTCAGCATAAAGAAGTCCATACTACGAATTCAACGACTTCAGAAAAGACTTCATCTTTAGAGGGGTCGCTTCTGAAAAGAGCTTAAGCCTACAATTGAAAGCTGCCTGCTTGCCGGCCTACCTGGAGGAACCCCACGCCTGTGCAGCTCTAACTGACGAGGGGGGACAGGGGGGGCTGCATCTCTGTGCCCCACTTCTCTGCCCTTGCCCCTGCTATTTTCTCCACATACACAAATACAAGTTCCTCCTCCGAGTTTCTGATCGTAGGTATCTCAACATTTTTTCTTCCTAAAGTTCTCTCTAAATCGTCCTCTAATCTTCGGCCCTGATTTCTTGCCTTTGATTTTGCCTAAGACCATGTTTCTAAGAGCAGCCACTCTGCTGTGAAGTGGCCATCCCAAGCATCACCCCTTCCCCCTCAGAGCACATCTTTAGTATTATTACCTGTTCACTTCTCTCATTTTCTTCTGGACTGTAAATTCTCCAAAGTGAAGGAAGATATTGCTCTTATTTGCCAAGAAAGTTCAAAGGCCGTGAACAATGTTTCTCAGGCTTATGCTTACTAAATATTTGTCAAATGACACCACCGGATTTTACACTGCATTAAATAAGAGACTCTTCCTCACTCATTCTCACAGCTGGACACAAGGTGGGTTCTCGTCAAAAACTTGTTGGTTGGTTTTTGTTTGTTTGTTTGTTTTAAGAACAGAAAAATATTAGTAGATTTTCACTTTAATCAATGTTTTAGTTACTGTGCAGAAACTAATTGGGGATGATTTATAGTTTCAGAAGGTTAGTCCATGATCACTGTGGCAAAGCTTAGAGTTGTTGCTGAGAAGCTGATGACCAAGTATCTTCAAAGAAGCAGGTCATTGGTGTTATCATAAGGTATTGGTCAGATCTGTCACACGTGCCAATATCACTACATTAGACAATCAGGAAAGAATCTCAGAAGCCCAAGACTAAAAGGGGTCCAACTGTCACCACTGTCTTAGCTGCATGATAGCAGCCTCTTTTTGTGTGGAAGTATGGAGGTATTTGGGTACTCCATTGCTAAGTTAATGCCTTCACCAGCTCCTTTCATTTGGACATAGCTATGTACACTGGCCAAAGAATCACTCATGGGGACAAAACAATTTACAAAGTTCCATTAAAGAGAAATGGAAGGGTTGGACTTCTATTCTTCTGTAGTAGGGAATGGGTGGCAATACAGTTGGAATGTCCGTCATTGGTTAAGATTTTGAAACCATGTATAACAGGAAAAGGCTGGGCTAGACAGAAAACGCAATCATCTACGGCATAGCATTTTGGTCAGTGACAAACCACATATATGACAGCGATGTCACAAAACTATTTACTAGGGGCGCTGTTGCAATTTTATTTTGAATAAGTATACACTATGATAGTCAACACCATTCTCAGAAGGCATTGATAAAATGATGAACATAATTATACCTCTATTATTAGGTGGGTCATGATTCTGCCTTAGGTCACTTTTGTCAGGACATTTTATCTCAGCAATAAAAATGTGACTAATATAACCTCCTTCTGCCCTTCAAACCCCACTTAAGCAGGCATGCTTTTGTCCTGCTTTACAGGCCTGTGACCAGAAAGCTCATGCTAGAGCAGGAAGTTCTCCCCTTGCTGGAGGTGGCCATCCATTCCTTGTGTCAGCTGAATGCAGCCAGCAGCCAGGCTGTGTTCCTTCCTCTGTGTCCATCCCCATGAGAGCCTGAGTTACTCACTGGGCCTTCCTGCATTCCCATTGAAGATGGTTTACAATTCCCATTTGTTGAAAACAAAACGAAACTCAGAAGCTCCACCCACTTTGGAGAAAGGCTGTAAGAAATCAATATGAGGAGATCCAATGACGACGGAGGTCTGAACCTACGTCAATAACAAAGAACCTGCCTAACATTTGTTCAAAATACTTCTGCTTCTCTTTTGACCATGAAACACGCCTTCCTAAATTTCCAGTTGAACTTTTAAAAATCCAAAACTTTGAATCTTTTGGAACCCAAATGGTCATATAGATGGAACACACTGGGCTGGAGAAAGAGGCAAGTTGGGAGAATGCCCCTGTATCACTTTAAAATCTTAACACTTACTTTTTAAAAATAAAAAATGAATAATTGACAAAAGAAGTGAAGTAATAGAGAATAATAGAGAAATGGATCAGAAAGTCCTAACACGGAAAAACTTCAATATAGAAAAGAGATAAATTATTATCTTTCCATCAAGAAATCATATTTGGGTGATCAAAACTGCAAAAATAGACCCACAAATGTCATGGCACCATCAATCATAGTGGGGCCAGTACCTCACACACTCACCTGATCACAATGCTCAAAATTTTTTCTATGCTGTGCACTATTGTAGCATTAAAGAACATGTTGACTTAGCTGGACAGTGGTGGTGCTCATCTTTAATCCCAGCACTCTGGAGACAGGGGTAGGAGATAGGAGGCAGGAGGATCTTTGAGTTTGAGGCCAATCTGTTCTATAGAACAAGTTCCAGGGCAACCATGGCTACACAGAGAAACCCTATCTCAAAAGAGAAGGAGGAGGAAGAAAAAGAGGAGGGGAGAAAAGAAAGAAGGAGGAGGGGAGGAAGAGGAGGAAAGAAAGAAAGAAAGAAAGAAAGAAAAGAAAGAAAGAAAGAAAGAAAGAAAGAAAGAAAGAAAGAAAGAAAAGAAATGAGAGAACAAAAGAAAGAAGAAAAAAGGAGGAGGAGAAAGAGAAGAAGAAGAAGGAGGAGGAGGAGAAGAAGAAGGAGAAGGAGGAGAAGGAGAAGAAGAAGAAGGAGGAGGAGGAGGAGGAGGAGGAGGAGGAGGAGGAGGAGAAGAAGGAGAAGGGACTCCCTTGCCTCCAAGTAGGAGATACACACAGGCACAGTCATAACTGTGTGCCTCCCCACTGTGTGTTTCCCCTCATCTCAGAATGAGGTGAGACCCAACTGTGGAGATCCTGAACTGAGTCAAGGGAACGAAGGAGGGGCAGAGCACTCAAGACTGGAAAATAGCAATGTTGACCTCTCAGAGGCCGAGCTAAGGTAGACTCAACTGCCAACACACCGGGTCAAGGCAAGCCCTCCCATTCCGTGGCCCGTCACCTGCACTGCAGCAGCACACATCCTCACCATTACCAGAACACCCTAAAGATAGAGCAAGGGTTCTAAAACACCCATGACTTTGTGTATTTAAAAGTAATCTAGAGTAATTACATTAAAGTGAACTGGAAATAGGATTCTCACCCTCTGCAGAACAAGTTGTTATGAAAGAAGATTCTTGCTAAGATCAGCTGGCCAACAGCAACAGACTTCTTGCTCACAACCACCTTCCACCCCCAAATCAACGGGATTAGGGCTCACATGTGCTTTCAGTGGGAACTGCTGGAAACAGGTAGGTTCTTCAGAATAGCAAGGTCTCCCAAAAGGTTTCAGAGTTTCATGTACTAGATAGAAGAGCAGCCTCCTTTGTTTGAGACCAAACAAATATTTTGTCCAAATGTGTACCCACAAATGAACCATGGTGAGAAATGAACAGCCACAGGTCCTGGCCTGGGGACCTCAGGTTCTTAGCAAGATAATCTTGGGAGCTGGAATAAGTCTGTCCTTATTCTGTTTACATCTCCAAGGTGTGGTGTCAAATCAGCACCTTGCACCCAGGCAGGCCATGTTCTATTTTACCTCTCGAAGAGCATCCATGTGCACTATATATTTCTATCCAAATGATGTGGAAACTACCCACGTCAGCGATGGCAATAGTAACCCTCAAGCCTTTGCTAGAGTAAACACACAGCCTTTGCTTCCCTGGGAAGAAACAGGTGCTGAAACACCCCTCAAACATGCACCTACCAACTATAAATAGTATAACCTTCAACCCAGAGGAGACTAAGGATCCTCCTCCCCTACTTGACTGACATGGGGGGAGGGGATGCAAGCTGTATTTAATAACTAGATCAGATGGTGTGAGAAATGCCTTCCACCAAGAATAAGTAAAGAAAGCCAGAAACATGGGAAATAATAACCCATTTGCTTTTCTAATTTGAAGTTCACCTTCACTGCACCTAATTTGAAAAAAATGCATAGAATTTCTGAAGCTCAATGACCAGTCAGCTATCACTCGGTCCCAGAGACTGTTTTATTGACACACACACACACACACACACACACGCACGCACGCACGCACGCACGCACGCACGCACACGCACACGCACACGCACACGCACACGCGCGCGCGCACACACACACACACACACACACACACAAGAAAAGAAAAAGTGTTCTAGTTGCTACCTACACTGAAAAAATGCTTCCAATTTCTCCTTGACTTTTAATGATTATAAATAAAGCTCGAAGCCTATAGCTGTTGCTTATAGCAGGCAACAGTGTGTGTTACTGTCATGCTCCGTCAACCTATAAGACTCCAAGATTAAAGGCACTTCAACAGATACTCCTCTACTCCCCGACTTTGCTTTCTTTTCCTCCATTCTACCCTTTCTACCCTATATAGCTTTTCTTTCTTTTCTTTTTTTAGAGGAAAGAAATGCCTCTCACTATTTGGTAGAATTATACCGACCACTGAAGATAAAAAAGAATCCCTAGAAATCATTCTGTAACCTGTCATAGCCCATTGCAGAAATCGAGGCTGAGAAATCACAATTATTTATTGACAAGTCAGCTGTAGGATCCCAGGTCACTTGTCTCTGTGTCAGTATACTTTCAACTAAAGCACAGAAGAGCAAATGCAGGGGAAATCAATTTGGGAAATGAATGATGGAGTCAACAAGCTAACCCACTGGTTTTTAGGAAGGGTACAGATGATGGTGCTGCTGATGAGGATGAGGAGGAGAATGGTCTCTAAATGAAACCTACCTTTAGTTTTGGGTGATAAACTGTACTGTCAAAGAAAATAGTTCTGCTCAAATGTTGACTTGCTTTAAATGTCAAAACAAAATAAAATCGACCAAACTTAATTAAGATTAAATATGTTTTGCTCAGTCACATGAGAAACCCACACATCTCTCCTAAAATAGTAAGCCACTTAAGATCAATGAAGTTCATGATGAGAGGAGAAGAAAGCCTGGGAGCTGATTATAGTCAGTAAGTCTACGTGACGCATATCAGAGAGGGAGGGAGGCAGAGACAGACAGAGGCTGAAGTCAGAAGCTAATGATCAAGCTGACAGCTAATTGAGAGTTTTCATTTATTCCTCTACCTTTGGTGGTATTTTTAGATCACTACTCAATTCCCCGGTGTCTACACTGGAAACCAGAAAGAAACGAAACTGGAAGCGATGTGGTTTGTTTGCAGTTATGATTTTTAACCACACTGAAAAGGAGGTAGATGTTGACAACTTTACAAAGCCCAAGACAAAAAGCAAAAACATATCCAAAATACACTTTAGACAGTCACAGCCATCCTCCTGTGATGACCCCCTGCATTCCAACTTCGGCCCACTCCCTTTATTTCTATAAATGTGCAAATAACCTAAGTGGGATTTTAGAACAGTAAGAAGACTTTAAAAACATAGTTAGAACATTCAAAGGAACTCTGTCTTAATTATCTAAATGGCTTGAACTGTAACACAAGTAAGGAAGTGCTTTTATTAAATGCCAAGTCTTTTTTTTTAAAGCAACCTCAGAGAGACACACTATCAGTGAGCTGTGACCATGCCAGCAAAACAAAGTGGCAATTTGGGCAATTGTCCACGTAATTCAGACCAAAGAAACCTGCCATGGCCAGGACTCCATTAACAAGAGATTCGGAACAACTTAGCTCATTAGACATCAGATTTGGGCAGGGAATGGGCCAGAAATGAGTTCCCATGAGCCGTTATTGGAAAGCAGAATACAGTCAAGCAAGCCTTTGTTTGCCAGAATCCAACTGGTGCTTCTAATAATTAAGCGACCAGCATTAAAAGCAATTGTCTGTTTGCAGAGTTCCATACTTGTGTTGGGGCTATTCTTCACAGTCAGTGCGTGGAACGGTGAGTGTAAACTCTTCGCCATGTCTACCTGTGTTTGGGGAGAGACAAAACACTGAGCTGTCAAGGCACGGCCCTCACCTTCTGCTCCATCCATTCAGGTGCTGATGTTCGATCAGATCCATCATGTGGAAAGTCTTCTCGTTCTTCTAAGGGAAATAAATGGACTGCCCTGGTCCTGATTCACTCGTGTAGAATAAACACTGTCTCGGTTGTCTACAGGTGAAATGTAGATTAAAGAGAGGGATGAAGACGGATAATGGGACCCCAAGCTTGGAGGTCAGGGAGGGTAGAGGATGGGTCTGTATCCAGGAAATCACACAGTTCTCCATTTCCCTCATGGTTTAGTGTCCCTCAGAGGAGGCATGGGGGCAGGGTGGGAAGCAACATAGACTGAGAAATAAATTAACCTTTCCCCCAAACAAATGTAGTAAATAGCTAAGCATGCCGAGAGCCATCATATACGTGTGCTTAGAGCAGAAGTTGGGTGAGGACCACAAGTAAAATTGTTTTTGCAAGACAATTAGGCAATGCTAAGAGGCAAAGAAGAAAAAAGAAAGAAATCTCCATTTCCTCCCCTTTGTTGCACTGTAACATGTAAACACCTGCCTATCTGTGAAGCAGCCACTAGAACATTTTTCCTAGCAATAACCCCATCCCATAGCCACTATCCACTGAATTTAAAGATCCATTTCCTCATGAAAGGGGAAAGGGACTAGCTGCTGTATCTGGGGGAACACAGAATAGAAGACAGCCGAAGCAGCTGGGGTTTCAGGTAGCTAGACCTCAGTGCAGTCTGCCTAGTCCTCATCCCCCTTGCCCTTGTGACTAAGTAGATCTTTAAGGCCTAGACAGGTCTGGATGTTGGGTAAGAATTAGCTTGAAAGCTTTATACCTCCTTGCATTCATTTGGTCAGAAAGAACTTTCATATCCTGTCTGCATATGCAGCTATGTCCATGACCATGGAGTCTGATGGTTTGTATATGATTGGTTCAGAGAGAAACCCTATTAGGAGGTGTGGCCTTGTTGGAGTAGGTGTGTCACCGTGGGTGTGGCCTTAAGACCCTCACCCTAGTTGCCTGGAAGTCAGTCTTCCACTAGCAGCCTTCAGATGAAGATGTAGAACTCTCAGTTCCTCCTGCACCATGCCTGCCTGGATGCTGCCATGTTTCTGCCTTGATGACAATGGACTGAGCCTCTGAGCCTGTAAGCCAGCCCCAATTAAATGTTGTCTTTTATAAAACTTGAATTAGTCATGGTGTCTGTTCACAGCAGTAAAACCCTAACTAAGACAGAGTCTAAGCAAGGCCAGGAAGCTGGGCCAGAGCCGGGGCAATGGCAGTGGAATTCAGAGATCCTGTTGAGCCATTGCTAAGAGCAGCTGCTTATTCACCTAGAGGCCTGTGCCTTTATTAGCTCTCCTGTCTCCTGTTCTCCCAAGGTATATCTGTGTTGGGTTTATGATGCTTCTAGGCTGAGAAGCCTGCCTACCTTGTCCGTTCTCTAGATCTATCACCTACAAAATCAGAATAGCAGCAGAACCCACCTCCCCAGCTTCACAGAGATACTATATAAAAGGCAAAGACCCTGGGGTTCATTGTTTATCAGTATTGCTGCGCTGATGTCCTCTGGTATTTATGTATACCAGGATGCCAAGGTCTCCCATCTCTCTGTCTGCCTCTTTGTCTGTTTCACTCACTAATGTGAGCATCATTTTTCTGGGTTACACAGAGAGACATACCAGCTGAAGATGACCAAGCCAAACTACAGGAGACAGCACACTGGATCAAGTGTATGTAAGTGTGGATGGGAAACAGTTGGGCCATGTGTTACATAAGGCCATGTGTTCCTGTGTAAGCACACGCGCCCACATGCATACACACTGACTGTGATGGTTTGTATATGCTTTTCCCAGGGAGTGGCACTATTAGGAGGTGTGGCCTTGTTGGAGTAGGTGTGTCACTGTAGGTGTGGGCTTAAGACCTTCACCCTAGTTGCCTGGAAGTCAGTCTTCTACCAGCAGCCTTCAGATGAAGATGTAGAACTCTCAGCTCCTCCTGCACCATGCCTGCCTGGATGCTGCCATGTTTCTGCCTTGATGACAATGGACTGAGCCTCTGAGCCTGTAAGCCAGACCCAATTAAATGTTGTCTTTTATAAAACTTGCATTGGTCATGGTGTCTGTTCACAGCAGTAAAACCCTAAGACAGAAGTTGGTACCAGGAGTGGGGTATTGCTGTGATAGGCCTGACCATGCTTTTGTTTGGAAGAATGTGGATTTGGGGACTTTGGATTTGGAAAGCCCCGGAATGCTTTAAGTGGGGCTTAATGGGCCAGCCTAGTAGGAATATGGAAGACAGTGGTGCTGAGGGTCATTTGAACTGTGTAGGCCTGATGGCCCAAGAGGTTTCAATGGAGAAGAACTTTAATATGTGGCTGAGAAACTGTTTTTGTGATGTTTTGGTGAAGAACATGGCTGCTTTTTGCCATTGTCTGAAGAGACTGACCAAGGCTAAGGTAAAGAGATTTATATTAACTACATCTGCAAAGGAAGTCTCAAAAAAGGCCAACAAAGACTGTTCTCTGGTTAAGTCTGATGAAGAGAATTTTGAGCAAACATAGCAAGCTGAGAAAGGAAAAGTACAAAATATATAGTTTGAGTATTAAAGGGACTCCAGGAAGTGAAATGGTGCCAAATTCAAGGATATTAAATTGAATTAAAGGAGTAGTGACCTTGGGGACAAGATTCAGCCAGCTAACTTTAGGTCCAGGCATGGTCGTACAAGCCTTTAATCCCAGGAGGCAAAGAAAAGCAGATCTCTGAGTTCAAGGCCAGTCTAGAACAGAGCAAATTCTAGGTGAAGAAAAACTTTAATTCAGGCTTGGTGGACCACACCTTTAATCCCAGTGTTTAGGAGACAGGCATGCAGATCTCTTGAGTTCAAGGTCAGTCTAAGGAGCAAGATTCAGGACAGCCAACTTAGGCAGTGAAGGAGCTGGGATAAAGGAAGCTAGTGATAATGTAATAGAACAAGGGGGCTACTGTTCCAGCTCCTGCAAGCAGCAGAACTCAGCAGCTTCGGCCATGTGTCTCTGGCTTTATATTCAAGAGGAGAAGGAGACTACTGAAACAATTGATGCTGGTTAGCTGGAGCTAAGAAATTAGTGGTGATTAAGAAAAGACCAGCATCACTGAGATGAAATATGGGAAGTGTTTTCTGAGAGCACAAAGAAGCTGTATTCCAGAGATAGCCAAGTATTCCTCATGCTACAGCTGTACTTGGTAACATGTAAGAATCATCCAGGTGGTACTGGTTTTGAAGGCATGAAGGCATCATGAAGAACAGCTGAGGCTTGGTACTGTGAGAGGCCATGGAAGGCCATTGGTGAAAGTGTACCCTCAGTTGTAATTGACAGCCCAGGACTGAAGGGGTCATGCAAAGGAGTTGAGGCTTGGTACCATGAAGAGAGCCTATGAGAGGCTTTGGTGAAACATAGTTGCAGTGGAAGATCCTAGCATATTGGAGATGCCAGGACCATGGGATGATCAAGAACAGCAGTGGCAGCAGAGTGGATCAACCTGAACTTAGAGTGCTACAGAGGGCAGAGCTAGAGAAATGACACAAGCTCTTTGGAGATACACAGATCATGTGTGGATCTCAGACATTGGAACAAGAAGCTGCCAGAGCCACAGAATGCCTGCCAAGGAAAACTGCTAACAGGGAGTGAAACAAGCCCAGGAGAAAAAACCTTGTTGAAGTCAACAAAGATGAAAAAGGAGTTGGATATCTGAAGACTGCTTTGCCATCAGACATGGAGATGCAGAATTTGGACTTTGCCTAGCTGGATTCCTGTCTTGCTTGGGGGATTATAGTTAAGTGACTGGATGAATCTCAAAAGAGAACTTGAACTTTGGACTTTTAACATTGTTGAGACTGCTATATACAGGTACTTTTGAAGTTGGACTAAATGTATTTTGCATTATGCTATGTTAAAGTATGGCCCCCATAGACTCATGTTTGAACAAGCCTATGGGGGCCAGGGAGTGGAATGTGATGGTTTGTATATGCTTTTCCCAGGGAGTGGCACTATTAGGAGGTGTGGCCTTGTTGGAGTAGGTGTGTCACTGTGGGTGTGGGCTTAAGACCCTCACCCTAGTTGCCTGGAAGTCAGTCTTCCACCAGCAGCCTTCAGATGAAGATGTAGAACTCTCAGCTCCTCCTGCACCATGCCTGCCTGGATGCTGCCATGTTTCTGCCTTGATGACAATGGACTGAGCCTCTGAGCCTGTAAGCCAGACCCAATTAAATGTTGTCTTTTATAAAACTTGCATTGGTCATGGTGTCTGTTCACAGCAGTAAAACCCTAACTAAGACACTGACATTGTCAGAAAAGTAAAGATGAGTCTACAGAACCCCAGGCTCCCAAGATGAGTGAGTAACCACCAGAAGTGTTCAAATACCATGCCTCCCTTTATCCAACAGAAGTATGATCCAAGACACCCAGGGAATAACCACCTATAGTATGACCACATTTCGAACTTGCATGAAAGTTCATGCTAAAGTTTAATTTATAAATTAGGCACAAATAAGAAATTGTCAGTAACTAATAATTAAATAGAACAACCACATCAATATACAACAATAAAAATTTCATGAATATGCCCCTCACTTGTCTGCCCTCTCTAACCATCTTATAACCTGGGGTGTATTTTCAGATTATGGTTAACTGTAGGTAACCATTATTACACAGTAGCTGAAGGCATGAATAAAGGGCCCCATTGTGCCCAGATGTTTCAAACAAAACTTCCAACATATTAGTGTGCTTTTTGCTCACTTCTAGCTGTGGTGCCATATGGAAAGGCCTGGATGCTTTGGGAAGAAGTCCAGAAAGGGTTGGAGAGGGTTGAGTCCTTTCCTCTTCCACCTTGATTTCTGAGATAGTCTTTCACTGAACCTGGAACTCACAGATTTGGCTACCATGACAGGCCAACAAGCTCCAGGAATCCACATGTCTCTACACACCAGTGCTAGGGTTACAGGTGCCTGCTAGTGTCACACACACACACACACACACACACACACACACACACACACAATTACATAGGTGCCAATTTGGCTCAGGCCTGGCTGTCCCTGCTGTTGTACCACTGCTGCTGCTATCCTGACACTACTGAACTAGACTGCTGGTATATCCATGAAGTGTTTGTGAGCAGATTGAGCTACCACTGCTGACCTATAAACTGAACTGGTTATTTTCTGACAATACAGATAGGATGTGTTCCTAAGAACCATTTCTAAACAGGTCCACCTCCCCATATATTTTAGTTTCTACTACCTCAGATTGGTGGTGGACTAGAAGGGAGGTTAAAATGTTTAAGGATCATCATTAAAAGTAGGCTTTGAGCCGGCGGTGGTAGCACACGCCTTTAATCACAGCACTCTGGGAGGCAGAGGCAGGCGGATTTCTGAGTTTGAGGCCAGCCTGGTCTACAGAGTGAGTTCCAGGACAACCGGGGCTATATAGAGAAACCCTGACTCAAAAACAAAACAAAACAAAACAAACAAACAAACAAAAACAAAAAAGTAGGCTTTAAAAAATTAAGGTTACAATTAGTAAGACCTACTATTGGAATGTGTAAGTAGGGAGCTATAAGGCTACATAGACAAACACAATTTTATTGAAAATGATGTGGTTGGAGCATTCATCTATTGATGTCCAACTGAAACTCTCCTTTCTGTAGCCTCTCCTGGCCCAGCTTCCCACCTATACGTTGTGGGTATTTCCAGATGTTTTCTGAGTGCCAGATCTGACAGGAAAAAAGAAAGGAGGACTTAAAGCTACCCAGGAGGATACTGAAGAACTGATGACACCATCAGGGTGGAGGTGTGGCTTGGTGGAGATGGTACCTCCCCGGTAAACATGAGAACAAGCATCCAATCCCAAGCCCTACACAAAGCCAAGTAGTAATGCGTCATACCTCTAACTCCAGCCTTGAGAAATAGGTGAGTCCCTAGAGCTTGCTGGTCAACTAGCAGTTTAGCCAATGGGTAAGCCCCATGTTCACCATAAAGACTTTGTCTCAAAAAGGAAGGGTGTGGGAAAATAGAGGGAATACCCAGCATCTGTCTCTGGCCTCCCAAACCCACACACTGCCTACATGCACAAGTATCCCTCATATATATTTGCACATGCACAAACAAGTGTGAATGCATACATCACCCAACAGCAATAAAAACATTAAAAATAAATGTCAGATAGGGACATGGCTGATTCACAGCAGCTATCTTCACTGCATAAAGAATTTCTGAACACTGATAGGGCTGTTTCGGAGTCACCAAGACAGAGGAAACATAAAAGGAGTTTTATGTAGGCATTGTGAGACACATCTGTAATCTCAGAATTCAGGGAGTTGAGCCACAAGGAACACAAGTTCTAGGGCAAGTGGGAAAACCCGGAGCAACAGAAGATGTTAGGTGTTGGGAGGGAGAATGAGACCACTGGTCCATGTTGCCAGGGAGATCACACACATGCGCACACACTTCTCTCTTTCATTAGAGATCCCAGGCATCAACCATTCAAAGTACTTTTAAGCTACACTTGGGAGCAATCTCCAGCAAGGATTACAATCTAGGCAGATTGAAGATGACAATTAAAACTTTAATTTTTTTAAATATGCAAACAGCACTTTGGGTCTTTCCAAAAAGTTGTCAGGTACTTCAAAGAGCTAGTTGTTTTTTTTCTATCTCCCCCATGACAGTCTAGAAATATCTGTCATTCTTGTCCCTGTGGCTACACCAGTGTGCTAATAAGAAACAAGGGAGAAGATGGATCTCTCCCCAGACTCTCATCCAGGGAAGCCAGGGGAGCTTGAATGATAAAGAACAGAAGATAACCAGAACGGCGTGAGCCTTGTGCCATTGATTTTGCATCTGTCTCAAAACATTACTCATTGGAATGGTGTCAGCGAGCCCTCAGGAAGAGAGGGAGGCAGAGGCTTCCTTCCACTGGGAAGGGCAATGCTCTCCAGGGCCCAACCCATGCTGGCAGGGTGGGCAGAGGGGAGTCTCAGGGGTTACTTCCTTGGCTTGCTTCCAGGCTCCGGTAATTTTCTGAGTGAAATGTCAATGTTTTTGAATTAGTACCCGCAAGGTTCTGCAGAGTGTAAAGTACTGGATGAGCAGCTCCAATGACCACCAGTTTCTCTCAGGCCAGTAAACAAGAAGTAGAAATGAGAGGCTGGGGGTTCAGCTCAGCGGGAGGGAACTCAGTGGCAGAGAGCTTGCCTAGCATGCATGAGGTTCTGAGTTTGAGCCCTGGTATCGACAGGAGGGCTAGGTGATCAATCATGTGATCGCTAGGGATAGCAGATGGAGGGAATAAGAAGTTGGAGTTGCAAGAAACTAGGAGTTCCAAGTGTAGTTTCTCCTCAAGTGTAGAGTCTACGTGATGGTGTGACATCTCCTTTTAGATGGTCCAAGACATCCTTTATGCAACACAAGAATGGATTCTTGGATCCCCTTAAATCACAGAGGGAGGAAGTTTTCCTCTCTCCATCATCTTTGAGTCCTTTTGTGTTCCAGTAATCAGGAAGCTTCAACCAATGCCACCAAGTCTTCAACCAATGCCTCTTGGCATTGGACTATTTGAAAACAAACCAAAACAAAGAACATGTTCTGCATCTGACTAGCATGGGGATACAGGTGTCCACAAACAAGACTGGAGTTTGAAGATTAGGTGTTGGGACCAGAGCAGAATCCATTTCCCACAGTGATATCCCTTTCCTTTGAGGAGGAATAATCTAGGCAAAACAAAACAAAACAAACACCAGACACTGTGAAAATTTCATGACTTCTCTTTCTTTTCTATTTATCATCTTTCTATCTGTCTATCTGTCTATTCATCCATCTATCCATCCATCCATCCATCCATCCATCCATCCATCCATTGATTTATAGTATTAGGGGATGAGCTCAGGGCCTCCCCAGGGAGTTATATATTCTAGGCAAGTGCTCTACCTTGAGCTGTATACAGCCCTTGTAAAACATTTCTATTTTGACACAGGGTCTCAGTCTAGATTGCCTCTCTCTGCTCTGCAACCTACTCTGCAGGTATTCCTCCTGTCAGCCTCCCAAGAAGCTGAAATTACAGAACTATGTCCCACAGTTGGCTGAGCCACACCAATCCCAGGGGTCTTATGAGAAGTCAGTCTTTCCTTACTTTATTTTAGTGTGTGTGGTGTGTGGGGGTGTTCAGGTAGAGACCTCAGGCTGATAAGCCTCTCCTCCAGGGTCCACCTTATTTTGTGAGGCAAGGCATTCTCCTTTGAATCCAGAGTTCCCTGATCTGGTTAGGCTGGTTACTTAGCTTGTTCTGGGGATCTCCTGTCTCAGCTTTCCAAGTATGCTTAGGTTCCAGGTAGGAACCATGTTCACCTGGTATTTACCTGAGTCCTGGGAATCCAAGCACAGGTCCTCACACTTATGTGGCAAGTGTTTCATCTACAGAACCATCGTTCCAGCTCCAAGTCTCTCCTTCTTAAGCCAAGAGTCATGAACTTGTGCATCAACCCGCCACTTTCAACTCAATTCTCCAACCCCCTGCTGCTGGAATGCCCCATCCGTAGGAAGTAGTTACAAAGTTAAGTACAAGATGCCTGCTACTGGCAGCTTGGTCACTGTCCCGCCACAGGACACCCAACCTGACCAGAATACAAAACAATCAGAGGAAGTCCGCCCTCACGCTGTCTGCCATGCATCACATCCTCACGCAATTGCTTCTTGATGGATGTGGCAAACACAACTTCATGTGTCTGCCACGGCCCCAGTGACCTTTCAGATCCCTGAGTTAAAGGAACTATTATTCATCTTTATGTACAGCTTCCTGTGACAGGGCTGCATGATAAAGCCCAGAGACACTCTGATGAAGTAAATAATTTAGTCCCATCCATAATCACCTGCTGCTTCCAAATCCTAATGCCTTTCCAGGGATTGCTTTGCCAAACCAATGAAATAGTGAATCCCTTATTGATGACACCGGGGAACTGTAAACTTTCCACAGAAGCTCGACTTTAGCCAAGAGCACATCCATTTTACGCAGGAATGCAAGTGAGGGACATTTCTTCCCTCAGGTCTGTAATCACAGACCCATCACACAGTTTTCCATCTTAAAATCATGCATATTGATTACTGGGAAGCTACTATGTGGTAATTGCTGGCTTTAGATTATACATGTATTATTTGGTTTAATTTTCCCAAAAAGACCTGCATGTTGGCTGTGGGAAATGCATTTTCCAGAAAATAAAACAAACAAACAGGCATACCTGTGTCAAATACTCTACAAGGCATGCAGGCTGACTAATTGTAAAGATCTAAAATGTTACAGATTGGAAGCCAAATTTAGGTCTGTAAGTAGTCATTTATTATCTATCTCAATCTATGACCTACCATTCTTGTGACTGTTAGGGAAATCATCTTAGGATATGCACAGAGCCCAGCTTCCACTAACACAAAAGCTTAGAGTGAAATCAGATGACATTTGAGGCCTAAGGTGCAATTTCTGCATCTCTCTAACCTAGCTGCCTGAAGTTTCCACCAACAGCTCTAATTTAATGTCTTGATTTATAGCATTCTTAGTTCTGCTATTAGTAAAACTTCATAAAATTATCACCCTAATGGAATATAGTATTTAGGGTTATCTGAATCTGTTCGCAGACCAAGGTCATTCTTATTCATTTCCAGAATAAACTATCTTATTCCCTTTAAGACAAGAACTGTGGTGGGTTTGGCGGTGGTGGTGGTGGTGGCGGTGGCGGCGGCGAGTTTTGGGTTTTGGGTTTGTTTTGGTTTATTTTCAACAACTGCTGGTGACTGGGTAAGAAATCAGTTAAGAGGCTTTTAGAATGTCACCCAAATACCAAGTGGCAAAGCTGCAAGTCATTAAAAACTTTTTGGGGCAAGAAGAATGTGAAAGAATGAAGGGCTAGGTGGCAGGGTAGATGGGAACTACCATTTGGCCTGGCTCTGTTTATGGTCTACTTCTCTCCGCAGACTTGGGAAGAAGGCAGCACTGGGCTGCTTCTTGATGCGTTGGATTGTCCTGTTGCTTTTTAACAGCCCCTTCTACTGGTGCTGGGGCTCAGAGCATTTAGAAGAGAATCAGAAGTCCCCAGGGATGTCCACTGCCAATCTTCAGATATAATATGTGAATATGCTTGATAAGGCCCTAGTGCTGCCTTCTGCTCTGTCCAGAATCCAAATGATGAATTCCCACAGACATATATAAAGCCAAGATATTGCATGCAGCAACTGACCTTGGCCAGCTGCCTTGTGAAGAGAATACCAATGCCCCTGCTAGACAGGCCCCATTCACAGGACAAGGATCAGTCTCTTCTATAACCAGTTCAGGTTTTATGGTCTATTTGCCTATGGTTTTGGAATCTTCCTGAGTTGGAGAGATGAAGAACTCTAGAAGCACATTGATTTCTTAACCCAGTTTATTTATCACAAAGGACTCTACTGAATATATACAGATTTTTTTAAAAATACAAAGAATATTTATGTTATCAGTATTAGGGGTAAATTTTTGCTTAGGGTACCAACGGTAAGGGTTTAAAGGGGATACAACAGAGTAACAAAGGGATAAGAATGTAAAAATAGCATATTTTCTGTCATATATAGATCTAGCTTTATATATGCATACATTTATGTACATAGGACTAGAGATGCTTCAGTGGTTAAGAACATGTATGTTATTGAGAAAGGTTTAAATCCAGATTCCGACACTCATATCAGGCAGCTTACAACCACCTGTAAACCCAGGGGACATGATATCTTTTTTGGCCTCTACAAGATCTCCATTCATATGTACACCCCCACAGAGATACACCCACACACATAGTATTAGAAAAATAATAATAAATATTAATGTTTGTATACAAATATATGCATAGATACAGGCAGAAAGAGAGCTTCTTGGGGAAGAAGAAGAGATCCAACAGAATCACAGGAAGAAAGATGGAGCAGACTAGAAGATGAACATGAGCAAAGTATAATGACATCTATGTTTGAAAATACCATAGAGAGATGTATTATTGTCTATGCTAACCAAAAAAAGTTAATTCTCTGAGCTAGTCAAGCATATAAGTCAAATCCAGGTAGAGAGTAATGGGAACCCCAATTTATAGCCAGTTTGTCAGAAGTGTAGGTGATACCCTGCTATTTGTGATAGCTCTCTATTCAAGACACATACCAGGAACATTATAACATTTGACAAGAAGAATCATGATATTATTGATAGTAAAAATATTCTCCTTTGAAGAATATTTGAGATGGCTTTGATACTGTGAAATATATGATTGGTCTTCATCCTGTTTCTTGGGATAAACTCCTAAATCTTCGCAATCTTCAAAGTATTAAGTATATTTTGGATATTAATGAGTTACTTGAGCTGGCAGCTCCTAGGAGGCTTTGTGATGAGGCTTGTCACAGAAAGATCAAGATGTGATTAGAGGGCTGGGGCCCTCTGCTCATCGCAGTTAGCTGTAATGAGTAAGTCCGGGGTAGGAAATCCAGGGGCTTGTTAAGCTCTTCCGGGACTGGTGTTGAATCAGCCATCAATGGCCAATGATTTAATCAGTCATGTCTGAGTAATAAAGCCACTATAAAAACTCTTAAAAGGCCCAGAGAGTGCCTGGGAGGTTTCTAGAAAGTAGCCCAGTCAAGCATGAAATTCCTCACCTCATCTTCGAATTTCTTCACTTTTATTATATACCTTTGCAATATCCTTATAACAAACAGCTGATATAAGTATTATATTTCTCTCAATCCTGTGAGACACTCACATACATGAATTAAACCCAACAAGAGTGCACTGGGAATGCTGACGTATCACCATTTGGTCAGAGTGCTGGTGACAACCTACTGTTTGAGATAGGTGTGTAACTTGGGGCAGTTCTGTGGGTTTGAGCACATTATCTACTGGCTCCTAGTAGACAGCGTCAAACTGAACTGAATTAAAGGGCACACAGGTGATGTCAACTGAAGAACTGATGGGTTGTTGGTAGGAACCCACCTCCAAATACTTCTTGGTGACCAAAGGTGTACTGTTGAGTGAGAATATAGGAGAAACCTTGCTCTGTTTTTCCATTTTTGAACTGTCCTTGAAAACAGTGGTCATGAAGCCATCTTGCCCAATACTATCAAGGATATAAGGCAGAGGAAAGACCACTAGGGCAATCGTTTTTGTTTTGTGTCGGTTGAACTTGGGCTGGGGTTTTGTAGAGAATTAGACATAGACACTGACAACTGAGCTTTCCTCCAGCTTCACCGGTCACCTTGTTAATCTCCTGAACTGTCTGAGGCCCAGATTCCCATGTTAACACTACTGCAATTGCAATGCCTACCCTAACTACATTCTGAGCCTTATATTACAGCTATTGTGGACTCAATGGTTTTCCACCAAATTCGTAGGCGCAAGCCCTATCTCTCATTATGTCTATATTTAGAGAAGATGCATGTGATGAAATGAGGTTATGACTTGGGACACCATAAGAAGATAAAAATCTCCCATCTCTTCCCTTTCTTCTGCTTCTATCTCTTCACCCATGTGCTATCTCTCAGAGGAATGCTATATGAGGACACACTGTAAGAGTGACCATCTACAAACAGGAAGACTACACCAGAAACCACTCTGGTGGTATATGGACAATGAACACTGAGTTTCCACGGTTATGAGAAAGCACATTTCTGTTGTTTAAGGCACTCTGTGGTATTTTCCATGGCAGTTCAAGGTCACTGCATCATGATCTACAGTGAAAAGATATGAGAAGATTGACCACATGCCTACAATGATCATTTAGATCCTTCATATCTCCTGGGTCTATCTGACACATCCTGTGGGTTGGAGGGGATCATTTCTCTGAATTAAAAAGAAAGTATGGCTGTAAGGAAGAAAGGGAAGGGGTAAAGAAGGCACCTTTTGATTCCTTCTTTAGAAATTAGAAGGAAGGGATCAAAATCACTCCCACATACAGGAAATTACAAACTAGAGACATATTTTAAAATGTCATCTACACTGGGTCACATGAGGTTGATTTGTTACTCAGGAGAAAAGTAGTAGTCCAAATTTAATAGTTCCCCACTGCAGAGAGCTCCCTGGTCCTGATGGTTACACAGTCAGAGCCTTCAAGCTCTGGGACATGTGATTCTCGAGCAGGGTGTAAGTAGTTCTGAGAAGGAACTTTGCTTCATATCAGAAGCATCCTGTTCACCTAGCACACACAGATTTCATACCAGGAAAGGCAAGTCCAAGGCACAAAAGATCGTGACAGCAAGCACATCTGGCTAAGGTGAGGAGAGTGAGTCAAAGCATCTCTATTCTTTCTGCTTCTCCATTCCTGGATCTGGAACTTCCTAGGGGCCATGTTACTGATGCTTCTCTCCTTTTCTTCAGAGCTGCACAACATGTTGCAGAGATGAAATCTAGGGTAAGACATTTTGGTCATCTTAGCTATTTACAAAGTATAGGACTCTTGAGAAGTTGTAGAATCCTTCAGACTCTCGGTATTCTTATCAACACAATAAGGTAGACTGAATTCCAGGTCAAAGAAAATGCACAGACTATAGAGTCGGTCCTTCCTCTTGAAGCCTATGCCCTTGGCAGATATAATAAATAATAAAACCTCTCTCTTATTCCCACAAAGCTCAGATACTGATACAGATTCGTAACACAGGACAACCTGTTTTAGTGGGCTGACTCTGACACAAGAAATAAAATCAATATAGCTTTCAGGGTACTAGATGCTGTCTAAGTTCCTCCCCATTCAAGTGTCCCCAGATTCCGTGGTGCTAATAGAGTAATCTTATAACATAAATGGAGTATAGGCCTGGGGAAAAAAATGGAGAAAATACAAGGGCAAAGAAGACTGGAGGGCTAAAATACACAGGCAAATATGAAAGATGACCCAGTAAATCCCTGTTTCTAGAAGGTGGTAAATCAAATCCTTCATGCTGCCTCGTACTTACTGGGTGCTTCCCAGGAGAGACGCAAGTAGCTGCAGAGAGGGAGTGAGACTCAGAATGCTGCTGAAGCCTCGATGCATCCTTCAGTCCAATCCACACTCACCCAGAGCTCCTTCATGCAGGTCACTATGCCGGGCCTGTCGCCATGATACATAACAGATGATGTGAGCCTACAGTCTGGAAGTGGGCATGCTCTCAAGCCCTCAAGACCCATATTTGGAGGGTGGGGCAAAGGCTGGAGTAGGCTGGCTATGACAGGTAGACTCATCAATTCTGTGATGCAAATATTCCCACCATTGTTGACATCTAACTGCCGATAAAAAACCACTGAACTTTTAAATTGGGTTGCAAAGATGTGTACTCAGTTAGTTCTTGAGCTGGTGGTGGGCACAGGAGCATGAGGCTAGTAACAACGGCCGAGTAGCTTTAATGTACCATTCACCCTCAAAATATGTGCTTTATAGAAGGTTTCCATATGCACACCCGTAGTTAAAGGATGGATCTTCAGGTCATACTTCAGCTGCCTCTCCAAGTACATGTGAATGTATCTATCGCCACCATAGTGCCTGGCTCCAGAAAGCAGCAGCACTGTGAAACATGAGGAACCCCCAACTTGTCCCTGTCACGGGCATGCTGAGGGTGCCACAAGAATAGGAAAAAGAACATCAGTTGGGAGAACTCCACTCTGAGGTATGTCACAGATACCTCCATTACAGGATGTTCTTCCTCTTATAGCATTACCTGTCTTCATTCCATTTATACAACATGTCATGTGGAAGACTGAGCTACATGCTGGAACTGTAGTCACAATCATAAGTACACACACACACACACACACACACACACACACACAGTGCGAAGAGCTGGCTGGCCTTGTCTTTCCTCTCCATGTGGTGCCTAGAATGGAAGCCTTCAGTGAGGCACTAATGTGCAGTGCACACGGGTGAGCCACTCTGAAACTCCATGGGCAGCATCATTGCTCAGTAAAGTTGGTATCTCAGAAACATCACAGAGGGGATGATAGAGGACCTGCTAAATACAGATGATTGTGATCAAGTACTAAACATTCATACCTTCTCCCAGACAGTCGTAAAGAACATTTTAAAATTGCTTCTATTTTGCAGTAGACATCAGGTACACAGCCTGCCACTACCACTACTGGGAAGAAAATCGAAGAGGCCTGCACACCTGAAGTGCAAAGTATGAGCCTTGCCCTGGAAAAAATCGTCTTCTCCATCATGGTATCTCCCCTGCCAGGTAAAAACCCAGACAGTATTTAATGAGCTACTAAGGGCTAGCCTATGCTAGAAATCAAAGGAGATGCACAGATGTTTCTTCCAGACCCCCTGTCTCCTCCTGTCAACACACCCGTTCTTATATTTAGACAAAGATGACAATCAACAGTTTCCATATAGCTATGGAATTCTCACAAATGGCGCAGCAGAAGTGACAGGCTCTAATCCCTGTGCTCTACTGACAGAATCTTAAGAGGGATTAGGAAGTGGGTGGAGGTGGAGGAAGGAAAGGGTTATGGAAATAACACTGCCAGGGATCAGGGAGGAATGCATATTCTTATTATACCCACAGCAAAGGGACAAAGTCTTTCCAAGAGAGTTCTTTATCAAGATATGGGGTGAGTAAAATAAGTCTCCTTGAATTTACAAGATTATGCATATATATTTCAAAAAAGAGGGGGTCCTGCCTATGTACAAATGGTCTTCTATTGTAGCAACTGTAGCTTGTAGCCAAAACCCAATGGCGAGGTCCACAGTTGACACACCTGCCTATTTTAAATCTCCCATCCAAACTAGCATCTTCTCTTTGTGAAGCCCTTTAATCTGTAACTGCATAGCCAATATCCCTCCACACTCCAAGCCTACAGACAGCATCACAGAAAACCTCCTTCTGTCTGTGTCCACAACTAATAGAAATTTGGTGAATTAAATTCTACTAAGTCCATGACTGAAAGAACCTTAAAATAAAGGATGTGCTGGGGCCAGGCGGTGGTGGCACACACCTTTAATCCCAGCACTTGGGAGGCAGAGGCAGGTGGATTTCTGAGTTCAAGGCCAGCCTGGTCTACAGAGTGAGTTCCAGGATAGCCAGGGCTACACGGAGAAACCCTGTCTCGAAAAACCAAAAAGAAAAAGGGTGTGCTGCCAGTTTGGTAGCATTGGAGCTGCTCCCTTTGGACCTCTGTCCAGTATTCTAGGTACATTCGCCCTACAATGGTACAAAGAACGAAGAGACATGCTACTGAATTGCTGGAGAGCACGGCTCTCAACCTTCAAATGCTGCGACCATTTAATACAGTTCCCCATGTTGTGGTGGCCCCAACTATGGAATTATTTTTGTAGCTTCAAAGCTATGATTTTGCTACTGTTATGAATCATAATGAAAATATCTGTTTTCCAATCGTCTTAGATGACCCCTGTGAAAGGTTGTTTGACCCCCCTAAGGGGCTTCAACCCTAGGTTGAGAATCACTGGGTGTGGTAATGTGAATATGCTTGGCCCAGGGAGTTGGAGGAAGTGTGTCTTTGTGGGAGTGGGCTTGGAGACCTTCCTCCTAGAAGATGTAGAACTCTCAGCCTCTCCAGCCCCATGTCTACCTGCACATCGCCATGCTCCTGCCTTGATAATAATGAACAGAACCTCTGAACCTGTAAGCCAGCCCCAATTAAGTGTTGTTTTTATAAAAGTTACCTTGGTCATGGTGCTAAGACACCAGGCTAAGTAAGGGCTCTGAGAAAAGCAGGTGCTAACAGCTAACACACATCTGTGTCACCTACTGCTATACATATTAACTCTACAGCCACACTAACAAACACAAAAGGGGTGACAGTAGCTATTACTGATTGTAATAATAACTATAATAACTATTGCATTTCATAGATGAGGCCTCAAAGCTCAGCGAGGTTAAGTGGCTTCCCCATGTCACACGGTAGATGGTGGAATTATGATTCCAGCAACCTTGAGGAGGGCAGACCACACCTACTCTTAATCCATAACCCCCTGACCCCTTAGGAAGAAGGGTCAGATATGTCTGTGCCCACATCCTACATCTGGCCTATTAGCTTTGTGAACTTCAGCAAGTCACTTAACATTTCTGAGCCTCAGTTTTCTCAGCTAAAAAGAGGAGCATTCCTATACTGCATGATTACTGTAAAAACAACATGTGTTTCAACATGCTTACAGGTACCTCGAAAAGGGTAGGTCTAACATCCTGGAGACATTAGTGGCACACCATCCTGGAGATACTGATGGCACACCATCCTGGAGACATTAGTGGCACACCTTCCTGGAGATACTGATGGCACACCATCCTGGAGACATTAGTGGCACACCATCCTGGAGACACTGGTGGCACACCATCCTGGAGACATTAGTGGCACACCATCCTGGAGACACTGGTGGCACACCATCCTGGAGACATTAGTGGCACACCTTCCTGGAGATACTGATGGCACACCATCCCGGAGACATCAGTGGCACACCATCCTGGAGGCATTGGTGGCAGGAGTAGGGCCGCTATGCCTCATAATCACAGACTAACCTGTGTGAGGAACTCCCTGTTCTAATTTAAAATAAATAAATGGGCCTGGCCCAGTTCCTAGCCTACTGTAGGCTGCTAGCAGAGAATCATGGAAATCTAGAGTTCTATAAGTTGAGCCTAGGACCTCAGATATTTCTACTGTGGCTTTGGGTTTAAACACTACTTCTTCCATTAAAGAGCTGAGCCATTGGTTATGTAGGCTTTCTTATACTTTCCCTTCTTCTCTGTCCAACTGGAATGATAGCAGCCAAGCTCAAGGGCTGTGAGGATAAGAGTTAGACTCTGGATAAGATGTAGCACTGTAGTTGGCATTTCTCTACAGTCACAACTAACCTTCCTAGCTTATTTAAAAGCAAATATGCTTAGTTGAAATAGTTCTGCTGAACATCTGGTTGGTTGCCACTTAGAGGGTGAGGATGGGGCTCTGACTCTCCCCAGTCATCTTGGAAGTCTTCTGCTGTTAGACTGTACAAGGCTTCCCTTGTGAGTTTCACAGGGTAGGCCACATAGGACTTCCTGAAATCAACTGCTTTAATGAATTATATTAAGGCAGCAGTGACATCATTAATTTATGAAATAGGATGTAATTAAAGATCAAGAAAACAGGGAGTAGGAACGGGTTAGTCAGGTGCCTTCTCCCTCTTCCTGTCCACATCCTCTCCAGCTTCTGCTTCCTGATGTAATCCTCAACCATCTGCCCCAAGGCAGCTCCCATCCACTCTTCCTCTTGGCTGTGACAAGAAGCAAAAAGAATCTACACTGCTTACTTTCCCAGACTGTGCTCAAAGGATCATCAAGAATTTCAAAGGAGACAAATATAGTTTTAGCCACGTTGTACAAGGAAGAAAGAGAAGCAGCCTGGGCTGCACGTGTGTGAGGACACACGTTCAATGACTTCCGTGTTGGGGACAGAACTTGTGTCCGCAGGGCTGGAGGCAGCCAGGCAAACTGAATAACTACATCAAGCAATAAATCATCTGAATCTGTTGTGATTGCTCCAGACCCTGAGAAGACAGAGTTCTCACTGCACACTGGTGTGTGCCTACAATCCGAGCACGTGGGAGGCTGGGGCAGGAAGATCATGAGGTCCAGGCAAGCCCTCACTACAGAAACCTATTCACAACAACAAAAAGAAAGAATTCTTAACACATGGGCCCTTCTGGATAAGAAGACAAATCCTTAGGAGCTGCTCACTAACAGACTGCACTCTTTCAACCAACTAGGAATAGGTGGAGCATTTGCAGACAGACAGATTCTCTCTGCTGCCTGAGCAGCTCTGGGAAAGTCTTCCTAACTCCATGGTCTCTTGTCTAGGTGAGATCAAGCAACCCTGCCTCATAAATCAATGAAATGGGAAGATTTTATTCATATAACACGAATCACTATTACTACCACCGGTGAATGCCTGTTTTGAACAAAGCGGCTTAGCCGGCAAGGGGCATAAAAGGTTATTCACGGAAAGCTCTTCTAAAAGAACCACTAGCTACACCCCAATGAAAAGCTTTGACAAGAGTCTCAGCCCAAGAGTAATGACCCCAAAAATAACAGTTCTGAATTCCTCACATGGAGACTGGCCAGGGCTGAGGGGAGAGGCCAGGCTGCAAGGCTGATCCCCTTAGGTCTGCGATCAGGTCTGACTTGAGCTAGCTCTGCGACCTTGAGCAACTAAATGTGCCTCTCTGTGCCTCTGACTTTTCATCTGTAAAATTAGGGGGTTGGATTCAATTATCTCTATGGCTCCTCCCAGCCTGACAGGCTGTGATCTATGGTCTGTGAGGGGCTGAACCTTGAAAACCGAATCCGATTTCAATAGAGAAGTGGAAGCTCATGAATAAAGGCACAGACTTTGAGACGGGGATGTGCAAGAGAGGGATGGCAAGGGAGTAATAAAGAGCTGACATTTATTGAGCGCCCACTTTGGGCCCTGTTTTTAGTACTTCCTGTGTATTAACTCATTCCATTCTCATATCCTAGGAAGTGGGAAAATCCTTCAGCCCTCTTTTACAGCGCGGACAAGACAGGAGCATGGGGAGGTTCCTTGGTAACTTGCTCAAGGTCATACAGGTTGGTAAGGAGTCCCCACTGGCTGTTCATGTGACACAGGCACATCCAAGCACACTATGGCAGTACTGCTCATTGCTCTGCCCCAGTCCCATGGGAATTCAAGGTTCCTATAAAAGAGGAGGTAAGTCACCCTGGAGGGGATGACCCACATTCTAATCTTAATAACTTTAGTCATTTCCCTGCTTCAACTGGACAGCTCAGCTTTTTCTGGTTCTCACTTTTAACTAGGACAAATTATAAATCATACTGTGTGGGTGTGACCGGGGGACAAGGCCGGAGCTGAAGAAGCAGCATGGCTCCAGGGGGATGTACCTTCTGGTGGCCTTTTCCTCTATGAAACTCTGGGCATCAAAGCTGGGCCTTATCTTTGATATGTGTCTACCTAGACAGACACACTGCCCTGGATGACAGGACAAACAGAAAAGGCACTCAGAGACCATTAGAATCTGCGTATGAAACATTCCCAGAAGGCTAGCATCTTCACATACAGCTGCCCTCCACTGGTGGTGCTGTCTTGTGAGGTTGCATACCTTTTTGAACATGAGGCCTAGCTGTTTGATCTGGGGGTGCTGCTAGAGGATTCTAGGATGGATCTACTACTGCACAGGCTCTCTGCCTCCCACGAGATGTAGAAAGTCCCAGGTACCCAGTCATCTTCTCTGCCATTCTTTCCCCCATGTGATGGACTAAGTCTTCCCAGACCACGTTTCTGTTCAATGTTCTGTCACAGAAAAAATAAATGAAACCAAGACCATCAGTACAAATTCTTCCTTATCACATGCTGCTTGGAAAGAGAAGGAATTTGTGACTTCCGGAGGTACTCTCATGCATGCATGCATTCATTCATTCATTCATTCATTCACTCAATGCATCTCTTAGGCATTGCTTGAGGCCAGAGGGAATGTAGGACTAGATGAAACAACAAAAATAAATTAAACAAAATAAGACAGAGAAAGGTGTCTCTCTCAATGGGTAGTGAAGGGACTTCTAGGAAGAAATTTTCATCTGAAGGGGATTTGAGCATGGATGCCTTCTAAGTTTGAGATGAACCCTTGAGGTGGGGTTATCTGATTACAGAGAAAGCAAAGAGCGAGTCCCAAACTGTGTACGGCCCGCCCTTGTTGGGCTCTGTGTAGCATAGCGACAGTATTTTATCTCTTGCCATTCAGCATTTCCACAGAGAACAAAGCACATTACAGATACCTTCTTGGCTCACCAGACGCTTCTGTGCGAGGCAGGGAGGCAGTCTTATTATTCCCTTTATTATCTCCTATTACTGTTTGCTTCCATTTTTTTCCCAGGGTTTTGAATTTGTAAAATAGACGAAGAGTTTTGATGTGACCTGGATTATACAAACACCTGTGCAGATGCCTCTGCTGTTTGTCTCTCGGAGAGAAATGACTGCGAGTGTGTGTTTGAACCAACTTGGTCATTATATTATTTGAGGTTTTTCTTTTCTTTCTTTTTTTTTTCTCCTCTCCTTAGCCTATTTTTAGATTTCTTCTTCCATTTCCCCAGCTCTATTAGAATAAGGTTTTCATTTTAATCACACTCTCTGGGCAGGCCAAATTTAGGAATAATGAAAACAAAAAGTGTTATGCAAAATGAGACGTTAGAGGAAGCCCAGGCTGCACGTGCACTGCATGCTCAGTGCTCGCCGGCCAAGAACAGCGTGTGTTTTCCACACGGGCCCAGCTTGGGAGCCTGAATCCTCAGCACCTGCTGTTCTCCCCAAAGCAAGGCAGCCCATTAGCACTCGAAGAACATGCTGGTGCTCACGGAATGCACCACACTGCTTCTGTCTCCAATGCCTTGGCAGCCTAGTTGCAGAATCAGGATTTGGTAGTCTAGGCTGGGGCTTGCCCTGGCTTCTGCAATGGGTACTGGAGCCTGTGGGGCTCTAGGGAGGATGGAGTTACAGGGCAGGCCTTTCTACTATGCATATTCTTGCCCAGGGCTTCACTGTTCTTATACCCTACCTGCATGGGAATCTGATCTGAGGTGTTTCTTAAACCACTGCTCTCCTACAAAGGCAACAGGGCCAAATTGAAGCCAAAATTCTGTCTGTGAGGTGTGGTCAGCCCTACACGATTCTAAAGTCCTTTGGAAAATCTTTCTCTCTGGGAAGAAAAATGAGAGGGAAGAATGTCCCCTGGGTAGAGCAGCCTGTTTCGTCCCCAGAGAACCAGCTCACAGATGGAAGGCTCTCAGAGCCCGGCAAGCTCTGACTCAGAACCTGCATCTTAACAGGTTCCTGAGATTCCAGAAGATTCTTATTCATGCCCCAAATCAAGATACATTTTTATTTCCATTTTTCCCATTCAGAACAACATGGAGTAGTCATTAAGACTTATGAATAAGTAAGACAGCCATGAGCCTCTGGCTGTGTATTGGAAGTTGAATCCATCTATAGCTTCTTCCTATCTTAGTTTCCTCTTCTGTTCCATAAGCCATCACTTCCTTCACAGGACTTTGTATGAATGAAAATCATTCCTACTGCCTGACACAGCGCCTGACAAGATGACTATCTACCTGGTGGTTTTACTTCTGACTGTATCTCCATATAGTGCAGAGAGGAAAGGTCATTGCTATCAAAAGCTATCTACCAACCGAACCTTACCAATGGACTGGAAATACCTGTATGTCTAGAAATGGTTCAAACAGAGCATTTGAACATATTTTTGTCACTGGGATTTTGATGCCTAAAAGGGCTTACTTCTCAGAGTGTTACCTCCTACAACTAGACTCCTCATACTCAGTCAGCCACTGGAGAAGTTTCCAGAGAGTGCTTGCCTGCCTTCATGCACAGCTGCAGTCCACATATCTACTGTAATGTGCCAAAATGAATCTGTCTCCCATAGACTTAGTTCCTGGTGCAGGTGGACAGTAGACAATCCAAAGCCTGTACTGATCAGGCAGGGAAGTAGGAAGCTTCTGTCCTTAAAAGTAGACTATCTTGGATATTTGGATAAGGAGTTCTTCAAACATTTTCAAATTATTTCCTCTCTCTCTCTCTCTCTCTCTCTCTCTCTCTCTCTCTCTCTCTCTCTGTGTGTGTGTGTGTGTGTGTGTGTGTGTGTGTGTGTGTGTCTTCAAAGAGGGCACTTAGTTCCTCCCTCTTTAAAAGTCATCAATACTTTGTGGCCAGCTCCTAACGACTAGAATAAAGTAGCTGTGGCAGTGAGTCACTTGCAGAGCTGTGTAACAAAGGCTTGAGGGTAGGAACAGTGGCCCTGCCATGACCTCAGTCCACACTGCAGAACTGAAGCATGGAAAGGAGTCTCGATGGGAACCCTCCTCCACCCCTAGCCAGGCCTTCGTGGCTACGACTGTGACCAACAGCGAGCTTGCAGCCTCATGAAAGCTGTCCAGCTAGGCTGTATCCAAATACCTTACCCATGAACACTGTGTGAGGTGGGGAAAGTTGTAAATTTTCAACCACAGAAGCTGGGGGCATTTCATTTTGCAGAGAATTCACACATTCGCCTTGAAAACCTCATATCACATTTGAGAAGCTCAGCTATGGGGAAGGAGCTGAAAAAGAAACACGTCCCAGACTGTAAGAGACATGACAAGGACCCATGAAATCTTGTCTTCTTGAGATTCTTACAAGGGCACAGACTTTAAAGCCTGAAACTGCTGAGTTTGATCCTAGCTTTGCCACTAAGTGGGTTTTTGACCTTGGATTCCTTTTGTAATAGATCTTTCTCTTAGAATAACAGAGATTGATATGATGTTAAAGGCCTAGCATAACACTTCCCAAGTAAAGCCAAACTTAGAGCTATTCTTACAGCTCTTTCACCCTTCTCTTTGCTCTGCTTCCTTGGACCACACACAGCCTTTAACCCAAGCACACTTACCTGGGGCAGATGTGACCTCAAAGAAGAAGAGGATAGAGGGAGAGGAGATGTGTGGAGGAGGGCAGCATATCAGTGCCTTATGGAGTGTGCTGGGGTGAGGGAGGTCCTGGGCTTAAGGTCTCTCCGGAGATGGGGGATAAGGAGTAATGTCAAACCAAGTGACAGTGGGGACTCTTGGGGAAGGCAAACCCAGAGATTGGGTTCTTGCACTCACTGGTGGAGGAAGAGGCTGGTTATGAATATGGTGAATGGGGTTCCCATCTTAGCACCCCTCCTAATCTCAGAGGGGGGGAAGTTTCTATGGAGAGTGGCCTCTGTGCCTCAAGGAACTGGCTTTTTCCATCTCAGGACCTAGCGTGGTTTCCACTGCTATGCCTCTCCCCTTAAGAATCTATCTCTTAGCTTGACTTTAAAGACATTAAAGTTTCTCCAACATAGAAAGTCAAACTGAAGGGGTTCTGATTCTAGGACTAGAGGGCTCTTACTTCCCCTACAACTTTAAACCCCTAAGCCTTAATCCTGCTACCCTGGGAGGGCTGATCAACCCTGCAAATGCACATTGGAAGGGAGGCAGCCCTACCCCAGCCCTTAGCCATCCACCCTGACGTGCAACTGGAGGGTTTAGGGTGCTCCGTGACTCCAGACCACTAGGTGCTTGACATTTCCCCCTGACATCTCCCCAACCTTCACTGGAAGACCTCTGGAATGAGTTTCAGAAACTGAATTGTCCTGGCCTTCCTTCACTGTCCCCAGTCCTCAGTACTGGGGAGATTGGAGGAAAACTTGATCTGTCAGCCACAATCATGTGGGAAGTCAGTCTTGTCTTAGCTTCCCTTCTCTCAGTCATGTTCTCCCCAACCCGAGTGATAAGCAAGGGCAAGGAACTTGAAGATCAATGAGCACCCCAAGATGGCCATCTCATATGCTGTCCTAATAGCCCACAGGGCATGTTGGGAAATAAGAGGATCTTAGGAAGCTTTGTTGGGTTCCATTTCACAGCTTCTAAACCTGAAATCAGGCCTTTTGCTAAGGAAAAGGAAAGAATGATGTCTGGAATTTACATGCTCCTTTCCCCCACATAGCCCAAAGGATTTTATGCACATTTCCCTAGTAATCCAGTAAAGTCAGCTCCCGGTCTCAGGAGGCATCCTGTTCCAGCAGAGGGAGAGCCAAAAGCACAGAATGGTGATTTGAAGTCTCCTCTGCTGAAGGGAATCTGGAACCCAAAGGCCATGGATTCCCAAATTGGGTCATCATAAACAATTACCTAGCATCTCCTGAACATGTACAGGACTAGCCTAGGGCACTAAAATCACAGGGAATTAGACAACGACAACGAAGGGGCAAAGGAGAAGCCAGAGCATTCAGCTGAAGTAGGGTTAGAAGTCTGCATCTGGCATTGCCAAGACCAAGGTCTGACCGTTTGCTGGGGGCATAATCTTGCCTCCTGTGTCAAGATTAAATGTGCAGGGTTACGTCATCAGTGTTTGGCGTATGATGACTCGCTAGCCAGTGCCCATTACTGCTCACTGTAACTTGGGCTCCTTGTCAAACCCAACCTGAAGCAAATTCTATCTCTGACGTAGAAAAATGTTAAATAAAAAAAAAGAAAGTTTCTCTCATCTTTACAGTTCTAGAAGCCAATAAATATAGGCTACTGGGACCTAGCAAATGAAACAGAATATTAGAATAGGTACCTGAGACAGACAGCTTCTTGTTCTAGCCTACAGAATGACTATGATGTTGGATGACTTCAAGAGATATCTCAGACTTTGGGTTTCTTCACCTCCAAAAGAAAGCTGTTGGCTGCACTCTCCCAAAGTCTCTCCTAGTTGTGGTGTCTACCCTTGAATTAAGTGATTCTACGTGGACTGAGGTATAACAGAAATAGACTTTCGACATCTTCATCTGTCCAACCATTCAGTTATCACATACACATTGTCTTTATTGTGCCCAGGTTCTCAGCTAGGAGCTGGGCCAAATCATCAAGCAAGAGGGACACCGTTCAGTCCCAGTCCTAATGAAAAGAAACAAAAAGGCAATTAGTATCTCATGGGGTGTGTAAAGATCCAGAAGAATGAGAGAGATTTCTACCCTCAAAGAATATTAAGAGTCTAATGCTGTACCATGAGTAGTATATCAGCCAGAGAACACAGCAGGTGAAGTTAAAGAGAAGGCAGGAAGCAGATCAGGAGAGTTTGGCACAGGTTAAGGACCATGTTTTCTATATGAACAAGTCCTAGAGGAACTTGCCTAGGAATTTAACCATGGTTGTGATAAAATCATGTCTTTATTTGTTTGAGTCACTGTTATACACCAAGTAGTGGACTGACACTATACAAGACACAGGAATCTAGATAAAAGGTCTGTGTGGTGGTCCAGATAGGACATGATATGACGAACCTGGATTGGGATGGATATGAAGAAATGGAAAGCATCTGAAAAATAGAAAGGTTAGAACCAGAAAACAAAATAACTGGTATTCCCAGATGGGTGTGGGAAGTTGTACAAACAATGAATCAGAGGCTGTGTGGAATCATTGCCGAGGCTGGCCAGTGACTGCTAGCCGGGTCTTGAAACTCAGTAAATGCTAAAATAAAATAAAATAAAATAAAATAAAATAAAATAAAATAAAATAAAATAAAATAAAACGAAATAAAATGAAACAAAATAAAATAAAATAAAATCAGCATGTTTCCTGTGCATAACTGCTCCCAAAAGTCCCTTTTAGGTGAGAAGTGCTCACCTGTGACTTCCCTGTCCTACTGTCGCTGTGTCCCTGTGACTCCAGCTAGGCTGATAGCTCTGTAGAAAGAAGTCAATGATTATAGTTTTGAAATTGCCATGAAGCCCGCCTTTCCTGTGGGGTAAGAGAAATCCAACAGAGAAATCCCAGACTGGTGGAGACAAAGAAACATGGAGCAATTGTGGTTTGAGAACTTGAGTGCTGGGGCTGGGGGGGATCAAGTTATAACCAGGAAATATGCTTGTAGTTTTCTGGTGTTTAGGCTTGATCTATGATGGGCTTTGATAGATCACATGCAAAAAACAAAAAACAAAAAAAAAAAAACCCTACAGTGAGAACCATCAAAATCCCCTGAGTTTCCCGACAGCCTCTCCAATTGATAAACAAGAAAGGCAAGCTTCCTCTTTACTCTGCTCTCTCACTTTGTCTTGCTCTGTGTCAGGGTTTAGCATTCATGCACTCAGTCAGTCTTATACAAGCTTCATGCAATATTAAAATGTTTATGCAACTCTTTCTGTGCTTGAAGCGGCAGCCAATGCTCCTGGTGTGCAAGGAATGAACACAATAATGTTCTTACGCTTCCCCCAGAGAAAGTCCAGTGCCAGAGCAATGTCTTGTCTTGTCCTCCATGGTTAACCGGAGCAATCAATCAGATCTCACTTTCGCTAGCTTCTCCCACCCCTCTCAGGGACCCCCATGCACTGACTGTGAGTACTAAGCAGAGAGTACTGTGTTGTTTCTTTGCATCAAGGATCAGAGCAGTTGATTGGCTCTCAGAATGCTTTTATGTAGTACACGGTCACAATTCTTCAGCATACATGCCACACTACTATTAGTCTGATGTCAAACTGTAGAGCCATTTAACCATTATGTTAATGGTGCAACATTCAGAGAGATTTGCTTTCAAGAGACTGGTTTCCAAACACATGGATCTAAATCCAAGTGTGGGAGACAGAGTAAGAAATCAGTCTCGATCCAGTAATGATTTTAAGATGTTTGATGGAGTAAATATTGCTGGAGGGAAACAGAAGTAGCTTAGAGACATCAAGTAATAGTCTCAGAACAACATACAGCTCAGAGGCGGCACTGGATGCGTTGCTTGCCAAGCCCAGGAAAAATTCAACTATCAGAGCCGGAAGGGAAGGCCTGTAAGGTTATTTTACATTCCCACTATTAAGGTTCAGAGAAGCTAAAGAATTATTCAGGAGTCTTAGATGGTGGTCCCCTGCCTGATGCAGAACCCCACTGACCTTCAAAGAAGGTCACACAGACACTGCCAACAAGAAGCATATTTGCTTCCAGGAGTTCGGTGATGGAATGAGGCTCTCTGTCCATCTTATAAAGCTGTTCTACAGGACTGAGCTCTTGCCAAACCTACACATATAAGATATTTTCAGATTATTATTTCCACTACATTGTCCAATCTGTTTAGTGAGTCCTGTTTGGCTGAAGATAAGGTCAGGGATTTTAATTGGTAGGCTCAAGCCCTACAAGAGGTAATTTAATAGTTCTCCTAAGAAGCTGGTTTCATAACTCAAGACAGCTTCCCACCACTTCATATAATGAGAGATAGAAAAGGCTGGATTAATGTAGCTGTGTCTGTAGGAACCTCTCAACCTGAGCTTGTAGTTCTGCTCATATCTCGTCCAAAGACAGGAAACTCAGTGGGGAAGGGGGCATTCTTAATGGTTGTAAGGTGGAGAATAAGAACATGCCTTTGAGTCTTACTCCACGGAGTCTGAGGCTATTCACAGATGAGTTCATTCACTTCAAAGTTGCTCACAGGTTTCTAGAACACTAGACTATAGTCACATGTCTATGAATGTGGTTGCCCTAGAACCAAGATAATTCCTACGAAGGGTAACACGTTACTCTCAATGAGCACTGCATCCATCGTAACAATATTCAGTTACAGTGTTAGTAAAATCCCTGAGTGCCACCTAAGACTGTCCCAGATTCATTGAAGCCTAAGTAAGGCTCATGGGTGGTGGAATTGTCCTCATCTGGGGTGGGGGACACTGCTTCTTTCCATTCAACTCTTCTCTTTTCAGTAGCTACCGACTCAGCCAGTGCTCTGGGATAACAGGAGTAGAGGAACTGTCAGTCTCTGGGTGAAGATATGAGATTTCCATTAAGTTGATGCCATAATTTTCTGTCTCTCCCAAGATGCCTCTCTCCAGGCTGGGCATCCTTCATCACTCCCTTGGCAAACTGAAGTGGCATGAAGCCACTAGCTGCCGAGAAGCCTACTGTAGACTTGGCTCTGGCAGGCTGAAGACCGAGTGTTTGTGTGGCCTATCACCCTCTCCATTCACTGTGAAGTGGATGTTTTAGTAATGCTCTTGGCTGTAAATACTTGCAGGAAAACTTATTTTCAATCATTTCTTTCAACACTGTGAACAAACACATGGTTTATCCTTCACAAAGACACCAACAGCCAAGGGTTCTCTCCACTTTCCACAGAACAAATCATTGCAGGAACGTAAATTTCCTAATCTTCAAAAAAAAAAAGTAGCTAACATAGGCTGAGACAAAATAATCATTAATGAGTTTATAGAACCTAGGCACCACACCAAATTCCTTCCCAGCACTGTATGTAGGGTGCATAGAAGGAGATCTCTCTGAAGATCTGGGACTTCCAATGGAGATTTCAGGTAGGAGGAGCCATGCTGTTCAAGGTCTTCTCCAGTCTCCAGAGCTCCTGAATCCTTGCTCTCCTAAGTGGCTCAGTGCTCAAGGACATTGACATCACCACAAAAATTCAGAGTTCTGGGCTTCAAACCCTTCTTCTGAGACCAGGATCTGCAGGAGACCAGAACCCCAGGAGGTCCATATATTAAGCTGAGATCTGTTTTCTCCCATGCTGAGGAATGACCACAGGCTGAGATTCTAGTTGCTTCTCAGTTCCTCCTCCCTTCAGTGTCTGTGCTGTGGGCCATCCTGGCCCAACCCAGGCACAGTTGACCCAGATGTGCCTCTGCATTTCAGCATTTACGGGACGTGTCCTCTAAAGACAATGCCTTCCCAAGGTTCAACATCTAATAGTTAACCTTGGGAGTAGATAAAAATCACTTTCCCTGTCTCGGTAATAGTTTCCCCAGATGCTAAATGGTGATATACATATGTGTCACTCTCTATGGGACATACATGCCAGGAGGACAAATGAGGTCATTCATATTTAATAGCACTCATTATTATACAGTGAATGTAAGGCATTATTTGTGAGCATCTGTCTGGGTTAACAGCCACTATCTCCTGAATAGGCTAACCATTCTCATTACATGCTTAATTCTAACAATGTTAGGAAAGTTGGGAGCTTCACAATACTCCATCTGGGTAAGTGATCATTCCAAGATGTCAAGTTTACCGTGTACCTTCAATAACAGAGAGAGGGGTCATGAATAGCAGAGAACAGTCAGTGCATTTACTATCACTCTCAGAGGTGGGACCTCGTATCTGCATTGTCATCTCAGTGGAAACAGACCAGCAAGAGATGGTCCTCTAGCTCATCTTGTTCAACATGGTAAAGAGATTGGGTTGAAATTCAAGATGCTCAGACACCAGTTCCATAGCATTTGAGGCAGGAAAGGAAAGAGTGGGGGGCCAGGAAAGCAGGACTGTAGAGCCAGCAGGTGGTAACTTCAGAAAGCTGGGAGAGGGGACCCTATATAGCATTGGTCCCTGACATGAGGTCTCTTATGCAGGCATGTTCAAGAGCCACATCGTCTGATGTGTCACAACCATAGAATCAAAGTTAAATGAAAAGAGAGGAACAAGTCTCTCAAGAGGGCAAACGAAAGAGCGTGTGAGAAGGCCGAGATGGGTTGTGTTTGGATGTGGAGTGGGATACACAGCTTACATATGTGCAAACAAGGACTTACACAGAAACTCCGCCTACCTCTCTCTTCTGCATCATCACAGTATGGGAGTATTTTCCTTAGAGACCTGGAGTTTCTGTATACAGCTATTTAAATCCAATAAAAAGCTAATCCCTTGTTTCTCTAGCACATTGCCCAGCCCACTACACCTGTTTCCTAATATTGACCCATCCTATCCATTCAGCCTGCAGACACTAGGGGAATATTTGGTAATGTCAGGTTCTAAGCGAGGCAGCGCCCACCCTGTGGACCTCAGAGTCTTGAGAATGTGAATCAAATAAGCATAGAAATAAACATAAACTTGTGGCTTTACTGAGAGAGCATGCGTGGGAATCTGGGAGGTAATAGAGAGACTTTCTCTTCTGAGATAGTAACCGTTGAGCTCAAGTCTGAAAGATGGTCAAGACTTGACTTGGCCATGAGCACTCAACATAACATGTTCAACAGAGGCAGGAAACGAGTGAAGGAAGAGGGTAAGGAGAAAATCAGCGTGTCAGGGGTCAGAGTGGAAAGCCTAAGCAGCCCTGGCACAGAGAAAAAGAACCACAGCCCAGAAGGCAGAGGTTTGCTGGAGGACACGACCCTCAGGCTCAGCCATTTAGGATTCTATATGCTCAGAAGATACATTAGCATCAGGCATCTTCCTGCTCTGATGTAACCCCCAGGTATCTCACTATAAAACGGATGAGAAGACAGTACTACCCTGTATCCCGATGCCCATTTCTACCTCCATGACCATCTTCCGTGCTGTGGAAGAAACACTGTATAATAATGAGTGCTTATTCTACGTGAATAAGGTAGCAGACTGGATGGAGGCTTGGCTCTGAATCTAGAAAATGAAAGAGGAAATCTGGCTGCCTACACATTATCAGTCCTTGGACATAATGGGTTTCCAAGCTTTCCACTGTGGATTTTCACTGGTTGGCTGAGGAATTCAATGTTGCTGGCTTTCCGTATGCCAAGCTGTTTAGAGGAAACTGATGCTGAATGTGATGAAGAAATCCTACTCTCAAAGAGCTTTCAGTCCACAGAGTAACCGCTGCTTTCTCTCGGGCACTTACCGTGTGCCAGGAATTGTGCGTGTACTTCACACATGATTCCTTCATTCAGTCGTTACACCAATCTTGCATGTGTTGGAGATGATCTGTATGTGTCTATTTGCACAAACATGTTTATGTTGTGTGTTCCTATGTGTATAGGTGTAAATGGAGGTCCAAAGAGCAATGTCTAGTATAATCTTCAATTGCTCTCCGTGTTACATTTTGAGATAGGGTCTTTGACTGAGCCTAGAGCTTGCCAGAAAGTCACAGGGATGTTCCTCTTCTCCTTCTCCTCTCCTCCTCCTCTCCTCACCATGTCTGGCATTTTATTGTGTGTCCCAGGGATCTGCACTCAGGTCCGACTGAGCTGACTAAGCCATCTTCTCCTCCCAGCCCACTATGCTGGGTGTTTTAATCTTATTTTATAAATGAAAAACCTGACTGCAATGCAAAATGCAGCCAAAATGAGAGGCTTGTAAGCTCCAGTTTTAGGATCAGAGTTCAGGTCTCCTCTGCATCTCTCAAGCAGCAGTGAACGCACATGGCATTGGCTTTTCTGGAAAATTCCATACCCATTTCACAGTTCCAGATTCGAGGCCTTTGTCCCTGGAGACCCCATAAATGTCCTCACCAGAGCTATCAACTATACTTCTCAGCCTAACCCAGCCCTCACTTAAGCTAGGAAGGTGACTTTAACCTTGAAACATCAATAGGATATGTGGGTGGGGAGAGAAAATGGTGATAGGGACATCCGATGACCACTTTGCAGACTGTAAAGGGCCAAATAAAAGTTTGATGCATTATTAAAAGCATACCACAATATAAACCAGTGGTGCTCAACTCCAGAAGTTAGAGACATTAGGTACCATAGCCAATATAACTGATAAAACCAAAACCCTGGTTTCTAAATCAGTGCCACTGGAAACAATCTGAGGACATTTCCCCCTGCCTGGAAGAGCCCCACACACAGCAGCTCTGCCGCCTGCATGTTCTTCACTCACTCGGAAAGAAAAAAAAGAAGCAAGCAATTCACCATGTTTTGTGGTCTTGACACAAGGCCAAAGTATTCTAATCTTGTCAATTTTTCACCTGACCTGACAAGTTATCTTGGTTAATGGTTGACAGAGCTTGAAGCAGGACATTCTAAAGGAAATGATTGTGAAGAATTAGAGCACTGCTAACATGCTGATGACTAGACAGGATGGGTAGGCATAGTAACGATTTCCCAAAGTTAACCATGAAGTCTGTTCAAACATCAACTGTGTCTCTAATCAATAGACATCCTATCGGTTAAAAAAATCACAATAAGTGAAAAAGATTGCCACAGGACATACTTCATCCAGAAATATCAACAAAGCAGAGGTGTGTAAGTATGGGGAGGAAAGAATTCACATAGAGGAAGAGGAGGAAAGATTTGATTCTCTGTTCTTCATTGGCGCTTCTTTCCAAACCACTTTAGTGCAGCTAATTTCAAAGGCCTGTAGCATTAGTCACAGCAAGACACACAAAAACGAATTTCCTGATCTCCCCTCTGCACCAACGTGACCATCAATCGCAGCAAGAGAGCCACACGTTCCCTTCACACCACAGCAGGCAGAACTCCATTTGCTTTCCTTTTCAAAAGAACACAAAGAACATGTAACTTATTCCGCTGTCTGGGTAACAGAAGCCACGCTATTAGAAGGGCTCCCCAAAGTATGGCAATCTAAAGCAAATCAAGAGGCAGCCACCACTCAGGCTGGGGAAATCAAGCGGGGACAAGAAAACTGGCAATTTTGACCTGTGTGTTTTTGTTTAGTAAATAGGTCTGGGCACCCTGCTGGCTGTCAGCAAAATAATAAATAACAACAGTTGAAGGCAAATTTTAGAGCTTTCTTAGGCTCAGAGTCTGAGTATGCAGGAGAAAATGGAAAAGTTTAGAAGTAAAATTCAGTGGCCCGTCTGTAGAGTTTATTGGCACAGTTAAAATATAACAATACAGGGAGAAACGGCCTCTGCCTGTGAGACTCATGAACCTGCTAGCATATGAATCCTCAACACTCTTAGAATATACTCTAGGATATCGTTACAAGAGATAAGGAGCCATATGTTTCCCATTACACAGAATTGCAGATGAAAGTAGAGGTCTTTTTCTCTTCCTACTAGTATAGACCGCACTAGCGCTCCTCTGAGAAGTATATCTCCTTCCCATTCTGTGTACAACATGCTCTCTCCTTAACCTTGGCCAATGAAAACATAAGAACACACATTCTCTCTCTCTCTCTCTCTCTCTCTCTCTCTCTCTCTCTCTCTCTCTCTCTCTCTCTCTCTCTCTCTCTCTCTCCTCTCTCTCTCTCTCTCTCTCCTCTCTCTCTCTCTCTCTCTCTCTCTCTCTCGTGTTTGTTTGTGTGTGTGTGTGAGTGTATTCATTCTTGCCTGTGTGGAGGTACACATGTGTAAGTAGGTATACATGCACACGTGTGTTCATGTATGGAATCCAATGATTGATGCTGTGTGTCTTCCTTGATCTCCATCTTATATATTGAGTCAGGGTTTCTCTCTTGAGCCCAGAGCTCAGTGGTTTGGCAAATCTAGATGGCCAGCCTGCTCTATGGATCTCCTATTTCCACCTCCCATGCAGGGCCACACCCTTCCTTGTACAGGTGTTAGAGATCTGAGCTCTAGTCTTTGTGCAGCTAGTGCCTCACACTTTGAGCCATTTCCACAGCACTGCCCCCCTGCTGTGAGCTAGAGCAACACTGGGCTCACATCACCGACGATTTAGCTCCAAGGGTTCCCTTGCGTTAGCAAGGATTGCAGGCTGCAGCCTGAGTTACTTGAGACCTTATTGTCCTATGATCCTGTCTTCATTCAACTTCTTTGTTCTTTCTTCTGCTTCTCTGCTCTGTTAGCCATCCTCCCACCTGGAAACATCTCTGTGATAAATCTACACATCCATTGCTTCTTATCTCAGGGTCAGCTTCTGAAGGACCCACTGAAGAAAGAACTTTCATCACACTCTTATGTATTTCATTCAAAGTCAATGCAATGAATATTCATGTGACTAGGAAGATGTTACCTACCAAAGTAAGGAAATTTACTAGAAGATAACATTTCTGTGTCTATTAGAGCTTGTATCTTATTCTACATTTGATTGCATAGAACTGGGAGACAGTGTTACCACACCATAGTGGAGAGTCCTAGGAAGTCCACAGTAGGAGGAAGCCTAAATCAGCCCTCTCTCAAGCCATCTCTAGAAAAGTTCAAAGACACAAGACCTAATAGGTCAAACTGATTCACAAGAAAATGAATTGCTTCCAGAACAAAATCCAAGAATCTACAAGAAAGACAAGACTGAGGCACATAGTAATGCAGCATCAATAACGTCCAGCACACAACTTAAAAACTGTCAGGTAGGCAAAGAGGTAGGAAAATGTTGCACATGACCAGAAGAAAAGTTAGCTCACAGAAACAAGCCAGAAAGGACAGGAATGAATGAACCCACAGCTAAGGATTTGGGTAGGATTATAATATAGACAAATGTTTAAGAAAATATCAACTTAAAGGGAAAGGGAAGATGAATCATGATAGAGAGATGGTGTTCATATAAAAGGGAAGAAGAAAACACTGCAATTCCAGAAAAGAAAAATGCAGTATCTGGAATAATAACAACCCTGGATGGACTTAACACAAAAGACCAGGGATTCAGAAGAAACCTTCAATGACCACAAAGATGGTGATAGGAGCTAGCCATGCTAGAGCTGAGAGAGAAACCTGGGAATTAAGCATGTGCAGAGTTAGGAGGACCCATGACAAAGCATGGACAGTGAATTGTGCATGGTATGCTAACAGAAAGAGAGAAAAGACTGACTGGGCTGGAGCTGCTGCTCCCTAGCAGAAGGTGTGCCTAGCCCATGCAGGGCCCAAGTTCTATCTCCATTACCACACACAAAACACAGAAATAAGAAGGGTGAGTCAAAATATATGTAAAGAAGTAATACTGAGATCGTTCTCCAAATTTAATGAGAAATACAAATATACAGATGTAAGAAGCTCAGTGTGAGATAAACATGATAAATAGAGCAATAGCTGTTCCAGGACATACCATAATACAATGGCTAGAAATGATAAGCAATAAGAGAATATACATGAATACTCGGAACAACTTTATTCAGAATAGATACAAAGCAGAAATAACACCAGGCTGTCAACAGCATGTAGACTAGTCACGCAATGGAATACCATCCAGTGGTCAAGAGGAACTACTGATGGATCACATACAAACCTCCCAGATGTCATAGTGAATGAGGCCAGCCACACATGGGGCCACATGCTGCAACATTCTGCCATAGAACGTTCTAGAATAGGCATATGGAATCCATGAGAAAGGGAAAAAAAACAAAACAATTGCCTATGTAGAGTGGATGACAGGCAAGGGGCACAAGGGAATTTTCTGTGGTGATAGAACTATAGTCTCTACAGAAAAAGAGTCATACAGGCATGTGAAAAGTTTAAATCACAGAAGATATCTGCTTTCATGATGCACAAACTATTTTTCAGCAAAAAATATTTTTAAAGTTATTTTTCTAAAACCCAGAGCCTAGCACCTTGTGTATAACAGACTTCTGTGTTTCAGCAAAATGGCACCACCTTTGTCAGCCAGAAGGACCCCTATCTATGTCAGCTGGTGCCTGAAACTCTACTGATAGTTCTCCTTTTACTTATCTTGAAGTTCTGTGCCCAGAAAACTATAGAGGATTTTAAATGAAGTCATATTGAAAACTACCGCAATGTAGTACAAATTCATTTTCTAGTTCTATAATTTTTTGAGAGAGAGAGAGAGAGGCTGGATCAAATGCCATGGTGGGGCTAGGCAGTTCGTGGGAGCTAGATTTTTTTTTCTCATGTGCCCTAATTTATCTTTAATCAAAACATGAGCTATAAAGTAAGAAAAATGAATAAGCCTTTTTGCATATATAGAGGTCCTGGGTGCCTGGGGTTTGGAGTGGGGTGGGAGACCTCAGTGAAATGGAAAACCAGTTAGAAGTGGCTGAGAATTCCAGAAAACAAATTTTACCACCATCAAGATTTCACATAACTGCCTTCCAATTGAGACCAGCAAGGCATTAGGATAATTGAGTCACTTTCCTATACAGAGACATGGCAAGACATCTTTATGGAAATTTCCAAGTCAGGATGAATACATTAAGTAGATCATAACGTGTGCTTTTTGTTCACAGCAAAATGGCTGTCTTGCCATTCCTGACACACCACATTTTCCCCCTCTTCCCTCTTGTGCTGTGCTCCCTCCCCCACCCACTCCATATCCCTCTAGAATGACCTTTTTTATTTTCTCTGTCTAAGGTAAATCCTCTTACCCTTTAAGGGGTCCAAAGGCCAGTTCCCATAAAGCCTTTCCGGGATGCTCCTGCCACCTCCATTGTGAAACACAACATGACTGGATACTGTGCTCTGCCATGATGGCGCAGAGACAGTTGGGAGTTTCCTGCATGGGTCTCAGAGCACACTGTGCACAATCAGTTCCTTTAATCCTTACAGCCACCCATCAAGATAGGCAAACTTGATATAGAGGAAACCAAGGTTGAGAAAACAAACCAACCAAACCAAAACCCTTGCTCAAGATAAAGCATACTTAGCAGATCTTGGGTTTAACCCCAAGGCTGTCTGGCTCCAAGGCTTTTATTATTAGCCACTGTGTTATATTGTCTCCTTGATGTACATCACAGTCAATAAACAGAGCCAACATCTACCTGTCCCTATCTTTTAAGCTGTTTGCTAAACAACAGGCAGGATATTTATTGTTCCTTGAAGGGAGGAATAATGCCTTACACATCTTTTATTGCCTCCTCAGAGTTGACACTGCATTTGGCAAATAGGTACATGTCAACATACGCTTGAAGACATGAATACCTAACCCAATTGCACGGCTCTGGCTCTTCTCTCAGTTCTGCAATGTGTATTCCTAAACCTTCAAGCACCCAGTCGCAGAAAGGATGAATGACTAAGTGAATCATGAGACATCTTCATTCCTTCTTCACACGTCACTTCGGAGTTGTCTACAAATCACCCAGCTCTACCCTGACTCCTAGACAACCCTCTATTCTAAACACACACCTAGGGAAAATTTCTATATCTCTTTGCTAATTTCTCTCCTGTTGAATTTGCGCTGAATATTTCTGTTGAGTATTACCAGAACAGCAGTGGCCACAGTGTGGTTGATGTGGGATCTTAAGTTCAGTTAAGGAGGAAATCAAGACATGCACACATACCATGCCAATGTACATGGGCCATTAAGTTCCTGCATCTGTTAGCAGATGGACATTTGTGGGCACAGCATGGTACGCAAAGCATTTTTACTGCATTCTCTTGCCTGACCTGCACAAATCACAGTGGGTGAGGACTCGTGGATTATCCTGGTGCTATACAGAAACAGGGCACTGACCCAATGTGGAGAGGGTTAGTTTGGGCTTTTCTTCTGCCTGCTGTCTACTGCTGTTGGCTCTCACTTCCTCTGTACTGTCTTAACTCATTACCCATTGAAGTGAAGGCCTCATTCCCACCGATGCTAAAACAACAGAATCATTTTGTTAGGCATGCATTGTGGAACAGGATTACCTCCTCTTATTAATAGCTCAGATATATTTTCCTCAGTATAAATCTCAATAAGTGGTAGCAATAGAAAGTTATACCTTAGATCTTAGAGGGGCTGGCAAGATGGCTGAGCAGATCAAGGCACTTACTGTGCAAGCCCGATGACCTGAGTTTGATCTCCGAAAGGCACAATAAGGTGGAAGAAGAGAAGGAACTCTACAGAGTTGGCCCCTGACTTCTGCACATGCATGTGCACACACATAGTAGTACTAATACAATAGTATTTTCACAAAGGTCTTAGAAAAACAAACCCACAACTCCAGCTTCACTCTAGAATTTTTTTAGCTAGAAAAAAAAAATGATGCCCAGAAACATTAGATAACTGCTTTTCTCAGTTGACACAGTGAGCGTAATCAAGGCTTTAACACATCCAACACACAAGTGTTTTATAAAGCACCGTCAGCTAACTCCAGAAGAATGATCAATATACTCGCTTGCATGTATGGGGAACCTTGAAGTCTCTCACATCCAAGTCTCCACCAATGCAGGAGAAGGCAGATCTTCCCATGTGGGCTTTCACATCTGACTCCACCTCCGCCCTTCAGCATGAGATAACCATAAGTCTCTATCATTCCAACAGAGCCTCCTGGGGCGACTTCCTCCTAATTGTGCTCAGTGTTCTTGGGAGCCCTCTATTGGCCTTCTGAGTAATAACAGGCAGCCTCTGCTTGGGGTTGTGTTCCCAGAGTCCTGGGGAGCTGTGCTGAACAACACAGGCTGCTCATTTAAGCACTATCTGAAGCAGAAAGGGGAGGGAGGAAATCCACGCTTGCCAAATTCAAACAGGCAGAGCTGGCCGGGAAATAAACTTCCATTTTCTCAGCTTCCAAAAATACACATCAACACCAGTTAATCCCCAAACAAAACTCTGTGCTGAATCAAAGGCTTGTCTGGTCTTTCTTCATGAAAACCTCAGCCAGTGACTGTTTCCTTGTGCTTGTCCATGTTCTGGCTTACCTTGTCCTTTATTTACTCTCACCCTAGGCAAGGGGAACGAGGGTGCCAATCCTGGGGATCATGCTTCCCCAATCCATCCCTCCTTTTGTATCCCTCTTGTTCCTCTTTTCTCTCCTTCCTTCTCTATTTGTTCCAGTGAGTTTCCATCAGATGTTAGAAAGACAACTCCAACTTTGAGATGCTGTCAGGAGTCCAAAATGCCCCAGGAGGAGCAGCTAGGTTCCTGTGGTTAAGGTGTGAGGATAAAGATTCACAGTATGGGGCTGGGGGGCAGTTATTGGAAGGACCCCTCAGGAACTCACGTCCAGCTCAGGAAATCAGATGCAGGGAAGTGCATCTGAGCTTGGTGGTTATGTTCTATAGGGTCCCTGGATTCTGGAGCTGCAAGCCACCCAGTCACACCCACTTTCTTTGTTCCTTTTCTCACAGGATGTTGACCACTCCACCACCTCTATGCAAATGTTCATTCCCCAAGGAAAGGATACAGCAAAGGAAGAGGCCCCAAGGGAATGTTTTAAGGAAGCACAGCCCCCTAAATTGGCAGCAAGTAGGAGGCGAGAGGATGGGTGAGGGCAGACAGGCTGTGGGAGAAGTCTCCTGCCTTAGTTGTGATTAGGGGAGAAGAAAACGCAGGACCAACCCATGGTAACAAAACAGTAGCTGGTTACACCATCCTCTATGATGCTCCTTACGGCATGGAGCACATACTGGGGCTAACCACAGTACAAGGGGAGTTAGGAAGGAAGCCCTGCACAACCAGGGTTCATCTTCATCAAAGCAGTCTCACCAAGAGCTATGGCGGTCTCAGCTACAGCATGGTATTCCCTGAGTCCCCGGAGTTGCAGAAAACTCCCTTCTCAAGCCAACCTCTATGCAGATTTCTCTCTTGCAGTGGGAAGTGAGTAGCCTTTGGGGCATGAGGAGCTCAAAGGTGTTTGAGTGGCAGAATGCTGAGAGGAATGGGAACTGTGGTGCTCCAGCACTAAGGGTGGAGCAAATGAGAATGGAGGACTCCTAGCTTCTCACCCTATGACCACATTGCAAGCATGGGGTTGGGGTGGAGCGGGGGCATGGAGCATATATGGGAAAATTGTGTGAGGAAGACGTTTGGGTTTGATACTCAAATAATGGTGATATTATGAGGTATTCATGGAGAGGAGGCAAATGGGAGAGGAGTGAGGTAGAGACAGGGCTTACAGGCTGGAGTCTTTCTGCTCCTCTTTATCAGATTGAGGTAGGTTGAAATGAAATTATTTAAATTATTTATTTTTCCTGCTTATACTCACCTTCTAAGCATATGTATGTGCATGTGTGTATGCAATCTGTATAATATATATACATACACATACATATACATGTTTTATATATCTCTTATATATATATCATATACACACACACAATTTCAAAAGTGGTGTGTGTGACTAGAAGATGGCTTAGTGATTAACAGTTTACCATTCACCTTCCAGTCTGTGCCACTGCCCTGAGCAGAACTTGTATGTAAACTCTGCAGCCAGTCTCACAACACCCAGAGGAAGCTCCACTCCCAGACACTCTAACATGCCCAGGATCACAGGATCACAGGATCACAGGAGCTTGGCCACACCAGGATCTCAGGATCTCAGAGGTAGCTTGACTCCCAGGAGCTCTGATATACCCAGGATCTCAGGATTACAGAATCACAGAATCACAGGATCACAGAGACAGCTTGACTCTGAAGAGTTCTGACACAACCAGGATCACAGGAAGATCAGGCTCCAGTCAGATATAGTGAGGGCAGTAGCACTACAGATAACCAGATGACGGGAGGCAAGCATAAGAACATAAGCAACAGAAACCAAGGTTGGTTGGCATCATCAGAAGCCAATTTTCCCACCATAGCAAGTCCTGGATACACCATCACACCAGAAAAGCAAGATCTGGATCTAAAATCACTTCTGATGATGATTATAGAAGACTTTAATAGGGACATAAATAACTCCCTTAAAGAAATACAGGAGACCACAGGGGGAAAAGGTAGAAGCTCTTAAAGAGGAAATACAAAAATCCCTCAAATAATTACAGGAAAACAAAATCAAACAGGTGAAGGAAAAGAATAAAACCATCCAATATCTAAAAATGGAAATAGAAACAATAAAAATTCACAAAGGGAGACAACCCTGGAGTTAGAAAACCTAGGAAAGAGATCAGGAGTCATAGATGCAAGCATCACCAACAGAATTCAAAAAATAGAAGAGAGAATCTCAGGTGCAGATAATACCATAAAAAATATTGACATAACAGTCAAAGAAAATGCAAAAAGCAAAAAGCTCCTAACCCCAAACACCCAGAAAATCCAGCACACAATGAGAAGACAAAACCTAAAGATAATAGATATAGAACAGAGAGTAGCCCAACTTAAAGGGCCAGTAAATATCTTCAACAAAATTATAGAAGAAAACTTCCCTAACTTAAAGAAAGAGATGCCCATGAACATTCAAGAATCCTACAGAACTCCAAATAGACTGGACCAGAAAAGAAATTCTTCCTGTCACATAATAATCAAAACACCAAATGCACTAAACAAAGAAAGAATATTAAAAGCAGTAAGGGGGAAAGGTCAAGTAACATATAAAGCCAGACCTATCAGAATTACACTAGACTTCTCACCAGAGACTATGAAAGATCCTGGGCAGATCTCCTATAGACCCTAAGAGAACACAAATGCCAGTCCAGGTTACTATACCCAGGAAAACTCTCAATTAACATAGGTAGAGAACAATATATTTCAAGAAAAAAATCAAATTTATACAATATATTTCCACATATCCAGCTCTACAAAGGATAATAGATGGAAAATGCCAATACAAAGAGGGCAACTACACCCTAGAAAAAGCAAGAAAGTAATCTTCTTTCAACAAACCCAAAATAAGATAGCCACACAAACATAATTCCACCTCTAACAACAAAAATAACAGGAAGTAACAATCACTTTTCCTTAATATCTCTTAACATCAATGGACTCAACTCCCCAGTAAAAAGACATAGACTAACAGATTGGATACATAAATAGGACCCAACATTTTGCTGCATATAGGAAACACACTTCAGTGACAAAGACAGACACTACCTCAGAGTAAAAGGATGGAAAACAATTTTCCAAGCAAATGGTCCCAAGAAACAATATTGGGATAATATTGAATAAAATCAACCTTCACCCAAAAGTTATCAAAAAATGATAAGACACTTCATACTTGTCAAAAGAAGAAATCTACTAAGATGAACTCTTAATCCTAAACATCTATGTTCCAAATGCAAGGGCACCCACAGTCATAAAAGAAACTTTACTAAAGTTCAAAGCACATATTACATTGCACACAATAAGAGTCAAGATTTCAACTCTCCACTCTCAGCAATGGTCAGATCATGAAAACAGAAACTAAACAGCGACACAATGAAACTAACAGAAGTTATGAATCAAATGGACCTAACAGATATTTATAAAACATTCCATCCTAAAACAAAATATACCTTCTTCTCAGCACCTCATGGCACCTTCTCCAAAACTGACCATATAATTGGTCACAAAACAGGCCTCAACAGATACAAGAAGACTGAAATAATCCCATAAATCCTATCATATCACTACAGACTAAGGCTGGTCTTCAATACCAAGTAAAACAGCAGAAAGCTCACATATACATGGAAGCTGAACAATGCTCTGCTCAATGATAACTTGGTCAAGGAAGAAATAAAGAAAGAAATTAAAGACTTTTTAGAATTTCGTGAAAATGAAGACACATCATACTAAAACTTATGGGACACAATGAAAGCACTGCTAAGAGGAAAACTCAAAGCTCTGAGTGCCTCCAAAGAGAAATTGGAGAGAGCTTACACTAGCAGCTTGACAGCACACCTGAAAGCTCTTGAACAAAAAGAAGAAAATACACCCAAGAGAAGTAGATGGCAGGAAATAATCAAACTCAGGGCTGAAATCAACCAAATAGAAACAAAAAGAACTATAGAAAGAATCATCAAAACCAGGAGCTGGTTCCTTAGCCAGACTAACCAGAGGGATAGAGACAGTATCCAAATTAACAAAATCAGAAATGAAAAGGGAGACATAACAATGGAAACAGGAAATTCAAAAAAACATCTTCTCTCATATGCAACAAAATTGGAAAATCTGGATAAAATGGACAATTTTCTAGACATGCAGCTACCAAAGTTAAAAGAGGATCAGATAAATCATCTAAACAGTCCCATAACCGCTAAAGAAAGAGAATCCATCATTAAAAGTCTCCCAACCAAAATAAGCCCAGGACCAGAAGGGTTTAGCAGAGAATTCTATCAGACCTTCAAAGAAGACCTAAGACCAATACTCTTCAAACTATTCCACAAAATAGAAACAGAAGAAAGACTACCCAATTCATTCTATAAAGCCACTTTATACTGCATATTCTCCCTTGGAGATGGAATGTAGTCTGTTTAATCAGGAACCTGTCACATTTTCCTTTCATAGAGGACTTCATAAGAGTTTTTTCCTACTTCTATCATGTTTAACGTTCCAAATACATTTTAAAAACTGGTTGAGTGCATATTACTTTTAGCTTCAGAAGATAGCATGTATATTTAAGAGGCATTTAACTATTATAAATTATTTTGATAACCAAAAAAATTGTTTAAAAAATAATGTATACATTCTAAATGTTTTGCATGAAGGCTTGTTAGTGGATACACTGGTTAACAGAACAAAGAAATAAAAAATGAAATGTACAACATTTTATTCCTTGAAAAAAAGTTTACTGTTCTTTCAGAGGACCTGGCCTTGTCTCCCACAACCCTAACTTCAGCCCCAGGACATCAAATACCCTCTTCAGGCCTCCATACCTGCATTTATGTGATAGACATAAACTCATGTAGGCATTCACACATATGCAAAGTAAAATATGTAAATAAATCTAAAAACATTGATGTGTGCCAAAGAGGCATTATGCAGCCATGAAAAGGAATGAGATCATGATAGGTTCAGAAAAACACATGGGCCATCACTCTATACCAAAGAAAACAGACTCAGAAAGATCATTATTGAATATTTTCTCCTATGTGTGGAAACTAGAGTTTAAAAAAATGTGGCAGGCAGTGGTGGTGCACACCTTTAATCCTGGCACTTGGGAGGCAGAAGCAGGTGGATTTCTGAGTTTGAGACCAGCCAGGGCTACACAGAGAAACCCTGTCTTGAAAAGCCAAAAATAAAAATAAGTAATAAAAATTAAATTTTTTTTTAAAACGATGTGGCACAGAGTGGTATTATAACACTCAAAAGCTGCACGCTTGGACCATTCCCAGCTGCCATAGTATCGTCTCCTTTAGCTATATCTAATTTGTATCCTTCCACGGCAATAAAATTATAATCACACATTTAAAAAATGTGGGACGTGTATGAGCGTGTTCATGTCCTCAGCTTCCTAACTGGTGAGGGTCCTGTGCAGCTGGCAGAAGGAAAGAGGAAATGGTAGCCCTGTAGCCCAAAGGAGGTCCAACTCTACAGTAGTGGATCACTGCAGAATTTACATTGTAGAGCCCGGCCAAAAGCTTCCTGAAGACTGGAGTGGCCATTGATTTACTTAGAGAAAGATAAAGCCTCTCGTAATTTGTCAGTATTATAGACATGAGCAATAAATTGTAGTCAGTCAAACGCCAACAGGAGCCCTGGGACCCAGATGGGCTTGCTTTCAGCAATATAAAGTCTTCATGAGGGAAGAACATCTTATCCCACACATGGGCGCCATTGGGCCCCTGCAGTGCTAAGAACATCAGATGGTGCTGATGATGTACCACATGCCCTCATGAAACATGCTATGTGCTGGAGGAAATCAGAGAACAACATAGAGAGAGACCCTGAGGGGAGCAAGAGCATGGGGAACTATAAGAATGTTCTAGGGAAGCACTGCCCAGCTTGACTGGCAACAAGCAGGGGCAGAAAGACTGAGAAGATAGACAGGCTGTGGGGCGGGGGTTGGGGGGTGGGGGATGGGAGCTGGTCACTCCAGGCTGGCCACGCCATTTTAAAGAAAATCTTATCCTAAGAGCAATAAAGGAGAATTAAATAGTGTTCAAAGGAATATAGTATATTATGTCAAAAAGATACCAGGGAACAAAAATGCCTGGAAACTTCTAACACCAAGAGTGAAATGTTATTTGAACAGGTATATGTACTTTTTTTCCCTGGGGCAGATCCAGGAAAAAATTTTGGCCACTAGATTCCCAAAGGTGTCCAAGATCTCCCAGTAGAGGTAACACTGTCCTGGACCTTACTGGGAAAGATGATTTCTCACCAAGGTCCCTTCTGTCTGTAAGAACCATAAGCCCGAGACAAATTTAGAGTCATTAAAGTGATTGACAACTAAGTTCACTGTCACCAGCATAGAAATAAGAATCCAAAGTTAGAAAATATGTCTTTATGTTGCTAGCAGCAGAGTAGAGATGAAAATCCCATGGCTCTTTCCCTGATACTCTCTCATTCCTGGCACTTACACACACAGACACAGACACACACACACACACACACACACACACAATCTCCTAAGGAAAGCCTCCATGTGGCCTGTAGATCCTTTAGAAAGATCCACACTGGGAGTTTACAGTGCTGCTCTCCAAGGCTAGAGCTCATCCTGACCACATCCTGAGGTATCAATAGTGCCCATGCACTTCCTCTTCCAGGCACTCACTTTCCCTGCTAGGAAATTCTCCCTGCTAGGAGAGTGAAGGAACAGTTGGCCCTCCTGTGCTCTGAGTCACTGGAAGGATCATCAGCATGAACACAGTGGGCAGATATCATTTGTTGCTGAGATCCAAAGCTAACACACACACACACACACACACACACACACACACACACCGCGGTGGGTACCTCCCAGACCCTGCTCTTCCTCTCTGGGGACTCCCACAGGGAACTCCTTGTCCCTTCCCTTCTGGAACATGCTGACAGGAATTCTGATGACAAGGTTTTGGTTTTGAGTGAACTTGGAACACCATTGAAACTGATCCTGTTACTAGAGGGCTTGCTGGTCCTTAAGGGCATTTTTTTTAACCTTGGAGAATTAAATAGAGTTTAAATTTTCTTCAGACTTTCCAAAGGCTTTCAGAAGCCTTGGGCTGAGGGGCACTTCTCAGTACCATAGCTTCAGAGCAGATTTGGGGACACGTGAGTCTCCCAAGTGCTCTTAAAAAGCATCTGTGACCTGGTTCGTGCCAGAGCTCAGTTAGCACAAGACAAAACCTAGTTTCCCATTCCCGGCTCATGTTAAATCTGCCTTACAACGGAGAATCCTCTGGTGTGTTTATTTAGTGCTTACAGTCTGGACCACACATTCAACCATGCTTGTAAGGTCTCTCATCTCAGAGTTGGGGATGTGATGACTTATCATCTGTGGAGAGGCAGCGCCTCCCTAAAGGGTGAACGTTGATGAAGTGCTTACCACACCCTTGGCAAAATGCCGCTGGGAGGGGCTGGGGGACAGGACGGGCAGGATGTGTTGACACTGGGCCTCTGGGTGGCTGCTCCCCACTAAATCTGTTTTTTTTTTCCCCCCGCAGGAGTCCAAAGAGATGGACAAATGTTCCAGAAGTCATGAGGTGCTAGGAAACCAAGAGAGGATTTTAATTAAAAGCAACTTGCTGATCAGGTATATACTTAATGTTATAATTACCCGGCGGTGACAGCGCCATGAAGTACCGGCAAGCAGGAAGGACTGACCAAGCAATTTTCGAAGGTTGGTCTAATGCTCTTCATTTTTCACTAAAGCTTAAATTGAGTTTGTACTTTGCTGGAATAATGAACACGACAGAAAGGTGAACATGACAATCTACTCCCAAGTGCCTCCGATTGAAAACAGAAACAGAAAAGTGATCGCGTGTTCCTCTGAAGCCAAGAAGGAGTGTCCATCTGTTCATCAGTCGGCCGTCTACCCAGTATTCTAGGCCAGGGATTGGGCCCAAGCATGCTACGTGTGTTATGCTGTTGTGAGCATCATTGTTTATCATTGTTGTGACCACATACCTGGTAATAAGCAACTTAAGGGAGAAAGGCTTTATTTGGGCTTAATTTGAAAAGGGATTAGTTCATCCTGGCAGCCAAACTCACTATCAGGAGCTGAAGGCAGCTGCTTTCATTGCATCGGCAGTCACGAAACAGACAAAAGAGAGAAAATGAGCCAGCCTATAGAATGCCATGGCCTACCCTGAGTGATGTACTTCCTCCACCAGGGATCCTCTCCAAAATCTGTCACAACCATCCCAAACAGCACTCTCAGCTGGGCGACCAAGAGTTCAAACACATTCAAACGTAAATGGATGGACTGCCATGTATCTGGTGATAGGAAACAGGAAAGAGAGGAGTTAGAAGAGACAGAGAAAGGGGAAGGTGGATTAAACAGAGAACAGGGAAAGGAAAGAGGCAGGGCAATGAGGCAGATAGAGAAAAAGAAAGAAAGGGAAAGAGGGGAAGCAGGGGGGTGGAAAGAAAAATCTGAAGACTGAGGAAGGGAGCCATCTTGCCGTCAGTGAGCTCATAGCCTACTGGGGTGATAGGCTTCTGTCTCCCAAAGACAGGCTCAGCTCAGCAGCCAGGGGCTTAAAACCATCTCTATGGGGCAGAGACTTCCAAGCCACCAAGATGGCCCTGTAGGCTTCGGGAGAGGATGGATACAGTACAGAGCTGTCTGGGTCCCCAGGCAGCAGGTATGGAGAGCCAGATTTAGGTTAATCTTTCTGATTACCTCAATGGAGAGTAAATCAGACCAAAAGCTAAAAACCACAGAGATTCTAAACCATCTCTAAACATCCCTGACCTTGACTGCCAAGTGCAGCCCACTGGCTTCCTGTTGACACCGTGCTCAGAAAGGCTTTCCGCAGCGAGTTTGAAACCACTGGGCTAAGCTTAACAGAAGACATAAAGCGCGTAATGCAGATGTGGGCTTTCAAGCCATAATGTCTTCGAGATAATCACCAGACTGCTGCAGAATTCCAAAGCACGGTCGCTAGCCCGCACTGATTTTCGCCCGGCTTTCTCATATCTAGCTGCTAAAATTGTAATAAATGTTAATAGACGTGTGTCGGGGAGACCCAGGTTGAGGAGCATAGCTTACGCTCTCAGGTCTTTGGCAGGAGAGATTCACAGTATGTGCTGCTTATGGCTTCACCCTGCCATAGGTGCTTGGAGGACAAAGAAAGACCAGCATTGCCCTAAGGGTCTAAGTGACCGTCCCCAGCAAGGCCCCATCTCGAGGGTACCTTCATCAGTATCCAAAGCTAGGAGACTGTCTGGGAAGGGAAGTTGAGTTCATGCGAATGTCCTGAATCAATGTCCCACGCTCCAGAATCTCAGGAAGTCCTGGATAGATTTCTCTGCCACAAAAGGATGTGGAAGTTTGCATTCCTAGGGGGCACACTTTTCCTCTCCTCAGAGTCCCCTGTCCCTACATAACCTCCCTGACCGTCCGTATTCTCAACACTAAGAAGATGACAGGACAGGATGCTAGCTGTGACTTATCTCATAGGACCTCCTCGTATTCACCTAAGACTCACTCTCCCTGGGGTTCTTCTGGAACCCATAGCTCTTCTGCTTCCTCACCATACTTCATCAGGAGCAAAGATGGCTGCCTGGTCCTCTGCAGCACTTCCTGTTGACGACGCACTTTTGATACCAATTGTGTGACTGTTAAAACACGGAGTACAGCACGGTTCCTTAATATGGATGTCACCTCATATCCTAGAACCTCATATCATGATTTACTGGACACATCACTCAGTCCAGTCGGGCATCCGCCTCCCCTACTTGCATACGGGTAAGATGGATACCAACCTAACAGGGTCATGCAAAAATCCCAGGAGATGCCAGCCTCATGCCTAAGTGCAACACCAAACATTTCCCAGAGGATCTCCAACAGACAGACTTCATAACAGACATTTCTTGCTGCAGGGAAGCCTGACACATCATAGATTCAGAGGCCACATGTGCATCTTTATGTTATTTGAAACTCATTCATTCAAGAAACATTTACCAAGTGCCTGTACCAAGCCATTTATTAAAATGAGTAAGATTCATTTCTTGCCCTCCATGAGCTACTGAGAGCAACCCACTGTATTGAGTTTTGCTAGTAACCTGGCTGTCAGTATCTGGAGCTGGCTGCAGTAGTGCCCCTTAGCCTGGGTTCTGAGCAGAGCAATGGGACAGGATTGATGGCAGGGTAAAAGCTAGAAGGAGGAAGAAGAAGGGATCTCCCTTATATAGGCATTGTTGTACCACCATAATCATTTGGATCTCCAATGTAACAGGGGTAATTGGTATGTGTGTGTGTGTGTGTGTGTGTGTGTGTGTGTGTGTGTGTGTACATGGCTGTGTGGGCACCCATGTCAATGCATACACAAGGAGGCTTGAGGAAATTATCCAGGATATCCCTGTTTCTCTCCCCTTTGTTGATCTGAGAGAATTGCTCACTGAATCTGAAGCTCACCATTTCTGGTAGACAGTCTAGATAGAGAGCTCTCCAGATCCACCTGTCATTACCTCCCAGTGCTGTAGTTACAGGCACGCACAGCCATGGACTATGTTTTAATGGGGATACTGGAGAGTTAAACTCAGGCACTCTACATGCATAGAAAGTACTCTTACTCACTGATCCATCTCCTCTTCCTCTGTTTTAATTCGCTATTCCTTTCTACTTGTTTCCCTTGACAAATGCGCATGCAACTGAGCAGTTAATTTCAGAAGCAGTGAATTTAGTAACAATAGTGGGTATATAAGTTAACTGAAAAGGGAGCTCCAAATTAAAGGTCAAAATAGGATAAAATTACATCCCCAGATGAAAGGCTACCCAGACCTGCCCAGTGACTATAGGACAGATAAATACTATAGTACATTCACAGAGAGAGGAACACTAAACAGCAGTGGAAGCAGAGATGCCACAACTGTGGGTATGAATATGGATCGAACACACACACACACACACACACACACACACACACACACACACACGGTGTTGGCAAGCCAGAAACTACGAAAAGAATGGGATCAGAAGCCAAGATGGTTGGCAGCACAGTGGGAAGGACTGAGGAAGGGGGATAAGTGGACAGGTCCTGGTTACTTGTCATAGTCAGAGTGACACAGGGACACACATTTGAGGGAATGCTTGTACTATATACTCTGTACACTCAAGCTGTGGGGACTGCTTTCTATGATTGCTGTGATTCGATGAAGCATTGAAAACAGCATCATAGTAGTCTCTAGAGATGCCCCAAAGCCTAGGATGGACACTGGACAATTATCACCAGTAACTGCAGAAAGTGGCATCAACTGGTACCCTGCTGGTACCCTTCTAACAATGCCATGGCCAGGATCTCCAAGATGCCTTCTTTTAAGGTTAGAATAGCCGAAAGCCAGGTTAGGGGTCTTCATCCTGACCTGCCTTCCCAGGGTATGTCCAGTACTTTCCAGAATGAACTGCAGCTCAGAGCAAGTTCGCTTTCCTGATCAGCCTAGGATACAGAACATTTCCTTGCTAACCTCTGCCTCTGCTTTCTCCCTCATCATGTCCTCCTCCAGCTAGTACGTACTGGGAAACATCTGCCATCCCTCCTCCTCCAGCTAGGATGGCACATGTCCATGTCTGCCATTCCTCCCATGTGGTCCTGCCTATGCCTTTCTCTTGTCTTATCTCTCAGCCCCTCAGAAGGAGGAGCTCTGTCTCCTCTGATCCTTTCCGTGCCTAGCAGAGGGGCAAACACATAATGAGTGTTTAATGCACATTCATGGGTCAGCCTGACAGTTATATCCCGGCTTTTCCTCCCCGTATTCGAGTGTAAGCTCTAATTAAGACAATTAACTGCCTTTATTGGGTTGTAAGGGGATGTTTTAAAATTACAATAGCATGTTATTGACCAGAAAAGGCCCTTCCCTGCTCAGAAACCTTTAATGGCTTCCAATTGACTTGAGTACAAACTCGCAAGTCTTTCCCTGGGTTACAAGGCCCAGTACCTGGCTGTGTTGTTAATTTCTATACCGGCTATTCTTTTGCTCCGACCACTTTTGAGACACCTCAGTGCTTCATTTGTTCTTCCTCTGGCACTGGGGGCTGGGGGAGGGTTGAACCAGAGCCCAGTGTGTGCTGGGGGAGGGGTGAATCAGAGCCCAGTGTGTGCTCTGTGAACACTCTACCACTGTGCCATTTTTAGTTCCTCAAAGCCCACACCCATGTCAGGATCTTCCTCTAGAGCAGTGACCCCAATCCCACTGGCCTCCCCACTTTGTCTACCTCAGTTCTGATTATATTCTCAGGGGTTATGCAACCCCATCTCATCCAGCAGCACCTTCCTGAATGCCTAGTCCAGTGGTTCTCAAAGTTGGATGTGAGTCAACATCTCAGGGGCCTTCTGTTTCAGTGAGTCTAGAACAGAGTCTGAAAGGCTTGATTTTTCATCTTGTTCTTGATCTATGTTGTTCCTGGCCTAGGGATCATACTGAGAACCATGGCTTAGACCATGGTCTCCTGTTAGTATTCTCCTCACCAGATCAACTTCTGAAGGGCAAGGATGTGGTCAAATACATGAAAGAAAATATCTCATATCCATGCCACTTAGTTTCACCAAAGTCCTTTTGCACCTGTCTTGTTTGAACTCTCAAAGGTTTCCAGGAGTCAGGCAGAGCATGCACGGACGCTCCTGTTCTGTATTCAGTCCCTTAGGATTCGGCTGGCTCAGGAACAATACGGAAGGGCTCAGGTATGGTCAGCTCATATGGAGGGTAAGTAGAGCGATGGAGACCCCATAGCATCTTTGTGTGTTTCCAGCCAAGAGAGCTTTGTTGTTACTATGTCCTGGCTATTGTCTGCCTGCAGGAGAATAGAGAGAACAGAACAAAGCACTCATTGATTCTTTTTCTCTTCTGTCCCTTAGCAAGCCACGTGGGACTGAGAAATGCTGCCTGTCGGCTACATTTACCCCATGACCAATGGCACCAGTTGGATCCCTTGCGGCAGGTATGCTAAGGTAGCTAGTGCATCCAGGACTAACAGGAGCACACAGGGCCTTAACTCTCTGCAGCTACACAGCCTCGCCCAGTTAGCCCTAATCAGCAGGTGTGGGTGGGCTGTTGAGAAGCCTGGATGGAGCTTTTTTTTTTTTTTTTCTTCTCTCAGCTGGAATCCACCTGGACCTCTTAGCATTACCAGGCTCAGAAAACAGATGGAAGGCTTACATAGCATCACCCAAGATGGGCCATGCCAGCCAGATGTGACAGTGACAGCTGCCGTTTGCTCTGTTCAGAGATGTGGAGGAGGTCCCTACACAGAACTGTCAACCCCAGACACAGACACTGGAATCGAATGAGCAGCACAGCGCAGCAGAGAATCCAGCAGTGCTGGGAGTCTCCTTGACAAATGTTCCCTTCGCTCGAGTCACCTACAGACAATTCCTGGTGGCATCCGACCCAATGGGTGCATTTGACAGCTGTTGTGGGTGGACTGTGTCCCTGCAAACTTGTGCTGAAGCTAAGTCCCCTGTGTGAGTATGTTTGGAGCCGACACCTTGAGAGGTAGGTCATGAGATAGAGCCCTAATCGGTAGGGATAAGAGCCCAGCAACAGCGCTGGCTTGCTGGCTCCCTCCTTTCCCACAGCCATCCATTTGTTCTTCCTGTGTCCCTCTGTGCATATGAACCACCCTTGCTCTACCCTCTAGCTTGGTAAATAACACTTCCATCCTGCCTGTTACTTAAGCCAATATTCCAGGCTTCATCCTGAATGCTTTTATGTTTCCCTGGATACTCATCTGGAAGCAAGTAGCATTGACTGTAACTCCATACAGGCCAGCCACTCTCACCCACTCACGGGTCCCCTCCCTTCTGCAGCCTGATCACCCCTCACCTGAAACGTCTTCCCACCTCCGCCCTCCCCCCAACCTGCTCCCCATTCGCAGTCCTCAGCGGTCTTCCACATGTCCTCTGCCCGCTCCATCCTCTGCAAAGGCCTCCCTTTAACGTTGAATAAAATCTGGTCCCTTCCAATGGCCCGAGGGACCTGCAGGAAGCCACCTGCCTGGCTCCCGCTCCTCTTTTCTCTCCTTGGCCCCTCCTCGAGGAAACGCGTCTTTCAGATTTCCAAGCCCCTCTGCATAACCCTTACCCCTTGTGCCCATGTCCTACCCTCCTGCACCCACTTCTGGTTGAGTCTCTCCCACTCTTCTCTGGCCAGTTTAATTGCCACTTCAAGGAGCCTCTCACCATGCACAATACTTCTACAATATTTTCTGTATGCACTATCATTTGTGGATTACTATAACTTATTTTCCTAGCCACATACTGTGAGACATTTTAAGGCTGTTTTTGACTTTAGCATAGTAATCCTAAAGTTAAATATCTCAACTGAATCTTCTAGCATCCTGCAAATATTCCCTTAAAATAAACCAATAACATTTGTACTTAATTTTTATTTATGTATGTGCTATTTACCTAGCGCCTCTATACCACAAAATATTCCAAATGCTTCTCTAATAGCTACATCGATATTGAATACAGGTTTTGTGGTTAAGTGTGGTATGTGTGCATTTCATTCTGGCGAAAGCACTTGGTGCGAGCACTAGCCTCTTTCCCTACTTAAGGCTTTTCCTCTTGACAAAACTCTAAGTGTTCAATATGGTGTCTACCTTCTCCATTGGACACTGACTCTGTGAAAGTGAGTAAGATGACTTTCTTGCTTCCACTGACAGCAACATAATCCATCTTGTTTCTGGGGTGTGGGTTGGAGTGTGGAATTTTAAAGGGGCTCAGTACTTAATCAGGGAATGGACAGGCACCGTGGCCTCTTGACTTACAGGGTCTCATTTCATCTTCCAGGCTCCCATATGAAAACACTCTTCTTTCTATAACTGAACACGCCAAGACACATAAGTAAAGAGTAAAGCCTAAGCCTGCAAGAATCCTGGGCTATCCTGGTCCTGTCTTTCAGTACTGCCACCTCAAAGCACAGGTATCCCTGTCTAGGCAGCGCTGTGCTCCACATGGGTGGAAAATGACACAGGAACAGTTTCCCTTTCCTCTTCTATCAAAAGATGGCTGCCCCATGCCCCTGGGGATATGGAAATGTAAAGATGAGGCCCCTGATTAACAGGTCTATATATAACCTTTAATTAATTGGTCAGCATCCAAGGATTACACCCTTGAACTTTAGGAAAAATTAACAGAAGAGGTTCTAAAAATTAATGAGTGGAAATCAGCATACTGACAGCTGTCTCCACGTCCCCTTTCAAGAAGTGTATACAAGAAAGGAAGTAGTTCTTGCATTAGAGCCACAAGGTCAGAGCAGATGGGATCTTTAGCACCTAAAGATCTAGCCTATGTTGTCTCAAGGAAGACTTGGCTTTTGGGTGCCAAGAACATCCCTGATCAAATCTAGTCTTCTTCAATTATTCAGTTGTTTATTTCCCTCTGATTTGCTATGTATATAGAATCATCAAATTTTTAAACCCCAAAGTACCCTAACGATCATGTTTTGTTTCTTTAATATATGACCCCATTTATTCAGATGACATTAATTTGAAATTCATGATAATTACATAAACATTGAGTAAGCAGTACTGTGGATCCTTCCAACTGAAATATGCATATTCTCTTTACTGATACGACGTCTCTTCTTACCCAAGATGTGAGGTGACTGCATGATCAGTGTATTGAAGGTCTCCAAAGGAGGAAGGAGAAAAATGGGTAACAGAGATGTGGGTAAGACCTACTCTCCCAGGTTCAGAAATGTCTGAGGACTGAATTTTGGTTCCACTACTTTCCATCCATGTGGCCTTATACAAATGACCTTGTACAAATGTTCCAGGTGCCTCATCTTTGAGGTAGGAGGCAGCTAATACAGTGAGAGGAGGGGAGATCAAATCTCCTGAGTGAAGAGCGCAGAGCTGAGTTCTCACTTAAGACCCAAAGAATTCACTTGGGACTCTTTCAAACCAGACCCCAAGGGTTTCTATATAATGTGTTCCTTCATCTAAAACTTTGAGAAAAAAATCAAAAAAGAAGGTCTATGGGAATCAAACAAATGATCCCCCTCTGACTGGACTCGATCATGCTGATGACTATAATTGAGTGTGCTCCTATCCCATGAGTTCTAAAATGCAAAGGTTCACAATAAGGGACCAAGGAAGAATAAACAGTCAGAGCATGCTGAAGCTATGCCAGAACTATTGAGATTCTTCAGCCCACAGGCAAGAGGACCTCAGCATGTAATTGATGCCCGTGAAGTCATGCCTACCAAATGAAAGAAGAATACGGAGAAGCTGAGGCTGCGGTACATTCTAGAAACTGAGGGGGAACATGCTGTCATTAAGTGAGCAGGAATCCCATGGAATCTTCTACTTCAATTATTGGAGAGTAAGTGTCTAATAAGGGATGCTGACGGATGGTACTTGATACTAATTGGCTCAAAGAGAGAATGCTTCAGCTCAACAACTACCACTAGATGTTAGAACCAGAGTGTTAACATTTCTCTCATTAAACTTTCGCCTTGAGCAGATGTAGATTCACATGCAGTGATAAGAAATAGTACCGAGATCCTATGATGCCCCCCCATGCATTCCCTCCCAATAGTGACATCTTAGATTACTATAGCACAATAGCAGAGCCAGGGCACAGGCATGGACACATTCCAACCACTCTTGAGATTCCCCTGCTTTCAGTTGTCCCTGTATGTCCAAATGCTATGGTACTTAGTTCTGTATACTTCTATTCTGTGCCATGAATCAGTTTCTGTACCCTCCAGCACCCCAAGAACCCACCTGCTGCCCTTTACAAAGACTCTCACCTCCTTCCCGCCCCCATCCCTAACACCCCGTAACCACTAATCTATTCTCAGCTCTATAATTTTGTCATCTTTCATGTTATATAAATGGAATCATAGGTGCTTTCGCATTTTACAGATAACAGCACGCAATTACGGATGAGGAGCATCCCTTGAGGTGATAATTGAAACCCCCAAAGCACATCTCTTGCTCTAACAGTAGACCGCGGGAGGATGGGCCTCGTGCAGTTGAACTTTCTGACAGTCTCAGAAAATGGCTACTTCATCTCCTTTAGTAACCTGAGTCTGGATGGCGGAGAAGGATACTAGGAAGGGAGTCAGTTAGAAACTGGATTTGTTTCCGTGGAAGGGCAACGTGCTGGGGTCAGGACCTCACACAAATCGCAGGTGTGTTGAGAAGATGCAGTATAGCAAATCGGGCTCAGGGTAGTTTTGTTTAGCAAGTGATCAGATCTGGTTTGAGCCTGAAAGAAAGTCCAGAGAGCAAGCATGGTAGCGCTCACCTGTGATCTCTGCACTCAGGAACCATACACAAGACAATCCGAAGTTCAAGGCCATCTTCACCTATGTTGTCAGATCAAGGTCACCAGGAGGGGCTTAGTAAGGGTCTGTTGAGAGCTGTCTGGAAACAAAGCAAAAACCATCTAACCAGAACAAACTGAAGAATAAAAGACCCTTGAGATTAACCTGTGTTTGCTCTTGGGAACCAGACTTATGCTAAGTGATATCTATGAAGACTTCTCCAGAGGTTGAAATGGAGAGCAAACCATTCTCAGGTAACTTTAAAAATCTCCTTCATGTCACCAGTATGTGTTTAATAGTCGAAATGTTTTCTTATCAATGAAGAGAGCTGGGAAGACACAAAAGTCTGGTGGTGAGACCATCACAAAACCACAGGTGGGAGGAAAGAACCTGAAATAGAATCACTGCAAAGAAAGGAGTTTACAAAGCATTAATGGGAGGGTATGGGCACTTGAAATATGTAAAACATCCCTGGCCACACACAAAAGCATAAGGAGCAGCAGAGTTCAAATCCCCATGGAAATCCAGACACAGTAGCAGTATCTGAAAACCTAGGGTTCCTACTGGGAGATGGGAGGTAGAAACAAGAAAATCCATAGAAGTTTGTGGCCAATTAGCTAAGTATAGACAGTGACAAACAAGAGACCCTGACTCAGACAAGGTAGATTAGAACCAACATAGAGGTTGTCCTCTCATCTCCAGATTTAAGCTTCAGCAGGCGCACACCTGCACTGTCACACACACACACACACACACACACACACACACACACACCATATCATATACATACACAACAAAAGTGTTGGGTTTTTTTTTTTAAGATAGAAAACAGGATTATCTACAAGTGGGAGAAAAAGGTAAATGTCATGTTGTACCCCAGATTTGTAGCCGGAGTGAAGAGGAAGCTCAGAGACAGGAGAAGGTTTGTCATGAAGACAGGGACATGCAGGGGTACAGCCAGACGCAGGAGAAGGTGGTTTCTCATGTGGACAAAGTGGTGCAGGGGTCCTTTTTGTACCACGAACAGACTGTTACTTGGCCACAGCTGTGATCAAAACATCTGAGAGAGCAATGGAAGGAAGGAAAAGTTATTTTGGTTCACAGTTTCAGAGAGTCTAATCTATTGCACGGCTTCATCCTTAATATTACAGCAACAGGAATGTGGCCCCCCAAGGAGGGTAAAGAGAGGTGGGGATTATAGGAAGAACAGATATGCCTTCAAGGTCCCACCCCTCCCACTTCTTCCGCACAAGGCACACTACCCAAAATTTCCACCACCTGAAAAAACAATGTCACTTGCCAGGGACCAGGCATCTAACAGATCAGTTATGGGCAACATTTCCTACTCGAACCACAACATGAACATGGGAAAGTTGGGAAGTGCAATATGCATCATGGGAAAGGTAACAGCTAACAACAGCAATCTGGGTATCCTGCTCCTCATAGATATCAGAGTGGATTTCAGAAGGGGAAACCATGTAAGGCCTTAGAGTTCCCACAGGAAGAGTGGATAAGAAGTCAGAACTTCTTAAGTCCAAACTTCTCTGAGATGAACTTTCTTTTTTTTTTTTATTGGATATATACTATATTTACATTTTATTTCCCTGTTTCTGGTTCCCTGCCCCCCAAAGGTCCCACATGTCCTTCTCCCTCCCTGTGTTCCCCCATCCACCCCTTCCCACTTCCCTGTTCTGGTATTCCCCTACACTAATGCTTTGAACCTTTCCAGAACCAGGGTCCACTTCTTCCTTCTTGTTGGACATCAATTGGTGTGTGGATTGTGTCTTTGGTGTCCCAAGATTCTAGGCTAATATCCACTTATCAGTGAGTGCATACCATGGGTATTCTTTTGAGACTGGGTTACCTCACTTAGTTGTCGGTCGCGTCTATCTCGCCAGCAAGAAGGACACGAGACAAACAGGATCCTTCCACAGACGTTTATTGCGGGGTTGATTGCAGAGGCGAAAGACCCAGAAAAAAGGAATGGTGCTGCTTAAATAAGCCTAGGCTAGACGTGTTTCTACCTGATTGGTGCACGCCACGATGCCTCATTAGTATGCTCCGGGACTGAGCTGCGACCCGCCAAACCTCTACCCACGCATGCGCAGTAGGGCACAGAGTGGAGTAAACAACAGCACATCGCTGATTCATCACAGGAAATGGGCGCCATCTTGTAATGGCAAACATGGCTTCCTACACTTAGTATCATGTTCTCCAGCTCCATCCATTTCTCTAAGAATTTCATGAATTCATTGTTTCTAATGGCTGAATAGTACTCCATTGTGTATATATACCACATTTTTTGTATCCATTCATCTGTTGAGTGACATCTGGGTTCTTTCCAGCTTCTGGCTATTATAAATAAGGCTGCTATGAACATAATGGAGCATGTATCCTTATTGCATGCTGGGGAATCTTCTGGGTATATGTCCAGGAGTGGTATGGCTGGGTCCTCAACATGTAAAGGAGACTTATGTGGTGCTTGTCTTCTGTATTAGATCATTTCACTTCATATAATGATGACCAGCTGTATCATGTCTCAGTTGACACTATGTCATCAAAGGGAAGGGGTGTGTGTGGGGGTGTGTGGGTAAATGTGCAAGGCATGCTGGGGAGGATAAGAGGACAACTTGTAGGAGTCAGTTCTCTCCTTCCACCATGTTAGTCCCAGGAATCAAACTCAGATTGTCAGTCTTGGCAGCTAACTCCATTTCATGTCCTCAATTGCTAATGAAATTCCTAATGAAAGAACTTTTGATAATATTACTGGTGTGTTTGTTTGTTTGTTTGTTTGTTTGTTTGCCTGGTTGCTTGAGAAAAGGCAACTTTAGTAGTATCTCCCAAATTCTATTATAGGTAACATTTAAGAATGTTACTTAAATGTTAAGTATTGTTAAGAATTCTCTTGCTTAATAATGAGGAAGGGCAATCTCTGGGCTTCTAACAGCTAGGGCAGAGGAGCAAAAAGCAGATAAGAAGCCAGGAAGACAAGGATAGGAACAATAGTGGTTATCAAGTTTTCTTGGAACATTCAAGCAGAAAAATCAATAGGGAAACTTTGGAATGAACTGCACTTTAAGCCCAAGGGACCTAGAAACACATGCAAACACTCAACAGCAGCAGAATGAGCACTCTTCTCAGTGCATATGAGATATTTATTCAGATAGACCATATGGTTACACCGTAAAACAAGTCTGAACACATTTACCAAGACTGAAATCTTATTGAATATACTTTCTGACCACAATGATATGAAATCATACATCAATAATAGAAGAAATTTCAGAGAGTTCAAAAATATATGGAAATACAACATGCTATTGAGCAGCCAAAGAGCGAGAAGAAAATCAAAGCAGAAATTTAAAAATCTCTTGAGATCAAATTTGAAACCTAATATACCCAAACTTAAAGAAGAATGCAGAAAAAATTACTTTAAGAGCTCAATATTGTCAATAAACACCTATATTTAAAAAAAAAAGGAACAAGGCCACATTTCAGAGGCAGAGGCAGACAATTCTCTGAGTTAAAGTCCAGCCTGATCTATGTTGCAAGTTCCAGACCAGCCAGGGCTAAAGAGTTAGACTCTGTCTCAAAAAGCAAGAAAAGAGAAAAGAAAGGAAAAGAAAAGAAAAGAAAAGAAAAGAAAAGAAAAGAAAAGAAAAGAAAAGAAAGAAAGGAGAAAAGAAAAGAAAAGAAAGAAAGGAGAAAAGAAAAGAAAAGAAAAGAAAGAAAGAAGAAAAGAAAAGAAAAGAAAAGAAAAGAAAAGAAAAGAAAAGAAAAGAAAAGAAAAGAAAAGAAAAGAAAAGAAAAAAGAGTGGGGTGTGCACAATAGTAGAGCACTTCCCAGGTACATAATAGTCCTGATCCTGCAAACAGGAAAAATAAAATAAACATTCTAAAATATGCCTTAAGGAGCCATAAAAAGAAGGACAAACTATGCCACAGTTATCAAAGAGAACAATTGTACCTGAGCAAAATTAAATGGAAGTGTCTAGAGAAACAGCAGAAAAGGTCAAGGAAACTGAGAGCTTGTAATCCAAAAACAAATTGACAAACCTTCAACTAGACTAAGAAAAAGATGGAGAAGAACTAAATAAAGAAAATCAGAATGAAACAGGTGACTTTACATGTTACACCACATAATATGACACAGGATCATGAGCCCTTATGAACAATTACATTCCAACAAATTGAATATCCTAGAAGTACTACATAAAAAGTGCAGACTGGAGCGTTCAGTTTACAACCTGCCCACATTGATAATTGACTTTTGTTACCAATTCTTAATAAACAAATGACTAGGAGAGACAAATCAGTAATTAAAAAGTAAAACTGCAATCAAAGAAAACTCTAGAATACAATATCTTACTGACAGAACTCTACTAAACTTTTAAGGGCTAGTACCAATGCTCTCAAAGTCTGCTAAAATATTGAAGAAGATGTACTATTTCTAAATTCATGACAGAAGGCCAGAATCAGTATAACAAAGCCAGACAAGACCACTTCAAGAAAATTATAGGTCAATATCTCTGATGAAGAGAGATGAAAAATCCACAGTAATTCAGGAGGAAGATAAAATGGACAGGATGTGCCCATCAAATTGTGGCCATAATAATCATGTTTATACCCATGGATCAGCGTTGGTCTTAGAAGCACTGTTTTTCATTGGGTACGATAACTATAGAGACCCATCACTGGTCAAAGTGCTAAGAAGGAATGACATTTCTATATCCCTCTCCAAGGTTCAGAGGAAAACAAGGTGGATCGAGTACAAGAGCCCCAGAAGCAGTAGAGTGGCATATGGTGGGTCACCTTTGCAAAGTGACATCACTGGTACACTGGTGATCCCACAGCATGTGTGATACCTGCACATGTGTGATACCTGTGCAAGAGTGACCTGTCTAAATGCTGTCATGGGGAGAGAGAGAGAGAGGGAAAGGGCTGTTGGTCATCCCCTAGCACACGCGTGTGTATGCACACACACACACACAAACACAGCAGATAATGGTAGCTTGAGGACGATCACAGGGCTCCACCCATTCCTAGGGGGAGGGGCCATAAGGTTCCACCCATCTATAATATCTGTGGTCACTGAATGGTCAAGGGAAGAAAAAAGAGATCTTTTCTTCAGGAGTTTAGGCACTGGTAGGGAGCTGATGTTCCCATAAATAATCTTTTACCCAGGATCCTGTAAACAACCCTAATAAAACTCACTCGGTTATCAAAAACCAAACAAGCAGAGGAGTAAATAAGATATAAAAATGGAAGTGGGACGAGACAGGAAGAAGAGGATCAGTAGAAGTCAGAGGACAGAGAAGGTAATGTGTGACTGAGATAGACGCATATTATATAAATGTATAAGGTAACACCAAAACCCACTATTATATTTAATCAACATGTTACTACAAATTTTAAAAAAGAAGTATAAACAGTACTAATAAGCTAATCTAATAACATAAAAGAATCGTTGATCAAAATCAAATGGTATTTATCTCATATGAGCAAAAACAGCTCATAAATAGAGATGAATAAATGTGAAATGCTACAATAAGAGGTCAAGTCACACTCATCTCAGTAAAGAAAGAAAGAAAATGTGATAAAATTCCACATTGCTTCCTAAGGAGACTGCTTGGCTCTTTGGGTGGAGGAGGACATACTGCAAACATTCAAAGCCCATGTGACAAGCCCACTGCTTGCCACGTGTGTCCTATGAGGAAAAGCTGATGGCCTTACAGACAAGCATGCCCACTCTCTCCACTCCTGTCTGACAAGGCACAAGACACAGCATGGAGCAAAGAGAATAAATGAACGAATAAGTAAGTAAGTAAATCCAAGTACAAAAGGGTGGCATTAAATTGATAGTACTTGTGTAAAATATCATGTTCAGATCAAAAACAAAATCTAAGGATCCCCCAACAGTAAATAGTCAACCTGATAAAGTTGTAAAAATACAAAATTAACACAAAAATCAATGGCATTCCAAAATGAAAAAAAATTAAAACTTTGGAATATGAACAAAACATAAGAGGTCAATTTAACACAAGATACAAAATACCTACACACACACACACAAAAAAATATCACTGAGGAAAAAAGTTAAGGAAGACACACAAAGAAATGCAAATAATTTGTCTATTAAAAGAACTGGTATCTAAAAAAAAAATCCATAATACCTAAAGCAACTTACAAACTCAAAGCAATCTTTATCAAAATTGCAGGGACATCTTTCAAAAAACAGGAAAAAAATAATCCTAAAAATTAATTTAAAACCACAAAAGACCTAGAATAACCGACCTTAAGGAAAAAGAAAGAATGAAAAAAGAAAACAAAAATAAAAACCAAAAGCAAGGGTGAAAACACTGTAACATCCAATCTTAAAAATCTGTTACAAAGCTATAATAATCAAAAAAGCATGATACCAGCAGAAAACACGCAGACCAACTGCAGAAACAGTGCCCAGAAATAAATGTACGTCTTTGGCTAAGAACCTATAGTGAGGAAAGTAAAGTCACAACAACAGTGTAAGGGAAAAATAAAATCCACCTTATTCCCTTCATCTAAAAAGCAACTCAAAGAGAATTGAAGACTTAAACCCAAGACTCTAAAACTACTAGGAGAAATCACCAGGGGAGAAGCTTTCTGACACTTGTCTAAGCAAAGAGTATTTGGATGTGATCCCAAAAGCATAGGCAAAAAAAGTAAAACGTAAACCACAAATTGGATTATATCCAAATAAAAGACTATATGCAGCAAAGGAAACTTTAAATGCACTGAAGAGAAAGCCCATGCCTGAAGAAAGTATTTATAAAACCATGTGTCCCATAATGGGCTAATATGCTTATATCTACATATGTCAACCAACTTAAGAGCAAGAAAATAGATAGCCCAATCTTTTTAGATTGGGCAAAGGATCTGAAAAGACATTTCTCATGAGACAACATGCAAACGGTCATAGGTATAAGAAAAGGCATGGAAAAAAAAGAAAGAAAGAAAGAGAGAGAGAGAGAGAGAGAGAGAGAGAGAGAGAGAAAGAAAGAAAGAAAGAAAGAAAGAAAGAAAAGGCAGGAAATATCACTAACCAGCAAGGAATGCAAATGAAAGTCACATTAAAATATCACCTCTCACCTTTTAAGATCAGCTACTGTGAAGTGAAAAACTGTAGACCTACTATGTTGACTATAATTTAACTGGACAAGGAATGAACAGTCTGAGAGCTGAACAGTCTGCAGACCCTGAAGAGATGCAGAGTAATTCTGGAGTGCCACGGGGTGAATAGTGTTTATGGAGAGACACAGGAAGTAAGGTACACGGGTAGCCTATGGGTGAAAACTTGGATTTGCCGTTTTGAACGGGTTCTGAATCGATGGCTTCCTGTGGGTGACTGAAGTGGAGCTGCTGTGATTGACTGCAGATGAGTTACCCGTTACCAAACTATTGACGGTCTTTACATATCAAGCTAAGTACAGGTCATTACATTTGGAGGAACAGGCCAAACTTCAGTATATATGAAAGCAGCTTTAGGCAAATTTAATGAAGCATAATGTTATTACAGAATGGAAAAGAGACAAGGTGTCAATGAGGAGGAGGAGGATGAAGAGGAAGAGCAGGAGGAGGAGGAACGGGAGGAGGAGGAGCAGGAGTAGAAGGAGAGAAAGAGAGGCCATGTCCACTCTTGGGCGGGGTGTGAACTAGTTCAGCAACTATGCCAAGTGGACGGAGAATTTTCTCACCATAGTACAGCTTAGTGCTCCTATGACCCTATAATTCGGCTTCCAGGTTTATAGACAAAGGAAAAGAAGTGGTTGATCATGATCATACAGAAGAGTGGGGATTCAAAGTCAGGTCTGTCTAACTTGTCTGTTCTGTCCCTGGCTACCAGTTAGGCTAGGGTTAGGGTTAGGGTCAGGGTCAGGGTCAGGGTCAGGGTCAGGGTCAGGGTCAGGGACAGGGTCAGAGTCAGGGTCAGGGTCAGGGTTAGGGTTAGGTGCAACATAGCTGTCCCCATTTCTACTGCACTACAATCATAGTATCTATACCAGGTGTCCAACATGCTTTGATCCCCCTGCTCTGGACAGCCCAGCTCCTGCTGTGTGGGTCTTTGGTGAGACTCGGCGCCTTGCTCTCTCAAGTGAGAACTTTCTCTTTATTCCTGCCTTTTGTCCTTGGTCTGTTTCCTGTACAGCAGTCATTTTGATATTCTGTTACTTCCTCTTCTGCATAGTTCTGTGTCTCTTCCAACCCCTATGATGAATACCATCATGACACCTGACATAATATCTTTCTCTTTTACCATTTTTTGATAAATCCTGCTATGGTTCCTATCATATAGTCAGTAAATGTTTGTTCAATAGTTGCATAAGTAAATGCATGTACTTGCATTGTATTTCTCCACTGTACTAGCTCATTCTATGATGGAGGTAAAGAACACAAAGAAAAGGAGAGAACAGTTAAATCTATCAAATGGGCCAAAGAGCTTACTCCTCACATTACCCAAAGGGCTCCTTGCTGTGGTGTCTCCAATGACAAGAGAGTGTGTGACCTGTGTGTCTGTGTCCTCTTTAAAGAACAGAACTTTTCCTATAAGAAATGCGTGTAGAAATAGCAGTTCAGTACGTCAGTCACATGGTGATGACAAACACCTTCAGGCTGTCCTCTGAAGGACACTAGAGATCAGGCAGGGCTGATATCCATCAAAGGTGTCAGAGATGTCAGCCAAGTCGTCTCAGCCTTACTCTGGCCTAATGCTACTGAGTTCAATGCCTTTGTCCCTGTCAGCCCAAGGCAGAACTCTACAGGCAACAATTAAATCCACAGAAGTAGTGGCTGGGGAGGTGGGGTGGTCAGGCTCAATGGAATCTGTCCAATATTGCCAGGACCTCCTTGCCACTCTACGGTGACCTGCCCCAGGCATATGCACTTGCTGTTTTAGCACCCTGCTCCCTCTGAGCATGAGTCAGAGCTGTTTTCAAGGGAATGGTATTAGCATGAGGGCAAAGTTACCAGGAGCAGGAAGGAGACAAAGGAGCAGGAAGGAGAGGACCTTTCTCTAAAACCTAGGGCAATACTTCTTTGGTTTGGCTAAGAGCATGTTCCTGCTCCTAAAGTTCAACTTTCCTGCACTCAAGTTTCTAGGCTAGCTCTGCAGTCATCTAAAAGCAATAGAACCCAACACCAAACCTGACCTCCCCCATCTGACTCCAGTTAAGTTCAGCATCACTGGGACTCTACTGGGAAATTCTCGTCACGGATGTTATAGATGATGCAGGTTTTCTATTGCAGTGTGAGTGTATTAATTACAATCATCATGGTTTTCATCATCGTGGCCATAGTTGTCGTTGTCGTCATCGTCATCATCATCATCATCATAATCATCATCATCATCATCATCACTGTCCTAGGATACCTAAAGTTTTAAATAAACCCTTAACATTTTACTAAGCACCTTTGGAAAGCCAAGATCACATAATTCCAACAGTTGCTGCCCTACTTTGAACACAAGAAATGTATTGCCAAGAGTTTTGTCACACTACTTGAGAATCCAATTCACACACGTTCCAACCCAGAGGAATATTTTGCTAGGATATACACTGTCTAACAGAACATAATAACAGGTGACGAGCCAGGCATCCACAGCACACAGGATCTGGGATATGAGCAGCCCTGGGGAGCCTGTCACCTTCTTGGGTTTCTAGTCTGCTTTATTAATCTCTCATTATTTGATTGGCATCCTCTGGCACTCACACTGAATTTCAGAGTGTTGTACAAAGCCATCCATATATCTAGACACTCATCAGTTCTCTCTTTATATTTATCCTCTGTACCAGAAAACTTTCTTCTATCCCAAGACTGCGGAATAAAGAACCGTTGGCTCATCTGGGCTCAGCTAGCCATCCTTAGGGTCCCTCTATCTGCTGTCCAAGTACAGTGTTTGGGTTCGTGATGTAGGAGGAGTTAGGAAGACAGACAGTCTGTCTAACATGAAGATTTGAAAGCTGGAGAGATAAATTTACTTGGATGATGTGTGAAACCACCCAAGATTTCTATGTGGCATATAGTACCTCAAAAGCTAATTAGTGTTATTATGCTGTTGCTATTGTCTAAGACCATTGTGCATGCAATGCAAGAGTCAGAACCTGAGACCTAGTTTCCAAATGCTCAAGGTGTTTCTTCTAGGGCCCTAGGGTCCCAGGGAAAAGACTACCCTGTTTATTCAGGTATGTCTTTGGCATTCATCCCTATGCATTATAGGGACTTGACATTTGCATATGTTAGGTTAGTGGTTGTCTCTATCTGTAGAATCATGGCAACATCAGCATCTTTCTCTTCAGCACCAAAAAAAAAAAAAAAAAAAAAAAAAGGAAGCCAAGGACATGAGCTGGGAAGATGGCACTATGGATATGTCGCCATGTAAACAAAAGGATCTAAATGCAGTTCCCCAAAACCCATGTTTAAAAAAAGGTTAAAAAAAAAAAAAACAGCATGGAGACAGGAACCTGCAATCCCAGTTTAAAATCAGATGACTTCCAGATGCCTACTAGCTAGTGAGCCTAGCCTAGTCAGCTAGACTGGGGACAGCCCAGTCAGCCAGACTGGGACACACCCTCAGAGACTCTGTTTCACAAAACAAGATGGATAGCACCTTAAGACTGACAGCCAAGATTGATTTCTGGCCTCCACAGGCAAGCATATGTGTGTGTGTGTGTGTGCGCGCACGCACACACACACACACACACACACACACACACACAAGGTGGCGGGGGAGACAGACTGACAGACAGACAGACAGACAGACAGAGACTGACTGACTCCCTGACTGGTTCAGAAAAGGTTCTTCCTTCCTCTCAGGAGAGATGAGGCTCTTTACCCCATGCCCACCCTTAGAGAGCATATCTTCTTCCTCCTCATCTCCCACCCCAAGCATAGCTTCAGAAACCAAATGCACTCCCATCGGCTCTGGAAATTAGAGGGAAAGGATGGGTACCGAGCCTTGCGAGTGTTTGCAGACCAACGCTGGAGACCACGATGCACAGCACACTGGGGGACTTGAACAGGAGGAGCTGGCAGCATCCCAGGCTTCCCGGAGCACTGTGCCAACTCAGTGTGTGGCCGCACAAAGCTCCCACAGCCTACTAGGAGCCAACGGGTTTAGTGGACCCTGTCTAAGGACTGAACCTACTTGGGAGTGGAAGAATTTTTAATTTCTATGGTAATAAGGAGCTTAAATTCCATTTCTATTTACAGGCTAAACTTATGTGCTATATCCCTGTGCCCCAGGCTGATCACTATGATATGCAGATTTACCAGGGCCTGGCAGTGACTACAGAGAAACTACATGAGGAAGAATTACAGTTAGAAGATAAAAAGAACTCGGTGATTAAAGATGCTGAGAGATGCCAAAACAGAGACGGGATTGAAGGGGAAAGGCCTTAAAGGCCCATTCAAAATGAGCCAGGTGGGGGTCTATTGGAAATTCCAAACCTCTTATATTAACTGTGTGTGGGGGGGTGGCAAGGTACATAACCCCCACAGACTCCTCAGCTCCTGGAGTGTTCCTCTGCTAATCTATACTCAGCGTTAGACAGTAGTGTGCACCAGAACCCCAAGGCACCCACCCAAACTGTGCATATCTACTCCTTTCTGGAACCTACAGGCAAGCCTATTTCCACCTTTTGGCAGAAAAGACATAGAATATATTCAATATTTGAAGGATAAAATCCATTATCTGTCTGGCACTGGGTAGTAGCTTCCAGGGTGGTGGAAGGATTAATAGATTTACATAAAGAAAGCCTCCAGCCCACTCCATCTTCTGTAAGACTCCATTCTATAACAGTAGAACACTGTTTGAGGCGATTCTTCTTGAAAAAATAATCCCCATTTTGTCAAGGCTCAGAGTGAAAACGAGCATCTCAAACAAGGTGAAATAAAGTTCTTTTCTCTAGCTGCACGTTCCTTCAAGGAAGTTTAATCCTTAAAGATGTGAAGACTCTCAAAATGTCCTCCAGAGCTAGGGTAGGTGACATGGAAGAGCCATACCAAGTAGTCATTGGCACACTGTGTGACTTCTGCATTAAAAATAGTCAAAATGGTATTTCTGGATGAGAATCTGATCAAATGACAAGGTTCACTCGTCCCAAAGAGATCTTCAATGGTTTTGTTGCCACATTCATGCTATTTAACTGAATCATGAGTCACGATAAGGTTGTTTTGTCCCTGACAACTTAAGGGCTTACAATTGTCCCACAACTTGGGATCTTTATTTATTTCCCTTTTGGAGAAAGGGAAACACAAGAGAATCCGAGAAGTGGCCTGGAGCCACAAAATAGCATAACTGCCCCACAGGAAGGGAATGGGGACCTGGAAGCGGAACTTCCTGGATTCCAAGCTAGGGCACCCTAGCTGCAGTCACAGCTCTATGTGACTTTGGATAATGACTTATTCCATGGCCCTTCAGGCTCCTTGTCTGTAAAACAGGGGGTCTTGTACCTAACCTTCACAGCCCCTTGGGTTGTTCCAAGGATCTAATCTCCCAAGACTCTCCCCTTATAGAGATTATACACTTCAGGGAAAAAAAAACAGACACAAGTTATAAATAATATACAATATACACAAACATATAGTAAGTGTATAGTAATCTGACATGTCAGACATACTGCATGTCACATTAGGGTTCTTGAAGAAAAGGTGAAGCAAGGAAGGCTAATCGAGCTTCAGGATGTAAATGAGATCGAATCTGAGTAGTGGAGACAAGAGAACTCACTCGGAAAGTTACCTTACGCAAAGCTTTGCTGTTAGGGAGGCGGTGAGCCGTGTGACTATCTGCAGGAAGAACACTAAGCAAGAGCCTAGTGTAGTCTGAGCCTAGTGTCGCTTGTCAGGGTTCTCCACTCTAACAAATTATATCTGCATCCAAAGCAGTGGTTCTCAACCTTCCTAATTCTTCAGCCGTCTAATACAGTTCCTCATGCTGTGGTGACCCCCAACCATGAAAGTATTTTCACTGCCACTTGACAACTATCATTTCACTGCTGTTGGGAATCATATATACATATCTGATATGAAGATATCTGATATGGGACCCCTGTGAAAGGTTTGTTCAACTCCTCAGGGAGGTATGACCCACAGGTTGAGAACTGCTGATCTAAAGACAGTCACAACAGCCACAACAATATCTCCTATGCTATGTATTCTTCCTACAATGTAGCTTTGGCATTCCTTCTATCCGACAGCAAATTCAGTGTCTCCCTCTCTTGAATTGTATCCAGACCTGTGCTTATGACCAAAGTGATCCTACATAACTCCCAAGGCTGAGACAGAAAACATCCCCCTGATTATCTTAAACCATTCATTCTTGACATCCGGACACTTGGCTGTGAAGAAGCCCAGCTAAAGACATGCAGAGAAGAATGCTGGCCCTTGGCTCCAGCTGAGACCGGAGCGGACAGCTGTCACCAGCCAACAAGAGAATCAACCAACTCGCAGGTGGTTCCAATGGCAGCCAACGATTCACCTCAGCTCTCAGGGCTTCCCAACTGAAGCCTCAAACATTATGGAAGAGCAACAAAATATCTTCACTATGTCCTGACAAACTTCTGGCATACATAACCCATGTGTATAACAGAATGTTTACATTTGCTTCTAAGTTCTAGTGGTTTGTTATGTAATCATTTGCAAGCAATGATCATATGAGTATAGAGCCTTACCCCAGCTAACAATAAAGTGCTACTTTGATTTCAATGTGCCTAGTGAATATGTACTTTGCATGGGCACCTTATAGGGCTCCTAATTAATATCTTTCCAGTAGTGTCAGAGGAGCTCATTGAAATGAAATAGACAGAAAAAAAAAACTTCCATAAAATTTAAGTATCACACAGCAGTAAGAAAGAGAGCAGTTATCTAAAAGTGGACATTGTAACAAATGTTAACTACTAAAAATCACTTTAGATTCAGCACTCATTTAAGTGCTAAATCAAAGGTCTAAACATAAGAAGTGAAACAAGGCAGAAACTGTGGGTCAAGGTATACTTTGTTTCTTGCTGGGAAAGATTTTCCATATTCAGAAGCAAAGGAAACACAAAAGGAAATATTAATAGATTGGACTGTATGACAAAAATCATAAGCAATATTAAAAGACAATGAATGAGGAGCAATATCTACAGGAAAGATTATAACCAAAGAGCAAACACACAAAACAAAACCACTGAGATCTCAGATGATTAATGGGCAAAGGACACAAGCAGAAAAAAATAATTGTAAATGAGAAAGATCCAAATGGTAAATATCCAGCCTGGTGAGTTATCAGAGAGCTTCAAATTAAAATACTAATGAGGTAATAATGATCTCCATCTATAATAATAGCCAAATGACAATGAAGGTGTGTGCTGGCCTGCACAGTCCCACCCTGCTGGCAGGATTTGCTCTTACAAACCTTTGATGAAGTGAGTTGGCAACGTGCAACACAGAAGTACTTGAAAACAATTTACAGCAAATTCCCACCATTAGAGGAACAGTTGAACAAATCTTGTTACATTCATTTTAGAAACATTATGTATCTGTTTAAGTCTTGTTTACAAAGGGCTTTTAATGATGCGGAAAATGTAGTCAATTTTTAAGTAAATAAATGTATGCAAATATATTTATGTTTCTTTAAAGAAAAAAGTCTAAGACAGTGCACTACCATTACTGGTGAATGTCTTGGTGTGTTGTTGGTTTTGTTGTTGTTATTGTTGTTGTTATTGTTTGGCTCCTGTAAAAATGAAAGAAGAAATTAGAGTTCATTGGGTAAAGACACCTGTTGGCAAGCCCAATGACCAGGATTCGGCACACCCATAATAAATATGGTAGAAGGAGACAATCAATTTTTGAAGGCTGTCTTTGATAGACAGACAGACAGACAGATATGTACTATGTACAACACACACACACATACAACCACACACATGAATAAATAAATGAATAAAATAAAGATATGTGAAAGAGTTTAAAGGAATCAATTTGCATCAGAGCGATGGTGATAACAGTTTTAATGCATTGAAGAGAAAGCAAGCCCATCAATCACAGAGCTATGCCTCCTCATTTGTCCTCTTGGCCAAAGAAGCCACGAGCCTTATCCCACACTATCAATAATTACATTGCAATAATACATTGTGTGGTATGCTGCATGCACTCATGCACCTACATGAGAAAGCCTGTTTTCTCTTCTACCATCTTTTTGACAAAACTCTGGGTGTTTTCAGAAAAGAGATGAAAAAAGGATGAAAGGGATTGACTAAAGTGGTCTTAGAGCATCCTCAGTTCAGAAAAACGGATCTGGGTGGGTGACAGAGCTATAGAAAAGTGCATGTAGTACACCTGGCAGTCTCTCCAGGCCTCGATTTCAGATGAAAAGGTCATCAGACTACATAGTTACTTAGGGTTTTGATGGCCATGCATTGCTTTACAATTCTTCTTCCTTTACGATGTAGATTGGTCCTCATTTCCAGGTTGAAGTAAGCAGTTTAAGAGGTGCATAGCATCTGTCCTTATGAGCTCTCCAGAGAATTCCCAAGGACCTCTTTGGTGGTGGCTTAGGCTGCATGGGCTTCTAGCTTCTCGAATCCACGCTCTCGCCAAGAACCAAGGCGCTCATGCTGTCCACTCAGGGCTGCAGCTCTGACCACTGATTCTGATGTTTCATCAAAGTGACAGTTTGGCGCTATGGGCTCCCATTTCAAACAGGCAAGAGCTCCAAGTATCATTTGTCATGATTAATGATAAGAAGCCCCGAATCTGATGGCGTGATTTCGGCTGCCTCTCCACTGCCACACTCCAAAGACCATTCGTGTAGCCAGAATGACATGTGGAGTGTGGAGAGGCAGTGATGAGGGTGTGATGCAGGCAGTGTCTGACACCAGGTCCACACAGGCCAAGGGAGCAACAGAAGCTGGGGCGGAACTAGCCTCCCCCCTGGCACTTGGCAGTTGTAGCAGCTGGGAGTGTAAAACCCTCAGAGGTAATGAAGAGACAAAATGAGCACTGTGCTCTGTTTGTTCCAAGTCAGAGAGAAAAAGCACAGAGAAAACAACAGTCAGTGAAGCCGGTCAGGGTAGAAGAGGTCAGCCCAGAAATGGAATCCAGGAGGAACTGAAAGGTCTGAGGAGAGAATTCCACAACAGGTTTCAAAGCTGAGTCTCAAAGGAAGCCAGATGGATCAGTCAGGAGGCCATGGGGCCTCCTCATGAACTAAGCAGGGCCTGTGGAGCTGAAGCCCGCCCCCTTCTGTGCTCCATGATCCTGACACGTCAGAGAACAACAAAAGTACCCACTGAATTCTCAGTACCTAGATGGTAGTGGCATTCCTCCTAGGCCTCAAAGTATCTTTGGGCTCTGCAATGTCTCCCCAAAATAATAGCCCCTGGGTAGTAAAGCAGTTCCCTTGCACATGGGAATCTTCCTTTCAGAGGGTTAATTTCTTCTGGTGTGACTCACATTGACAGTAAGAAAAGCACTAACTCCACAAAAAGGGTCAGTCTTGAAATGAGGCCTCTAATACTAAAGAAACATTACCCAGAACCAAAGCATGAACCTGCTGATCAGATATGCCAGCCAAAGAAGGTGTGAACAAATTCATGAGTCCCCCTGCCCAGGGATTTGAACACAAAAAAGCGCCTGGAAAGGTCTGGCATTTTGACTTTGGATGATTATAGGATTCTTCTCTGTGATTTCTTTCACTGATCCCCAATCTACCACCATGACCTAGAACCAAGCAACACTTGACAACTGTCAACTTAAGCTCAGTACAGAAAATGCTCTGCTCCTGTGATGAAGGCTGACATGCTTGAAATAAAACCTCACCAGTGACAAGCTGAACCCACAGAGACTAAATGAAACATGAGACACATCAGATCAGACACTACCCTCCCCCTGATAGAAAGTGAATCCAACAGAAAAGCCAGACATTTTAAGTAAGGGACAGTGCTACAGCCCTTGCCTAAGGCAGTGGCCAGGCCATGGACAAGCCACCACTACCACCAGCATTTCCTTCAGAGGAAACTTGATATTGTTCTAATAGTTTCCCAATACAGAGTGTCCACACAGCCTGTGTTATTTCTCAACCTGCTGAGAAGAGGCAAAGCATGCATGATGTATGTTCTCAGATGGGTGAACCCAGAGATGCAAAGGAGACCATTTTTAGAAAAGCCTAAGAGAGATAAATAGTGTGAGAACACTGTCAGAAACAGCAGTCCAGCTCCCCACCACACAGAATGGGGCTCAAAGCTGGACTGAAACTTTGCATTCTGCCTAGGACTGCCTGGGGGAGGATAAGGCCTAAACAGAAGCACCCTGCCTAGGATGAGACCAGAGGGGGAAGTGACTAAGGCAGGGGAGACAATGCCAGGAAATACCACAAATACTTCAAGGTGGGCAGGACAGGGCCAAATGGCAGAGACAACCTCCCCATTCGAGTTGACCAATAATTTTAAATGTTGTGCAGGGTAACCCAGTCATCCAACTCAGGCGACCTCTGAACTCCCTGCCAAAATGTTCTTATACAGGGTATGATTTGTGAGCTCAGGGTCTCCTCTTGCCTGTGTGCTGGGGGACCCCAGTGTACATTGCAACAATAAACCTCTTGCAGATTGCAGCGATTCCTGTCTCTGTGGCCTTATTGAGTGGGGGTCTTCTGACGGACTCTTACAATAGTAGATTCTTCATTCAAGTATCGGTAACTTCCATATCAGAAGAGTCTCTGTAAATGACACTGGAAAAGCATTTGCAGAAACTAACACCTGTGAATCCGGCATCTGTCTTAGTCAGGGTTTCTATTCCTTCACAAACATCATGACCAAGAAGCAAGTTGCGGAGGAAAGGGTTTCTTCCGCTTACACTTCCACATTGCTGTTCATCACCAAAGGAAGTCAAGCAGATCCGGAATCAGGAGCTGATGCAGAGGCCCTTTTATAGTGGGCTAAGCCTACCTGGCTGTTGCCAGATAATTGTGGGGAGGAGCATACTCAGCTGTTGCCAGGTAATTGTAGGGTATAGTTTAGACGGAATGCTAACAATGCTCACACACACACACACACACACACACACACACACACACACATATGATGGTGGTGGTGATAACTATGACTGTGGTAAAGGGGACCATGTGACGTCACCTTCCTTCAGAGTATTCAATGGAAGTAGAGTTCCTGCTTTGGACCGGCTCACACGTTGTATCCCTTGTGTAAGATTCTCTTGTCTCTGCTTCCATCTTCCACCAGTCCTTGATCCTACCTTCTCCTGCGCCACCTACTCTCCCAGCACTCAGAGTAAAAGTCAGGGTCTTCAGGTTAGAAAGCTTATTGCTAATCCAACCCAGCACACTTATATCCTAAGTAAGCAGAGGCTCGCTGGTCTTTTATTTACGATCACTGTCTTCTTTGGCTCCTCTGGTTGGAGTCCCATTTTTTATGTATTAGAAATAAACCCCCATCTTTCTTGTCCTGTCCATAAGGTGAAGCTGGGCCAAAATGCAGTGGGCATCCGCCCCTTTAATCTGCTGTTCCTTCACTTAGAGCTGCACATCCACACGGCTGTCACTACACTCTTCCTACTGCTACATTAGCATCAGCCTGTCTCAACAGCACTTCTGTAAACAAGTACCCCTTATTGCCTGCTGTCCCCCACCAGGCTCGAGGCCCCTCCCATGCTCACTGCCTCACATGCTCAATGCTAAGTGTCTCTCCCTATTGTCTGCACTCCCTATGGATTGGAAACAACATCGTGACAGCAGGAAATGTTTTCTGTTTTGTTCACTGCTCTATCCCTTTTGCCTCAAATGCTGCCTGGCACACAGTAGTTATTGAAGAAATAACTGTTCATTTGCTTGTTCCGTGGGAGAGTCAGTCTGTTGTTTACAGAATGAATTCATAAGGTCTTCCAAGGCCTCTACATTCACAGAATGTAGAGCAAATTAGGTAGATTCCCACTTCCACCCATATACAGACTTTATTCTGTTATTAGTTTATAAACAAGACCGCGAGGCAGGAGAGGCATTTCATATGGTTGCCTGTGGCTTTTAAAGGAGAATCCAAGGCTTGCTCTCCCATATAGAATAACTGGCTGACCCGCGATCCTAGGGAAGCACAGTGAAAAGGCTCTACCTCCTTCTGCTTAGCTCTGGGCTTCTGGATCCTTCTTGATCCATAAGAGACAGGACCACCAGAACAGAATGAGAGTGGGCCCACCTGCTTACTACAATCCATACAGCCATTATTCTGTCCCAACTTGGGACACACGCTGAGAAGAACATTGTTCCCTAAGAATGGCTCCAGTCCTATTGTATGGAATCAAAAGCTGTCTCTTTCATTTTGTTAGATTGCAGGATAAATCAAGCCCACAGCTTTTTGTTTACCAAGAAACCACCTGTTTACCATTTGTAAAGGGACTTGATTGCCTCTAAGAAAGTCGGTGTGGGACTGCAGTTCTCTAAGCTGTGGAAGACAAGCAGCCCAGAAATCACAGAAAAGACAAAGGAGGAAGTTATGGGCTTTTGGGAAATTAGGTCTCCAGGAGACTCAGAGGGAATAATGGAAACTGTGACAAGCCAGGCCTTGCATTAAGCACACTGTTCACCGTATGCATTAACCTTACAAAACATCTGCAATTATCTGTATTTTATACATTAAGACACAGAGGTCTGAGGTCATATGACTTGCCAGAGTCAATAGCCTACAAACCATAAACTTCAAGCCTAATTTCTTTTATTAACATAGTTACTTGGCAAATCTGTCAGACTGTCCTTCTAGGTATTTTTCTAAAAACAACCTCAGTGTCAACCTTGCTTTTGATAGTATCAGTGGGTTTCTGGGTCCCTTCCCAGACTCAGAAAAGAGATACAATCACTAAATCAGAAAGCGGCAGACTTATCTGTTTCCTAAGATGCTCCTATTCATACCCCATGTAGGATACAGATAGAACACTGCCTTCAAAATTGGATGTCACCTCTGGGATCAGGTCACTACTGAGGCCTGGGAGGTTCCAATGAGGTGAGTGAGTTTCCAGGCACCATGATGAAAGAGCATCCTTTTGTGGTATTAAGGATCAAAGCACTCAAAAGATAAGAACTTGGCTCACACGGTGGCCATGGGCAGAATGCATAGATAGCTAGGCGACTAGAGAGCCCTACTACAGGCGAATGTGAGATACAGGGCTACCAAGTTTAAGTGGAAGGTGACATCAGGCTACAACGCTGGCCAGCATCCAGGATGCAGAGAGAAAGCTAGAGAGTACAGCCAAGAGATGGGCCAGAGCTAGAGGCCACATAGAAACTGCAGGCTGGCTGGGGAGAGGCCTGGCAGAGGCCTAGCAGGCAGGTAGTGGAATCTACAAGGTTGATGGCAGGAAGCACTCACTACCCTGAAGGCCTAAGCGCTCTCAGGAAAAGCACCTCCGCCCAGCATCCTCTTACTCTAGAATAACAGGTGCTCCGAAATTGGAACCAGGACATTGAACTTTCCCTTGCTGGGGGCATATACAGTTGGCTGATCCACAAACAGCCTGAGGCTCCCCGAAGTCATAGGCCTCATCCAGGGAATGGACTACTTCCTCCGATCCACATTCCTGGGTTGGACTGTTCCATATAATCTGATGTTAAAAACTTCCCACATTTACATAAGACAGTCTAAGGGAATACTCTTGTCTAAAGTGGTCCTTCCGTCTCAAAGTGGTAGTCACTAACAAGGTACAAGGTTACAATGAGCATGCGCTAACACACAGCTCCCCCTATGAGGTAGGACTGGGGTGAAAGGAACACTGAATCACCTGTGACCGTGGCTAGGAGGGCACCTCACCTCTGTGTCAGCCTCATCTCACCCTTGACTCTACAATGCTCTAGGAGCTGGAAGCCTGCTTCAAACTATTCTGTTTCAAATCCTTATTCTAATGCCTTCTCCCTCCCCAAACCTGGGACCCTCAAAGAGATGTCTTCTAGACAATGGTCCATCCAACCTACCTCAAAGGATGGGCAACTTGTTTCACCCCTTTACCCACAAAGCACAGAGTTACCAATCTTTGAAAATGCCTACTAATGAGTCAGAAGTAAGGTTGCTACACCTAAGTTATTCTTTTAGGGAAAACGTTCTCTTCTGTGTCAAGAAGCAACCAGTAAGTTCCCTGTAAAATGTGTTAAAGAGGTCAGGCTAAAACCACATGGACTGTTCTGCCTTAGAGAAGAAAGGTTTCTGAATGATTTCAAAGGGAGGAGTTATTACATCGTTGTCATCAAATGCTAATTCAACTCTCTCACCCAAGATTCCTTCTCTGACAGCCAATGTCCCAGGGCACGTGTAAAGCACATCTGAGAACCACATCTTGCACATTTCCTCTACATCTTTGCAGGGCTGCTGCCTTGTCAGAGAGAGAATAGGGAAATGCCATCTTTTCTGCCAGCCCGTCCTTAGAGAGAAGTGTGCCTCATTAACGACAAGGCCACCTAGTCATCTCTCCGAGAAAATCTCCTGGCTATGGTAAAAAGACCCATGCACTCCCCGCCCGCCTGGTCTGGGCTCTTACGGTCTGCCAGGTTCTATCTCGAGCCTGTCTGTGGACATTTCAGAATAAGCTGCGATGTAGAAATCCCTGGGAAGGCTAATGGGGGAGTCAGGAGGATGGTGTCAATCTGCTGGCCTGGGGTAGAAGGGGCCAGATCCCGTCACTGACTTGCTGAGTAACTCCATGGCAGTGATTCTTAAATAATCGGACTCACAGACTGTTGAGATGCAGATCAAAGCTACAAACCCTCCATTTGTGGAGCAGAGCCTAACGCCTTTAACTTATTGGCTCTCCCCAACCCCCAAACCTGTCTAATACCTACCTTGTGGATCTCCAGAGGTCTACAGATAGATTTTTAACTTCAGTGTTAAAAGAATAACCTAAGTGGGGTTATGAGTTCATTTGCCTCAGAAGAACTGCAGTCTAATTGCATAATATCTAATTGGCCACAATTCCCCTATGGTCTGCTCCATAAAAACTTCAGATGACTGGGGCCAGAGCTCGGGTGATATAATGTTCTAGCATGCACAAGGTCCTGAGTTTGATTCCCTAGAGCCACACAAACTGGCCAAGGTGGCACATGCTTACAAGCCTAGCACTTAAAAGAGGACTTCCAACAAATCAAGATAATCCTGGCTACATCATGATTTTGAGAGCACTCCGGGCTACAAGAGACCTCATGTCAGGAAATAAAAATGATTGATGAGCTACCTTTTCAAGGGACTCTACAAGTTCCATGCGACAATGATTTGGGGAAAAATGAGGAAATAGGGCTTTGTGGCCATCCTTTTACACTTCCCATAAAGTTAGAGCAGCTAGTTCTTCTGGCCTCGAGATGATTGAAAATCTCCATTCACGAGGTCCTCTCCACTGTTAATTTACCAGTCCTTTTGATATGGTCTGGACAGAGAGATGAGCTAAGATAGGTGAGAAGCTCCGTCCAGGGCCCTAACTGTCACACACTGTATCCGTTTCTTTTTGTTGCTGTACCCGACATGAAACAAGTCAAGGAATCAAGAGCTTATTCGGGCTTACAGTTCAATGGGGTTGTAGTCCATTGTGGGAAGGAAGGCAGAGGAGAACTTTGAGTGGCCCTGTCACAGTGTGTCATCTGTGGCCAGGGAGCAGATAGGAAGCAGGGCTGTGCTGTAACACCCACTCTCAAGGACACACTTCTTCCCTAGGGACTCTGCCTCCTAAACGTCCCACAGCCTTCCAAAACAGAGTTACCAGCGAGAAGCCAAGCGTTCAAACACCCAAGCCTCCAGGTGGACATTTCACAGTAATACCATAGCACAAGGATGCTTTGGGGCCCACCTGTATCTCAAGAGATTAAAGATCCATAGTTAATAACATGGTAAGCCACCGGCTCCCGACAGAAGTCCCTGCAAAGGGGACAGAGCAAAGCAAAGGAGAAAAGCCTTCTTGGGAAAGGGGGTGCAGTCTCCCTAGCTTTCCCCTGTAAAGCTTCCAGTTCAGGGCGCTGAGCCCTGCAGAGTTCCAGGCACACTCCGGAATGCTCAAGGAAACAGCAGGCTGCCTGGAGACAGTGCGCATTCAGTGTCACACTGTGTTACTGGAATTGTTCTGCTAACTTGCTAAATCACTATAATTAAAGCCAGGCTATTATCATTAATTATGACCTCCCCTCTCCTGATTGGCGGCTTGGTGCTTTCACCAAGTTTCAAAGAGCGGGAGTCCGCTGTCGCACAGGAAAGAGAGGAGCTATACTGTTCTGACTTTGGAGCAGCAGTGTGGCAGCATTTGGGGGCACAGCACACTCCGAGACCACAGCACGGGCCGGCTTCCCGTCTTGCTCATCCAGACACAACAGACTCGGTGACCTCCTTCTTCCCCCCCACAGGCTGACCCACGCTTTACAAAAGAGCAGGCTGAGGCTGGGAGGGCAGATGAGATTCCAAAAGCAGGTTGGGGGGAAAGTCCTACCCTGCATTTAAGTCTCTGTAAAACTTTTCCCATTACCAGGCTCCTGAGCTCCTTTACTTTTTCCGGTCCAAATGAAGCACCAGTCTCTCATCTTTTCACTTCTCTTTGTCTTAAATCTCCAATTCCTGTAATTTCCATTCCCACCAATTTGGAGAAACAATGGAGATTCACTTTCTCAACCCAGATGTCACAGAGTCCTAGGAGACAGGAACGCCATGTTTTGCTACACCCACCTATCCTGATCCTAGTTCTTTTACAGCTTGATGGAGACTCGGGTCCATACCACCACAGCACCACCCGATTTGTCCACGAAACAGGGATTCTTCCTGAAACTGTCTAAGACATACCCTCGATCCAACAGGGGTTGAGGCAAGAAGATCACAAGTTCAATAGCAGCCTGGACTGCACATTAAGACTCTGTCTCAAAGCACCAAGGAAATGTGGCTCATAGAACTCATGCGCCCCCCTGCAAGGCCCTGAGACTGATGCCCAGACTGCAAAAGGGAGAAGAAGGGAAGAGAAGGAAGAGAGGAATAAGGGGGAGGGGGAGGGAATGGATGAGGAAGGAGTGGGCAAGGGGAGGATTGGGGCAAGGGGAGGAGTGGGGCAAGGGGAGGAGTGGGCAAAGGGAGGAGTGGGGCAAGGGGAGGAGTGGGCAAGGGGAGGAGTGGGGCAAGGGGAGGAGTGGGCAAGGGGAGGAGTGGGCAAGGGGAGGAGTGGGGCAAGGGGAGGAGTGGGGCAAGGGGAGGAAAGGGAGACAGACAAAAAAACAAAACAAAAACAAAAACAAAAACAAAAAAGCAAGCCAAGTAGCAAATGGCCCCCATCCTGGTCTGCTCCTTCCGATTTTCTGTTTTGCCTCACTGCTGAACGCCTTCTCTCTTTTCTTTCACTTTTACACATTTATTTATTTCTACCTCGTCTGTATACTCATACAGTGTTTACCCACACGTCTGCATGTGTACCACGTGTGGTCCTCGTGCCCAGTGAAGTCTGAAGACGGTGTTTGGAGTCCCTGGAACTGCCATGACAGACACTTGTGTGACAGACACCTCATGGGTGCCAGGAAGCAAGGTCACGTCTTCACTGGAACGCCAAGTGGTCTTCACTGCTGAGCCCTCTCCTCGGTCCTACTGAACTTCTCAACACCCATATGAAGGTCCTTCTCCCGAGAAGCTCCCTGATCTTCTCAGGTGTCACCCCTGCGCTTTGCCCTATGACTTTCACAAACTCCTGAAGTGAGTTCCTGGAGGTGGGCACTCTAACTTGTCTGCCCCTGCATGCCCCAGAAGCGGCTAACATGAGACCAGATTCACAGGGGTGCTCAGTAGAAAACACTTGCTTGAAGTCCATCCCTCTTTTAAACATGAAAGCAGAGAAACAGAGTAATTAAAGCTCAAAGGGGTGAAGTCTGGATTCAGAACCACCCACCCCTTCAAGAGTAGCATGGAATTTTCATTTAGACTAAAATTCCATTTGAGTCCATCCATTGATAATCTAGCACACGTATCCAGGCCCTCCCCAGTCACCTACAGGTAAATCAGTCTTTGCCATAGCCTCCTCGGCTCAGCCTATCCCCATCCTCCCCACCCCACCCCACCCCACACTCCCACCCCCTACAGCCCCCACCCGCGGAATGTGGCGATATTCTGCCCGCTTGCCTTGAACATTTGATTTCACCTCCCATTTTGCCACCTGACAAACTTCTCTCCATTTAATTCTACCTCATGAATTTTTGTTGCTGGCTTGGTGACACTGTTCTTCTGTTCCATGTGACATCGACCAGGGTCACCAGGTAGCTTCATTCACCTGCTTGCTGATTTGATCAAGACAGCTAGAAGACTGGACTTAAGTGGGACCATTAGCCAAAAGTGTTTCCCTGTCTAAAGCAATCGTGTTAAGAAGCCAAGAGGAAGCTTCAGGGCCTTTTCTGACCTAGGCTCAAGGTCACGCAGGGTCACTTCTGCCAGACAAGCCTATGCAGATAATTCGGGGAGAGAAAGAATGGAGAGCTCACTGTCTCTCAATGAGAGGAACAGCGAAAGAGGAGAGTCTACATTTCTAAACAGTACTAAATTTTGGGACCCTTATGTCGACCTTGGTTCTGTGTATCCAGGGTTAAGCCTGAGGTTCTACGTTTCTGCCAACTCCCAAGTGATGCTGATATTGATATCACCATTATATCGATCACACTTAAAATAAATAAGCTATCTGCCAAGCTCTCATGCCATATTGCCCATTGTACTAAAATATCCTGTCTCTTACTGGTTTTTGTTGTTGGTCTTATTCTCTGGAAGCTTCATTTAATTTAAAGTTGAGCCAGCCAATGTTTTCTCATCCTTACAGGAAGGGCTGCTAAGTTCAAAAATCTCTATTTCAAAAAAAACCATCTTTCTGTGTTTAGGTTTCACAAGGGAGTTCCAAAATGGCTACAGGGGGAAACCTTTGGCAAATGAAGATATCAGGTCAGGAAATCAGAAAGCTTTCTGGGTATTTTTCCTGACCAATATCCACATTAGGTAGACACTGAGTCCAAAACAGAGTTGTGACAAAGAGGCACATGAGAGGTTTAAAGGCAGCATCTGTGACTCAGCTAGTGACTAACCAATAAATATTGATGCTGGGTTTCTGGTGATAAAATGTAGCCATCATCATTGAACCTTAGTATGAAGGGATGGGTCTGGGGACATGGAGCATGTGGGCCATTGATTTGTCTTATAAAGAGCCTTTTGTTTTAATGAATCACCAACGTTAATGCACCTTTACTTTCTAGCATTTATTTGCTGACTTGAGGAGTTCTGCATACTGAGCAGGGGCTGAGGGGGTAGAGATCTCTAGGTGTGGCATGGCAGTTCTGCTGTCTTTCTTACATGTTATAACAGGTCTCCTCATAAGACTCAAAATGGGAGCGGGCATTACCCTGTGTGAACTTCCAAAGACTACCACTCCGTCTCTGAACCACGCAGAGGCTCCTGGGTAGCAGTGGTCTTGAAATCTATACTGCAATTTACCTGAAAGAAATCATTAAACCTTCCTTTCAGTGTGCCTAATTAGCTCTCGCGCACTCTAATTTCATGGCAGTCAAACCTAAGGTGTCTGAGAATTCCTATTAATTTCCCACCAAAGAGTTTCCTCTTACCCACAATTTTTGAGTCTCTTACCTTCCATTCAAAAACCACTTACAAAAAAATACCGTGTTAAATGCAACTTCCTACGATGGCTTCTTCATGATCAGAAAATCGTTCTGCTAAGCATGCCAGCACACATCTGGAATGCAAGAACTCTGGAAGCAGAGGCTGGAGGATCTGGAGTTCAAAGCCATCCTCGGCTACATGGCAAGTTGAGGCCAGCCTGAACAGCAGGAAACCCTATCTTAATAACCAATCAAAGAAAAGAAAGAGGAAGCATGAGCGTGGGGGAGGGGGTGGGGAAGAAAGAAAGGAGGCAGCCATGTCTGTAGCCTCCTAGATCTGACTTCTGGCAACTTACTCTTGGTATAAAAGGAGATTTACATACTATTTGCTTTGATTGAGAGACTCTGCCAAATGAATTCCAAAGGACAGTCTCAATATATCAAACCAATACAAAGTGAGTAGTTACAGCTGCACCAAAGATGGAGACGTCCATATCTCTAACCTGCCAGAAGCCAGTGGACAGGAGTTAATATGAACCAAAAGATAACTTTGAATTTTTTCAAGGGTGCACGGTCCAACATGCTCAGAGGCATAGGTGGTGCCTTTGTGCTTGTCTTGTATGATGAGATGAAGAAATACTAATAATTATGTTGTAGGTGTTTGTACTGGCTAGTTTGGTGTGTCAACTTGACACAGGCTGGAGTTATCATAGGAAAAGGAGCTTCACTTGGGGAAGTGCCTCTATGAGATCCAGCTGTGGGGCATTTTCTCAATTAGTGATCAAGTGAAGGAGAGCCCCTTGTGGGTGGTGCCATCTCTGGGCTGGTATTCTTGGGTTCTATAAGAGAGCAGACTGAGCAAGCCAGGGGAAGCAAGCCAGTAAGTAACATCACTCCACGGCCTCTGCATCAGCTCCTGCTTCTGACCTGCTTGAGTTCCAGCCCTGACTTCCTTTGGTAATGAACAGCTGTGTGGAAGTGTAAGCTCAATAAACCCTTTCCTCCCCAACTTGCTTCTTGGTCATGATGTTTGTGCAGGAATAGAAACCCTAACTAAGACAGTGTTCTCCCCCAGAACAAGCATGTTGTATAATGTACCATATCCTGAACATTCTGGACAGATTCTCTGGGCTTGTCTGTTTTATCAATGGCAACTATTTACCAGTTGAAAAGTGGGAAGCAATAATATCCATATGACCAGTTTTCTCTTAAAGCCATTTCCATAATGACAATAATGATGGGACTCAATTATATTTTTTATTAAGTCAGTCCTGATAATAAAAAAAATTGAAGAAATAAAAATATCCAAAACCAAAGAAAAAAGGAAAGAAAAAAGAAGAAAAAAATGAGTCTGGCTGGTGGCCTCCTTCCTAAGTGTTTCTCTCTCTCTCTCTCTCTGTCTCTGTCTCTCTCTCTCTCTCTCTCTCTCTCTCTCTCTCTCTCTCTCTGTCTCTGTCTCTCTCTCTCTCTCTCTCTCTCTCTCTCTCTCTCTCTCCCTCCCTCTCTCTCCCCACTCCCTCCTTCATTAACATTTTAAAGCTCTGAATGGAACAGAATGTTTCCAGAGCCTTACAATGGCTTCTTTGCTGAGGGAAGAGAGAAAAACTGGAAGAAGATAATAGGACTGAAAGCAGGGCAGCGTCCGCTGGGAGGGGTGGGTGGAGCCCCGCAGAGGGTTGGGTCTAGTGCTCCTAGTCCTGGAAGACCAGGAGTCCTTTCACCTGGTTATGAGCTGACTTGTTAAAAGGAAAGAACAAACGGCTCCTGCGGACTGTGTTGTGAAAACAAGCTGATAAACAAGACAGCAGGACACTTACAATACATTACAGAAAATGCTAGCGGGAAAGTGCATGTCCAGAAGGTTCTAAACAAGTGATTCCAGACGATTCCTGCTTTCAGCTGAGCACCCGATTATCTATAGGCGGAGAAAGACAAGCTAGCCCCTATCTTTTCACAGGCATTCACTGTCACCACGGCCCCATGAGCCAGGCCCTCTGCCCCTTGCATTTTGGTTTAGCTGTTTATGAAAATATTTCTTTCCCAAGTAGTCAGGCTGTTAAGTCATTAGAAGAGGGCTGATCTTACAGTTGGCTCTCCACCTAAGCAAACGATCCTGAATATGTAGGTTCCTAAGGATTTTGTATTACAGTTGATTCTTAACCTAGGCAAACAAGCCTGAACATGTAGATCCCTAAATGCCTTTGGAAGAAACCTGCAGTTCTATAAAGTTCTATAAACTAGCTAGGTCTTTCCGTCTTTCTTTCCTTCCTTCCTTCCTTCCTTCCTTCCTTCCTTCCTTCCTTCCTTCTTCCCTTCCTTCCTTCTCTCCTCCTTCCTTCCCTCTTTTTTCTGTCTTTTCTCTTATTTATCTATTTCTGTCTGAATGTACATATATGTGTACATACATATACATATGTATATGTAAGTACACACGTATGCATGTATGTATAAAAACTAGATCTCAGCCTAAGGCGTCATTGCTCAGACACCCTCCACCTTCATTTCTGAGAGAGTCTCTCACTGCCCAGCTTCCCCAGCCTGGGCAGGCGGCGTAGCTCACAGATCTTCCTGTCCCTCCGCGCCCCCCCCCCCCGCCACCTCAGCAGAGCTAGAGTGAGAAGCACGAACTGTGCACACTGGACCTGAACTCAGTCTTGCTCACTGGAGCAGCAAGCACTGTATGGCCTGACCTACCTCTGGAGAGAGCCCCCTGTGCACTAGAAGACGGGGACCTCTCGCCCTGCAATGTCTTCTTCTACACACCTGTCACAGCATGCTATTTATAAGTCCTTGGTGGGTAGAGATATATCTACTTCAAGAGAGTGAAAAATCAGTCAGGCAAACTCTAAGCATGCCTTGTAGCCCTTGCATTCGACGTTTTGAAAGGACCGAGGTAGAAGAATCGAGCACCCTGGGGTGAGAGAAGAGAAGACATTGTGTGGTGATTGTCCATTTGTCATAATAGGAGGAATAAGTCCTAAGTGGTCACAATGTTGGGATTAACACTTAAGCACATTAGTGAGTTTCAGACCAAGTATTTCAGGCACACTCCTCTCCATTTGTCCTGTCACTATGGCCACAGACCATAGGAACTGGAAATGGCCTTAGGGATCCCTCTACCACAACTCACTTTTAAATGGACAAATCTAAGACCCATAAAGACCAGCTAATGGTCCTGTGGAGAACCGTAAGAACTATTAGGAGGTACTGAATGCTGATGCTGCCTGAGAAACAAGGATTAGCATTTACATCCAAGTGCTTGGGAAGACACTGGCTTGCCATCAGCCCAGACTCCAGGTTTCCCGAGGTTGGTACCAAGCCATAGGTTAAGGCTCAAAGGGATCCGGACCTGAGAGAATAGGAATAGAGAGCATTTGGGCACAGCCATACTGACATCCCGCTCTTCTCTATACAATAAGGTCAAGGGGAAGATTTATCAAAAATTTGTTCTCTAAGCCCTCATCCATTGCTTCAGGAAACTGCAGTTTGATGAGCGTTAGCCTGCTCCTTCCACACGACTGCCTACATGGATCCATGCTCTTAAGTGGAACTCTGGAGGCAGACTCTCTCACTGCTCTGAAAACATTCAGTCTTTTCCCCCATTCACCTCCCACAGGAGCCGGTTCTTTACTGTCTTGCTGATGTTGGCTTTGGTCTCACAATTTTCTCCAACTAGGATGTGTGTTGATGGGACAACATAGGTGTTCCATGCAGAGACCCCCTGGATTTTACTGCTATGACAATGTTAAGACTTAGGAAGACTAGGGAGATGACTAGGTGTTGGGAAGCACTTGTTATGTGACCCTGAAGACCTTAGTTCAGATCTCCAGAATATACATAAGAGTAGGAGAAACAGTGCACATGCCTGTGAGCCTGAAATGGGAGATGAAGACAGGGGAATCCCCGGAAGCCCACAGTCCAGATTGTATGGCACATGTAATAGAAAAATAATAGAGAGCTGTCTAAAAATAAGGCAAAAGGCAAGGGCCAACAGCAAAGCTTGTCCTCTGATTTCAACAATGCATGCACAGGGAGGCATACCGGCACTCACACATATGAACGTATGCACACAAACAACTCAACCAAAAATCAATCAACAGATTGGTGTTGCACATTCTGATGCACAGAATGAGAGAGGCCTAAAGCAGACAGAAGAACCCTGACTTCCCAGAGTGGTAGCAACAGCCTTCCCATAGCACCAAGCAGCAACACAAAGAGGCAGTACATGAAGCCATCAATAAACATTACGAGCTGGACTATCCGAACAACACAACCATGTGAAAACTGTGCCGCATGCTTCCTCCGTTGGACTGTGAGGGCTGACCTGGATGACCCTGACTGTTCACCCTGCACAGAGTCCATGCTGATAGCTTTACTAGACCATGAGTAATTCCTGAGCAACTACTGTCCCTCTTTCACAAACAAGAGAACTGAGGCTGAGCGAACCTGGAGACTAAGAACTGCAAAGGCTGATTACATGGTTGACAGGCGGCCGACATGAGACCTGGAGCCAGCCCATGCACACCGGCCAGCAGCCAGGTTTGCTGTAAACCATGTGGCCTCTGAACATTAATGGAATCAAAGGAACCCTCTGTCCTTCTTCACCTGCATCCTACCCCTCAACAGATCTTTTGTTTTTCTTCTTTAAATGAGCTCTTGGGAGGGAGAATGACTTGTGTGAATCTTCAGAGTGATATAAGTGCCCACAAGGCCATTTTGAAGAATACAGTGCATTTTTTGAGCCATTCTGTAGTTGACAAGACACAGTCAAATCCATTGTGCCCACAGCCAGATGTCCCTGACTTACAAACTCCTCCAGTCCATTCCTTGATAGGGCCCAGGAGTGCCTTCCAGAGACTTTAACACTCCCCCTCCCCCTTCCTTCCCCCCCCCCCATTTACTGCCTCATCTGTTCCAGGCCACTCCTAATGCACTACTGTTGGCCCTGCTTCCTGACAGCTTTGGAGATTTTTCTCAGGTCATGACATCTGAGTATTCCCCCCTTTACCCTCCTGTAGCCCTGGAATTTCAGCTACTTTCCATTCAGAAAAATTCTGTTCCATTTGTTGGCATCCTCATGGGCCTTTTTGCATTTAGCTCCTGCTCGGCTGCCTTGCTGATCAGGTATTTAAAGATAAGCCCGTCAGCTTCTGACCAGTGACCCTGCTCCTTGTTCGCGCTGCTCCGAGTTTCTCTCTTGCAGGCTCAGGATCATTTTATACGTTTGCAGGCTTCCAACTCACTCCATTACTCTTCCCCTCTTATCAATGAAGATAATGAATGCAGAACGTCCTGGGAAACTATAAAGGGGAATATAAATATTAGTTCTTTTTGCGGCTGTTATTGTCGCTAACAACCTCCCGAATTGGATTCACTATGATTTCACTGTGGCAAAGCATTAACTCTCCATGCTAGGAAGGGTCCCACATGCATTCTCAGGATCAAAGACACCAAGCACCAGGGATGATGCTCTCTACAGGTCTGAATTCTCTGGCATGCAGTCATGCCCATTAGGGCGTCAACACAACCAGTAATACAGGTTTCTGTCCATGGCGTCTGTAATGATAAGAATGTAGATGACTTGAATGAGTAGAACTTTTTAAATGTCACAAGCAGAATCTGAAGAACTTTGTTTGCATGGGAACAAGCACAAGGTTGAGTGCTGGGTTCAAGTCCCAGGTCAGCCTCTAGCAGAGGATCAGCCTCAGTGAAAGCAGCCTCTGCCCCTCCCCAGTTCTATCTTGTAGTCTCTCCTGAACTGAAATGGACTCTAAATTCAGGTATCCCATAAAAACCCTAAACAGAGAGCCTGTCTAATAACAGCCCTCCTGTAAAATGGTGTGACTAATAACATTAGTAATAAATGGAAGACTAGAAGGCATTACAAACAGTTGGGAAAACCAAAAAAATTTCAAATTCAAAGCAATGTCAAAGATCCAAAAGCTTTTCTTACAGTACAAAAAGATTAGAGCATACAGGCATGTAGTATGTAGATGTCCCAGCGTGCATACTCTAAGGCAAGGCCACCTCTCCCCTACAGAGCCTCATGGTAGAGGAGTTTCTGTGCTTGTCCTGGTGGCTGCTGTTGAAGTCCGGGGAAAGAGAACAGCGTGACGGCCATCAGCAAACTCTGGGGATCAGTGAGGCTGGAGCACAGCCCAGCTCCATCGGAAGCAGTAAGATCTCCAGGCAGGTGCTAACCTCCTTAAGCCTCTAGGGAATGAGAAACTGGTGGCACTCCTCCCTCGAAGGGTTCTTGTTTGGGACATATGCTAAACCAAAGTTGAAATTCAACATCATGTTTGACTCTTAAAATTATCAATAACAGAGCCAGGAGGCCAACAAGAAGCCTGGTGGCATGACTTCTAATCCAGGGCATTTTCCTTCTCTTTCAGAGAAATAAGATTTACAAATCAAGGTGAAATGGTGGTATTGATATTTCATTCCTACTCCTAAGCATCTTTTGCAATGCAGTACTTTATTTGACTCCAGACTCCCTTTCAATTCTCAAACACCTTACTTTTATATTGGGGAGAAAATGCCAATATCTGTGAGGAATAGTGATGCTTTACAGTCTCTCTCTCTCTCTCTCTCTCTCTCTCTCTCTCTCTCTCTCTCTCTCTCTCTCTCCCTGCCTCCCTCCCTCCCTCCCCCATGCACTTAAACTTCTTCAATCTTTATCCTATGCACTGAGGCATGTATTCAATGTATCTATACATATATATATATATATATATATATATATATATCAAAAGAAACTACATATACCCTTCCATTTGCATCTATGGTGAAACCTTGATATGTCCTATACTGTGTTCAGACAAAATAACAGGTGCCATTACCCATAATGCATTTTTGAATCAGGTCTTAAAACTTAATATAGCTTTATACCCGGAGAATGGCAAGACTTCAGTATGGAAGTTCTTGACGTACACACCAGGGCCACTGGCTGATTCTAATTTTCCTAGATAATTTAAAGCCTTAATTAGCTCTAGACATAATTTCTTTGGATGGCCTCCTTGTTGGCATTTTGCACTGAGAATGGGTGACATCAGAAAGTAGCCCACTCTGGAAGGAATGGGGATTCCATTAGAAAATCTTTTTTCATTTTGAAAGACACCAGACGTGAACAAGGGTTAAAAGACAAAGCTTTCCTTTAAAAAGGAATGGGCTGTGAATTGCAGGTTATTAGGACTGAATGGCTTGGCAAGGAGACAAGAATTGAGAACGGAAGCAGGAACTGGTGGCTTCCAGGACCCTTGTGTGGCTGTGAGTTAGTTATACGTAGCCTGGCTCTGCTCTATTCTGAGGTCTTCAGGGACATACTGCGCAACTGATTAAATAATGTAGAAACGAATCCGTGGGCTTTGTAAATGAGTGTTGCTTCATTGGCTATCGTTTCTTATTTTATTCTTTCTCCATAATATTTGCATTTTAATAGTCTTTTTAGTTGCTTAATTCAGGGCATCCCTTGCCATCTCAATTCACCAATTAATTGTGAACCTCAGTCTGGCCAATTCCCAGCTCATCAGCTGGCCATCATTTCTCCTAAGCCATTTTTCTTTCGACCAATGGAGTTCTGAAAAAGGAGGGCCACTGGAGTGATTCTGTGGTGACCCAGGTTCTCAGTGACTAGAGGAAAAACATTGGCACTGGTGATGAGTCTGCCTCATTTTCTGCCCTTTCATGAATATCTGCAGCAATTTGTTTTGGCACCAGAATGTTCCAGCATGGGTACTTACACGTTCAAGTAAGGGGCACTTACTAACTGTTCCTATATGCTTCATAAGCCATTCTGAGCAGGGAAGAGTAAGGTGGCGGTGGGGAAGCAGGGAGATGCTGCAGAGAGCCAGGACACGGATGGTGGACTCATGGGCTCTCTTTCTTCCCTGTACAGGTAAGGGCAGGCAAGCTTTCTACTATGGACCTATCCAGCTCTCTCTTTATTTTGTATTTTGAGACAGCATTCTCCTAAAATGTCCAGACTGACTTCAAGCTCAGTTTGTAGCCCAGGCAGGTCTTGAATTTGCAATCCTCCTGCCTTGGCCTCCAGAGTAGCTATGGTTACATGTCTGAGCCACAAGTCCTATCTCCCAAAGCTCTTATGAAGCATGAGGCCACACGTTCTTACACAGATAGGCTAACAAGATCTTTCTAGACGGAGGCTTACAGTTCTTAGGGTGCACAAAAAAAAAGTACAGAAGGGTAAAGAAGGATGGATGGTATAATATGGAAAAAAAATCTTGGAGAGTTTGAAACATCATATAAACTTAAAGGAAGAGCTTTTCCCAAACTAAAGAGGGGAAAATGGAAACTTTGTCCCCCAGAAGAGAAGAGGAAATGCCTTTGCACACCACAGAAGGGCGTGAATGACTGAAGGGTGAAGGAGAGGGTTGGTGCCATGGACTGAATTCTGTTGCCCCCAACTCATCAGTTCAAGTCCTAATCCACCATGAAGGTGTATGTGGAGATAAGACCAACAGAGTATTAATTAAGGTGAAGTTAATGTATCATTAGTGCCTACATCAGAAGACATGCCAGTGATGTTTGTGGGAGGAGAAAAAGGCATGTAAGCACCCCATGTTAAGGCAGACATCTGCAAAACAAGGACAGAGGCATAAGGAGGAATAAGCCCTGCAGCAAAATCAACCTTGGACTCAGCATCAAGAATTATAAGGAAATAAGTATCTGTTGCTTGCTCCAGCCATCCTGTCACATTTTATTATGCTAGCTCTGCCAAGCTAATGTGCATGTTCTCTAGGGAGCATACTTGTTTACCCCAAGCTATCCTGCGAAGAATAAAATCCAGATGTAGGGACCAATGTATGACCATTGTTACATCATGTAACTAGGTTTCATGTCAACACGTAGAAAATATTTGGCAGAGCAACCCATAAATAAATAATAGTAGCTTGGTCTAGAAAAAGGGAGGAGGAGCCTAGAAGATACTCTTGACAAAGGGAAACTTAAGTATAAATAAGCAGAGACCGAGAACGAGTGACCTGTATAGTTGGGAGGACTGGGAGAGAGCTGTCGGTCTGAGGACAGGAGTTCAGCACAGAATCCCTGAGAGTGGAGCTTCGCACGGTGGTAGGAAGGGCAATCCAAGCACTGCCATGGCAGAGACAGGGGGATGGCTGGAGTTCAGTGTCCGCCAGCCCAGACTATTTGCTGAATTCTACCCCACTGATTCTTTGTCTTAAAAATAAAATAAAATAAAATAAAATAAAATTTAAAAGACAGACAATGTCCAAGGAAGAACACTCAAGATTGTCTAGTCAGGTGTGTAAATTTGTACCCAAGAGAAATGGAGAAAGGGGAAGAAGGCTAACCAAGGTAGACCCAAAGGAAGGCTAAGAACTTAAGAGAAAATAAGACTGAAGTATGGGAAAGAGGGAGACAAGGCTAGGAAATGAGGAAAAGCAGGAGAGAAAGAGAAGATAAAATAAGGACTGGACGGAGGGCGATAAAAACCAGAGCACCCACATTTTGGGTTCCCCTTCCCATCTCCTTCCCCAGGCCCAGAGGCACATATTTTCCACTGATAGGAGGACTGCAAGCAACAGAAGGCAGTCTTCCCCATGAGGCTATCTCCAACCCTCCCACCAGATCTCAGATTTAGAGAGAGGGATTGGCCACACGTCGGACCAAAAGAGGAAAGAGTTTCTTTGAAACGGATCAAATGCAATTAAATCAGAGTATCCAACCCATGCACCTCTGATTAACCTTAATCTAAAGAGAAATGATTGGTGATTAAGAATTAGATGAGGTGACTAATTATATCAAGAATCTGCTTTCGAAGAAATCTCTTTTAGTACCAAAGAGAATGCTGATAAAAACAATCATGGCTGTAATGGTCCCTTTTAAGGAGAATAATTAACCTGTAATAACAGTTTTGGCCTCGACTTAAGGCCTGTAAAATAATCCTTTTTCATTAACTTCCAGTTCAATTAGCATCAATAATGAGCGCTCATTTAGACGTTACCACAGCCCCAAACTCCCTGATGGCTGAGGCTGTGGTTACTCAGCTTCCAGCAGACAGGCCATCGGGACCTTCCACCCAAGGAGCTGAATGTCTTCCAGATGGAAGCTCTGGGTATTCCCATCGCAGGGATATGGAAGATTTGATCTGAAAGTAACATGTTGCAGAGGCTGGTGAAATGGCTCAGCAAGTAAAGGTGCTTGCCACCCAGTGATCTAAACCCGATGACCCGAGTTCAATTCCCAGAACCAGGAAGGAATGGAAACATCAACTCCAGAAAGGTGTCCTTTGACCTATGGGTGTGCATGCACAAGTGTACACACATTCACATTCACACACACACATGCACACACACACGGGGGTGGGGGCTGACACTGCTGTTTCTGATGAAGAAGAGAGAATGAGAGAACAGCAGGGAGAAGCCACCTCTACCATCTCATGGTCAACTGCTCAAAATGTTTCATACCCAAAGATCTCTGTACCAGAAGGACAAAGAAATTTCTTCTGTTTTCAATTCAGACAAATTTATAATCAAGATTTTTTAAAATCTTTTTTTAAATATTTATTTATTTAGTATATGCAAGTACGCTGTAGCTGTCTTTAAACACCCCAGAAGAGGGCATCAGATCTCATTACGGATGGTTGTGAGCCATCATGTGGTTGCTGGGATTTGAACTCAGGACCTTCAGAAATGCTGTCAGTGATCCTAACCACTAAGCCATCTCTCCAGCCCTATAATCCAGATTCTTACTGTGACCATTTTAAATGAAAAGGGAGCCCTAAAAAAGTATGAGCCAGTAGGAACCAGAGTCCCTGTATAAAACCATTTGTCCTTTTGTGCCAACACAGTCTTTGCTGGGTCTACTTCGAGAGACCTGCTCTAGGACTGAAAGGTCTAAGCCAACGGATTTTCAATTTGTTAGGACTGCAAATTCCTAGGCCCCGCCCCAGGTCTGCTGAATCAGGAGCTCTGGGGATGGAGCCCAGCCAGGGCTTATTTTAACAAGTCTTCTTGGCAATTCTGGTGCATGCTCAGATTTGAATCTGAATGAATTCTGTTATTTCTCCTAAGAACTGATCTTGTCACTCTTCAGTGAGGCAGGCCTAACAAAGGGGCCACCAGTGGCAATAAAATACACTGAGCAGGGGAATGCTTCCCACTTTCTTAACCGGGGACACAGTATTAACAATTGTTCCTTTCTAGCCTCTGCAAGTGGCTATGAGGGAAGGTGACCAGAGTTTCTGTAGTCATCCGCAGCCCTGGGGGAGTCACCACCCCTGAGGAAGTGGGAAGACATGTGACTCTGGCTCCTTGGCCTTGTCATGTACTATTGAATAAACCTCAGAGCTGAAATGGTGCACTGCTTATGGCACAGCTGCTTTCAACTGGGCCTGTTACACGCAGCCTAACGCTCTATAACAGAAAGCGAATTAGATGTGATGACCATAAAATCAACATCTAGGATGCCTCAGCCATATCCCCGGCGCTGTAGTGGCTGCTCCGTGTGTGTCAGTTCGCCTCGCCGTCACAGCTGGCCTTGCTTCCTCATTAACCTAAATCACCACCATTAGCAACACCGCTCGGTAAGGCTGAACTGACCTGAGGATGTTGAAGACCCAGGGCCAGGCAAATTCCTTGGCTTGTCCAGATTAGAAAGCCTAGGAAAGCATAGACAGATTTACCCTGAGGGTGAGTCAGCTCACTCTGTTACTCACATACTAGAGAAGATGATGACTGTCACCACCTGAGGGGTGTCAGTGAAAATAGACTGCATATCAGAGAATCCTGGACACATAAATGCTATAGATGGTTCAATAGACCTATAGTGGACCATGGCAGAAAGGCGGGGCCACACAGCGAGACACACTTGCCTTTTATATCAAGAATCTACTAACCTTGGTGGAAGGCTGTTCCTTGCTCTTTTCCTTGCTGATTTTTTTTTCCTCCTTGGCCTTAGTATCTACATAGGCAAAACTAAAACACACCTTTATTTTCAGGTAAAGGGGCTTTCAAAAGACCCATCCAAAAATAATGTTTTCTAGCACCTACTGTGGTGCCTTGAATGCTGTAGGTATTTCGTCCAGTAATTTCGTTCGGCAGTCAAAATGAAAACCAGAAGCAGGAGCCGTGGGAGTGAACGACATGGCCTCATGCCCTCAACAGGGACTCGCAGAAGGTCAGCAAAGAGGTCGCAGAACATTGTGAGAAATGAAAGACTGGGGGCACTCACCCTTCACGCTCCACCCACCTCAAGACAGAGGAATGGTAAGAGAAGGGCCAGTGGGGCAGCAGTGGCACACGCCTTTAATCCCAGCACTTGGGAGGCAGAGGCAGGCGGATTTCTGAGTTCAAGGCCAGCCTGGTCTACAGAGTGAGTTCCAGGACAGCCAGCGCTATACAGAGAAACCCTGTCTCCAAAAATCAAAACACACACACACACACACACACACACACACACACACACACACACAGAGAGAGAGAGAGAGAGAGAGAGAGAGAGAGAGAGAGAGAGAGAGAGAGAGAAGGGCCATCTGCTCAGAGAGAAGTGACAGGAAGTAAAAGAGAAGCCCAAAAGGGCAGCGAGGGACAAAAGGAATAGGAGGCTGTGGGGAAAGGAGACAGACAGGAAAAACAGAGAGATCCTCACACAGCTCCACTTTGGGGAGGGGGGTGGTCAAGAGCATTTTCAGAAAGAAAAATTCCCATCTAATGGAGATGAGAAGGCAATGCAGAGTTAGAACAGGAAAGAGATCCTCAGACCTAGAACCAAATTCTGCCAATTGCTGGTCACACAAACTGGGCGGGTCCCTCAACTCTTCAGAGACTTGTATGTGAGACATGAAAATATTCCCCCACTTCATCTGGGAGAGCTAGACAAAAGCGCCTGCTGAGAGCCTGGCGTGCCATCGATGCTCAGGCCATATCAATGCCCTGTGTCCTTCCTCTTCAGCCTCTGTGAACATTATCTCCTGTAAAGTCAACTCTGATGCTCGGGCGCTGATGGCTGTTTAAGGGTATCAAGGTAATACAGCAATGCCTTCTTTCTGAAGGGGGAGGGGAGGACTGAAGCAACCGGAATGGTAATTCTGCACTCACCTTCTCTGTGAACTGTCATCAAGCCCCAGCAGAAACTTGGTGCCATGGAAGGAGGCCTGGCCTGCATCGGATCCTCTACACCAGCTCTGGAAGCCCCACTTCCTGTAATCACGTTATCTCCCAAGCAGCTCCTCTCTTGTTGGGAATCGGCTCTTTACTTAAGAAAAGCTGCAAATCAAACAACAGGGCTACCCAGGGAACTGAGGATTTAGCTCTTTAAACATTTCCTCCTATAAATATAAATGGTTGCTTTTCTCCGGAGGAAGCCCCAGCCCTCTGATCTACACAGCCCCAGTGAGGAGTCTAAGGAGATCGTCCTGTCTTCTGGAGAATGTAGCTGATCACCTAATCCCTTCCCAGCCACTCCTCTGATCTGACAGAAATAGAGGTTATTGTGTCCCTCAGTTTACAAAGAAGGGAAGAGGGAGTGGATCAGAGGAAAGAACAGAGAACTCACCAGGGAGACACAGAGGAGGGGGGGGGGAAGAATTGCTTTCAATGCAGTTGCATAATCCATAATTCAACAAGCTTTTCATTTTTCTTATCTTCTAAAAAACACAAAATTAAGTTCTAAGTAAAGTGCATAATTTATGAGAAGTCTCTGTGTTGATGACTCCCGAATCCCCAGGCCTCGCCGACTTCAGACACTTTCCACAGCCGGTCTCACATCACACACCCTCCGCAAGATGTGCCGCCTGGAGCCCGGCTACCAGCCCACCTCTCCGCTAGCAGTGGAGCCCAGTTCTTCTCCCTAACTTCTTCCCTGCTGCGATTCTCCTTTCCATTGTCAGTCTAATCTTGGCGGGGGTGGGAGGGAATTCTAGAAACACTGGATTCCTTCTCTTCTGCCTCTGACACCTTGGTCTATGAAGGGTTGTTGTGGGTTGTGGTTTGGTCTATTGCTGTATTGTAATGCTAAATTCTATACCGGAAGGTCTAGCCCCGCGAGTGACTTTTCATGTTTACAAGCTTTGTTCCTTGATTTGAAACTATTCATTAAATCACTTTGGCTACAGCCAGTTACTGGAGGGATTAGAGGTAGGGGGTTAGGAGGCACCTAGATGAAGGGGGGATTGGAGATGACGGGAGAGGAACCATGAGCACATGGCCAGAAGAAACAGCAAGTGTCTGGGGTACACCGCTGGGGAGGTAGCCAGGCCTGTAGTTAGAAGAGTAGATTAGGGGTAACCCCCAGCAATTGTCAAAGCCAAATAAAATAACCATAGTTTGAGTCTTATTTATTTGTAAGCTAGTTGGGCAATTCCTAGAGAGATGCCAGTCTTTCCTAAAAGAAGCTGAGACTTCACTGTCAGCCAAGGACAGCGACAGCGACAGCAGTAAGGGCAGGCAGACCCAAGTACTAGCAAGGCAAAGCAGGAGGGAAGCACAGTCCTTCCGGGGACCAAGGAACACACCCCCACACCCGTCCTTCCTAGAAATGCCCTCACTCATAGGCCTGCCTACAGGCTTGTCTCTTAGCTGATTCCAGATGCTGCCAAGGGGCCAATCAAGATTGACCTTCACGTTAGCATCTGCTCTGCCTTCTTTCTGTTCCTTTTAGTTTCCTCCCCCCCTTCCCTTCTTCCTCACCCTCCCTCCATCTCTTAGCCTTTCTCCTTCTGTCTTTGTCTCTCACCCCACTCTGTCTCTGCTGTGTGTCTCTCTGTCTCTATTTCTCTGTCTCTGTCTCTCTCTGTTTCTGTTTCTCTCTATTTCTATTTCTCTGTTTCTGTTTCTCTCTCTCTGTCTCTGTCTCTCCCCTTCCCACCAATCAGAAGGTGAGCAGCTTCTATCATGGTAATGATCTGAAACTTCAGAAAGCATGAGCTTTTAGCTTAATTTTCTCTGGTATCCATAAAACTGACTAACACAGAACTTTACAAAATTCTTATCATCAGGTTGAAGAGAAGGCTCAGCAGTGAAGAACATTTGTAAAGACCCCTTGCAGAGGACTCAGTTTCTTTTCCCAGCACCCACGTGGTGGATCAAAACATTCTGTAACTACAGCTCTCTCTTTTGGCCTCCACAGGCACTACACACATGTAGTATATAAATATATGTAGGCAAAATACTCAAACACACAATAAAATAAATATTTATAAAAAATGACAATGTTCTTAACATCCACAAGTTTTAATGGTTATTTGTTGACTAGAAAATTGGAGCTAAGGAAAGGGTCAATTAATATGTAAGTGGGGAAATTTGTAAGACACATACTGGGTTCCCTGGGGCTGTCAGCACACACCATGTACACACACATCCTTCTTCCATTTACTCTTTCTCTCATTGATTCAGCAAATACTGAATGCCTCTAGGATCTATCACACAGAGATGGATAAATCAGATGCTTCCTGACCCTCAGTCCTGACACTAATAGAAAGAAATCTTATCCCTGTAAGGAAGAAGACATATACATTTATGTATATGTGCATATGTATGTACACACACACACACACACACACACACACACACACATATATATATATATATATATATATATATATATATATATATATATAGTTATTTATTGAGCCAATAATTGCTTGGTCAATTTCCTCTGTCCACATGCCCAGTGTCTGACAAGTTATAAATATGAGAATAGAAAAGCAGAACACAGCAGCTGGAGTCGATTTACTATATATCAAGAAATGCCTCTCCTGTTGGGGAGATATATTTTTAAATATCTTCCCTCCTGCCATAGTCTGTGAGGTATAGTAGAGGTAAAGATTGCTTATCATAACTTGTTATTTACCAATTACATGAGAATCAGAGGAGGATCTCATTTCTCATCACCGATCTGTGAAATTCTAACTGATTCAACATCTGATTTGGGGGGACAGTATCTTATCAGTGATGTTATTGCATCTGTCCAGGAACTAGGTTAGAATCACTGGATACTGATATGAAATGGAAAGAGATGAGAACTCACTTATTTGATAAGACACAAACTGAGACTCAGGACACTCAGGCGACTTTCCCAGGTTCAAACAGGACAGCATGGCACACCCTCCAAGAAAAGCCTGATTCTAAAGTTCCTAGTACAGAGCACGCCCCTCTCCTTCCACGGCTGCCAGTCAGAGGACACAGCCTCTGCCTTCACAACTAATCACTGAGGTAGGAAGCATTTTCTGCTGTGAAGGTGAAGGATTATCTCAAGAGCTAAGACACGCTCTTCACAATTTCAGCACTTTTGATGTGAATGAAGCAGGACCTGCTGTTTCCATTAGGAATCCGGAGGTGACAGACAATGTAACATAGGTGATTTTCTAACAACTTTTAACTGGGTCTCTTGTTTCTTTTCTATGAGATAAACTCTGACTGCAGAGATGATTAGATCCTGGTAGAGTATAAGGAAAAGGGGCCACAGAGCAAAGCAACTCTTCTAGTAACATGTTTAGAGACAGAAAGCACACAGTAACATGCTCAGTGCTTTTAACTAAGTACCAAGTGTGGAACAAACCCCTGAAAATTATCTTACCCTTTCTAAAAGTGCTGCACTACACAGTAAGTGCTGAGCTGATCTCCAAGTGTTAACTGATGTCCCCCAAGGGCAGGGGACTGTGGGCTATTGTCTTACTAGATTAAGAGCTTCCCCACAGTGGACTCAGGAGCTGGGTATCCAGCCCAGAACTAACTATAGATTCTTTTTAAATATGAAGTAACCTTGTCTTCTTTCAGAGGTCCAAGGATTAAATCACACTTACAATTCTTTCTTTAAAAAACAAAAAAGTCAGGGTCAGATTGAAATCTGCTGCTTTTAACGCCAATTAAACAGCGGAATGGAGTATTACACTCTAACTCGAGAATCAGAGTTCTGTCGGGATGTACACAGTGGAAGCAAGATAACGGTCCCTCTGTTTTAGCAACAAAATGTCCTTAGTAAAATGACAATAAGTAATACAAGTAAACACACACCTTAAAGTACTTTGTATCGAATCTGAGAGGACATAGTGATTGCGAGCCTAGGAGCACCCACCACATTACTTAGACATGAAAAATGCAAACACAATTTTGGGGCTGCAAAATACTTTCTTGATGTTATCAACTGCTCTCATTGCCTCCCAGGAATCATTTACCACTTCTGTTCTGCCCTGATTTCTCACGTTTCTCTATTTCCCATTTTCTGTTCTCTGCGAGTATAAACATCGGTACTTGTGATGATCCTAAAAAGGGCTCGTGGTTCTCATAGGCTAGAGTCTTCATGCAAATAAGGCTTAAGTCAAAATTATGCTCCTTGCCTAAATATTTAAGAACATAAATAATGTCTGGGCACCCTAGCTGTCATGTTAAGCTATTTGACATTTATTGTTCTGAGGAAAAGAAAGGTCAGATGTATCAAATCTGCATTGCTGCTTCATGACATTTTTTCCCTACCCTACTTTTCCAAATTATAGTATTGAGGCTAATACCATGAAAGGGGTTAGGAGGAGGGAAGGAGGAGGAGGAGGAGGAGGAGGAGGAGGAGGAGGAGGAGGAGGAGGAGGAGGAAGGAGAGGGTGAACAGGAGGAAGGGATAGGGGAGGAAAATCTTTCCTCAACACCTTTCTCACCTCACCTGCCCACCATGCACAGGCATGTTTAATACCCCCTGAGCTGTTCCCAGCAGCTGCATTCGTCTAGAAGTGTGGGTACCAGGAGGCTAGAGCATGAAGGGAAGGCAGCACCCATGGAAAGGAAGAGCATGGCTTCATGGTCTATTTAGCATGACCCGTGGTCAGACTTCACAAACCGAACCTCTGGCCCCGCCCTTCCTTTCTGCAGGGTTCTCAGCACACTGGTCTTCCTGTCTCAGAGAAGGTAGTCCTGTTTCTCATTGAAGTTTCCCTGCCCATGCTTTGGCATATTTGTGTACTTAAGGTCAGATATGCAGAATAACTGACTTGAGTTATTTTAAAGATACTTGTGAGTAGAACTACCTCACAGGTGATAGCAATGACATCGAGATTCTGTGTGCAGACTGAAGCAGGCTGAATTCAAGCACTCCATTCTATGCATACTGTGACCCGAGCCTTAGTTTCTGTAAGTAGGGAAACAGAAGTAATCCTAACACCAACCTTACAATGTGACGGTAAGGATTAAAATTAAGAGATCTGTCTAGCTGCTGTGCTTAATATTAAGCAACAAAGCAGCAGGATTTAACTGTTGTTAAACACCTTCCAGCTACTCCGTGCAGCAGTCACAGGAGATAGAACTCCATCTTGATGGAAGATTCCGGAAACAAAGGGTTCTGGATGGGATGGTACCCAAAAGCTCTGTGAAATTCTTCAATAAGTCAGACATGGTGACATATATCTGAAAACCCTGTAGTCAGAAGACTGGGACAGAAGGGACTCAAGCTTGAAGCTAATGTGAGCTCCTGGAGGAGACAATGCTCCCCCACCCCCAAAAAGATCAGAGTACAAGGACACACATATGATATATATCACATATATATATATATATATATATATACATGGAATATATCACATATATATGGAATATATATATATATATATATATATATATATATGGAGTGCCATGATGAAACCTATTACTTTATATGTGAACAAAAACAAATTCTATAATCTCTGTGCTAAATGATTTTGCTACATAACTAACCCTTTTCTGTCTAACACCTATCTGTCCTTCCTGGTAGTTTCCGTCCTCCTGATTTTAACATGAGGAATTTCTTCTGCCTCTAATAAACCTTTGCTTCATTCTGACCAACTATTCAACACCAAACACAGCCTTCCCGTTGCTTCTGAAGCAAGATTCCCCAACACCCCTTGATAAGGAAGCTTCTCTGCCTTTCTTAATAAATGCTCTTGCCAATAGCAGCAGTAATTCTGTTCCACTGTGTGATTATGAACTTTGCTGAAACTACAGTGTTACCCCTCCTTCATCCTTCTTCTTCCTCTTCTTCCTCCTTCTGGAAAACCTACTTGCTTTCAATAACTAAACTGTCAAGGTCAGGTAAATAGCTCCTATGTCCATATAAACCTTGAGTTCTCCCCTGTCTTCACTCTGTCCCACGCAGCCCTGTGCATACCAGAAACCCTCCTCTTGGACAGGTGCTCCCACTAATTGTAACCACGCCAACCTCTGCACCCTAAAGCTCAGCCTCTTTCCAATTACCGTCTTTATCAGCAATGTCGCAGACTTCAAGGAAACCATATGAAAATCTTAGACGTGAGTTCCTTCCTCCTGTTTCTCACGTACTGATTTATCAGATCCATCTGTGTTGTCTGCACTTCTGAGAGCACAACAGACTCTCAGGGCTCCGACTAGCACCGGCTTGCTTTCCCTCGGGTTTGGAGACTCACTATGAAAATGTCTCCCGAGCAGTCTTCAGCTTGTACTCAACATGTTCTCTCCCAACTCCAGGCCCAAACACTTTCTTGTTTCTTTTTTTTCCACAATAAATGTAAATGACAGACTAAATAAGTCATCCTCACGTATAATTCATATTTGGTACAGCACGGTTTCTCAGAACCCAAACATTCCATAGATTTCTCAGCCCCTGAATAGTTCTACTTTCTTACACACACACACACACACACACACACACACACACACACACGGGAAGAGAGAAAGAGAAAGAGAGACAGAGAGACAGAAAGAGACAGAGACACACAGAAAGATTTGTCTGCCTGACTCCCTTTTGCCTTCCCACCCTTCACCCAAGCCTGTCTCACCTGGACATTGTATATCACTGCTGCCCCTATGGGAAGGCCCACCGCCACCGCTGCCTGACTCCTCTAAGTAAAATGCCTCATTCCTTCCAAGACTCTTCTCAAATCACCTACTCCTGGGGTTGCTTTTCTAACTCAACCTCTGTCTCAGTCCCCAAAGAAATCCACCATTTTCACCAGATACCCTTTGACCTGATTCCTTGCCCAGAAGTGAGCCTATTGTTTATAAAATTACTGGGCTATAACTTCCTGTTTCAGAGGAACAGACCCCTCTCAACATGCACTAAACAAGTTAAGTCCATCTGCATTTAGTGGAATGGCCGGGGGTTTTTTGGTATCTGAACATACAGAACAACCCTGTCCTCCATCACCCTGGTGATAACCAACCCTTTGAGACCTCCACTAAACCATGAGAGCCAGCTTCACCCCATCCTTGGCTTTCTAGAGAAAGATGTAATTTATTAGAGATATTTATTAGTGTGCTTTGTCTGCCTTTCTTCTTAATTCATTTGGGAAATAGTCCTGGGAAGAAGAGATCTTTCTTTATTCAACCTGATAATTGCTCAGTTAAACGGACCCAATGAATAAGTATTTTCTCAGGAAATATTCCAAAAACTATAGGCATCCATAAAATCTAGAGAAGGATAAAAGAGAAAGAAAGAGATTGCTCCATAAAACCATATAGGGGCCCATGAACATTTGGCTGAATATTATTAATTCCTGCATTCATGGATGGGATACTATAGTGTGAGCAGAAGAGCAACTGAAAGAGAATGGGGTTGGTGAGAAGAGAGGAAAGGCAGGGTGAGCACGAGGAAGGACAGAAGGAGAGAAGGAAGGGAGGGAGGGAGAGAGGAGGGGAGGAAGGGAACCTACCAGAGAACTATCGGCTGAACACTTTCTAGCACAGCTCACATGAAGTTGGTGTGGTGATTTGAATGAAATGGATCCCATCAGCTCATAGGGAGTGGCATTATTTGAAAGGATTAGGAGGTGTAGCCTTGTTGGAGGAAGTGTGTCCTGGGGAGTGGGCTTTGAGGTTTCAGAAGCTCAAACTAGGCCCAGTGGTTTTCTCTTTTCCTGCTCTCTGTAGATCCAGATGTAGAACTCTAGCTACTTCTCCAGTACTATATCCGCCTGTGTGCTACCACGCTTCCCAACACAATGATAATGGACTAAACCTCTGAACCTGTAGGCCAACCCCAGATGAAGAATTTCCTTGTAAAAGTTGCTATGGTCATGCTGCCTTTTCATAGAAACCCTAAGGAAGACAGTTAAGGAAGGCTGGGGCACTCAGTAGCTAGCCCATCTCACCCCAGGGCATTTGTTAAAGACTGTCAAATGCAGGTCTAAACTAACCATAAGACAGAGGCTTAAGTAAACTCCCTTGTAAACGCTTGATGGTAATCTTTGCTAGATTTAGATTGATGGGCAAGAAAATAAACTGTCAAAAACACTCCAACCGTCTTTAAAGTGAAGACATAAAAATCACAGCACTCAACAATGTAATATTCATAATGAACAAGACCCAGTGCTAAACTATCAGATATTTAATGACAGGAAATGCAACCTACAACCAGAGGAAAGAAGATCAATATGAAGTGGAATAGAAATGTGGAACTGAGCTAATGAAGAAAAGGAGCTTGAAAAGAGCTACGATAAATATGTTCAAGGATATAGAGCAAAACAAGCATAATGAGGGAAGAAATAAAAATTTAACATCTAGAGCTTTAAAAAAATAAAGTCCCTCAAGTATTGACTAGATTGACTTAATCAGCTGATCAAATACTACCAAACATAAGGGGAGGAGCTTTAAGGATCACCAAAAAAAGCTACTGAAACAAGAGAGGGAAAGAAGACTGGGAAAACAACTTCAGGTCCTTTGAGTAATGTAGCAACATATTATACATAATTACAACTAGATTCCTAAAAGGTAGAAACAGGAAAAAATAGGCAAAGTTTCGATGTGAGTTTGGAATTGTGTTTCACACTTATAATCCCAGTTGCTTAGGAGGCTGAGGCAGGAGAATCACAAATCCAAAAAAATTGCTTGGAATAGAAAACAAGCTCAAGGTAATTTAATAACTCCCAGATCCTATCTCAACCAGAAAGTAATAGTAGATAGGGGCCTGGGGAATATAGCTTAGAATAGAATGCTTGCTCGGAGACCCTAGACTCAATCCCCAGGATTTACAAAAGAAAATTTGATTTATTTCCCAGTGTAATGAAAAATACAATCTCCAGATCCAAGGCCCTCAATGAAAGCACCAAGGCACATTATTTATTCGCCAAATTTCTGAAATACTATAAAAAGAAATCCTAATGGAACTGGAGGGTTCCGAAGACATAACAGGAAACCCGGGTTAAGGGAGTCTGTGAGTCCTCATCAGAAACTACTCACAAAGCATAGCAATCCAGCAGCAGCGCTCAAGTGTCCTTGGCCCAAGCACATCCAGTGAAGATCACCATCAGAAATGAAAGGACATCAAAGACACTCAGAAAACAAAAGCCAAGAAGATTTAAACGAGGACTAACACGACATTAAATATTAAAAAGCAGAAGGAAAATATTGTACATGGAAGCTCTCAACAAAGCAGTAGGTTGCCAAAGTGGCACAAACCCACTAAACTCTATTTATCCCGAGTTTTACAGCTGAAAACTGCAGAGCAGAATATAAGCAGCAACTGGTGGGGGTCTGAAACACAAATAAAGCAAGGAACACTGAAGAAGGTGCTCAGGACAGGCTCCCTCTGAGGAGGAAGCCTTCTTTTCATCTCTTTTCCTCTTGTCTGTAATCCAAATGCAGGCTCCTGAACGCTATAGGGGTGAAAGCATGGAGTTATCAAGACACTCAGAAATCCTTCTCTCTGTCTAGGAGACTGATCCAAGAGTGTGAAACTTCCATTTCTTGGTTGTGTGTGTGTGTGTGTGTGTGTGTGTGTGTGTGTGTAACAAATTAAACTGCACACTTAAAGGAGGCACATTTGTATATCTTTCGATAAGGCTATAAATTGTATAATGTCACCCTAGATTTAGATGGAGACTTTGACATCTAGCCAGCATCCTTACAGGACATGTTCCTTTACCCTACTCTGCTTGACACCCCACCTCACTCATTCGTACCTTGGTCTTTTCCTGTGTTCAGGCATCTCTGAGTCCAGAACATGACCCCAGCCTGTTGTCTGGCCTGGCTTCTTGTTCTCCCTTCTCTCGGTCTCTTCACCCATGTTCCCCTCATGCTCAGCCATTTTTTACCGTCTCTGCTTGAAAACATAGTGATATTTCTACCCAACTTTTTCTATCCCCTCTACAATATTCTTTCTTTGTTTGTTTGATTGATTTTGACAGACTTGACAATAAGATCAAAAGATTTTTAAAATCATATACTGGCTGAATGGTCTGTTTTATTTGTTAATGTTCTAACTAAGCATAAGAATCTCAGTAAAAGTTATTTTGTTTATCAGTGGAATTACTTATTGAAATGGTTATACAACTTACATGATCTTTACCTGTTGCACTTACCTCCATGGAATAATGGCTTCCCTTATAAAGGTTTCTCTTTCCTACTTCAGGAAGCACCTTTGAAATGTGCGTCCTGACCATCATGGGAAAAATGCAATCAAGAGTTGGAAAAAGGACTAACAATTGTTTGGTACAATGGGGTACATGGGGACGCTTTCTACAGGCTCTGATTATGAAATTCTCACAATAATCTTGGTAGTCCTATTATTTTTTCTCACTTTACAGATAAAGACTAAAGCATTGAGAGAGGAAAATAAATAGCCCTGGTTCAGTAGTGATAAAGCACACCTTCAACCCCAGATCTATGGTATATTCTATATTTTACTTGTGATAGATTGTTTTATGTCTGAGTCTCCTGCAGAGACAACACCTTGGGTGGGGGAATAAATAACATGTTCTTGACAGGAACACAACACAGCAATAAAAAAGAACATTGTGACCAGATGGGGAAATGTATCTCTGGATTATGAGCACTCAGGAGGCTGAGGCTGGAAAATCACAAGTTAAAGGTTATCCTGGGGGCTGGAGAGATGGCTCAGCAGTTAAGAGCACTTACTGCTCTTCCAGAGGTCCTGAGTTCAATTCCCAGCAACCGCATGGTGGCTCACAACCATCTGTAATGGGATCTGACGCCCGGTGTGTCTGAAGAGAGTTATAGTATACTAATATACATAAAATAAACAATTCTTTATTTTAAAAGAAATAAGGTCAGCCTGAGCTACATAGTAAGTTATAAACCAGTGAGACATACAGTGAGACTCTATCTCAAAAAAGAAATAAAGAAAGGAAGGAAGGAAGGAAGGAAGGAAGGAAGGAAGGAAGGAAAGAAGGAAAGAAGGAAAGAAGGAAGGAAGAAAGAAAGTGGAGGGGGAGGAGGAAGGCATCTTTAGCAATTTGGCTGAATCTCACAAAAAATCAAAATCAGTAAAAAAAAAAAAAAAAAAAAAGCAGGCACAAAAGAAGACACAAGGCATCTTAGGTTCTTTTCCTGTTGTGATAAAATGCTCTGACAAAAATAACTTAATTTTCACCCACACATCAAGGTACGGTCCATCTAGAGGAAGTCAAGGCAACAGGAGCTTGAAGCAGCTGTTTACACATCCACAATCAGGAAGCAGAGAGCGATGAATGCGTGCTCAGCTAACTTTCTCCATTTCGTACAGTCAACGCTTCTGCCCACAGCTAAGATGGGACTCATCACACCAATGAGAATCTCCTACACACATGCCCAGAGGACCATCCTCCAGGTGAATCTTGAGTCTGTCACGTTGTGACTAAACACTAACCATCATTATTGGCATGAGTCTATCTGCATATAGTTCAAGACTAGACCTAACCAGTTGGTCACTCATAAACCAGAAGGAAATGGTTACTTTGGGTGCAGAGTAGGTATGAGTTGGAACAGGATTTGGGACAACTTTCTTGGTGCTAGAAAGCCTCTGTCTTTGTTAGAGCAATGATTCACACATTGATTATCAAGCTCTACGCAAGATTTATACTCTCAATGAACTTTTTGGCATCCCTACGTCTCAAACGATGACTATTATTTGTAAGAAGATTCTTGCAACTCACTATCATACAATAAAGTCTGAAACTTGGCATGATGTCAACACAGAGGCATCATTTTGAGAAACCCTGGAAAGAGGACACAGAATCTCTGCAAGGCTGGCAAGCTGATGGCAGAACCCAAGCCTGACTCAAAATCTGGTACCTTGTACAGCTGCTCCTAACACAATAGCTTGGATGAAACGAAGACTGGGCATAGTAGGAACTTAACATTTTCAAAAAAAATCTCTTAGTCACATTTTCCTACTGCCTTGTGTGCATGTGCGTGTGTGTGTGTGTGTGTGTGTGTGTGTGCGCGCGCGCGCGCGCTCACGAACATGTGTGCATTTGTATGTGCGTATGTGAGTGTGCATATGTGTGTGTGCATGTATGCGTGTGTGTGTGTGTGTGTGTGTGTGTGTGTGTGTGTGTGTGTTATAATAGCCCAGTCTGAAGCTTTCGATACAGGTCATCTCATTCATATGTAAATAATGACCCCATGAAGTAGAGGAGACCTCGTAATACCTTCCCATAGGACCAGCAGTCTTAATGAAATTACCCAAGATTTCAAATTTAGTAACATGTGAATACCATAACAGAGTCCAGGTCCTCTGATTTCTACTGGAGAATTCTCTTCACTGCAGAATGCTGACTTTAATTATGTAAGCTGATAATGTGGAAATGTCTACAATAGAGCCCTGGCCATGCCTACCTTAATGAATCCATGTTCTAATGGAAACTGAGAGGAGAAAAGTGGAAAGGAAAGGAAGACTCGGTGTCTTAAATTACCCTTCTAGTTTCCCCTGGCTAGCTGCCTGAACTCCTCAAGCTCGCCCACATTTCCCTGTCTTTTGAGCTCACACTATTTCCATGCATCCCCTTTAGCCTTTAAGGGATCCCAGCCACCTACATCCATGCACCTGCTGTTGCTTAGCCGGGAAGGCAGAGCACAAGAGCAGAGACTTAATTAGCCAAGTGTTTAGGTGGATCTGTCCCAGGGGAGTTCTGCTGTCCTGCGATCTCATGCTTTCTACAATATGGACATTATATCACCCAGTGAATCTGACAAAATTTCCCTGGGTGAGGACCCATGCTCATAACAGCTAGCTGGAAAAGTCATTTAAAACATTCTGGAGGGGGAGAAAAAAACCAAGTAGTTTTGAGAAATCCAGCTCACCAAAGACGTTCCTGAGGGATTAAATCCACCCCATCAGCACTTCATCAGCAGGCCAATGCTCTACTTCAATCTCTTATCTGTATTAGTGGTTTTCCTCATTGTAACAAAAGCAACTTAAGGAAGGGGGTAAGGACTGCAGTAGTGTGAGTATATGGCCCATCTGAGCAGGGAAGTCATGGCGACAGCATATCAGGGCAGTGATTACATTGCAACCACAGTCGGAAAGTAGAGAGATGAATGATGAGACACACCTTTTTATTCATCCTTACCAAGGGACCCAATTCTTTATTCCAAAACAGAGATCATATCCATTTGCATCTTTTGAAGGCAATGAGTCAGCCATGGCTCAAGAAAACCATTACCTATCAGATGTCCCGTGGCTACAGGACAGCCTTTGTAAAGCTGCCGTGCTCTCCTGAAGAAGCCTACCTGAGTCTCTCAAAGGTTTAGATTCTCTTGATATGCTCAGGTCTAGTACCCTGGCTCTTGGTAGCTTGGTAACCCTGGCAACTTGGTCCTTTACCTCTCCCCCCATGCTCTCTACTCATCAGTGAGAAAGATGTAGCCAGCAATGAAAAGGAAAAAGCATAACTCCAGCTAAACAGAATAAAAGAGATTCCTAAGCCTGGGTGTCCTCCACACCTCTGGACAAGACAAGGCATGAGCTGGACAGATGACTCTAAACTAAGAGACATTTGCCATTGGGAAACTGCTGTTCTCTGTGGTCTTGGTCTTGCTTATCCCTAGGACTGCTTTAATGTGTTCCTGAGATAAGGTTAAGTCTATTCTGTAGGACAAATAATCAGATTGTAAATCTATACTCATCTGAATCCAAGGTCAAAAGACCCGTGGAAGCATATGTTGTTGCAAATGAGAGACATCCCGCTCTTGATCCTCCTCCTCCTCCTCCTCCTCTTCCTCCTCCTCCTCTTCTCCTTCTCCTTCTCCTTCTCCTTCTCCTTCTCCTTCTCCTTCTCCTTCTCCTTCTCCTTCTCCTTCTCCTTCTCCTTCTTTTTCTTCTTCTTCGTTTGGTTTTTCGAGACAGGGTTTCTCTGTGTAGTCCTGGCTGTCCTGGAACTCACTCTGTAGACCAGGCTGGCCTCAAACTCAGAAATGCGCCTGCCTCTGCCTCCCAAGTGCTGGGATTAAAGGTGTGCACCACCACCGCCTAGCTGATCTTCCCCCTCTACTAATGGGACAGAGATTGAGTGGGACAACAGCAACTAGCTCTATGGCCGCTCTTCCCTGCTTCTTTGCCTCTCTTGGGAGTCACAGATACATTGCAGGAGAACCTACAGTGTCACTGTTATCATCTCGGTCACCAGACATGGCCACACATAGGGATTACACAGCCCCAAGTGGCACCATTCAGACACATGAAAACACATGTGGATCCCTCAGAGCTGTAGATCACCAGACACTGGAGTTATGACACTGCTATGAGAAAACTCGGTGTTGCATATCAATGGGACTCTACAACCCATCACCCACGAGGCTAAGGAATCATATGTACCACCCAATTTAATCTCTAATACAGTACCCTGAATTGTCACTACCTATGTGTAGCATCACATAGAACCATCATAATTTCCCTACTTTTAAAATGATGAAAGTGAATTTCAGATTTTAAGGGACTTTTTCAAGTAATGGCTATTGTCCATCAAACATTGGCTACAAGGTATTCTGATAATCGTAATACACTGGTATACATGCCTTACTGGTTTATAATGTGCATTTTGACATGGTTCCTTGACTTGAAGACAAGAAGCATGGATCCAAGCAGCATCTATTACAGTACCTAATATTTGTTTAACCTCTCACCATATAACATTCCCAGGTCTACTGCTTTGAACATACATGACCTCAAAAGTGTGCTATCAGACATCTGGATTCCAGTTACTCCATTCACAAAATAAAGCAGATGGTTGCCCTACCTAATATACAATTAATAAAAATAATATAACTGTGAAAGTAATTTATGAATGCAAAGTCTCATACAACTAGAACAGAATATTAACAACAGTTGTAGAGGAAGGAGAACTGTCCTTTACCAGGCTGGACAAATGCCATAAAGTGTGGTCACCTGTCAGTAACCTTTAAAAGTGGTAGAGCACTGGGAATTTCTGCTAACACAATTGTCACTCTCTTCCTATACCTGCAGGTCTGTCACTCCTGCCTTCAACAGACCAGCAGCTTTACAAACATACTGTCAGAGATAACACACGCAAGGTGGTGGTGGCACATGTCTTTAATCCCAGCACTCAGGAGGCAGAGGCAGGTGGATCTCTGAGTTTGAGGCCAGCGTTCCTAGCAGCAAAGAACTCTCAAGGCTACACAAAGAAACCCTGTCTCAAAGAGAGAGAGAGAGAGAGAGAGAGAGAGAGAGAGAGAGAGAGAGAGAGAGAGAGAATCTTCTCTCTGATTTACACACACACACACACACACACACACACACACACACACACAGGCAAAATATCCATACACATAAAATGAAATATTTGTAATTCATTTGAAAAAGAATTTTAAAGTAGCCAATAGGGGTTT